>JAVHKZ010000004.1:2400000-3080789 GCA_035079395.1 Aspidiotus destructor | reverse complement strand
AGATCACGGTCCAATCTAGATTACTTTTATCAATACAATTTCGTTTTTATATTTTCAGGATACCAACCAGGAATTCCTCATAAATATCGTTTCGTACTTCATCTACTATGCGTCAGTTCTCGTCGTCTTCATCCTGAACTGCTTCGCTGACGCTCGTCCAATCGTTCACATTAGGAAGGTAATTGCTCAAAAACTTACGAATACTTTTAAATTTTAACGGACGTCGACTTTTTACGATGTAAGTGATTGAAATATGTAAGGGAATTTTCTCTTTTGGGAAAAATACTAAATCGTACTTATTTCTTCCCTTGAGACAGTAGAGGCTATGCTAGTATACTGCATGTTAGGCCTTTCTCAGGCATAGTTCAATGAAGGCTATTGTTAGACCGTATATCAGGCCTAATATAATGGAAGCAAAGGATACAGGCCCCAAAGTAGCGGAGATCAAAATTTTCCCAATTTTGTCAGACGTCATCAGCTCTCAAGTCATTCTCGCCCACAGCATTATGATGCGAATTTCAAATAAGACATATCCATGTCAAAAAATTCTATGACCAAAGACATTGAGAGAAGGTTAAACACCATCCCATCTGTTAGTAGAACCTACCGCTTCATTCATCTGCCTTTCTCTTCTCATCTACTTCTGTCCTGATTTTCTCTCTCATTCGTATACGCATCATTCGGTCTGGCTGTGATCTATCGAAAATCTCAAATTCTTTGGTCTACTTCCACGAGAAGAAATCATTCCAATCCATATCACAATAGGTCGTTTGGGTCTCATCAATTCTTTTGCTTTTTTGCGCCTCTCATGCCCTTTCATGCATTTATTTCAATTCCGACAATCACGAACTATTCATTCAATACTTCTCCTCGTAGAGCTAAGAGAGGATGCTATGGATAGAAATGAAGTCACTGCTACTGATAGCTCTCAAGAAGGATGAGAAGATTTGATAAGTACGGAGCAGGGATGCTACGGCTGTCTCGTCTCGAAAATGAGAGCCGTTCTGGTTACAATGTTCGCACGAGAGAGGGTAAAGGTTGGAGAGGAGGTGAGCGTGCGTCAGGTTTTTGAGACTCAAGTAAACCTCACCGCCAAATTGAACCTAGGAGTATGATGAGCAACATTGCGGTAAACAGGCATGCTTGTTGCTCCGCGTAATATTGCGACGTCATTCGAACCTTTCCAGGGGCGGATTTAGCCACACATTTTGGGAGGGACATTCCATTGTCTGAAAATTTTTTTCCTCACTGGGTTATTTCAGCCTGTTTTTGGAGTTTTTTTTTTCTTTTGGGAGGGGAGGACATTCCCCTTGCCCCTCCCCATGTAAATCCACCCCTGACCTTTCGCTTGCCACTCTTAGATTGTTCTAATTTGTTCCGTGAGCGAGACTTGTTTTCTCCTACGGTCAATCCACTAGTTCGTAATTTGGAATGCTGTGAAGGAATTAAAATTGGATCTAGTGGAGAAGATTTGGAGTTGAAGCGCATGAGTTTCGTGACTGCGTTGGTGCCTTGGTCGAATTCTGAGTTAGACTGATTCCGCTGTGGCTGGGGACCTCGTTGAAGCTCCTGCAATGCGAGGGTGATCAGGAAGGTGTGCATGGATGAAGCGAGTGAATGATTGAAGCCAACGTTGGAGGTTGCTCTGAAAGTGGATATGGAGTCAGAAACAATAACAAAGATTGGATAATGAAGGAGGAAGATCAAGAATAGATGACTTGGATTTTGGCTGCCAAGATTGAGACGAACTAGCGGTGACGAAAAGTTTTTGGTTGACGGAAAATCCAAACTATCTATAAAGTGAAGAGCGATGCCAGAATGTGAGTGCAGTATTTCTATAAAGTGGGAACGGTAAGCAGAAATGTTTGTCGATTTTTCGGCTAGTCTACATCAGGCTGAAGTATGGCCGTCAGAGGTTAGACGGGAAGGAGACATCGAAAGTTGATATTTTCGTAGGGGAAGGGTTTAAGTTGAGTCGATGTCGTGCGGCTAAATAAAGAGGTTGCCTTTGACTCCCTAGACCGAGGTAGTTGAAGGAGTGAGGTGAGCAGGTTGATTTTGAGGTAAAGATGGCGGTAAAGTATTTCCCACCACCGTTTTTCTCAAATTATAAGTTTGTTAATCGATTATCTGAATTGTATTTATTAGCTCCTGTAGTTTCGAATAAAAAAGAGAAGTTGGAAAAATAAATAAATGATAGAAATTTGGAACAAGTGTTGAATGATGACATCAATACTGAGCTGTATTAGTAATAGAAGAAGCGCTTTTTCTTCATACAAATTCACATGGACACGTTTCAAATTTCAACCACACCACGAATGAGAATTTTATAAACTGATAACCGTGAGCAAAAATTAAACGAGAACGCGAGTTATTCAAAATGAATCATCATGAATACGACTCATCGGAAGATCGTGAATCATTAGACGTATAATAACAAACACTTGAGTTCCTAGGTCGGCATTTTTTTCTGATGTCGTAATTTTGTATATTTTCGTTTGGTCTAAGACTGAACTTGAAGAATTCCGGGATGTTATGTTTCCAACTGCTGTGTGTGCGTTCCCTTTTCTCCTTCTACTCAGCATTATTTGAACAAGAAGTTTCGAGGAGAAAATAAATGTGTCTATCCTAAGAAGGGAAAGGGGTTGAAATTTTCCTCTATTATGTAGTCAGATAATTTTCACTCGTTCAGACAGATAATTTTGGGCTTGATAGATACATCGTGAAAGGATTATTTCGAATTGCATTACTGTACATTAGCAATGTCTAACAATTTTCTTCGTTCAACAGAATCCTAGCCCTACCAATGATTCCTCCTTTTTGTCAAAAATATTCTTTATCTGGTTTGATAAATTCGCCTGGAGAGGATACAAAAATCCGATTACGGATGACGACATATGGGAATTAGACTACGATTTGCGAACGGAGTATATTGTCAAAAAGTTTGAGTCGAGATGGCAAAATGGTCTTCAAAAACGGCGGAGGTATAAATACGTCTTGTTTCTGATCAATTCCATTTTTCATATAATGCGCTCTACTATTAATGTAAACTTTCATAGAAAAACAGGTGAAGAACCAGAGGGCATTGAACTGAGTGAACTCTTGAAAAACGAAAGGAAACACAATCGAACTGGACGGGTGTCAATATTTTGGCCACTGTGCGAAGTCTTTGGATATGATTTTCTGTACGGAGGAGTATTGGTCAAACTAATGTATTCTTCGTTATTCTTGTACAGTCCTCAAATCCTAAAGTGAGTTGAACTAAGAAAAGTCATCTGATTACACCTCGAATATTCGTAGTTCTCACTAATGCTAGAAACTCTCAGCTTAATTCTAGCTTTTGTTGGCAAAAGAAATGAATATCTTTGGCGTGGTTGTTTTTACACTATTTTGCTGCTAATAATTGTATTTTCGCAAAGGATGTTTCTTATATATCATTTTCACTTAGTTTACCGAGTTGGACTTCAAATGCGAACAGTCTTGGTATCTCTTATCTATAAGAAAGTGAGTTTATTAACGATAGTTTCGTGAAAATTGTTATTTCTCATAGCTATGAGTATAAAAATCCTGACAGGTCATGTTAATGTCGAACGGAGCGAGGAGAAGTTTCACGTACGGCCAAATCGTGAATCTTGCCTCTGTGGACGCTCAATGCTTCAACATGGTGGTAGCGTATCTAAGCAATATCATCTTTACTCCCATAGAAATTACCGTGAGCATTTATTGGTTATGGATCATTTTGGGTGCGTCACTTGAGTACACATAGAAAACTAGTTTTGTATTTTTTTCCCTCAATTGTTGAAATTTCTTTAGGTCCGAGTATCCTAGCCGGTTTGGCGGTACTTATTTTTCTCACAGTTTTGAGCAGTGTGATCGTTTCTCAAGTTCAGAAGCTGCAAATGAAACAAATGAAACTTAAAGACAAACGCATTCAACTGACCAATGAAATTCTGTCAGGAATCAAGGTAAGAAATGGAAAAATTTCCTCATTTCCCTTTTTTATTCTCGATTTCTAGATAGGCACCAACTACCCCTCCGAATTTATGTTTGAGAGAAGGTGCTCTCATCTTCGGATAAGGTATGATGGTATCATTGCCAAGCAGTCGACGAATACTAAGTTCTCCTTTCTGATAGGTCTGGTTCATTTAAAACGAACCAATCAGAGCCCGATCTGCAAAATGCCGTGACGGTGCATATTTACGTCACGAGGATCACTGTGCTTTTTAAATGTGTGTGATTCTAACGTCACAAGCGTCACAATTCTCCTCTGTTCCCAACTGTGACGACATTTTGTACAACGCGAATTGTCTTTTTTAATCAACCATGCGGCTCATAAGAGAACAAGATGGAAAAATGTCAAGCTATATGTGAGGGTTTTTCGAGAAAGTTGGAAGGAAATAACATTGTAATGTGAAATATTTTACCACTCTATGAGCAATGAGAAATTTCAAATTTTCCTCCAGTAAGTTATGTTGGAGGAAAGAAACTGGAAAATATTTCATTAAATCCTCATCGTAATTAATTCCTGATTTTAGGTTCTCAAATTGTACGCTTGTGAGCCAAGTTTTGAGGGGCGAGTAGCTTCGATACGGGCTCTAGAGATTAAAATAATGAGAAGAATATCGTACTTACTCGCTATTTCTTCGTTTACGTGGATGTGCATTCCATTTTTGGTAATTATTAATCTTTATTTCGTAATTTACCTTTTTTGATTATTTTTCCGAGGTATCTTATATTTTCATTTATATCTGAGAAAATGATTGGGCATGACCTTGGATAGACGCGCTACTTGTTTCAGTTGCTTAGTATCTACCTCGTTTAGTCTATTTGTAGCCTTCTCTCCCCCTTTCCGCTGCTCGGGTGGGTGTGAGTTTCCTCAGTTGCGTTGATTGAAACCTGATGAGGAACTTGAATTTTTTCCTACTGAACCTCGAAAGTCTCCATTTTCTTCCTTATTTTGATCTAAGTCGTTACAAAGCTCTAATTTCAGTTAGTCTCCTGGCGTCTTTGGAAGTCTTTCTGATAACCCTTCAAAAACATTGAAAGGCCACGCGTCCCTACAAAGTTTTCCACATCTCTGGCTCGCCTATCGAACTTGAACATCTCCGAAGTCGACTCTAATTCTCTATTAAAACTTTGATAGGTATCATTAGCCACCTTCGGCGTATACGTCTTATCGGATGAAGGGAACGTGTTGGATGTCCAGATTACGTTCGTTTCTCTAGCCTTATTCAATGTTCTAAAACTAGCCATTAGAGGTCTACCAGCGTCTATAACGGGAATTTTGCAGGTAAAATTCTTGGAGATTATCATGACCAATCCTTTCCAAAAAAGAAGAAAAAGTTACGGTATTTCTAAAATTTTTCAGGCTACGGTAGCTTTAAGACGAATTGACAAGTTCCTAAACTGTGAAGAACTTGAACTTAATGCTGTTTCGCATCATTCCCGCAGTAAGTTTTTAGTAAGATAAGTGCTGCATGCCAGAAAGGTTTTTGTCGGCACATTGGTAATGTACTTTCAGGAGAACCAATTTTGATCGAATGCGGGGACTTCTCATGGGATGACGAGGATGGTCCGATTATATTGAATAATATCCACTTAAAAGTGCAACCAGGTAGTTTGGTTGCGATCGTTGGGTCGGTTGGCTCCGGGAAAAGTTCACTTTTGGCCGCTATTTTGGGCGAAATGTACAAGAAAGCCGGTTTTGTGAACACTACGGTGAGTCATTTTTCTTGTTTTCATCAGGCTTTTTTGAATACAACAAACTTATCCCTTTACATTTTCAGGGGACAATCGCCTACGTTCCTCAGCAAGCCTGGATACAAAATGTTACACTGAGAGACAATATTACATTTGGTAAGCCGGTAGAAAAACCATTTTACAACACGGTGTTGGAGGCGTGCGCTCTGATGCCTGATCTAGACATTCTACCCGGCGGAGATCAAACGGAGATAGGCGAGAAGGTAGACCAATTTTTGAGCTGTGTGCTGGCCTTTCGAAGATGTTGAAGATTATAATCAATCTATATGTTTCAGGGTATCAATCTGAGCGGTGGGCAGAGGCAGAGGGTAAGTCTAGCTCGTTCGGTCTATTTGAACGCGGACATATATCTTCTCGACGATCCTCTAAGCGCGGTGGACGCACATGTGGGAAAACATATCTTCGAAAGAGTTATCGGCCCTCACGGTTTGCTGAAAGAAAAGGTGATGAGCAATTTATATCTACGTTCTTATATTATTCATCGAGACCACCACCGTAATGTGTTTAAGAAATGAATCCTACCACCTCAGACCGTCACTTACTCCAAGTTAAGACATCGTGACTTTCCAAAAACGACGACTTCCTTGACAAATCTGACGACGAGTAAAACAAAGTTACCAAAGGTTCATAAAGTCCGTGCCCGAAGCCGAGTTCCCCTCCCCCCGTTCCATCCCACCAACCTTGATTTGACCTAACCCAGAAATACGTGAGTTCGAATTCCTCGGGCCTACCATAATTATAGTATAATAGGCTACAGTAGGCTTGGACTAGACCTAGACTGCGGTCGTCTACTATACTAGCTGAGGCCTAGCATACAGCATTTTAGACTACCTATATTAGCCCAATAGTGGACCTAGTATGGCTTTGTCCATAGTATACTAAGCTAGGCTTAAACAAGGCGTAGTAATCCAGAAGTCTGCTTGCCCGAAATAGAAAAAGACGGGAATGTTGATGATGTCAAGGAGTCACGGATATTGATGACGTCACAAGAGAAATTTCAAACTGGTTGATGATCTTTATTTATCAACAAGAGGGAACCTGTTTTATCGGGAGGTCTCCCGTAAAAAATGTCCGTCGTCCAGGAGGCAACCAGTCCCCTCCTATCATATATATCTGAAAAAGGTCGAAAATTTTCCAAGTCCTTTCCTATCACCTACAGCTTGGAGGTCGAAATTTTAGCGAGGAACCCGCTATCCATCTTGTTAGGGGGATTATGTCCTCAGAAAACGTTCGCGTCCGGGAGTTTCTAGAAAATGCGTGACGTGACGTGACGTGTGACGATTTATGACATCATCAATGACCTTGACCTACTTCAGGGACTTGGAAAAATTTCAACCTCCAGCATTCATTATATCAGGCCACCGTCACCTGATGAAGATGTCTAGTACATCGAAACGTCGTGCAATAAAATATAAACTCTTGTCCATAATTTATTTTTATGAGGCAAATGTGCGGGAAGAGCCAGGAAATTTTTCTTTTGATCTTTGCAATCCTTGCACGTATAAATTTTTCTATTTATTTATTTCCTGGTATACAGTATACTGAGAAGATTTGCTGAGGAGGCATTTTCGCGCCAACGTGATCGCGAGCGCGTTCAACTTATTACGTCATAATTTTCAAGACTGGGAAATTAGGCGATATATGATAGGAGGAAGACGGGAGGTTGCGGGTTCCCCGGTGCCATTGCAAACCTGCAATGGCCTCTAATTTTTTCTAAGCCCCCCTCTCATCACCTGTAGCTCGAAGGCTGAAAACTTCCCAAGTCCCCTCCTATCATATGTAGAGCTTGGAAGTCGTTGAGTATAGCCTAATCAAAACAGCTCCTCCAAGTAGCTAGATATGCAATGTTTCATACACCAATTTGCTTAGCCCCTTAATGAGCCAGGTATGCAATGCTTCAGACACCATCCTTCAATAAATTTCTAGTCCCCTTTGTATCATCTTGCAGCACTGATAGTCCGATTAAAATAGCTCCTTCAAGTAACTAGATATGCAATACTTCATGCACCGATTGGCCTGGCCTCTTGAATGAGCCACATATACAACGTTTCAAATACCGTAAGATTCATAAAAGAGGTTTCCTGCCTCGACTCATTTAACTCCGTTAAAGAACCCGTGAGTTTTTCGGCTCTTCGAAAACATTTTTTTTCTTCTTTTTTTGATCTGTTAAGAGTGCCAGGGTTTGAGAAAAAGAGTGCATCTCTCTATTTTTATTGGATCCAATCACTATCTCCTTTGAGCTCCTAGTGATGAAAATTAAAAACTTAGTACACTCGCCAAGTTTCACGACTTAGGACCCAAAATCATTTGTATAATGAATGGGGCAATCTTTTTTTTTATCAGCAGAAATGTTGTTTGATTTATAGACAAGAATTTTCGTCACTCATAATGTGACTTACCTTCCGCAAGTTGACCATATCATTGTTCTACGAGATGGAACGATTTCGCAATCCGGAACGTATAACGATTTGCTAAATACAGGAGATTTTGCTCATTTTCTTTCCACTTATCTCACGGACTATGATGAAAGTTTGTTACCCATTCGTCAATCTAAATGATTGGTTACGGTGCTAAGTATTCGTTTGAAAAATATCATTTTACAGAAGCAGAAGCAGAAAGATCTGAGGACATTCTTGTGGACGAAGGACTACATACTGCTATTGAGTGTGATATAAAGAGGTAACTACAAACATTTTTCTAGAGCCCACTTACTAGTTTTTTATTGACAATTCTCGTTACTGAAGACGTCGAACACGAACTCTTTCCGTGAATGAACGAGATAAAAAAGGACCCATACGAGCAGAACATAAGTTGACGGAAGAAGAAAAATTAAACGTGGGAAATGTAAGTACGCAGATCTAAAATTTCATCAATATTGTACTCGCAGTCAACTTCTAATCGCACCGAAATTCTATTAATCCAGGTGAAGTGGAAAGTTTGGACTTTCTATTTAGCGGCGATCGGACCTTTGATGGTAACTTTGATTTTGTTGACAAATGTTGTTTGTCAGTTATTCTCTGTAGCTTCCGATTACTGGTTGTCCCTGTGGTCTGGTGATGTTGAAAATCGCAAACATCCAGATAAACAGTATTACTATCTAAAAGTTTATTCTCTGTTTGGCGTTGGTCAAGGTAAGAAGAATGTACGGTTGTCGGTAGTTTTGTATGAAATATTCTCCATGCTTAATCAATTTCTACTCATTTTACAGCAATCAGCGTTATGTGGCAAACAACAGTCCTGTATTTAGGTGTACTAAAAGCCGCTCAGTACATTCACAATCGTTTACTAAGCGGAGTCCTGCATTGGCCTTCAGCAACGTTCGACAAAATACCTTTAGGACGGATAATAAATCGATTCAGCGCTGATGTTTATATTTTAGATGATGTTTTGCCTACAAATTTGTTACAGTTGCTCACATATGGAGGATTAGTAAGTATACAACTCGCATAAAGTAAAACGAGCTGATTTTGAGATAAGAGTGCATTCTTGAAGTGGCCAAAATTCTGCCTCAGAACCGAAAGTCATTTTTCATTTTCTTGGATAAACCAGGAGTCCCTATGCATTTGCAAAAAAAAGTTCTCTACCGAGGTACATTTTGACGGTACTGCTTGAAATGAATAACCCCTCCTCATTGCGTTGAATGATTGGAAACTAGAAGACCTTGACGTCCTTCTTTTTACCCCGAATAATCTTGACCTTTATACATTAGAAAGTTTAGATTACTTGAGCTATGGTGGGATTGAGGCCTAATGACCTTGATCTAAAAATTTTGACCTACTATGAAATTGAAAAAATTTTGACAAAGAAAGGAACCCAACATGAGCGAGATAAGGAACATAATCTCGTGAAAGCAACCAAAAATCTACGATCTCTATCTCGTAGTCGTGAAAAATTTTTAAAAACTAATGACTATTATAATTTATTTAGGTAATTTCAGTATTATGCGTCATCAGTTACAGCATACCGAAATTTCTCTGCGTTCTTCTACCTCTATGTGTTATTTACATCTTCATGCAGGTACAATACTCTTATGAGCTTTAAGATGCTATAGCTCCACTTCAGGCGGGCATTATATAATAGTTTCTTCCTTTTTTTCTAGAGAATTTATGCTGTCGTTTCAAAACAAATTCAGCGGTTGGAATCAGCGTCCAAATCCCCCATTTATTCGCACTTCGGCGACACAATTCTAGGTATGTTCTTAAGCCAAAGACACCGGAAGAGATTATGGATGATTCATGACCTACTTAAGGAGGAGCTGCTTTCATTTCGTTTTGGTCGACCTGCACTAAATCACTTGATTTTTTCCAGGGGCGCAGTCAATACGTGCGTATGGTATGCAGACCACATTCACCAAAACTTTCGAGACAAAAGTAGACTTCAACCACAGAAGCTATTATGTGGGTACTCTTTTACTTCGGTTAGTTATAATTTATAATTACGATACCGAAGATTTTTAGAAATATGGGATATGCTTCAGGGTCATAATATACAATCCAGCCTGATCTCATCATGAGCTCCAGCAATCGTGTCAGCTCCAGCACCTTGGTAGATACCTATATAACATCAATACGCTTGCATTTTTTGGCCCACCCTGATCTAAAATGGTCTTTGTAGGATCTCTCATATCGCAATACATGCAGTTTGGAAAATAACAGATCCCCAATTCGATTTCCTCACGTCTTTCGTTATTTTAACAATAAAAACTAGAAGCTTCCACCTATTGACGACGCCTATTATTAGGATTTTTATACTTTTGTTTTTCCTGGCAGATGGTTCGTTATACGGCTTGACTTCCTCAGTTCGATCATAGTATTCAGCACCGCTCTCTTTGGTGTTCTCAACAAAGATACAATTGGTTCTGCCTTAATAGGATTGACGATTACTTACGCGTTACAGGTAATCTCTGCTTCATTCTCTTACTATATGAAGTAAGCATTCTAATCAGTAGTACCTTCTTTTATACCTCAGGTGACCGGATTCTTTTTTTGGTGGATGCGAACTTCCGCTGATATGGAAAGAAATATCGTCGCAGTAGAACGTATCAAAGAATACTGCGAGATTGAAGGCGAAGCGCCATGGAAAGTGCCGAGCAAAGACAAAGAAGTACCCAATGATTGGCCCAGTAGAGGGGAGATTATATTCAAAGACTTATACGTACGATACCGGAAGGACCTCGACCCTGTACTAAAAGGAGTCAGTTTCGAAGTGAATCATGGTGAGAGAGTTGGCATTGTTGGACGTACAGGAGCCGGGAAGTCTTCGCTTACATTGAGTCTTTTCCGGATAATTGAATCTGATAGTGGATGTATCTTTATTGATGGAATAGACGTTTCGAAGATAGGTTTACACACTCTCAGATCCCGTCTGACTATCATTCCTCAGGTAAAAATAACTCGCTTATGTCGCATGTGCAGCGCCGCCCCGTTCTCAATGGTGGAGTGGTTGCGGGTTGCTTATGCATTTGATTTTGTTTCTTCCAGTACAGGAATCGACCCTTTCGGGTATAACTTCAGTGTCTCATTGATTGGCTGTTCATTTTCACCGATGGAAAACGAGTTCTCTGAAATGATTTTTTGATTCCGATAATTTATCAGAATTGATTTATTGGTCCAAATTCCTCGCTGTTCTTTCTTGTATAATTCAATGGTCGGAATAATAGAGTCCATTAATTCCTTTTGCAAGTCTAGCTCGAAGTTTGGAATTTCTTGAGCCTCCATCCTCTAGGAACCACAACTCATCTTCTGTTATTCATACACAGCTCAATGGTCCAAATTTTCTAGTCCCCTTTTAGTTTACATACTTCCTCTTGGTTCCCTACTTCCACATATATGTTGTTCGAGGTCAAATTTTTCTCATTCGATGTAGGAAGCTCGATGGTTGAAAGTTTTCCGAGTGATCAATATGAGCCATGAGCTAGTGGCCCGAATAAACTCTTTCTTCGAATATTCCTGTTGTCAGGATGTTTGTAGTACCCTCCCCCTCATATATAGCTTGGAGGCAAATATCTGATCACCCCTTCCATCCTTTCGAAGCCATAAGTTTTTCAAGCGACGGCGGACGATGTCTCAAAGGAGCTTTCCAAAAAAAGATTCCTTCTTGAAAAATTTTGTTTCCTTACCTCGACATTTACAAGCAAGGGTCTTATGAGCCGAATATTTTTCCAGGACCCAGTGCTGTTCATGGGATCGTTGCGGTTTAATCTCGACCCAACAGAAGAGTATTCGGACGAAAATTTGTGGAGGGCGTTGGAGCTAGCGAATCTGAAAGCCTACGTATCTAGTCTGGAGGGCGGTTTGCAACATACGATCGATGAAGGCGGAAGTAATTTTAGGTATGTTTGATGACTTTTTACTCCTCCCATATATTGGCGATCTTTTGCAAAGTGGGAGGATTTTCAGCGTCGGGCAAAGGCAGTTAATATGTTTGGCCCGAGCTCTTCTTCGAAAAACAAGAATTCTGGTTTTGGACGAAGCAACCGCAGCTGTTGACTTTGAAACAGACGACTTGATTCAAGCCACCATACGGAAGGAATTCACCGACTGTTCGGTATTGACCATTGCTCATCGGCTAAATACTGTATTGGATTATGACAAGTGAGTGAAATGATCAAATTTTCGAGAAGCTTTTTCGAATTCATCAACCACATGGAAAATATTTTTCATTCTTTTACCTTTTCTGTCGTAGAATCATCGTTTTAGACCGAGGGCGCGTAGCTGAATTAGACTCACCTGGTGCTCTACTGCAATCAAAGCAGTCACTGTTCCATAAAATGGCCGTCGATGCTGGATTAAAGTGTTAGAGATTTTATTGTTTCAAATATTTTGTTACCGTTGACAAGGAAAACAGGTGTAACCAAATTTGAGGATAGAGAGATTCGAAGTAATCTGGATACCTGAAATACTGAATTTTTTCTCACAAGAATGAAAAATAATGAGCTCGCGGAGCCTGTTTTATTAATTACTAGAGTTATCGAGTCGAATAAGAACCTGCTTTAATTGTTATTGACTAAAACTTTTCAAGTCTCGTTACTACCATAATTTTCCATGCTTGTGGGACAAATCTTTTGATTACTCTGTCTCGTCCTTTCACATGTATTCGACTTATTTTTCGTTGAAGTCTACTCGTCATAATTCAATTTTTCGCTATTGAAATTTTTGGCTACAACCGTAGGCAGGAAAATACTCGGAGAAATATTCTCGGTTTCCGAAAATGGTTTTTTTATAACTTAATAATTATTTGAATTAATTTTAGTAATTTTACTATGAATCAGTTTGATTTTTAACCATAACGAGCTTTTATTCAGTAATTTTTGTTTTTTATTTCATAATTATTCGTACAAATGGTACCTTTTTGGTGTTACAAAAATGCTCAAAATATTTTTGAAATAAATCGCTATAAATATTGCCCAACAAACAAGATTATACACTGAGTTTTAATAAGTACAAAAGCGGTTTATTACATGTCTTGAACATATTGTAAAAACATACTTGAGAAATACAATGACTAAATGAACTCTACATGATGGGAGCGAATTTGAATCGGACATCCACCAGGATCACTAACAACGCGTATGATTCGTTCAATAGTAATAGTATATCTATCGAGATCCCAAGAGGTACCAAAACTATGCCCTTATAAGAGAGAAATATGAAAAATTTGGTATAGCTTTTGAATGTAAGCGGAATTAAAGGTTTTGTCGTCCTACCTAATTTATAGGACGAGCGTTTGTAGATATATTTTATGGAATATGGAGAAGACAAATCTACTCCATTCAAGTGCCATTTCAAATTTTCATTTTTCTCCCATAACATAGTTTTGATGCCGCTCACGATTTCTCGCCGCTTCATTCCAGCACTAGCGCTGCCCGGTTCGGATATCTGCTGGAATCTGTCAACCGACATTTTCGTCAAGTAGACTTCTTATCAGACCATTTATCAATCATGCTTCATAAATGCGCTGCTCCAGTCAAATAAAATACATTGAAGGAGAGAAACTAAAGAATTGGATAAACATGGGAATGAGAAAATCAATCTTCATGGGCTTTTATGGAGGGTTAGAGGGCAGAATATGGTCCCGGAGACTAAAGATTATGAGTAGTTATTAATACCTCGATAAGCCTAAAAAAGTTCATAATTCTTGTTGGACGTAAAGTCGCCAACTAATTAAAAATCACCCATGCCTGTATTTACTTTTCCACTGAGTAAGTATAACAATAGTTTCAATATACACACCCAAAACGGAAAAAACAAGGGTCTCAGTAGAGTGGAAGTGCTGACAGTGAAACTAAGGCAGAAATGCAAGCAGTGATATTCCAGATACTTAGAAGATGAACTGCCCAAGTCATTTCCTCAATAAAAGAACCAAGAGAAGTCCAAATGGCAGCAGTATAGGAAATAGGTCGTTTTCCATCCCCTCTTTCCGCATACAGTTTGGCGAAGGTTTCTATGTGAGACATTGTTTTGAATAGATAATGCTGTCACATTTTTTCCCCCAACTAAAAATTTCGGAACCATATTGTTCGTACACTTCATGGGGAATTTTACCAGTCAATACAATCACTTCAGGTGAAAACTACAAGCCTAAATTGAAAATACTGATAATTGAACAAACTCCAAGATGGATATGCAGGCTCAAAAGATTGGTGGCTCAGGGCAACTGCCTTGGTAGAGACCATTAATTCAAGATCTGTACACACAGATCTCGGCTGTGCAGTGGCGTGGATGCGATTTTCTCACGGGAGGGGGGAGGAAAATTTCCTTAAATTTTTCCTAATTTACGCAAAAGTAGACAAAATCGCCGCATTGAACGGAAAAGAGACACTAAAATATTGCAATGGGGGGATTATACCCGAATCCCTTCCCCTCATTATCTACGCCATCGTGGGAGACGTTCTACCCTGTTCATGTACAATGCGTTCTTGAATCCTTTGGCAGTACAACGGACTAAACAGCATTGAGGACGGTACCTAGCCTTCGCACGTGCTTAAACTCTTAAACTAACGGCACATTCACACTGAACGTTTAGACATGAACTTGAACATTTTATTAGAGTGCAATCGGGTAGGAAATGTTGAGACTTATTGCAAATGCGCCATGATATGCCGATATTTGGAGAATGTTTGATGATCAGCTATGTCCTCCAAGTGAAAATCCTTGAGACTATAGCTAGGTTTCACTTCATAATTTCTTAGGGTTGTGCAGCTAAATTTTTTTGATCATAGAAGGCTGGTTGAAACAAGTTAGTAGCCGTAATTACGTGGGCACTGTGCATTTATTTACCGATTAAAAATAATCAAAACTCTCGGACACGCCAATCATACACCTATAAATAAATAGAGTAGGACAATTTCTCCTTGTTCTCCTATAAGATATTAGACACCGTCATAATCTTATGAAAGACCTACCTATTCTACACACATTCTTGAAAAAGCCTTCTCTTCATTGTATTTTTCCTCTGCTCATCTCGAAGACATGATACTAATGAGGCGCCTATTGTAGTGAAATATATTACACTATTTAGGTGCTATAGTATTGACTTATGTTGAATTTTATAACGCACTATTTACATACAAACAACAACTGAAAAGAAAAATATAATTACTGTATTTTTGATACATCGCGTGTAGGTCCTATGACGGTAAATAAGGGATTTTTTTTATACATTATTTTGCGGTCAATTTTTTGTAAAATGAAGGAAGAACGAATATCCATAAGTCGTATCGTATATTATCGAACCGAACATCAGATGACGCGCCTCATCCACGCTGATAGAGATTCCTACAAGACGAATGAGAATACGTACCTACCGATAAGAGGAATACAAACTTCATTTCACTTAGTTAAGCGTCATTCGCGGTGTGTGAAACAGTATCTTAGCCGTGTGTAAAAAAATGGATCACAAATTTCGCTCAACAATACTATTGGTTTTCATTGTCTGGACAGTGCGTATTCATTTTCTTGGCTTGTGTATAATATTCACTCTCTATCGTATTGAAACAATATTCGAAGATCGTACTTATCTACACTGACGAAGATTCTATGAAAATAAGTTACCGGTATTGAACGTGCGAAATGATGTAACTTTCTTCGATGATACCGGTGTTGGAAAACTTTCAATTTGGATGAAGCAACAACTTATCACATTCAACTGTCCAGATAAGTACACAACTTCATTTACCTGAGCGTTATGTGGCGAGTCCTCAACGAAAGTTTGAGCAGTTTTTGCTCGTCTGCTTTTTGGGTAAGAGCGACCTTAAGTAATAAGTACAATACTCAGAACCATCATAATTTCGGATCCTCTTTTCATGATATTTTTCAACAGGATAATAATGTGACATGGAATACGCCGAATCCAGAATTCACCAAGTGTTTCGACTACACAGTTTTGACATGGTTCCCATGTACATTTTTGTGGATATTTTTACCTCTGGAAATTTACTTCCTTCGTCGTACAAACGCGCTGAATATACCGTTCAATTCGTACAACATATTCAAGCTGGTAAGAACTGTCTTCATCAGTCGTTTAGTTTCAGTTGGACTTCGGTGCCTGGTTTCTGGCTAAATAAAGGTCAGAGCTCTGGGAAGATTGATGTTCTTCTCTTTGAAGAAGTTCCTCTCTAGAGGCCATGTATTATGATACGGCAAAATATACATGGTTTGTTTGAAATTCAAAATGAATCTAGGGATTATTACAACTAACAAAATCTGATCGATAGTACAGTAAATAATTGTTACAAATTAAATGAGGGTAGCGCCGACAAAGTAACTGAATTCGAAGAAAAGAGTCTAATACGCTGCTACTATTTGTAAAAGTGAGAAAACACTACGTGAACACGTGATTTGAACGTGATTCAAACGAGAAATGAGTCGCGAGTAATGCTAGCCAATCAGAAATGACTGTCGATTTTCGTTGATCGTATTATTATATTTTGAGGTATACGCCGAGATGGTAGATGTGTACAGTACGGCACTACCTTCCTTCATATAAGTAGGAGAAATCGCTAGCAGTTTCACTGTCTTGGTTGCCAGCAGTCATTTTTCCTAGTTCGGTTGCCGACTAGAGTGTTTAACGTTGATCGTGTACTATTTACGCAGCGTATATATTGCGTATGTAATCGCTTATCGACGGTCGTTGATGGTCGTTCTACAAAATATCGATCCGGCAGATTCTTGTACCAAGGAAGATCATCACGAGTGTTTGGTCGCCAGCACTCGTGGTGCACGTTGTCGTTATATTAGCCAAATGTAAATATCGGCTCTCAATCGATGCGCTGAGTCCTACTAGTAAAGCAGGTCATCACAAGTTCTTGGTTGCCAGCTCTTGTGGTGCCTGTCAGAATAGCCGAGTGTATATACTGGCTTTAATCCGTCATATGAAATCATTGTCTATGGAGGAGAAAGGTGGTGGTTGGTGGGACTTTCGGGGGTTGCCAAACCCCCCTCCTTGGCGTTGTCAATTGCGCCTCAGATTGTATATCAAGAATAGTACACGAGAATGTACTGATGAAAATATATGGTCGTAACAGGATTTCGAAAGATAATTAAGACCTAGGGTGGAAAAGCACGTTACAGACACGCACATGTAAAATATATTTTATTGAACACAACCAGTTTCGAACCATCGCGTAGTCAATCTCTCTGACGTTTCACTCACACAGAATGAAGAGGATTTTCTAAGTCGGGGTTTGAAATACGCTGTCCCTCTGCCTGAAAGATCGAAGTATTTAGTAAGAAATCAATTGCAGCTAAAGTTCTTAGTTTAACTAAGATTGATACACCTATTTTATAGTCTGCCATGATATCAAAAAACCTTCGAATGATCGTTGAAAGTGTAGTGATTGTGATGCAATTTATATCGGTCAAACTGGGAGAGTTTTACATTATCGCATTCGAGAACACACACTAGCATGGGAAAAGAAAACACACGGATCTTCTACGTTTTCTGACCACCTTGTGGCGTGTAATCACCGGTTCGACGAAAAGAATGATATCTCCCTCATTCATGACGTCAAAAAGATCAGACCACTGGCTAAGCTCGAGGAAATGGAAATCTGCCACAGAGCATGTAGTAAAATGATGTCATATCTAACGATCTCTTCATCTCATGTTTCAACCAGATGTACTTATCTCTAAAATAGTATTGTTTGTAAATCACTAATCACTTACCTGATGATGAATCCGGTAAGGTTCGAGACCGGTTGTGTTCAATAAAATATATTTTACATGTGCGTGTCTGTAACGTGCTTCTCCACCCTAAGACATTGGCTCGCAACGTAGAGCACACTCTATCTCTTATGATAAGGACCTATGGCCCAACTATATCAGGGCCATCACGACCTGTTCTTTACAGATGGATGCAAATTGAGACACGCTTTCTCTATCCACCGTGAAAAGCGTGTCAAAAAAACATCATTCCCATTTGTCAGCAATCCGTGTCCTATGCTTTTCAATGGGAGGTATCGATGGCAGAAAGATGGTAAAATATTGAAACGGTGGCTGATATCTGTCAACGTTTTTGCCTAGCAGTGGTGAGGTCCCGCCATTCCAAATGAAAACCTCGGCCTCCATAAATTCTGTTACATCTTGTACAATCTATTCCAGCCTTATCTCACTCCCAGGAGCAGATTCAGTCGTACATTGGGAGGGGGGAGGATCTATCACCCATAACAACCCCTTAAATCCACGCCTGCACACCTCCCAACTGAGTCTTTCTCTTTTTGGATTCAATTTCTTTTCATCAAGCCACACAAGACCCACACTCTTCCAAGCCTAACCCTATCGTTCAGCGCATCCTTATTCTCCTTCGCAATTCAATGTTATCCCTATCTTTAATTGCCTTTCTCTGAATTTCTGATCATCTCAATCTTCCGAAGCACAAAGAAGAAGACCTACCTGTCATACAAGCCCTGATGTCTTCCTCAATCCTCGACCATACCCCTCCTCCGGCCTATGATTAAAAATCTTACAATCGTTCTTCAATCATCACATCATGGCACAAACTTCGTTCCCCCCAATGCTAGAATAAACTTTTTCCTATTCAAAAATCCCCGATTCCTGGTCGTCTTCAATTAGTTCCTGATGCTGTGAGGAAATACTTATGGCTCATCTGCGCATTGAGCACACCCGCCCAAGCCATTCTTTCTTCTTCTTGGGCTCTCCGCTCCCACCTCATTGATATATCACCATGTTCTCGCCTTTTTTTTTTTCTGTCTATACCTCCCAAATTACGGAAAATCATTTTCTATTCCCTCTCAAGTCTCTTCTGTCCTCTTCAATAGCTCGAAATCCATTACAAACACCCTAAACTTCTTCTGGTCTATATCCTCTTACATATCCATTTAATCCTACGCTCTTTTCAACGCTGACAAAGCTCTGTGTAGTAAATAGTTCGTAAAATAAGAAAAAAAGAAAATACGGTGAAAAGAGAGATTTTCTGTTTGAGCCAAATAAATAAAGATCATGTTCCAAGCCTACTAGTAAATGACCTCAGTTGCCTGTTTTGTAATAAAATTATGACCTAGTTTCCGTACACGCCCCGTTCTTGACCTATTATAGGCCCGGTCTACGGTAAGATAAGCTATCTAGGTCAAGGAGGCTCACTCGGTCTTAGTATACTGCTTTTTGAGATAATCTTGCTTACGAGAGAGGGTCATACTGGGCCTATTATTAGCCTCAAAGAAATCAGGCCTAGCCTATATTAAACCACTTATAAATTACAAGGATGAGGAGAGGTGAATTCAACTCACAAATTTCAAAATCAAACATCCTGACTGATGACGTCATAATTTATTGTAAATGAATATTCTTTTGGATAGCCGAAAGGCGAAAACATATAAAAAAAATAATCTATGGACGAGACACGAACCCGCATCTCCACGTTTGCCGGACGGGTGGAATTTTTCACAGGCTTTCTTCTATCTATAAAAATATTCATTTCTAGTTGGGGTTCCCTGTGACGTTTAGATTTCATACTTCGTTCCGATTCTCCGCACCCAGGTGTGTTTGAGAGTTCGTTTGCAAGCTGGATCTTACTCCTCTCGCTGGCTGTAGCACAGTCATTGGTCTTCATGTCGCAGTTAGAGAGGACTGTAGATAAACGAAACGCAAAGTGAGAAATTCTGTTCCAGCCCAATGGTGAGGTACCCGACCGGCAAACGTGAAAATGCGGGTCCGTATCCCGTCGATGGGCCCAATTTTGCACGGGCTCTTATCTATCTATGAAAATTATTCGAAGTCCCCCCCCCCCTACGACCTGCCGTAATTCTCGAGAAGTCTCACGTTTCGCCAGACGGCGCGTCTGCTGCTTCCATAAAACCATAAAATATGTTCCCTGTTGAATTGAAATTTCTAGGGGGGAAATTTTTCGAAGTTCTTTACCCAAATGTATGGCTTGAAAATGAAAATTTTCCATCACCTATAGCTCAGAGCTATCGAAACTTTTCCAAGTCCCTTTTTCTGCCAGACAGTGCCTTTTTCTGACTTCCAAGTCTGCCGTACGGCACCCAATACTCGTCACTTTCTTCGATTCACCCCCCTCCCCTCCGTGAAACAGGTTTCCTGCGACGTTTAAATTTTGTATTTCGTTATAGTTCAGAGTAAAGGAAGAGAGGGAATACAATATACAGGATTAAGAGACCTAGTATGAAGCTAGTTTAAACTGCATAGAACAAATAGTGTTCGAGGAGAAGCCTAGAGCCAGTCGCCAATAAAGAGGATAAAGGAGAAAAATTAATCCCAAGGTTATTGTCCGCACGCCCACGTAAATTCTGAAAGAGGTCAGAGCAAAGGCATGGACTAACTGGCCATGCCATAGAAAGATACTTTTCGGGAAATCTGAACCATCACACTGAAGTAATTTCATTCATTTCAAGGCCCTCTTTCCAATTTGCCTCTCGGGGTTGCACCATTGTCGTTTGTCTGCTAGATCGACTCAATAAGTGGCATACTGCGCTTCGCTGGAAAATAATGAAGAAGCCTACATAATTTGGTACCGGATGCTACCGAAGGAGTCACAAAATGCGAATGATCGATAAATCTCTGAGAAAAATTCACCTCGCTACCACAACTTGTCAGAAAAGGCCTTTCAAATGATTCAAGCCACTGAGGGAAAGTATGTCCGAATTTCTTTTGAAGTAACTGCATTTACTTCAAAGACCCACTCTAATTTGTCTTTTTTTGGTAGTCTGGGATACACAAATTTTATTTGCCCTGAATTTAATGCTCCTCTAAATCGAGCTCTTTTGCGTGGCTGTTCCCTCTTCCCCTCCATTCCCTACGCCCCGGTGCTTTGTCACAAAAATTCAAACTACTGAAGCTCTTTTTGTTCATTCAAGAGGATTACATTTACTTCCAGAATTCATCTACATTTACCTACCTGGGGTGCAATACTTTCGTTTGCTTGTCTTCAGCGAGCCTCGTCATAATGAGAGGCGGAATGAAAACTAAGGAACTCTATTTTGTGGCAAAAGCTCGGACAAATGACAAATTGCCAATGAATGACAATTCTGTATCCCCTCTCTAGAAAAAATCTTGCTTCCCCAATATACTTTTTGGAAAATCTGAACCACCAGTGGACGAAATCAATGTGTCCATGATTTCCCTAAAAAAGATTAGGACTTAGTCAAATTTGCTTTCATGGGAAACACAACACTGTTGTCTACTTGCCTATTAACCGGTCAACTACTGGAATCAGGCAAAATTTTTAATTTTCTATTTTTCTTTCTTACAGGTGATGATTGCAATGTTGAAAATACCAACTCTGATCGACGCGACGATTTATTTTGTACGCACTGATCTACGTGAACCTATTTTCTTTTGCGATCCTTTGATCAAATTTGTAACGTTCGTAAGTTTCATCGAGTCATTCAAATAAACTACCCACCTCCTGAAGGATGAAAGAAATACAATTTTTTTTATTATTTTTCGGCAGTGCTTATTTTCTGTCTTGACCTACGCTAATATAAAATGCGGCATCAGATCGTCCGGTATACTGTTCTTGTTCTCTCTTTTGCTCGCCGTCTGTGGAGGACCACGATTCTATCTGAAATTGAAATCGCTGCATGTATTGGTGACTGATACCAGTAATGTGAGTATTTTCCGAAGAAGTGGAAAAAGTATAGCTACAAAGCTGCACTTCCAGGAGCAATAAAATTACGTTATTCTGTTTTCAGGATACTAACCAAGAATTTCTCATAAATATCGTTTCGTATTTCATCTACTACGTATCGGTTCTCATCGTCTTAATCCTGAACTGCTTCGCTGATGCTCGTCCAATCGTTCACATTAAGAAGGTAATGGGTCTACCATCTACGACTATGGAGCCTAATTTTGAATTTTGATGAGCATCAAATTTTCTAGAAACATAAGAACTCATTAGGATCATTTTTCACCGCTCAGGAGTAACTCTGAAACACCGCTGACTTGTGCCTAGGCGTATGGTAGGGGTCCCTCAGAATGATAGTGCCGGGGTATATTCTGAATATTTTCTTCGTTCAACAGAATCCTAGTCCTACCAATGATTCCTCCTTCTTGTCGAAAATATTTTTCACATGGTTCGATAAATTTGCATGGAAAGGATACAAGAATCCGATTACGGATGACGATATATGGGAATTAGACTACGATTTGCGAACGGAGTATATTGTCAAAAAGTTTGAGTCGAGATGGCAAAATGGTCTTTTGAAACGACGGAGGTAAATACGTCTCGTTTCTGATCAATTTCATTTTCATACATGCGCTCTACTATCAATGTAAACTTTCATAGAAAAACAGGTGAAGAACACGAAGGCATTGAACTGAGTGAACTCTTGAAAAACGAAAGGAAACACAATCGAACTGGCCGAGTATCAATATTAGGGCCCCTATGCGAAGTCTTCGGATACGATTTTCTGTACGGAGGAGTATTGATCAAACTATTATTTTGCTCGTTAAGTTTGAGTAGTCCTCAAATCTTAAAGTGAGTTGAACTACAGAGCACTTTATGTGATACCTTTCAACCAATTTTTAATTCTAACGAATGCTGAAAACCCTCAGCGTAATTCTAGCTTTTGTAGGTAAAGAAAATGAGTTTCTGTGGCGCGGATGTTTTTACGCTGTTCTGCTACTAATAATTGTAGTCTTGCAAAGGATGCTTCTTATCTATCATTTCCACTTAGCTTACCGAGCTGGACTCCAAATACGAACAGTCTTGGTATCTCTTATCTACAAAAAAGTGAGTATTCATTAACAATAATTCGCTAGAAACTATTTCTTTCTGAAAACGATGGGTATTAGGTCATGTCAATGTCGAACGGAGCAAGAAGAAATTTCACCTACGGCCAAATCATAACTCTTGCCTCTGTGGACGCGCAAAAATTCAACAGCGTGATCTTGGATCTATCCAATATCTTCTCAGCTCCCACAGAAATTATCGTGTGCATTTATTGGTTATGGAAAATTTTGGGTATGTAAAAGTATAATAATGTCAAGCGTGCAGAAAATTAGATCGTTCTATGAAAATTTTTTCAGGTCCGAGCGTCCTGGCAGGATTGGCGGTACTCATTATTCTGACGGTGTTGAGCGGCGCGATCGTTTCTAAAATTCAGAAGCTGCAAATGAAACAAATGAAATTTAAAGATAAACGCGTACAATTGACCAATGAAATACTATCCGGTATCAAGGTGAGAAATGGAGACAGCCTTTCTCCCTCTTTTTCAATTTTTCTACGCGAAAAATTCACCGTCGGGGCTATCTGGTGATGAATCAAATTATCTTTAATGGTCAGAAGTAACTTACTACCTGATTCTCTTCTATCATTCAAAATTTACCAATCATTGGCCCCGACGGCACACAGAGATGAAAGTGAAAAATTGCAAGGCTGAAGTTGTATTGAGGAATCAAAATTTTGAAAATTCAATTCTGCGTTCCGAGTATCATTGGAGTATGTGACGTATTCCATCAATCATGAATCGTCAGAAATCCCAAATTTTTAGCCGCGGGAAAAAGAAATGGATAATATTCAAGTTTTCATCATACACTCTTAATTAGAACCTTTGACTACAATGATTTCAGGTTATCAAATTGTACGCTTGCGAGCCAAGTTTTGAGAGACAAGTAGCTTTGATAAGAGCTCAAGAAATTAAAGTAATGAAAAGTATATCGTACTTACTCGCTATTTCTTCATTTACATGGAGGTGTATTCCATTCATGGTAAGTAGGTATTAATCGAGATTTTATAATTTTCTCTATTCGTTGAGCTCTCTTCCCCTTTACCTAACTTATCTTGATTGCTACTTATCCATGAGTGGCGTTTTCAAAATTCCAGCTCTATTATTCAGAAAGGAAAACAACTCGCGGATCACTGCTTTTGCTGCTCGAGGGTTCGTTGAAACAAGCAGGAAACCTAATTTATGAGGGACTTATACTTTTACCCAACTTACCTCAATTCCTCTTCTTCTTTATTTTCTTCCTTCCTGAATCAATATCCATGGTTGACTGAAAATTTTTCAAGTCTCTAAAGTAGATCAGAGCCCTCACTCCACTGAAAGTCCCGAAATTTCGCTACGCCGCTCTCCTACCCTCACCTTCAAATTGTAGATATAGGAGCTTATGTAGAGGAAAGAATGAACTCACAACTCATCAGTGAGATTTCTGTTAGGAAATAGCAAGGCTACCAAATGTGCAGAGGGGAGGGGCGTTGACTGGGACAACTTTAGTTTTTAAATGATATACCTGACCGTGGTACCTGAAGGAATTTGAGGTTTGCCACCGAAGTATCCGAGGACTTTTAACAAGCATGGGGAATAAAATTCCCCTCCCACTTCCCGAAGAATTCGTCTTGTTAAAGCGAAGAATTGATGAAGATGTTTTCAGAATGATAGATGTAAAGACTATTTCAAATTCTATTTTCATAATTAAGGACTAATTTTCGCATCGAATAAGCAAGAGGGGGCCCGTTGAACCATGTCAACCGTCGATTTGGGGTCGATTTCTAGTCATAGACAATGTCGACTCCAAATCAACTGTAATTCGACGTCAAATCGACATCTTTACTGAAGGCCAAAACATTACGGTCGATTTTGAAGGTTGATCGACTGCTTGACTACGTCGATTTGGAGTGGAAATATCGTCGACTTAGATAACATTTTGTTCAATATCATGTCGACTGTATTTCGACGTCGACTCTCAGGCTACCAAAAATGTGAACAATTTGTGCACCCGATGTCGACGGCAACAATTAGTCGATTTTCGAACGATTACAATATTTTCATTGTTGACTCGAAATCGACTTAGAATCGAAGTCGATTTTGAGTCAATTTCGTTTGGCCCTAATGTTGACCAAAAATCGACTGAAGGTAGACTCATTGTCGGCGTCGAAATTGAGTCGGCTCCTGGTCGATAAAAAATTTGAAAAGGTCGACTCGAAATCGACGTCGATTTTTGGTCGACAAAAAATGTGAACTCTGTCAAATAACGTAGACTTGACAGTTAATAAGGATTCTATTCTCGCATTACGGAACTGAGGAAGTTTACTCGGAATTGACTCAAAATCGACGTAAATTCTTAGTCTACAAAAAATTTGAGCTCCGTTTAATGATGTCGACTTGATTTCGACTCCATATCGACCTGTTTTTTTCTGGAACTTCACTACTCGCAGTTAAGTTATGCATTCATAGTGACTTGAGGGGGAATCAACCTACTATATTTTTGAGAAGCACGCTACCGGTTGAAACGGTCGAGCAACGAAATCGACTTTCGGGTCGATTTTTAGTCGTAGAAGAAGGTTGATTTCAAATCGACTTGATGACTACGTCGATAGGGAGTCGATTTTGGGTCGAAAACCACCGTCCACCTCGAATCGACTCAATAACGACGTTGATTTTGAGCAGTATAGCAGACTGTCCACCCAAAATCGACTTGATAACGACGTCGATCTTGAGTCCTAGAAAACCGCTTTTCTTAAATCGACTTGATAACGACGTCGACTTCGAGTCACACATTGGAAACCAACAAGTCGATTTGACGTCGATTTGCAGTCAATTGCGGTCGATTTACGGTCGACATACCCCGGAACTATTTTGACTGGATATCGACGTCGAATTTGTGTCGATTACTCATCAAAATAATGGGTCGATTAAGAGTCGACATGGTTCAACGGGGGGAGGGGCGGTATTTCACTTTCTACAAGTATATACCATGAGCTAAGAAAATACGTAGGATGCGCATGAGAGTACGAGGACAGTGAATGTTGAAGCACTATGAGAGGAAAGTGTGGGAGTGTTAATTTGAGGAAGCAAATGACCACCGCAAATGATGTCATTTTCAAAAGGAAATACTCGTTGGATCAAATAGTCCTCCATAATTTCCATCGCATTAACCCTTCGAGTGATTTTTGAGCAATGTTCAAGTTATGGACTAGAGTAGATGTTGAGGCTGAGTAGCAAATTTGTTGATTTGCAAGATAGCTGTTTTGATAAGAGAAATTTTAAGCAAATTGTCCTATGAAGGACGAATATTTAAAGCATCTTCGAAAATATTCAAAGAACATAATTAATGTACTTGGATTGTGTGGAGTTTCGAAAGGATCTCAATAACTTTCTCATAAAGCCTGATAACGGTCCTCCGTTGCCTCACTGTACTCAAGATAGGGGAAATCGACAAAGCCACTTTCTTCGCAATTTCTGTAAAAGAAGAAGCGATACCGCAAATTTTAATGTTCTCTATTCAAACGTTGATAGGTATCTCTGGTCACCTTCGGCGTCTACGTCTTATCGGATGGAAGAAACGTGTTGGATGTTCAAACTACGTTTGTTTCTTTAGCCCTGTTCAATATTCTGAAACTGGCCATGAGGTCACTACCAACGGCCATCATGGGAATGTTACAGGTGAAATTCAACAGACCTAATCAGGAATCACTTTTTAATATATTGTTTTGATAGAAAAAATGAGATTTTCAATTTCTCAGGTGACGGTAACATTGAGACGAATCAACAACTTTCTGAATTGCGAAGACCTTGAATTTAACGCTGTCTCGCATCATTCACGCAGTAAGTTTTTAGTAAGGTCGTAATAACAAGTCTACGTGTGCTGCTTGTTGAAAGACTTTTATCTACACGTTGGAAATATACATTTGAAGGAGAGCCAATCGTGATCGAATGCGGGGACTTCTCATGGGATGACGAGGAAGGTCCGATTATATTGAATAATATCCACTTGAAAGTGCAACCAGGCAGTTTGGTTGCGATTGTTGGACCGGTTGGTTCTGGAAAGAGTTCACTTTTGGCCGCCATTCTGGGTGAAATGTACAAGAAAGCCGGTTTTGTGAACACTACGGTGAGTCATTTTTCTTGTTTTCGTCAGGTTCTCTCGAATACAATAACTCAATTCCTCTACCTTTTCAGGGAACAATCGCCTACGTTCCTCAGCAAGCCTGGATACAAAATGTTACACTGAGAGACAACATTACATTTGGTAAGCCGGCAGAAAAACCATTTTACAACACGGTGTTGGAAGCGTGCGCTCTGATGCCTGATCTAGAAATTCTACCAGGCGGAGATCAAACGGAGATAGGCGAGAAGGTAGAAAAATTATGAGCTGTGTGTAGTCATTTCGAAGATTTTGAAAATTCGAATCAGTCCATATATTTTAGGGTATTAATTTGAGCGGTGGACAGAAGCAGAGGGTGAGTCTAGCTCG
Source organism: Aspidiotus destructor (assembly GCA_035079395.1). Lineage (NCBI taxonomy): Eukaryota > Metazoa > Arthropoda > Insecta > Hemiptera > Diaspididae > Aspidiotus > Aspidiotus destructor. The sequence goes on along the minus strand of JAVHKZ010000004.1, from coordinate 3,053,358 downwards.
ATCGGTCTATTCAAACGCAGACATATATCTTTTGGACGATCCTCTGAGCGCGGTGGATGCACACGTGGGAAAACATATCTTTGAAAGAGTTATCGGCCCTCACGGTTTGCTGAAAGAGAAGGTAATGAGCAATACGTTCTCATATCATTCATCGAAATACCACAAGAATCTGCTTTAAAAAAAAAAAATCCTATGAAACTATAGATTGTTACTTACTCTGAAATGAGACATTTTGACGGGCGTAACCGAATTGAGTCCCAAAGTGTCGGGGTCCATAACCGAATTGAGTCCCGAAGGGAGAGGGGACGGTAAAATAATATCCGAATTGAGTCCCATAGTGTCGGGGGTAAAAAGAGGCAAAGTACGAATTGAGTCCTGAAGTTTCGGCGGTACTAAGTCTGAGAAGATGGGTAAATTCGTTCATTTTCCTTCGTCCTCTGCTGTAAGCAACTTAATGTTCATTGTTATACGCGTCACACCCAAATATTTTCATCCTCTCAGACACTCTTCTTGAGGTCCAATGCGACACCTACGCCAAAATCCTTGACATTCGCAATTCGAAGAAACGTTTAGGCTCAGTAAAAAAAGAGGCTGAAGTCGCAAAACTTATGCCGCGGCGTGATCTTGGCAAATTTCGAGAATTGAATTTGTTAAGCGCGTATACTTCAAATTTCTACCTCCGCCTATTAAAAAATGATTACACCTGATGACTCTTCACGCTCAGTACCTTACATGGGTACTAATGTGCTCAAAACATAGCCACCCGCTAACTCATTTTCAATCGCACCGATGCATACATCGACAATCCTAAGTCTGTTGAAGCGAGAAGGAAAATGAGAATCATTCGTGAACTCGGGACTCAATTCGGTTGTATACCCCCGCTACCTCGGAACTCAATTCGGTTGTGTACCGCCGACACATGAAGACATTCCCTTTTCCTACCCCCGACAACTCGGGACTAAATTCGGATATTATTCTACCACCCCCCTCCCCCGACAAGTCAGGACTCAATTCGGCATCGCCCATTTTGACTTCTTACACATTAATTGATTCTCAAAGAACATAATATACCGCTTAGAGCTGCTTCAAATTCTACTCGAAGTTTTCGACCTGCTCAGAGTGCGTCCTTTCTGAAATTTCTGTTCTCATCGCTCCTGAATTTATGACCTCCAATGCTGCCTCCTTTTCGAGTCAGGGCATTCACCAAGTTTTACAACCTGGGACACAAAATCATTTGTAGTAAATGTGACAGCCTTTTTTCCATCAACGGAAATATTCTTTGATTTATAGACGCGAATTTTTGTCACTCATAATGTGACTTACCTCCCGCAAGTTGACCATATTGTTGTCCTACGAGATGGAATGATTTCGCAGTCCGGAACATACAACGCGTTGTTAAATGCAGGAGATTTCGCTCATTTCATTTCCACTTACCTAACGGAACACGATGGAAGTTCGTCATCTGTTTCCTCGGTCTCAACCATTTTTTGCGGTAAAATTCGTTGGTGACGAGATATTATTTTACAGAACTGGAAGAGAAAAGATCTGAAGACAGTGCTGAAGAAGGACTTGCCTCTGCTGATAGAGGCGATCTAAAAAGGTAATGTAGAGATAAGAAAGTGCTCAAATTTTTGTTGGGCCCGCAGTCGAAGTTACTAACATCCCACGGACAATTTTTTTCATAAAGACGACGAACTGTCTCAATGAATGAACAAGATGAAAAGCCACCCGTACAAGTAGAACATATGTTCACAGAAAAAGAAAAAGTAAATGTGGGGAATGTGAGTACACAGATCCACAATTCCATCAATCGTACTTGCGATGAACTGATCGTACTAAAACTTTATTAATCTAGGTCAAGTGGAAAGTGTGGACTTTCTATTTAGCTGCAATTGGACCTGCGATGGTAACGCTGATCTTGTTAACAAACGTCGTTTCTCAGTTATTCTCTGTCGCTTCCGATTACTGGTTGTCAATCTGGTCTAGTGATACTGAAAATCGCAAACATCCAGAAAGGCAGTTCTATTATCTGAAAGTTTATTCTCTTTTTGGTGTTGGTCAAGGTAGGGAGAATGCGCTTAATGGTAGTTTTGGATAAGAAATTCTTAATGCTGAGTCAATTTCCATTCTTCTTATATAGCAATCAGTGTCATGTGGCAAACAACAGTCCTGTATGTCGGTGTTCTGAAAGCCGCTCGGTGTATTCACAATCGTTTACTTAACGGAGTCCTTCACTGGCCTTCAACAACGTTCGACAAAATACCTTTAGGACGGATAATAAATCGATTCAGCGCTGATATTAATATGTTGGACGATCTTTTGCCAACAAATTTGCTATCATCACTCACGTACGCTGGATCAGTAAGTATATCTCATAAAGAGAGTGATCATCTCTCATTCCCTCAATTTCTAGAGTCTTGGGTGTTTAGCCCCAGCCCAACCTCCCAATGACCTGGACCTAATCTCATTGACATAAATAGGTCTTTGAGCTGAGGGTCAATCGAAAGTGAAGTGATTTTTTATAAGTTCCGGCGCAGATTTGCGGGGAATAAACGGGATATGTTCCCTCCGAAAACTTCGAAGAAAGTTAGAAATTCCACTACATATTAGAAATCTCCAAACAGTAGAATACCCCCCCCCCCCCAAATTGTAACCGTAAATCTGCGCCTGTAATGACTCTAATTATGACTAAAAAAATATATATGTAAGATATTCGCAGCAAATGCAGGAATGAAGAGAGAAAACGGCTTCGTGAGAATTTTTATTAAAGTTCGAAATAAAATTCAAAAACAAAGTCGTTTATAAATAGACGCGCGAAAGCGAGAGCAGGAATCAGTAATGTACAAAGCACATGAGAAAACTAAAATAAATCGAAGGCGATCGCAGTCGATGAAATCAACAAAAGTAACATGCAAATACAATGATTAAAAGGAGAGAGATAGACCAGACTGAACAGGAAAGAAAAGCGATTAAATGAAAGAGTAACGAGAGATGATTAAGACGACAGGTCGGAGAAGGAATCTCTTACATCCCCCTTTCCCACTCATTTAAGAGCGCGAAGAAGAAGAGGATGAAGAGGGGAGAGAATAATTGTTTACAGGTTTTGGTATAATTTTCGAGGCGTGGTACAGCTTTTTCCCAAGCGGACCGGCATGCAAAAGTAATTCAAATACATTATTAGATACTTTACGAACAATTTTATAAGGACCGATGCGTATTTTATCCAGCTTATTTCTATTTAGCTTATTACCATTCTCGACATAAACATAGTCGCCGACGGAAAAAGTTACATCATACTTATTTTTATCGTATAGTTTCTTATTGTACGCATGATTTTTAATAGAATTTTCGTAAGCTATTTTTCTATCGATAGATATGTCAGCAGAGGGAGGAGAAAGGGAAACAGGAAGAAGAGAAGTGGGTTTGCCAGAAAGGAGATATGAAGGTGAAAAACGTGTTACAGAGTGAGGACAATCATTATATTGATTGATACATTCATTAGCGATAGAGGTCCAGCTCTTTTTAAAAGGAGTAGAAACATTGTTTTTAGCGCAGCGAATCCGGTTGACTAACGTTTGGTTTAAACGTTCGTTCAAACCATTCGAAAATGCCGAATCCACTGCCGTAAAAACGTGTTTTATATTGTGAGAGGAACAATAAGAGGAAAATTCATCGGAAGAAAGACCCCCATATTGATCAGTCAAAAGAGTTTCTATCTGATGATTCCTTTGAACTGAGTCAACAAGAGCGATCATATCTTTCGCAGATTGACCCTTAGAACATAGAAGAAATGCAAAACGGGAAAAGTGATCGACTAAAATATGAAGATAACGAGAAGAGGAATTGAGATTACTGAAGCCACCGACGGTATCAAGTGACATAATTTGGAAGGGTGAGGAGGCGGGACCAAGTATGCCGAGGGAAGCGGAAGGACGAGGATGACGGGATTTATTCTGAAGACATGTTATACAAGAATTGCATACTGAGCGAATCACGTTATACATTTTTGGAAACGAGAATAAATTACAAACAATAGCTATCACATGTTTTGCGCCTATATGACCGTATTGATCATGTACACGATTTACAAGAATTTTGCCAGATAAAGAATCGAGAATAATACGAGAGCGGCCGTTGATTTTGCGAAGTATAACGTTAGCGATGACGGTATCATTATTAGAGGCGATAATGTTACGTTGAAGATCAATTATATCATTGTGCGTTAAAAAATTAAACGTAGGAAGTAAAGGATCGGACGAATTTTCAGAGGGAGAGAGTACGGGATTTCGGGAGAGGCAGTCTGCCTCGTGGTTGGAAGAGCCTGGGCGATACAAGATTTCAAAATCAAATTGGAGAAGCTCGTTCGCTAAGTCACCCAGTTCCTCATCGATACGAGCTTTAAGGTTTAAGTGTTCCAAAGGTTTATGATCAGTATAGACAGTAAAATGGCGACCAATTAACCAGAAACGCCAATACCGAATTGCCTCACGAACGGCGAGGCTCTCAATATAGATAGCCTTCTTTCTCTTCTGTGCTTCCGAAAGTTTTTTTGAGAAGTACGCCACGGGTTTGAGACTACCGTCAGGTTGCGCCTGTTTTAGAACAGCCCCAATACCTATTCCACTGGCGTCAGTAAAGATAGATATTGGTTTTGTGCGATCGAAAATGGCCAAAATTGGTTCGGAAGTAAGAAGGCTTTTGACTCTCTTGAAGGCCTCGTCACATTCAGAAGTCCAGGAAAAGGGGGTATTCTTACGGAGCAGACTGTGGAAAGGCTCAAGGAGTGAAGAAGAGTTAGGTATAAATTTTCGATAAAAATTAATTTTACCTAAGAATTGACGAACATTTTTACGAGTAGACGGTTTGGGAAAATTATTAATAGCAATAAGATTATCCTGAAGCGGTTTTACGCTATTCGGTGTTAGAACATGTCCGAGGTATTGAATTGAATTTTTAGCGAAATTGCACTTTGAAAAATTGAGGCGGAAACCCTCTTGATAAATTGCATTAATGATTTTCTGTAAGTGCGAAATATGGGTCTCGAACGAGTGCGAGAAAATTAGTACGTCATCGAGGTAGTTAACAGCGAAATCCGAAAAATTATTCCGTTTTAAGATACCCGATAAAATTTGTTGAAAAACGGCAGGAGCTACTTTAAGACCGAAGGGCATTTTTCGCCATTCATAGTGGCCATGTTGAGTAATGAAGGCAGTTTTAAATCTATCCTGGGGACGTATATCAATAGAATGGAACGCAGAGTTAATATCTATAGCAGAAAACCACAAACACCCTTTAGCTTTAATAATAATATCTTCGATTAATGGAAATGGTTGGTTATCTGGAATTATAATCTTATTGAGATCACGATAGTCTACGCACATCCTAGTTTTAGATTTTACAGTACTCAACCCGTTTTTCTTAAATTGCATAGTGACCGGCGAAGCATACGGAGAGTGAGACTCGACAATTAAACCGTGTTTTAATAGTTCGTCACATTGGCGTTCAATTTCGTCCTGATCGGAGAAGGAACAACGATAAGGTTTCTTAGCTATGAAATTATCCGAAAGTAGATTAATAGAACACTCGTATTTTGTGACGTTTCCAATGTCAAACTTGTGTTTGGCGAAAGCAGAATGATTATCAATAATCAAAGAATTAATACGGTTGCGTTTTGAGTGGTCTAAGTGACTTAATTTAGAATTAAGGATATCGAGAGAGAAATAATCGTTCCAAATTACGTTATTTCGAGGAGGAGTTATGTCACAAGAATTCAACGAAATGTTAGATTCCTCGGAAGATTGAGAAAGAACGAGTTTATCGTTTAAAGAAAGACGAAATAGAGAAATAAGATCTAAAGCAATAATGAAATCAAATTTAAAAGATTTGGAATCAACCACATATAACATTACTCTTTGCGAAATATCATATATTTTAACATTTAAGACAGTGATGCCTAAGATAGAGCCCGGCCCGCTCATTGTGCTGTAAGTCGATTGTACGGGAATATACTTGTAATTTTTTAATTTGCAAAGAGCTTCCAAAGAAATCGCAGACGCGTTAGCGCCTGGATCATATAGACCCTTTCCGATTAAATTTTCGTACAAGACGTCCACCACAATGAACGCGGGCTTCACTCGTTTTTTTGAATCTGTTCGATTTCACATTTTAATTCGTTAACATCAAAAGAGTGGATTGCTTTAGTATTTGAATTATTTACGTTATTAGCTGCGCGATATCTATTATCACGAGCTTTAGTCATGCAATCCTTCTCAAAATGATAGCGTTCAAAACCTTTTTTCTTACAATAAGAACAAGGCAAATTAGACTTTGGAAATTGTTTAAAACTGGGTTTAGACGAGGTTGACAATGGTTTTGAAACAGTGCGAGGAGAATCAAGAGAATTAATAGTAGACATTAATTTACCGACAGATGTAATTTCAGCGAGGTTTATACGATCCTGGATATGAGTTGGAAGGCCATAAGCGATGTGACAAATACGATCGAATTCCATCATCTTTGGATTTAATGCAACAAGTAGATTAAGCTTAGTTTGAGCATAATCAGCGAGAGACCCATCGAAGTATCGATGATTGAATGCTGTACGAACGGCGGCGATACCTTGGATAGCGAAATTTTCTATAAAAGAATCCCTCCAGGTTTCCCAAGAAATCGAAGGATTTGACATGCGAGTAGATAGGTACCATTTCTCCGCGTTCTCTTCCAAGAAAAGGCGAAGAACTTCCCAGTATTGATCACGTTCGATCAAAAGGCGGGCGCATTCGGATTCAAAAATAGTGATCCAGGTCGCGGCATGAAGAGAACTTGAGCGAGAACCAAACTTCGGGATGACAGCATTTTTCACGATAGACCCAAGAGACTTCGTAGGAGCAGGTGTATTGGTAGCCGAAGACTTAGGAGAAGAAATGGAAGACGTTTCAGATTGAACAAATTCATCCAGAAATTTGCCCTGAAAGAATGGATTCAGCTCGTCATCGAAATATAATTTCGCGACATCTTCAGGCAAGGTAATTCGGAAAGATCGGCTAGTCCATCGCGGTTTCAAATCGGTTTTTGCGGCTCTGGCAATCGGTAAAGCCATAAGAAAGTCATGATTAGACAAACTTTTTTTATCCTCCGAGAAAGCGTAAATGCAGCTAGAGTCAAAAGTCTGGACAGAGATCAGATGCGGAACGGTAGAACGAGGGTCCGTAGGAGACGGTTCGGCACGTAAAGTGAAAATAGCGCGAACCGACATAGTGTACGTAACAAACGAGAAAAAAGAAACACACGAAAAGTGAAATAACGAGAAGTTTTTGAATTTGTAAGATATTCGCAGCAAATGCAGGAATGAAGAGAGAAAACGGCTTCGTGAGAATTTTTATTAAAGTTCGAAATAAAATTCAAAAACAAAGTCGTTTATAAATAGACGCGCGAAAGCGAGAGCAGGAATCAGTAATGTACAAAGCACATGAGAAAACTAAAATAAATCGAAGGCGATCGCAGTCGATGAAATCAACAAAAGTAACATGCAAATACAATGATTAAAAGGAGAGAGATAGACCAGACTGAACAGGAAAGAAAAGCGATTAAATGAAAGAGTAACGAGAGATGATTAAGACGACATGTCGGAGAAGGAATCTCTTACATATATATATTCTTTGTCTGGAGTATATCAGGCCTGAGGTCAAAATTTTTTCAAGCCTCCAAAGTAGGTCAAGGTCATTGATGACGTCCCGTATCGCAGATTTTTTACTGACCCGCAGTTCATGGAGGCCTCGCGCAAAATATACAAAGAATTGCCTTGAAAATAGCCTCACGACAATCCTGCTTGTAATGACCTTGACCTACTTTAGAGACAGAATTTATAATCTTTGCTATTTTATGAATTAGCATGTATTAGGCTCAGCCACTCATACTTCTTGATATGCATTCAATGAAGGCCTAGTAACTGGACTTTCTTCGTACTACGCCAAGGATGTAGAGTAGACTTACACTAGATGAGTGACCTTGATCTACTTTATGGCCTTTGAAAAATGTAAATACGGGGCTAAAGTAAGCTAAAAGCATAACCTAACATAATTATAGCCTACTAGGCTTGTACTAGGCTAAGAAATGGGGAAGAGCTGTTGAGCTAGCTACTAGGACAAATCCTTATAGTTATTCATGAGGTGAGAAAATTTCATATTTCTTAATTTTCATCCAGGTTATTGCAGTACTCTGCGTCATCAGTTACAGCCTACCAAAATTTTTGTGCGTACTTTTACCTCTCAGCGCTATCTACTTCTTCATACAGGTACAGTACTCATGGACGCAAAGATACTAACTATATCCTTCCTTCGGTTGGTATACTATTGATTTTTTTCTTTTCCGCGAACTAGAGAATTTATGCACTCGTCTCAAAGCAAATTCAGCGATTGGAATCTGCGTCAAAGTCACCTATTTACTCGCACTTCGGCGATACAATTCTAGGTATGCTCTCAGGCAAGAGACAGCGAGGAATTTAAGCGCTATTCAAGGACATTATTTATGATTTATAAGCTCCTCATCTTATTGTAAATGAAATATTATGCTTAAATAACACTCGATTTTTTGTAGGTGCGCAGTCAATACGTGCGTATGGTATGCAGACCACATTTACCAAAACGTTCGAAACAAAGGTAGACTTTAACCAAAAGAGCTATTATGTGGGTAATCTTTTACTTCGGTTAGTTATGATTTATGATTAACAATGCTTCTAACTATTAATATAGGATATGCTTCGGAGATATTATTATGTAATGGTAAGTGTTATACGTAGGTACGGCGGCGCCTACAAGTGAGACTTCATCTGCAGGTTCCTCTAAAATACATGTTTAACAGGGAACCTGTTTTATGGGGGGTCGAAAACGTTCACAACCAAAGCTCGAGGTCGAAAATTTTTGAAGTCTCCCTCGTACCATGTAGCTCGGAGGTCGGTGTAATTCCTTCAGGTAAGGGTATGCTTCGCCGGTTGACGAACTTCGAAACGGTGTACGATAAGTTGCATATACATCCCCGAGTACCTTACAAGGTTAGGCATACTAGCGGTCACTACGCGACGCTAGACGGGCGTGCGTGGGTAGTCCTTTTGAGGAATGATTTTACAAGACTTTGGGAAACTATTCTCAAAACTCCATTTTCCAACCAATTCTTTCGATCTTCACAAATGTTGTAAAAGAAGGTTCAACTCGAGGCGGTATCGAAACAGAAATCCAAATTTTTCCTCCAAAACACTTTTACAACGTTTGAAAATATGTAGTCGAATTTTCGGATGATTTCGAAGTGAAATAAAAAACGTATGGAATAAAATTCCATAGTGCCTCCAGTTGAACCTTTCTGGAGAACATACCAGAAAATTAGGAAGATCCATTGAAAACTCGAGTAGTGAGAATGATTTTCCGGTGCCCTGTTTTTATCGCTCGATTTCACGAGCAAAGCACACCCTTCAGTAGACATGCAAACACCAATTGATTAAGCCCCTACAGTGACCAGATACGCAACGCTTCAAACACCATTAGACTCAAAACGCTCTTCAAAGCTACTCCACGAAACAGGTTCTCTGCCTCCCCTCGATCCACTCCGTTAAAGACTTCGCGAATTTTGTGTTCTCGCGGGGGGGGGGGAGTGGGGCAGAGCACCGTCTTTGATCGAAGAAGACTTATGTTTATGCTCAGAGGATCGAATACTTTGGCCTGATTACAATGAATCTCCGCAGTGCCCATCCAAGTCTTCATTGTCGCGCCACTAAAAACTCACATTCAAGAAGCTAGTAATTCAACTTTTTCTATTTTTTCCCGGCAGATGGTTTGCTATAAGGCTTGACCTACTGAGTTCTATCATAATATTTAGCACTACTCTTTTTGATGTCCTCAACAAAGATACAATCGGTTCTGCCATCATTGGATTGACAATTACTTACGCATTACAGGTAATCTCTCCTCTATTTACTCACTATAAAATAGACTTATTTTTTAACAGAAACGGGTTTTCCCGCACATGAATTTATAACCTAATGGACGTTTCGACCACGTCGTGGTGTTGATATAGACCACGACGTGGTCGAAATGTCCATTAGCTTATAAATTCATATCTGGGAAAAACCGTTTCTATTAAAAAATAAGTAATAATATCCTTGCACGAATAAAATTACCTGTATATAAAATGGACATTCTGATCCATAGTATTGTATTTCAGGTGACCGGATTCTTTTGTATATGGTTGCAATCTTCGGCCAGCGTTGAGAAGAATATTGTCGCCGTCGAACGCATCAAAGAATATTGCGAAATTGATGGCGAAGCGCCATGGGAAGTGCCGAACGCTGACAAAGAAGTACCTAAGGACTGGCCCAAAAGAGGGGAAATTGTATTCAAAGACTTACACGTGCGATACCGAAATGATCTAGAACCTGTACTTGAAGGAGTCAGTTTCAAAGTAAACCATGGTGAAAGAGTGGGCATTGTTGGACGAACAGGAGCCGGGAAATCTTCGCTTACATGGAGTCTTTTCCGGATAATTGAATCTGATAGTGGATATATCTTTATTGACGGAGTAGACATTTCGGAGATAGGCTTACACACTCTCCGATCTCGACTGACAATCATTCCCCAGGTAAGGAAAACTGGCAGCTCGCGGAGTTCTCATTTATTGACTAAGTTCTTTGAGACCCACAGGAAACCTGTTTTTGTTTTCGATATTGGATTGAAATCGATTTATTGATACGAATTCTTCGCTGTTCTCTCTTCTCGTGGGGGTAACTCAATGGTCGGATTTTTTCAGAGTTCATCTCTTCATTTCTCATCCCTAACTCGAGGATCTGAATTCCCCAAGCCCCCCTGCCTCTTGAAACCACAAATCGCCTTTTCTCCTTAATGCATAACTGGGCCCGATTATTTCGTCTCCTCTTGATTTTTATAGCTCGATTGGTTCCCAAAATGCTGCTCTTACTCAAATATATTGCCCAAGAAAAATTTTTCTACATAGCTTGATGGTCGGAATTTCCTTCTCTTCCTCATATATTTAGGCTGTTCTCTCATGTACGGATCGAATAATTTTTGGGATTAGTATGACCTGTAGTCTAAGTTAGTGATCAGTAGATTCGACAAATGCGGATGACGTCACAAGAAGGTGTAATCGCTTCATGTTTTTACTGTCTCTTAATCCACTATCAAAAATTTGCAAGATTGCGACTGGGTTTTCTCTTTTTAATATCTTTTCGGTACTGAGAAGTGCATAGGAAATCTACGAGTCCAAGTTTAAATTGATCTTTTAATGTCTTTACCAGCACTCCGGTCCGTTGATGGACTAAGAATACTCAAGCCTTGGAGCTAATTCAGAAATCTGTGAGGCCGATTTCAAGTTTTCCAGCTTCAGCAAACAGTATTTTAGGCTGAGGCTTAAACTAGCCTTAACTGTATTATAATAGCTTCGAACTAGGCGTAGCATAAGCCTATCCTTCTTTACAATCTGATGTCAGGCTGAGTTCAAGCTTCCCAGTCCTAGCATACCGTGTATCAAGCTATACTACATTTGAACTAAGCTAATGACGTGAATCATGGTGATAATGTTATAAGCTTAAAGGCGTCCCAAGTAGATTCGACGATGAGGATGACGTCATATGGAGGCTTAAACTGGTCTATGTCTTTACTGCGCCTTATGTCCATTAGCTTATAAATTCATATCTGGGAAAAACCGTTTCTATTAAAAAATAAGTAATAATATCCTTGAACGAATAAAATTACCTGTATACAAAATCGACATTCTGATCCATAGTATTGTATTTCAGGTGACCGGATTCTTCTGTATATGGTTGCAATCTTCGGTTACAAGATTGAATTAGGATTTACCCTTTTTAAGTGTCTTTACCGGCACCCAGAAAATCTGATAGTCTGTGTTCGAGTTGACTCCCCTCCCTTTTTCCAGAACATTTGCGAGGAATCCATGAATTGATCCAAAGTAGTTAACTCATCATACTGACCAAGAATGAGCTGAGCGAGTGAATCCCCGAAAGCTAGTGAGCTGAAAATACAAAGAGGTTTAAGCGGGTCACTATCTTTACATACGGTTATCCGCTGTCGAAAATTATTTTGTCTTCAATGGTAGCTGGATCTGGACCGAGCAATTATAGAAAGATCACAAAAAAAAAAAAAAAGACTACAAAAAGGATCGGGAGCGTCCGCGCTCTACAAAGTCGCGTTCTGCAGTAGTATGTTTGTACTAGAGATGTCGGCTGCAGAGACTGCAGAATTGACGGGGAAAGCCAAGAAGACGGTCACTTCGTGGCTTGAGCTCTGTCGCACTGTTTGCACGGACGTTTTAGCTAATAGAGTGAAAATGAAGGGTACTCACAAGACAATCAAAACGAAATTGACGGAGGCTCGTTTCGCTGGACGCAGAAAGTACAATTGAGGTCGTCTCCTGGAAGGTGATACGCCTACAATTACCAAAGATGATAACGCTGACGTCCGCAATGTGCGGATTCATGGCGCGAAAGTGATCGTCTTCTAAGTAACGCTAACACGGTTACAAAATCCTACATTACGGTAGAGCACAACTTCATGGTAAAGTGCGGACGCTAGTAGAAGAATGAGGGGTAAAGCGCGGGCACTAGTGGTTCCAAATGATATTTATTTATTTAGCTTTGCCCAAACATTTATCTTCTCCAAGTCCCTCTCCTGTCATACAAAGCTCGAAAGTCGAAATTTTGCTCGAGACCTTCTCGTCAGGATTTTTGTAATCTTTCCTTCCTCTAACATATATAGTTCAAAGATCAGCATTTTTCAAAACACCAAAGTAGGTCACCGCTCCCATCCCCGCAAAACCAAAATTTCTCAGAACGAAGACTGACACACTATTGTATCAAATAATTCCTCTCAAAATAGGTTCCCTCTCAAGAAGTTTTGCCTCTTCACCTAGATATTTTACAAACAACAAAATGATGGATCCACTATTTTTCCAGGATCCTGTACTGTTTATGGGGTCGTTGCGGTTCAACCTCGACCCAACAGAAGAGCATTCGGATGAAAATTTGTGGAGGGCGTTGGAGCTGGCAAATCTAAAAGCATACGTTTCTAGTCTAGAAGGTGGTTTACAACATACCATCGATGAAGGAGGAAGTAATTTCAGGTATGTTCAATGACTTTCTTCTCCTAGCACATATTGGCGATCTTTTGTAAAATGTGAGGATTTTCAGCGTCGGGCAAAGGCAGTTAGTATGTCTGGCCCGAGCTCTTCTTCGAAAAACAAAAATTCTGGTTCTGGATGAGGCGACCGCAGCTGTTGACATCAAAACAGACGATTTGATTCAAGCCACGATACGAAAGGAATTTGCTGACTGTTCGGTATTGACCATTGCTCATCGGCTAAATACTGTATTGGATTATGACAAGTAAGTGAAATGATCAAATTTTCACGCAGCTTTTTCGAAATCATCAGCAAAATTTCATCTGATGGAATAACTTTTTCGTTCCTTTTTTCTTATCTTTGTAGAATCATCGTCTTGGACAGAGGGCGTGTGGTTCAATTAGACTCACCTGGTACTCTACTGAAATCAGAGCAGTCACTGTTTTATAAAATGGCCGTAGATGCTGGATTAGTGTCTTAGAAATTTTTCAGACTAAGAAAGCAGGGTGTAGAGTGGTGCAAAGCCATCGGGATACCTGAAATGCCAGTTTTTTTTTTCGCAAGAAGAAAAAATAATTCTTTCATTGATTACTTACGTTGATTGAGGCAAAAGAGAAGCTTCAATTTTTATAATCAATTTAATTCAATTCATAATTATCGATTAACATGCTACAAATGAATGTTTGGTAAGTTGGAAAGGAACCTCTTTAAATCTCATCTTCTCCAAGATTCTCCAAGCCTGTACAAAAAATTTCCCCAAGTCCTATTAATCGTGTACGTATATCAAAATATGCTGTCCCAAAATTGAAAAAAAGTGAGAGGAAACGGAAAAATAAGAAAGAGACAAAATTTTTTTTCTTTTTTTTAAAAATAAGGTCCCTTATTCCTCTTTCTCAACTGTGAGCATCATACAACCAAATTTTTTTTTTTAGTCCCACACCCACTCCTTGGTCTTCTTGAAGTCGACTCGTCATCAACCCACCTTTCCGACGTGAATTTTAGACAGAAAAATGTATTTATAATTTTTGATATACTCACGGAAATATTTCTGTTTTTTTTAATAGATTCTACCTAACTTATTATTCCTACAAATTTCAGTCACTTTATTCCAAACTACTTTCATTTTTTGTCAAGAGTAAAAAATGACAAGATTTTGTTCATTAATGTATATTTTAGAATTATTATTTGCATAACATATTATTGTTATAAGTTTTACACAAATTATTGAAGGTTTTGAACGAAATTGTTACAAACATTGCCTTAGATTAATTTGTCAAGTACACTTACGTTGCGTCTAGAATAATACATGATAAAAATTAAATAAAGAAACTTTCGATATCAGAAACTCTCTCATTAATTCTGTTTGATTGGGGGGAAAGATATTTCAAATACAAACAATGTACTTCGATCTAATAAAATTTACAAACCAAAAGAAAATACAGAAAAACGTGGTAAATTAAGTTATATGATATAAAATCTGTTCAGGTAGGAATGAACGAGGGATAGTCTTAATTTTACCAAATATAATATTTGAAATACTGTATGCCAGTACCAAGAAATAATTTAATCCCCATTTTATTTTATTTGAATCCTTTTAGAGATGAAACTTGTTCCCCTGACTCCACCCTTTGTTGCGCAGGCTAAATTCCCACCAATTTAAACTTGGCTTGTACAAAAGAAGAAAGCATTCCAATTGCCAAGAATACCAACTAATGCATTCTCTCATATTACAACTCATAAATTGATGGTCTGAACAAATCACTGTCCTCCAAGTCAATTCCAAACAGCTTGACGTTTCTGTATGCAACCCCGTCAAGGGATCTTATCGCCAAGAGATAAGGTAAGGCACCTAGTAGTTGTTATGATTGACCGCTCAAAAGTCAACAGTGCAGTGCGTCTTACTGAATAATTTTTCCTTCTTTCTTCCTGTCTGCGCAGATGATTCTCTCTCTCTCTCTCTCTCTCTCGTTGCATGTCACAAGCAAGAACGTGTAGTACCTGTACATAAACAAAATTTCATTTGTTTAGTGCGGGTTGTATTCATTTTTAATTTCATAATATCGAGGGTGTTCTTAAGAAACCACGTAAGTCCGAGTTTTCTGAAAATTGCTTTACAATGGTTTTTATAGGAGAAAAAATTGAGGAATGCAATTTCAAACGTCTTGTAAGTTGAAAATGCACATTAGCGCCACTACAGGTCTGTTTGAAAACCACATAATTCATCCAGTAAATTTTCCAACTTCAAAAACCTCGGAAGTCGACATAGGAGGTTATCAATGTTATTATTTTAGCTATCAGCCAAATTCATAAAACTTGTAAGTCCGACTTACAAGTTTTCCATAGTTGTCAAAAATACTGGCCACTAGCGTCACCTTTTGATAAAACTATTGAAACAATACCTACCAATCACATTACATACTGCTGGCTTCAAAACCTCGACCAACAATTCAAAAAGGTTGCCGCCAAGCGAGAAAACGGGGAAAACCAGTTGATTGAGTAATACCTCACTTTCACAAAACATGGTGAGAAGCCGGTGACGGATTCATTCTATATTGTGTTATTGTTTTGTGTTCAATTTCAACCGTAAAATACAAGTGAGTGAAAATTGTGAGACCATCAAAATGGCTAACAATAAAGAACCCCTCAGGTCAATTTTCTAATTAATAACTTTTCCGGAAGCGTTGCCCTGATCCGTCTTTGTCTGAGTTAGCAGTCCAACAATTTTGACTCAATCTCTCCTTAGTTTTATCTGCTACCGTTAAAAAATAATTTACTGGAATACTGACTCTTTAAGACTAACCGGTAACCTTTTCTTTCTATTGCCGTTAGGTAAGACGGATCCTGCCAGCGCGGAAGAAAATAGTTTATTATACAACTAGATGCATAAAGTGCGCGATTATTGACGAGTGCGAAGGTTTGCAAACCAAGCAAAAGCAAGTGAAACGAACAAACATTGTCAAACATTGTTGTGGTCGCTGAACCCTGATTGTAATGATTGTGATCAAGATTTGAGACAATAGACAAAAAACGAAATATTTAGTGCATTTTAGTAATTTTTACTAATTAGTAATATTGACTGTAATGAGCAATTAAATCTTCGCTAGAGGGCGTCGCAAAATTACCTGCGCGGGTGAAAATGTAAAGGTGATCATGGGTACTTTTGAACGGAAATACCGTTGTCTTTAGCATGGGAAAAAAGAACAGGTAATGGTTTATTTGGTCAGAATAGATTAGTGTATAAGTCAATCGTTCGGTGGTACTTCAATTAAATTTAGGGCAAAATTTCTTTTACCACTAAATTCTAATTGATTAAAACGCATTTAAAATTTGCCGTAAATTGTTCATGATCACCTCTAAATTCGGCAGTGCTACCAACACTTAGAACTCTAAGTTTAACTGCTTATAGTAATCAGCCAGACTGAATTGAGTCAAGATGTCGAGTGAAAAAATACCTGATGAAATCTGATTAACAGCTGCAGCTGTCATCAGCGACATTCTACCTGATGCTTTGGGAGAAAAATACAATACAGTATTTCAACTATCTGATACGTGGTGTAAGGAACACAATATTTAAAGCACAAGGTTAGATGAGGACGTCTTTTTGGCGTATTTTCATCAGTTATCAAACAAATACGCTCCAGGAACATTATGGTCAACCTATTCAATGTTACGCGCTACCATGGATACATACAGAAACATTCACATTGAGAATTTCACAAAACTGCGTTCTTTCATCAAGAAAGAGTGTTCTTGTTGGAGCAAGTTCAACAATTTTTTTAAACAGAAGCTCGCGATCAAAGCTGTTTTTATTGTTGGTATTTTTGGAGCCTGTTGATCATGCAAAATGGTAAATTTGACCCTGAGAAATGTTCAACAACAGGGTAATGTCTTACTTATTTTAATTTTTTATTTCTCAAAGGATTTGTTTTTAGTTTCCAAAGAAGTTGATTGTTTTCATTTCTCAAAGACATTGCGTCGTTATCATTATTCTTTCAAGTTCCTTTTGGTGTGTTCATTATATTTAAGAATTTTCAATCCACAACTCTTGTTCCATCTGTGAATTTCTCAAAGAATCCAACATACCCTTTTATCTTGTGTCTTGAATTTTGTTCGCAATATTTCTCTGTTTGTTCTTTTTTTTTGTTCTGTAAGAAAGTTGACAATTTTTGTTCTGTTTCATTTTGTATTTATTGATTGATTATTTTACATTATACCTACATACTAGGAAAGATAGCGTTTATGGTATTCGTTTATACGTGGAAAACAGTATTTCATTGTACAGTGAGTTTATAGAAAACAAAGTGTACAGTAATTACTGTATAGTGTGCAGTAATGGACCATTACTGTACACTTGAGTGAATCACTGACAACCGTTTGAAAAATATGTTTGTTTAGCTCTGATCTGTTGACAATCTCATCACGCCGTATCATTGTTCTACGTACTGATTAGGCTAGTTGGTTTTCTTCCATATCATTGTTTTCATGAATTATTATTAATTTATAAATTTGTATAAGAAGTATTAAAAAATGTCGTTGGACAAGAACAGCAACCTCGATTCCCAGAAATTTGTCGACAGTTTGTTTGAAGAATCAGATGATCATGAAAATGATGAAGAATTGAACGGAACACCTGAGAAAGTACCATGTGTCGCTGCCGCGAGAGCGCGCTCTCATAGCTCATCGGCATCCAGAATAATGATGACGTTTATACTTTACTTTTACTTTTCACTTTTACTTTCATATTAATCTTTTTTTGATTACCCAAGAACCATTTACCAATGTAGGAATTGACATCTGCGGTCCATTTAAGGTAGGTACTGGACAAGAAAAAATGGATTTTAATCACTATTTGTTTAGTTGTCCGCGGTGTGTGCCTAGAAGATCTGGATTGCCTCGACTCCAATCACATCAATGCTGCTCTTTGTCACACTAGACCTAAACTATATGTTTCGGATAATATGGCTCAATTTTTGGTAATTCGCGATATAATACAAACGGTAGACCAAACCGTTAATTGGAAATTCATACTGGGTTATAGCCCGTGGCAAGGCGGAGCTTATGAGCGTTTGATCGTGCTTACAAAGTCATCCCTTTATTGTTGCTTTCAAGACATAGTTTTTGTTGGTCCGGTTCAATTCCGTACAACTGTAACTGAAATATAGAGAACATTATAAATTCACAACCACTCACCTACAACTCAAACAAAGTCGGCCTGAAACCAATCTCACCGAATGATATACTGAAGGTTAAATACGTCGTCCCATCCAACGATACGTCAACCACCAATAATTCCATTCCACTCAAAGACTCAACTGCGCGACATTAACTTCAACTTTCATGTAAACACATTGATGAAGTTACTACTCAATTCTGGCAAAGATGGAAAACAGAGTATCTACAATATCTACAGAATCGATTGGCATATCAGGATTTCAAAAAACGTACCATCCTGCGAGAACCAAAAACATGAGATGTCATTATCATTTCCGGACAAAATATCAAGCGTGGAAAATGGAAAATGGGAGTAGTGGACAGTCCAATTGTAAGTCTTGATCAAAATATTCGAGCTGCTCACATTACACTCTCAACGGGAAATGTCATCACGCATCCAGTCCAGGATTTATACTTTCTTGAACTAAACAAAATGGAAGACCAGATCACCGATCAGGATAATCCACCGCTGGTACAAGACAAACCAGATGAAGAAATTGTTTCCATGGATTTAAGTGCCAACGATTTTCAAGTTCTCCTTCTTGTTCCCCCTTTTTTTTCTCTCCTTTTTCTCTCTTTATTATTTTTCTAGCATATAAGTACAAGTATTTTGTATTTGTCTAAGTATT
The DNA here is from genome assembly GCA_035079395.1 of Aspidiotus destructor. Taxonomy (NCBI): domain Eukaryota; kingdom Metazoa; phylum Arthropoda; class Insecta; order Hemiptera; family Diaspididae; genus Aspidiotus; species Aspidiotus destructor. The sequence goes on along the minus strand of JAVHKZ010000004.1, from coordinate 3,034,381 downwards.
TTGTATCCATTTGTAATTACTTGGAATATTGTTTATTTACCTTTCCGTGAAATATTGTTTATTTCCCTTTAACTATCTTATCTCGCATTTTGTTTGGGTTTTTCTTTTTCTTTGTGGGGAGTGTCGCTGCCGCGAGAGAGCGCTGTCATAGCTCATTGTCATCCAAAATAATGATGACATTTATACTTTACTTTTACTTTTCACATTTACTTTCGTATTAATCTTTTTTCAATTGGTTCAAATAAAGAAGGTCAAGGTAAAATGGGGTATTACCGCCAGGGTAGGTAATACCGCCATCCTCACTGAATGACGTCACATATTGATGCAGACGTCAGCTGAAGGTGTCAGAATAATAAGGTAGTGGCAACCCTGCTCAGTTTCCTTCCTTCTAGTTAGTTACCATTATTTTCTGTTTGTCATGTTCTTCGTTCGTTATTGTGTCAATAAATGTGTAACCAAGTGCGTCGAGCGTCCTACTTATTCAATCTAACTTCAACAGGTTATGGGCCTCTGTAATTGCTTTCATTGTTCTAATTGTTTAATTTAATGTTTGAGCCCAATTTTAATCAATAATGTTTTACTTGCCGTCGACAAGAAACGTCAATAATTAATTTCTGCAAATTTTTTATTGTGCTCTTAATTAATCGTTCCGTGTTTGTGTAATGGCAATGGCTGAGTCCACTTATGTCAATATTGAGAAAAATTCCATCAAACTTTTTGATGGAACGGATTTTGAAAGGTGGTCGTTTCGTGTTAAATTACATCTTCGAAAATTGGGTTTACTTTCTGTCATTGAAGACGGGATTCCTGCAAAGAGAAATCAGACTAATGAATGGATAAGGAAGGATATGGATGCTATGGATTACATATCTTCCAAGGTGGCGGACAATATGCTCGGATTAATCATTAATTGTAATCATGCCAAGACTATGTGGGAAACCATCGTAACTTCTTTTCGTCAAACTACGCGTGTGAAGTCTAACAATTTGCGTCATAAACTTTACCAAATGAGTTACAACCGTGCTAAACCCATCCTAAAGTACGTGTTAGAGTTTCGTAATTTGGCTTCTGAATTGAAGTCAACTGGAGATTGTCTGGAAGATGAAGATTATTTTCAACAATTTTTGAGTTCGTTGCCAGCCGATTATATTTTGTTAAAGGTAGTTCTTGAGCGGCAGTTGGATTCTTTGAATTGGGATACGCTAATTGCTGACGTGCTTGATTTTGACTCGAAATTACCTGCTCTGAATGCTGCTGTTGCCGGGGAAAAACCTGTGTCTGCGATGTCAATAAATTGTCATTCGTTCGCTTCAAGTAGTCAGGGTGGTTCAGGGAAAAACAGAAATGTTTTATCATCCAGTTCCCACCGGTCAGGTGCGAAGGCTGATGCAGATAATACTAATGTTTGTAATGGTCGAAATGGAAGTGGTAATGCTGGTGTGATACGTTGTTTCAATTGTAATATGGTCAATCACCGCAGGCACGAATGTCGTAAGCCGAAGAATTTAGATAAGACAATAAAATGTGACCGATGTGATTGTTTTGGTCATGTGAAAGCTGATTGTAAAAGTAAGGTTGGTAATAACAATAATAGTAATTCTCATTATGTTCAGAACCCGGTAAGCTCTTGTAGTGATAATAATGGTGCAAATCGCAGTAATTCTAATCGAAGTGATTTAGCTCAATCTTTTTTAATGTACTCTAATGTTGAGAATTCTAACGTTAAGAATGATTCGGATTTAATTTTTGCAATGGATTCTGGAGCGTCCGATCATTGTACTGGCAAAAAGGAAATTCTCGATGAAATTAAAAGTTTAGATAACGTAATTGAAATGAATACTGCGAGGAAAGATGCAGATATTAAAATTAAAGAAGTAGGCACAATTTCATGTGTTTCGAGTACTGGCACTGATTGCATTATTTGTAATATTCTTTATGCTCCTGATCTCAATAAGAATTTGCTCTCAGTTAGTAAAATAACAGATAATGATAATTTGGTTGTGTTCACTAAGAACAGTGTTATTGTGATAAAGGAAAATGATGCGATTCTGAAAGCAATTAATAGTTCTGATAATCTTGTAACTGCTAAGGGTCAACGTAAAGGTAATTTATACGAAGTTAAATTTAAGCAAAGGAGAGACTTTAATGGGGCTAGTATTAATTTATTGAATAAAAAGGCTGCGTTATGGCATGCTAGACTTGGTCATCTTAATCACGCCTCTTTAAAGTGGCTGTGCGATCAGAATTTTTTAAACTTTACATTTAGTCCCAGTAATGTTGGTTTTTGTGAACCTTGTGTAAAAGCAAAACAAAAATGTACTACCCATCCACCTAGCAATTTTGTCTCTTGCCGTCCGTTGGAGTTAATTCATTCAGATGTCTGTTATTTGGGAGATATTCATGTATTCGATGGTTATAAATATTTCCTTACTTTTATTGACGATTTCACCAATTTTGTAACCGTATACCTGATTAGGACTAAGGATGAAACTTATTGTAAGCTGGTCCAATATGTAAAGGAATCGTCAAACCATTTCAATTTACCTGTAGCTGAGTTGCGCTGTGATAATGGCTCTGAATATTGTAATGAACGTGTTTATAATTTTTTAAATAGTCAAGGTATAGTTTTTGGAAGAAGTATTCGATACACACCGCAAATGAACGGAAAAGCTGAAAGGATGAACGAAACATTGCTGTCAAAAGGCCGTGCTCTGTTAGTTAATGCCAATCTCACAAATTATTTTTTCGGTGAAGCCATCCTATGTGCGGCATATTTGCTCAATCGTACGCCTACCTTGAACAACACTAAAGTAGCTGCAGCTGAATGGTATCCTGGTAAACCTATTGATTATCATAAAATGCATGTTTTTGGATGCAATGCTTATCTTAAGACCCCAAAATCACTTGTAAAAAAATCAGATGAAAGAAGTAGTCGTTTTTTGTTCATTGGTTACTCTAGATGTGCCTATAAATTGTATAATAGATCAGAGGATGAAATAATTGAGGGTGTAGACGTAAATTTTAATGAGGAGAAAGTTTTAGGTAATGTAACTTGTCAAGATGTTGTTAATATTGATCCTAACGTAGCTGATGGCATTGAAAATATAATTATTCCTGAAGATACTGTAAAAAAGTGTTAACTAACAGATGGGTATTTAGACTTAAAACTGATAGCCACAATGTGGATACTTTTAAGGCTCGTCTTGTTATCAGAGGCTGTGAACAGAACAGCGATAGTTTGAGTGAGGTCTACGTACCAGTGGCAAAATTAATAACTGTAAGAACTTTTCTAGTTATCTGTCTTATGAAACGGTTAAAAATAACTCAACTTGATGTTTGTAATGCTTTTCTTAATGGAGATTTAGAGGAAGAAATTTTCATGGAAATACCTCAAGGATATGATAATGATAATTCTATGCTAAGTAATAAAGTCTGTAAATTAAACAAAGCTCTCTATGGCTTAAAACAAGCTCCGAGATCGTGGAATGAGAAACTGAATGCTTTTTTAATTGAATTAGGATTTATTTGATCAAAAGCCGATTATTGTTTGTATACAATGCATGTTGATAATTCTGTGGTTTATTTGCTCACCTATGTCGATGATTTTTTAATGGCTTCGAAGAATGAGAAACTTTTGTTTGATCTGAAAAGTAAACTTAAAAAGGAGTTTTTAATGAAGGATTTAGATAACTTAGATCAGTTTCTCGGATTTAACATAAATTTTCACGCTGAAAATAACATAATTACTCTTGATCAATCTAATTCAATTATTTCAATAGCGAAGAAATTTAACGTAGAATTATGTAAACCTACTTACACTCCGATGGAAAACAATTTATCTTTGAAAGTAAATAATGATCCAAGTTTAAATACTAAATTACCCTACAAACAGCTACTTGGATGTTTAATGTACGTAAGCCTTGGTACAAGACCAGATACTTCATATTGTGTTGGTTATTTTGGTAGATTTCAGCAGAATCTAACTGATGAACATTTTAACCATTTATTAAGAGTTTTGAAATATTTAATGACGACAGTTAATCTAAAACTGAATTTTAAATGTAATGATTCTAGTAATGATGTAGAATTGGAAGTCTATGCAGACGCAGACTGGGCTAATAACGTAAATGATAGAAAGTCAGTCTCTGGTTATTGCTTTAAAGTATTTGGATGTTTAGTTTCATGGACTTCAAAAAAACAAGGCCTGGTGGCACTGTCCACCACTGAGGCTGAATTTATCTCATTGTGTTCCTCTTGCTGTGATTTATTGTTTTTGCGTAACTTATTAAAAGATTTAGGTATTAATTTAGATCGTTCTACAACAATTTATGAAGATAATCAAAGTACAATCAAAGTGTTAATGAATTTTGAGAATAACAAACGATGTAAACACATAGATGTAAAATATCATTTTGTATTTGATTTACTTAAAAGAAAAATAATTGATGTGAAATATGTGAGCTCAAGTAATCAACTCGCTAATATATTTACAAAAGCATTGTGTCGTGTAAAACTTAATAATTGTTTGAAAATGTTAAATATATTGTAACATTTTAAAACTGTTGCATGACAAAACAGATTGTTAGTAATTTTTTCAATGTTGCATTTTTTTTAATTGTAATTTTTTCAAGGTTGATACTTATAACTTCGCAGGATTGGGGGGGAGTGTCAGAATAATAAGGTAGTGGCAACCCTGCTCAGTTTCCTTCCTTCTAGTTAGTTACCATTATTTTCTGTTTGTCATGTTCTTCGTTCGTTATTGTGTCAATAAATGTGTAACCAAGTGCGTCGAGCGTCCTACTTATTCAATCTAACTTCAACAATTACACACAAAGGCAGGTGCGGGTGCCCTACCATGACTCAGTGTGCTCATTTTGGACGCGAAATACGCGTCACTGAACCGCCTACGAGCCTTGACCTACCATTGGAGTTTTCACTTTTGACGCTGCAAACTGATTTGTTTTTCCAGAACTTGACCTTGACTCTAGCTAATTTTTAATTATCCACAGCATGCACAACCCTGAGACCCTTCGTTCTTCGTTCACATGCACGTTGAATTAGCACCAACACAGCCAGCGACACACGCAATATTATTTTTGTGGTTTATTGTTTCTCAAATTTTGATTGTTTTATTGTTTCACCGTTTCAAGAAAGTTCTGCAATGGAACTCTCCACCGATTACCTAACTGGAGATGAATTTGTCGCCCGATTTGCAAAATATACCCGGCCGACACCCTTTTATAAAAAGTAAGTACACTAAAATCTCTGTACGTTGTACTCGAATGATGGATCTCAAATCCCACGTGTTTTTTTCTTCCTTCGTAGAAAACAAGTGTGGATTGCCCTAATTGTCTGTATCGGTCTACTCCTACTCATAACGTTTTTGTTGATGGGCGATGAAAGTAAGTCATCAATTTCTCTCATCGTAAATGATCGTCTTTGTCTGTACTTACGTAGCTCAATTTTTTCTAGCGGAAAATGTAGACCAAAACGCGACAAACATAATGCTCGCGACACCGCTAAAAGGTAAACTGTCACGTTGTTCTCGTCTAGATCGCAGTTTTTTCTCTGTTTCTGATCGCTCTATTTGTTTTGTAGAGAATTTTACGGTGAAACCTGTTAAGGTCAGTACCACACCAAAACCCAAGGTCGCCGCGAAAGCCCCCTCGACGAAGTCAACACCCTCAACGAAGAAATCAAAACCGAAACCGAAACCTACGCCCAAAAAACCGAGCACAACGAAAAAGCCTACGAGTAAGTTCAGCTTTTACTAAGAGCGAAAAACAATTGTTCCCAAAAATTGACCGTCCTCGTTTCTTCCTCTTTCAGCTCCGACACCCGCAGCAACAACAACAAAAACAAAAGATGCGAGTATGTTGGCTTACCTGTATGCTAATTAACTCGATGTACTCAAAATACTTACGTTCGATCATTTTTTTTATTTTTCAGTTTTCTTCACGTTGTCAACGGCGAAGCCAAAAAGTAAGCTGGAGAGATTCGTAGAGGCGTGAGTTTTTTTGTGCTTCTCTTTACTTACTCGAGATTTTGTTTTTTGTTTCAGTTTCCAGAGCTCTCCCGACAATTGCAACAAGTAAGAGTCAGCTACGTACATTCATGGAGTCTGTATTGTTTTGCTAGTTACTTACGCGAGATTGATTTTTTTTTCAGTGAAAACGCCAATCCTCTATGAAAAGTTTGAAAAGTTCTTTGGGTCCTTTACGCGTATGCCGATTTTTTTTTCTTCTCCTTCTAGAGTACGATACCTAGTTTGCCAAGTAACTTTCATTCGCTGTATTTTTCTTTTTTCAGAACCAACACCAACACCTGCAATAAACCAGCTTGCACGGACATTTGTATATGAAAGTACATCGAGTTTTTTCTCTTCTTCTTCCGCAGACTATAGCATGCAATGTACTTTCATTCGGTGTATTTCCTTTTTTTTTTTCAGCGCCAACTACGACTTGCAAACCGCAAATCAGCAAGAAGACAGCAGCCTGTTGAACTTGTTTTTTCAGTCAATCAGTCGATTTTCGATCTCCTATTTTTTTTTTCTGTTTGCTTTTTTACGTTTTTACGTTTTTCATTTTTTTATTTTTTACTTCAGTCAATTTTTTAGTTTTAGCATTTGAGTTATTAGTCTCGAGTTTTTTTTTTTTTTTTTTTTGGGGTACGCTTTTGTTTTTCAACCTCTTTTTAGTTTGTAATCTTTTTTGGGTTCCGTTTTTTACGTTTTTCTTTTTTCTTATTTTTGTAGCGTCGAATAAAGGTTTAAAAAATCTTTTTTTTTTTGTTTTGCTTCTCGTTTGTTCGAATAAAAAGTGAGAACTGGGTGAACATAGAACTGTATTAGGTAAACACCAAAAGTGAACATAGAAATATGATTACAGTATATCGTAGAAAAAAGTAGCGAGTCCCTCTACCTAGTGCAAATAAGGAAGAATATCACTGTGCGAATAAGTACTGAAAAAACCTAAAAAACTCTGAACTAAAAATACAATACGAACCCTTCACCTTAGCTAATCACAAAAAAAAAACTCAGTTTTCGCGAGTTTCATCTTCCAGAATTTGTGTCTCGACATCTTCTTCGGCCGTCTGAGTCCCAACTGATGTAGTTCCCGGGATTACTGGAACGCTGGTAGATGGGGGATTGAATTCTTTCGAAGTTGACGGAGATTGATCGTCGTTTGTAGCTGGTTTCTTCGACGCAAATTCGGCTTCCTCTTGAGCTTTTCGTTTACAATTCGCGAAATATATACTCGCCGCACGCCTCTCTGGTTTAAACGGTGCGGTCCCCAACAATCTATACTGTGTGTTAGTGTACACCGGCTTGAGCAGCGGATTCAAAAGTTCGAATTTCTGCCGGATTTTTTCGAAGTTGTTGGAATAGAGTTTAGTGCACTCACATTTGTACAATAGGTATTTGAGCTGAGAGTCGTACTCAGCCTGACATTCGCACTCATTGCAGCCTGTAGTGTCGCAAAAACACATTGTCATCCAATCCGTCGGCTTGGGAAAGAGAACCTTCGAGTAAACGCGATTCGTTTGTTCGCTGGTTTTCTCGCCACCATAAACGAAGAAATTACGACCTTTTTTGAATTCATTGAGTTTTTTGGGCGGCCCATTCACGTCGGCTAGATAGTGTGGTAGCTTGACGATGAACTCATCTTCTAACACGACATTTAAAGTGCGACCAAATGGGGTGTTACATATGAAAAAATCCGTAACCGCATACAAGAAACCTTGTTCTAAGTTTGAGAGTTTAACAAATTGACGAGACATCGCAAAGTTTTGCGAGAAGAAGAAACACTAGAGACCGATCGCGTTTAGATTTTGATTTGAACTGTTGTTGAGTGAGAAAAAACCTTGTCTTTAGAAGTCAGTCCAGCGAGGTTATGAAAAGTAGTTCAGTAGAACTGGACATGATGTAATTTGGACAACACGCTCGTTTTATGACTCTTACGAAATATAGGTACACGAAATAGGCACTCGCAGAACAGAAGACATTGATGTTACATGTACCATTCCAGCATAGTGAGAGGAGTTATATTTTTCTCTAAAATACGTTTAACCTTCGTAAAAATAGAATACAAGGCGGTGACACGGATTTCGCTATTGATGAATTCACAAAAAGCGAGATCGAGGTAAGAATAATTGTTCCATTTGAGCGGATTCAACGGAAGATTTTTCTCGGGTAACGCGATCAACATTTCTTTGAAAAATTTCAAGTTGTAGGAAAATAACTTTTTGTAATTTTCGTTTGTTAGAATCGCGCGAATAAAATAGTTAACCAATCTAGACTGCGTTTCTTGCGTATATTCCCTGTATCTTTCAACATGATTAAGTTTATACTTGATAGCGAGGCTAAGATTAAAAAGTTCCCGGAAAGAATCGAACTTGAGCTCGAGAGCTTTAGGTTCTGGGAGAAAAAGACATAGTTTTTTCACAAAACGGATGACGTGAAGTTCTGTACGAACAAACGCGAAATAATCACCTACATTATGCAAAATTAACGACGTAGTTTTCTCATTGGTACCTGTAGTTGTGAGATAATTCACTAATTGTAGAAATTCTAAAAAACCGTTTAAATCGAAAGTTACTGAACTAATTGAAAAATCTTTTTCAGTACAATAAATGAAAATTGTTGGACTATACTCGCGAGATGGAGTTAAACCTATGTTCACACTCAAATTCAAATTTGTTTGAAGAACATACACTGTACTCGCGACCAAATCCATCGTTTTACTTTGCAAAAAGATTTATGACTAAGTTTTTTTTTGTCTCCTTGAAATGACACAATTTTCGTTTTCTGACCTCGTTAGTTTTTTTTGTGGAGTGGGAGTAAAGTTTTCTTAGTCTTCATCGGAGTCTTCATCGGGGTACCACTTCTTAACAAGTTTCCAAAAATAATGTGAACCCGGTCTAAAAGCCCGTTCTTTCCATCGTATCAATGCCGCGATGCCTACGTTTTCTCTTTTTTCGCATACCACGCAATATGACCTCAAAAAATTTAGACTGTATTCATTATTGAGACGCGCTTTGTGTTTACGTGTCAAGTATTTCTCAATGCGCTCCCGCGACATCCGTCGATGAGCCAAGAGGAGTTTTACGTTAGGGTGGTCAAAAGAAAGAAAAACAGCTGAAGTGGAAACTATATCAGGGCGAGAGTTTTGGAGCGTGTTGGCGGTTCTTAGGAGGAACAGAAAATCACAAGTGCGCCAGACTTTATAAGACAATCGATACCTTTGTTTGCACGGAAAAGTTGGTGGGAAATTTTCTGGTTTGCAAATCTTCCCGTGTCGGTGTTGTTTTTTGCAGACATACTTCAAGCGGACACAGCATCGTTGGTTGAACGTCCTTCTGTACTTGTAACAAAAACATTCTTCCAAATAAAGTCTTGTCTCGTTCTCCTCGCGGTAGAACGGAATCACAACACTAGCTTTGGCTAGGTCAAATGGATAAAAATGTGGTGCAAGGATCACCTGCAGTTTGACCGTTGTACCATCGCCTAGGACGCTGGTATACTCTTTAATGTAAAACGCCTGAGTTGCGGCGTAAGCTCGCCTCAATGCAGCTAGATCGGCGTCTTGGTTGTCGGGTGGGAGCTTTTCGTTCAGTTCCTCTAGCAAGTTAAACCATGTATCCTCCTGGTAAACTTTTGGCGTTATAAACACATCGACATCTGTATGTGTTTTAAACCTCCCTATGATATAGTTGGCAGCACCGCCCGCCAGATAGACGCGAAATTTCGATGGATTGATCGCAAAACTGTACACTTGAGTGAAAACACTTTCTAATTGTGAAAACTGTTGGAAGAAAAGATCTTTCGCGAGAGGTTTTATTAGAGTTGTTCAACCGTTTTTCAACGCTTCCGACATTTCGCACTTTTCTGTTTTTTTTTGCGTTTCACACAAAGTTTCACTTGTTTTTTGGATTAAACAGAGTTGCACGCGTGGACTGAACTGTGTGAACAACAATAAAACTGACGATTGACAGCTCTCGCATCCCGGTAGTTTGGTATAGACTTGTAGGCCTATGTGATTACATGATTTCATGATTTCCTAAGTATACAAGTTCCTCAAGTTACTCGAGATCGCGAGAGGTTTTATAGAGTTGTTAAACCCTTTTTCAACGCTTACGACATTTCGCACTTTTCTGTTTTTTTCCGCGTTTCACACAAAGTTTCACTTGTTTTTTTGGATTGCACGCATGGACAAACTGAGTGAAAAACAATGAAACTGACGATTGACAGCTCTCGCATCCCGGTAGTTTGGTACAGACCCATAGGCCTATGTGATTATGTGATTTCCTTAGTACACAAGTTCCTCAAGTTACTTGAGACAACATCCAAATTTCTTGTTTTCTTTTTTGGTATATAACACTAGATCGAGCTCATCTCCTCCTTCAGTAGTTTGTGTCCAACTTCGCACTACCTGTTCGGTGTTTTCTTCACATTTCATTGTCAGTTTTCTGTTTTGTATTTTGTCTAGTTTCGTTGTGTCATTTTCCTTAATTTTTTGTTGTGTTCGGTTTTTTTTGTAAGTTGGTCATAATGGCAGACAATATTCTTTTGGAGTGTTTAAACGAATTATTTCTCGAACTCGATAATTTGAGTGTGAAAGATACGATTAAACTTTTTGACCAAATTATTTATACCACCAAAGTCGTCAGTGAGTTCGATAAAATTTTATTAAACGTTATTTTCGATAAGTACGACGCGATACCCGTAAGCAATGAAGCTGACTGTTACATTTTCATCCACCAGTTAAGTGACCTCGTCGATGACATTTTTTAAGTACGTAGTTCATTGTGGTTCCTTTTTTCTTCAGTCTTCCCTAATTCGGTTTTTGAGTTCTTTTCATTCATTCTTTCATCGCACCATGGGTTTTGTCTCATTTTTTTCCACAATTGTAAGATTCGTACTCGGAGGTTTTTCTGGAAAAGATGAAAAATGCACGTGCGATTATGTAGACCCGGATCCGTACGCTTTTCTCCAGAAAAAAAAACCCTGTCCAGTTCACCATCCGTGTAATTGCGACAGGGTTATCAACAACCCCTACTACGCGAAACAGGTGGGTCAACGTTACAAGAAATGCCCGCAACATGAAAAAACTTACATGGCGGAATTTTGTGACGGGTACCATTTGGTCGGTGAGAGTAAGTTCTACACTAGCTATGACGAGGAGCTTGAGAAGATTCTACCTCTCCATACCTCTCGCGAAAAAGAGAGAATACTATGAATCTTCCATCAAAATCATGTTGGCGATGGTAGAAATAGGCTATCGGAACTACTACCAAACGCTCTTCATCCATAAAGATAAGCGTGATGGGAGACACCACAGTTGGATGAGGAAGTTGGAGGTTCTGTTTGTGGATCTGGATAACCTGGAGAACAAGTTGTATAAAGAAAGCGCACGCTTCATCTTTTTGAGGGAACGTGCGCTTGTGTACGGACGACAAATGACAAAGGAGGAGAGGAAGAATGCCGAGTGGTTCATCTCACCTTGGCTCGATATTGAGAAAGCCGACAAAATGGAGCGTTCACCGGATTTCGAACATTTAAATTATTTAGAAGGAGTAGGTGAACTCCTTATTCCTGACGATATGGAGGAAGTTAAAATCAAGTACAAACTTTATGGTCCGGTACAGGAAGCCCTCTGCAATAAAGCAGGGCTAGTGGGTAGCTTCGATGATTTGAGGTACTGTTGTCCACCGTCCTATTATTACAAAGACGGACAAATTCGATACTGCCGTGAATGGTGAGATGCAGATTTTTTTTTATTCTCTTCTATCAAACATGCTTCTACACTCGGCTTTTGTTTCCATAGATCGCATAGATCAAGCACGCGTTCATCATACGATGTACATTTGTATAGAGTTAGTGTTACCAAGCACTTCTCCTTCACCACACGTCACTAGATTTTTTGGTGAGTTATTCATTCTTATTTTTGGGCTCAAAACTATTCCGCTATCCGTTATTTTTTTCTTATAGTACCTCTACACCGTGTCTTCGGAACTCCCAAGTCCAGTCTCTCCTTCTAGTTGTTGCTTAGTGCGCAACACTCCTTCGGTGAGTTGAATTACACTTGATTTATTTATCGAGCACAGTGGTAGAAGATTCCTTATTGTTTATTTTTTTCATAGTCTACGTTCTCACGCCACCCACCAAAACCTATGCTTTTTTGATAGCAACAAAACGTCAACTTTTTCATCGTTGTCTCCGTGAGTGAACATACATTACACAAATTTTCGCACACAAACCAAAACGAGTACACATTTTTTTTTTTTTTTTATTTTAAATAGAGCTTACGTATGTCCGTTGGCTGTGATTCCTAGCGTACCTAACATACTTGTCGGTGAGTTCATTCAGAAACTCAACAAACGTACCAGTTCGCTACCCTTCTTTTCAATACCTGTCTTTTTTCGCTCTCCGAGATTTGAATTGGTTGCATCATTCTTGGTACGTAGGACATTTCCTTACTTCACGTTATAAAAACTATTCCACATTGGCGTACTGTAGGAGCGTTTGTACACACAATCGAGGTCAATGTGCGTATACTGTACGTATACCGTACCGTATACCGTACCGTAGTTTAAACGAGTAAAAACGAGTATTTGTCAAGGACACGTTGTACGAGGCGAGACGAAAATAATATAATCGTAATAATAATAATAATGAGCGTAATAATTCTTCCACCACCACGACTACAACCCTTAAGAATCTCAAGGACGATCACGACAACTACCCCTAACATCCGACCCTGCGACGACTACCCCCTACCCTACCCTCCGACCTTGGGAAGAAGGGACAGAGGCCATGACCTACTTTCTGCCGGAGAACATACAAACAATATCTACTGACGTCCTTTCCTACTACTAGTATTACAGTCACTTGTTCACCTCGGAAATCAATTAAATTTCCCGACTGATCGGTTATTCTGATGGCTAATTTGTGAATTGCGTCTGTATTTATAGTATAATACAACAAATTTGTTGGTCTCTCTACAATCCTCTCACCTGGACTCACATCTAAGGGAAACTTGTAAATTGTATTGTCATTCTTCACATGATTGTGGAAATTACATTTTATTAAATTACACTGCACGCGTATTGTGTTTATGGGGTTAATGTCCACAACTTTATCCGACTTTTCTGTGCTACCTGGTGTAATGTATCAATCTTTGGAGAAACCTAATAACTGACCTATAGAATTTGGTCGTCTAAAATCAACAGCGGCTCTTTTATTTTTACAAGTTATATCAACCGTCATTGTATTTTTATTTAATTTTAAAAGTATTCCCGCTTCTTTAACTGTGAAATTTTTCATCAACACTTCTATAATATCTTCTACCTCGTATGTTCCGTGGGGGATATTTATTATACAATGGCTATGTTCATTTCCATCATTGTACTCTATATGAAAAGCATTATTCTTTACAATTGGTATACTGTTGTATGTAACAAACGTTTGCAGTGATACCTCGTACTGTCTGTCCAAAAGTATTGGTTCATGATAGATCAGATCAATGTCTGACTGTTGACTAAGGATAGAAATTTGGAAAGCCATAACATTCAATTACCTAATTAATATTGTCCCTCTTTATATAGATTTTTTTCCAACCACTGTTTATACTTTTGAGCCTGTTCTAAAGCACAACGAAATCCGTGGTTAAGTGTATGACCCCTGAATATACACTGCACTGTGTTACTAGGTGAGTACAATGAACACGCTTGAGGACACTTTATACTGTCCAAATCAACTATTTTCACATCCCAACCCAAATACTTTCTCAAAAACTTCACTCGTTCAGTTCCTTTCACATACACTACATCAGCATCTCTTGCAAGCTCATACAAAACAAAAAGAGCCTCACACTCCTCAACATGTCCATAATTCCACGGGATATTATGAATGAATTTTGTGATATAATTCACACGCGCTCTCAACTCCCAGTGCAAGGTGTATGGTGGAGGTTGGATGAAGAAATGTTGAACTACATTTCTATTCACACCAACTATGGCAAGCTCTTTCAGAATGAATTGATTCGATAGCGTGTTTTAAATGCTTGAAAATCTACGACGAGAGCCATTGTAAGACTGAGCTAGAATGATTACTACTCTCCTATTTATAGTTTTTTCCCCCTAATGAAGAACACGTGTATTCAATGGATTATAGACTGCTTTGTCATCTGTAATGAGTATACAGTGAATAACGGTATTTGCGTTGATATTTTCTCGCCACGCAAAATTTATCCTTATACTAATTAATGTGTTTGTAATCACATCTGGTTGGTAGGAACAATCAATAGCAATTATAGGGTAATCAGTGAGGAATTTCTCATACGTGAACAGAGGATCTACTTTTTCTTCATCATGTTCATAATAGGAAGCTTTGAAATGTTTGAACATATGATATAGATTGGAACACCTGTACTCGTCTAGCTTCAGATTTAGACGTTCTCTCGGATAGACGACATTATTGTTCAACTGTACCTGTACATTTTCCAAATTCATGAAATCAAATTTAGATGTGTCAGCTGATTGTTTATTCACTCTGTCATTCTGCAAAGCCAAAAGAACGTATTTTGTCCGAGCATACGCGACAGGAATATCCCAACTATAGTCTGTGCCCGCAATACCACTGATACTCTGATGCCACCAGCGTCTATATTCCAAATTATAACTTGTGTTCTTCAATATTTCATTTTGTACTTTTGTCTCGTACTCTATGGAAAATTTTACTTGAGGCATTCGCCACACAATATCGGTCAGAGTTAAAGTTACCAAATGATCATTTCCTAAAGACGTCACAAAACAATTACTATGATTCCCTGTATTCCTGAAAAACACTAGTTTCTGAGGCATACGGAATAGAAAACGTTTGTAATCCTCAAAAAATCCCATTACTATTGACAAAGGTATACTTTGCGAAAAATATCCACCCCTGTTTATCATCATATTTCCCGGAGAACTTATGTTCCAACCCGCATTATTGTACTTCAAGTCATTCTCAAAACAGACAAGACCTTTCATTGTTGTCGAGATACCTGGTTTACGGATTGAATCTATTTTGTTGTCACCGATGTAATAATCAATACGGTCAAAGAGATGTAGAAGACCATTTGTCACAAAGTTGAATGTATTCAAATCACGTGGAACCTCTACACTTTCTCCTCCTTTTTGGATCTGGATACGTCCCCTAAGAACAAGTAGACTTTTACTTGGTTGGGTCACAATATCCTCGTTATACGCTGTAATTGGGAATTCTGTACCAGCAGAGTCAAATTTCTCAGACAATGGTGGTCTATAATCGTAAAATTTGATGCTTTCAATAACATTCTCCTTTTCAAACTAAGTTACTTTTTCTCACATCTCGCTCACTATTTATATTTTTTCTGCAGGAAATTCTATATTGGCGTAAGAAAATGCCGCATTACCTTTACACGGTACCATCCCTTTGAAACAAAAATACTTCTTGTCTTTCAAAAAATCGTCGATAGTGTCAAAATGTTTCTTCGCAAACCATTGAGGCAGATTGAGTCGCTGTTTATCATCCAAAACAACCACTATAGTCTGCTGCGCAAATTTGTTGTAATATTTGTAGTGATTGGTAATTATGTACACAACACCCACTTGTAAGTCAGCAAACTTCGCGTACTCCATTGCAAATGATGCTCTACTGAGCCAACTAAGCTTCCTTATATACTAATTTGTACTCGAAATTTTTCTTGAATGTATAATCATCTAGATCAATAGTGATGAAACTGAATTTTTCGCGCCAACAATAATCGCACATTTTCTTGAATGTAGCAAAATCTGTGAAACCACTAATGTACTCGTAATACACTTGTCTTAGATTCACACCATCGAGTTTGAAGAGTATCAAGAAATTCATATTTCCTCTAATTCCCGATTTTTTAGGGATTTTTGTATAACTTTGTGTCAAATAGAAACACGAAATACCACGGTGGCGTCCTCTCAAGAAGTAGTTTGCAATTGGATCTTGGTCTTCAGTCAATATATCGTCAAATATTATTGCCGAATTCATTTCAATTTTTTCAGGTGGCTGTAAATTCTCTATTTCGGTGATTACGTGATAACCAATTTTTTTCTTAGTTTTATTATGACCCTCCACCAATTCTTCCAATAGTTTATACTTGGCTTGATCGGCGGTCTTACAGCATAGATAAATATTAGTTAGTGGTTTTTTATGGAGGAGAATTGTTAATACTACATTAGTTTTTCCCGCGCCAGAACTTCCTGCAATAACAGTGCGCATCACGTTTGGAAACATAGCAACTTTACGTTTTTCAGGAGGTTTTGTGTCTAAATTAATTACAGGAATACTAGTTTTTAGTTTGGTTGCAAATTCCATTGTGTTTAGCAAAATTGATAGACTGTCACTCTATTTATAGTATCCCCAAGGTAGTGTGTCGTAATTTGTTTGAATGGAACGTTTGTCAAACTTGAGCGAAAAAGTTTTAGTCACATCTTTGTTCACCAAATTTTTTGTATTTTGGTCGCGTACTATTTGTCGATCGGTGATCTCAATTTTAGGTACATTTCCATCAATTATATCTTCCATCGCCTTACTCGAGAGTTTCTCAATGTTCTGATGATGTAATGTGAAACCTTTGATTTTGGTGCACTCTTGGTCTGTGGTTGTCTTGTAGTAATAAGATTTAGGTCCAGTGCACAACCATTTCTTAATGTATGTTCCAGTTCCAAGTTCATCAGTCCACTCACCCAACGAGTCACCAATGTTCACATTTTCTGTCCCATCTGATTGATAAATGATAGAATCAGTGTCGCAGTAGATGACTTTCTTGTCCAGTGTGCTCATCTGTTGGTACAAACGTAAACGTGCATTTGCTGTAGTGAAAGCCGCAACATATAGGTTGGTGTTGTAAGAAGTTTCTACAAACTCTTCTTTGGACTTGTAGTTCATCTGGATCATCTCGTCTGTTAGAAAAAGAGTACTAGATACCTCAAGTTTGTCATCAAGTAACAGATTGTAGAATGTTGGACAATCACTTACAAACTGTGTCTGTGTCATATTTTGTCGCATCGCAAATCGCCCCCACAGATTATTCAAGCAGTTCTTTGCAATTGTTCGTCGTCCGGAATTAGGTTCAATTTTTTCCAAGTCCAAGTCAATATTCAGTTTTTCCTTAATGTCTCGCGCATACTCTTCTTTACTAGCAAACGAGTGTGGACTACTCTCCAGTTTTATTTTCAAAAAGTTCTTAATATAATCCTTCCACAAATCATGTGTACGTTCAAAGTGCCACACTTCGTAAATTTTCTCCACCTTGTAACCCTGTATCATAGCTTCGCGCACTTCAATGGTTGTCCATGTTCCAACAAATGATCTCTCATCATCTGAATGCGTACATCTGGGTTGGGTTGATGCGGCACACTTTACACATAATGGGAAAACTAATTTTTCATAAGTACCAATCTTAACCTTAACTGGAAGAACTGGCAAGTACAAATCACGCGGTGGAAGAATCTTACATTTTATGAACCCAAACCATTCAAAATCATACATTCTAGGTTTGTAAATCTTTTCTGGTTGTCCCAATGGAAATGCATCGTAGTACATGACGGAAGGATACAACGAAACTACATCGATATATTTCATGCTACCCTCGGCTTTGAGTTTAAAACATTCAGTTCTGCCACCAAAGAAGGCATCGCGAGGATTCAATGCTTCAATAATTTCAGGATTTTTGTATATCTTATACAACATTGATTTCTTCCATTGGCACGAATAAATTTCAACAAGTTCATATCCAGCATCTTTGATCGCAGCTGATCTATTCACTGTAGCTTGATGTAAATCGGCCATTTTTGTTTTATTCACCGGGTTAACACTGTCTGGTTCAAAACAAGTCGGACAACCGTGGAAAAAGCATCCTTGGTATTGATAAACTGTGTTTTTTGTCGCGTCAAATCTGTCAACTCGTTCACCCAAAATTATAGCTTCGCGGCCATTCAATGCGTGTCTTATGTTTGAGTTTTCAAATGAATTCAACCAACCAATACTCTCTCTAGAGTACTCATCTTTAGGTGTTTCATTAATGATGGCTATAGAGTCTGCCGGTAAAAATTGGTGCCGGTAGGTGGCCATGCAGACCGAGGCAATAGTGATGTACTGTAGAGGATCGATATTACCAATGTCTAAAAAGTCTTGTCGGAACGTCATCATTCCTTGTCGCAGCAGATCCACGTCAGAGTGGCAATAAGAGAGCCGTTCTTTTTTCAAGTTGAAGATATGATTTTCAGCAACACGTTCCTCATGCCATTTTATGAATGCCTTGCGTTGATCTGGTTTCATTGTATTATAACCGTAAAAGTGTTTGTCAGGTATAGGTCCGATATAATTAGCATTTGCTGCGGTATTGAAAAAATGAGGAAAATATCCTTTTCGCGCCTCTTTGATATTGAATGTTTTTGGGAATGAGGAGAGGGGTGCTGCAACAAAGTTGTAACTGTCTATGATTCTTAGTTTTATTTCTTTAATCTCCATGTACATTATTTTTGTACCGTTGCAGATAATATGAGGCTTAATTGTGTTTTGTATACAGTATTGAAGGATGAATTGAGTGTCAAAGGCTTTTCCAAAATGGGCCACGCAAGTGTAATTCAAGTGCCGTCTATGAATAAGCCATTCACAGAATGTATTGTTGCTGTCAAAGTCAAATCGAGTACCGTCAAAGTAATGCGCGCATATACAGTTGGGAATATGTGTCCCTGTTTCCTGTTCAGTCTTGTAGTCAAAAAAGATGTATTTTTCTGTGTATTGGCAATTTTCAGACACAGGATAGGGAAGAACTATTTGAATTTCACTTGTGCGTGAGACTGTTTCTTTATGTTCACATTCTACACCCAACATTTTAAATTCTTCCGCATGTACATGGAAGTCACGCGTACTTATATGAGACATATTTTTTATTTTCTCGTAGGATGATAGAAATTTCACACAAGTTTCATGATTTCCACCTTTATCCGGATGATGACTCAATAATAATTTTTTGTAATTTTTCTTCACCGTTTCTTCAACATTTGTACTGTTTACCACACACTCGTGTGGCGTAACTACTGCTGGCGCGCCCACAGTTATTGTAACTATCCTCGGTGGTGCACAATTTCCGCAACCATATGGACACTTTCCACCTTTCTGTTCTACCGGTTGCATATAGCATTTGTGATGTCTTATGTCACATATTTTTCCGCAATTACGACATCTACCGTACCCGCATTTATGATAATTTCTATTGTATAGTGCACGTTTCACAATTTGATTGCATCCCTGACATTTTAAAAGAATAGGACAAACATTTTTCTTGTGATTGTCCATACACACTTGATTATACACAAAACGATTACAATCACCGCAGTACAGTCGTTCTTTCGAGTCAATTGTATGTTTTGGTTGGGAACACAGCTGGCAGGTTGAATTTTTTGGTGGAGCGCAAGTATGTGGTTTTATCTCGTATTGTTTGTCACATTTGTCGCAGTAGTACGATGCACTTAGAAATGCGGCCATACTTGTAATCAAGTCAAAGTGTGTGTCTTGTTTGTATAGGTAAATTTTCCAGTCTGCATTGTTAGTCCCTTTGTACTCGATAGAGTTCATACTCTGACTCGAGATGACTGTTATTTGTATATTTAGTTTGTCTTCGCAGTTTTTAAAGTCTTCAAATGTAAACTGGTCCTGTTTGTTGTGTCCAATTAAATCGCATAATTTGTTTGTCAAAGTTGTCTGGACCTTGCGACCACTGCGAATACTCATAATTTCTCTCTTATTAAATTTCTGTCCAAAAAGTGTGTCTGTATGATATGTCAACCCAACTACTACAGCGCGGCCACCGCATAAGTTGTCAGTATTATTTATTTGCCGGATACATCGTTTGGTGTGTATCGCCTCTTTCAAATTTAAAATGCGCGTTCCCTTCCCTCCTTTAGGAACATGCGCCACTTCCACAGAAAATATACACTCTGTAAAAACTACAGTTTGGTCACTAGTCAATATTTGAATAATTTTGTTAATCAGGTGTTCCACAATACCAGTATCATTGCGATATCCTGTAGAAATATCTTGATTAAACTTTTTATTTGACACAGTAATGCATATTTTGTCTTTACTTGAGAAATTAGTCTCATGTTGTACAAAGTCTATCAGTTCGTGTAGAGCATGAGTTACCAGATCTTCCATACTCATTGCTGGCAGAACACGCTTCAGTGTAATCCTAAATTTGAACTGTTCAATTTTAAACTTGTCAATATTTCGTGAACTCAATTTTTGTACATTAATGAACTTCAATTTATCTACAAACCCGCGATCCACAGCACCACCACCACCTGTTATACAATCTTCACTGTCACTGTCATCAGAAAGGTCAAGAGGTGGGATTTTATCTAGTAATTTCTTTTCATTTTCATCATTGTCGTCATCAGATGAACTGTCGCTGTCGCTGTCTGAGCTTGAACTGTCTGAGGTTGAACTGTCGCTATCGCTGTCTGAACTATCAGATGAGCTTGAGCTATCACTGTCAGTATAACTATCTGAACTATCAGATGATGAGCTTGAACTGTCACTATCGCTGTCGCTGTCTGAACTATCAGATGAGCTTGAGCTATCACTGTTAGATGATGAGTTTGTTTTATTTTTCAGTTTGTCAAAAAAATTCTCAGTCTTGTCATTTTCCTTCAACAACTGGATCATGGCAAGTTTAGTAAAGTCAAAATATTTTCTAAGTCCACGTTGCTTGGCCAAGTCTTTTAGTTGTCTCATACTCATAGTTTCATATTCAGAGTCACAATTGGGAGTTTCAATGTCACAATCAGTTGTCTTATTATTATTATCGAGAAGAGCAATTAATTCACCTTTTCTGAGTGTAGAGTATTTGACAAGTCCACGCTCTTTAGCCAGCTCTTTCAATTTTTTCACAGTCATTTTTTGGTAATTAGAGTCACAATTGGTGGTTTTAGTTTTAGAGTCACAATCGGTTGTCTTATTATCGAGAAGAGCAATTAGTTCAGCTTTCCTGAGTGTAGAGTATTTGACAAGTCCACGCTCTTTAGCTAGCTCTTTCAATTTCTTCACAGTTAGTTTTTCATAATCATCATCAACATTATTATTATTATTATTTACAACCTGTGGATAAAAGTTTTCTATAATTAAATTATATACTCTATTTACATCCTCGCGAATATCACACTCATATTCTCGGATATTCCATTCAATACCAAGATTACAAACATGTTCGCGCAATTTATCTAATGGCGTATTAAATAATATTAATTGATTATCATCTAATTCTAAATCTAAATTTTCATTTTTTTCATTTTTTTGGGTGTTAGTGGGGTTAGTATTATTCACAATTTGGTCTTGAGAAAGACCGTTTTCAAAATCACATTGGAGAAGAAGAGGCATATCCATTATTATAATTCAGGAAAGAGAGAGAGATGTGAATAGGAAAGCGTCTCGAGAGACATTAACTATTCCTTGTAATACACCTCCTTATCAAGATATATAAAGACTATACGTACTTAGGTACACCCGATCGGTTGGTAGTGTGCTTGTGTGTGTAATGCTGACGTCACAGGAAGATAAGCGCGGCGGTCTCCTTCATAATTTATATTAATTGATCGTTATTATTATTGATTATTTATTGATTATTGGAAATACCGATTTGATTCGCGGTTCAAACTAAATTTCATGAATTTATGAATATGAATACGAAATCTAGAGATGATAATATGTGGCGAATATCGTATGTTTTTGACAGTAATATGTAGATATTTATTGTTGAATTTAAAGAATCATTCATTACTCAATTTTGAAATTTCGATTGTGAACACTACAGTGAGTTTATTAGTGAGATGCCAACGAACTGTGCAGTTGCTGTATGTAAAAATACACATTCCAAAGAAGCAGGAGTTCATTTTTTTCATTTTCCCAAAAAGGCGAATCTTCGAAGTATTTGGGTCCGAAATTGTTACCGGAAGACGAAATTCAATGTGCTCAATAGTCGTGTATGTTCTGCCCACTTTTCGGAAGAGGATTATGAGAATTGGACCCAATGGCAGCTCATGGGTAACGTAAAATTGATTTTGAAAGCAAACGCTGTGCCTTCAAAGAAACTGAAACCCGCTGTTGAAGCAGTAAAACAACCTTCAGAACGATCTCAAAAGTTGGTCACAAATTCGCGAGTATATCGCGTTGTAACAAAATGTGAGAATAATATGTACTTGACCTTGTACCTAACTTTTCAGATATACAACTGGTGAAAAGCGAAATATTGTCAATCAGATATTACAAGATACCGAAATTGAGCCACCCGTTGAAGTTTTAACTTCTGAAGAATGTATCCCTGAGGAAGTAAGAGTAACGCGCCATTGCGAAGACGATCTGATAAAACGAATCCAAGAACTAGAGGCGTTGAATGCTAAGGTAAGGTATTATGTTCGTTTCATTTGAAACTAAAGGGATTGAACAGTAATGGAAATTTTGTCTGATAATGTCTGACATAGGTTACAGAAGAACTTTTGGAAAGTAAGAACGAATGTTTGATGTGGCAAAGGCGTTGCAAAGTACAAGAGAAGGATTTTTCGACAAAGCTATCAAAAACATTGTCACTATGGTTTACACCGGCGCAGATCGATTTACTACTCGAGAGGCGAAAAAGAGTTACTTGGTCAGAGAAGGACATCACCACAGCATTCACACTTCGATACCTATCGAAGAAATGTTATGTAGAATTAAGAACCGTTCTCAAGTATCCCCTGCCTGGTAAGAAGGATTCGAACTGTAGTGAATGTAAATATGTATGTAGGATAAAATTCATTTATTCTTATCTACTTTTCCTTTTATTCAAGGGCTGACGACTTTGCAGTCATGGGCTTCCAAGATTTCGTTGAAGGAGGGCTTGTTTAAAGAAGTTCTGAAGATGATGTCAATCGCTGTAAAGAAAATGTCTCCGACTGAAAAATTAGCCGTGGTTCAGTTTGATGAAATGAAAGTGTCTGAAAAATTCGAATATGATCGAGAAACTGATCGCATCGTGGGGCCACATAGATATATGCAAGTTGTGCAGGTTTGTAATTCACTACAAGTGAAAGAAGTATCGTACATAAATCTAAGTGCAGGGTATAATGACTGAACGACAGTGTATTTTGAAATTAGGCATTAAGTACATATTATTATTGAAACTAACGGAGAGAGTTTTTGCGAATACGTTTATTTATTTATTATAATTTCTTTCAAATATGTCCAACCATAAGTTTTGGTTTACTAAAATGTCTACGTGTTAACCATCAGGGTGCGGCTCATGATAAACACGTATCTTGTCGTTTGAAATCGCTATTGTACACGTTCGCCGAAATTCTCCATTAGGTAGTATTGTCCCTTTTTTTTTAAATTATTACAATTTTTTGTAGGTCCGGTCCCTCTTTGGGAAGTGGAAGCAGCCAATCTATGCCAAATTCGATCAAAAAGTAACGAAAGAAATTCTTACGGAAATCATCAGTGAATTATATGATGTTGGAATTAGGGTTGTTGCATGCGTTAGCGACTGCGGGTCTACTAATATCGCTTTGTGGAATGCACTTGGAACGACGATAGAAAAACCATGGATAAAGCACCCGAAATGCGATGGGAAAATATATTTCTTTGCCGATGTACCTCATATGCTTAAGTTGACTCGCAACTGGCTGCTCGACACCGGGTTTCTTCTTGATGGCATTTCCGTAACACAAAGTCTTATGAAGCACTTGATTTATGCGCCAACAGAAGTGAGTTCACAGTATAAACTCAGCCCTTTACACTTCGAGTGTAAAAACGCCCAGAGGATGAGAGTATGTTTGGCAACGGAATTGCTGTCACACTCAGTCAGCAAAGGATTGCAACGTTACGCACCGCCTATGGAAAGTGAAACTAAGCGAGAAGCTCGTTTGAAGTTGGCGGAGTTCATTCAAACCGTCAATGATTGGTTCGACGTAATGAATTCGTATATTCGTGACGATGCACTACCAACTAAATCGGCGTATGGATATTATTTCAACATCCGAATCCAAAACGAAGTCTTGGATAAAATGTATCAAACAATATCTACGATGCGATGTATAGGGAAGAAAAGTCTTCAAGTATTTCAAAAGGGCATTCTTCGGTCAATTAATTCTCTTCGATTATTATTTTCTGAATTGAAAGCGGAATTTAATATTTCTCACATATTAACCCACAAATTAAACCAAGACGCCCTGGAAAATCTATTTGCCCAGGTACGAACTAGAGGTGGGCTGAATGACCACCCCACTCCTCTGGATGCCTTAAATCGCTTAAGACTGATAATACTCGGAAGAAATAGTGTTTCGTCCTTGAGAAAAAACACCACAGATCAAGGTCAAGATGAAGAATATATGGTGGGCAAACTCATTAGAACATTAGATCAAAAGAAAAAAGGCAGCCCAAACTGCCAAAGCAATATGACAGGTATCGTATTGTTGTTCGAATTGGAATCCATTATTTAAAGAAAATAATCCATGTATTTTTGAAATTTGCTTGCAGAAAGTACAGACTCATCAGAAATACTCGGCATTCAGTCCGGAGTAATACCTCGTGTCACAGGAACAACACCACACGTCACAAATGGAAATGAACTTCACGTCACAAATGAGAACGCATCTCCCGTTACAAATGAAAATGCACCTCCCGCCACAAATGAAAATGGTAGACCTACTTGACATTATATGTGTACTTCTCAAAGATTACCTTCCCTCATGAATTTTGTTATGTTGTTCCCTCTGTACTTTGTAGATTCTAGTGACAAAACAGAGTGTTCACAAAAAAGGAAAGCAATTGATGTTGAAGACAAGATGAAGGAGGAAGACGGTTTGGAGTACTTAGCTGGTAGACAGACAGTACCATCGATCGCAGGGCTGGGACACTGGCATATCAACTCGCCTTTATAATATGTCCCCATTTGTGCATTACCTCTATTCTTATACATGATTAATAATCTGAAAAACTAATTCCAAATTCTTGATGAAGCTGTATATGATCTGTTGATACTCTTTCAATTTATCTCTTAAACCAAAGAAATCCTTAAATGAAACCAATCTCAAAGACTGAATTAATGTATTTTATTATTTTTTTTTCCCGCAAAAATTTCCTGTTTTTAGTTCCTTTTTTCAGGAGTATTTTCCATTGTCTCAGCCAGTGGAAAACTTTGTAACATACTATTATGTGACAGAAAAAATACTTAAAAGTGTGATAAAAGTAATTGAACTACATACCTATTCTTGTTTTTGCCACATTATAGCTTATTACTTTTATTATTGCTGCCTATCCGTTGCATCATATTTTTACGGAGAATTTGCTTCCTTGTAAAGTAACTGTGCAGCTATACTCACCTCGTACTGCAACATATATGCATATTATGCTTGCTCAAATGCTCACGCTTGGCTACAGCAAATTACTTTGCATTGAGTACCGTAGATCTACTTCTGAAATGTAATAATGAATGAATAATGTGTTACAGGTTGGATTGCACGGAAAAACAGAAATACTCATCCACAGCTGGGAAAATATTCTCATTCAGTGAAGAATTCTGATGATCATGCTTACTCAATGCGGATATCCCAGTCATGGGTAAATTTTCTTTCATATGGTGGTCTAACGGTTCCAAGCGAAGCATGGCTAAAGCAAGCCACAACCTTCGAAGAAATTTTCCAAGGGTATTTTAATGATGGCCTAAACAGGTCACCAGGTGTCGTTTCTAAAATAGTATCCCGTATTGAGCAGGCATGTCAAACGGACCTTGGAAATAAGATTATTACGGACTTCGTCAGAATCCGAGTGTACATTAAATTAAAATTTTTAAACACAAAATTATCTGCCGATAAATTGTATGGCCGCACTCGTAAATCGGTCAAAAAAATGAAAAAAATTACTGCTTGAGTATTTGAAATACGACTATTTTAATAAAAATATTTTGCACTTTATCAATGTTGTAATTTCCTGCATTCGTTATGTAAATGAAACCCAAGAAGAAAGAAACTGGTATTCGTGGCCATATACCTATTTCCCGATATTAAACAAATTTTAGAAAATAATCATTGTGTTCTCAGAATTCCTTTTTTTTTTTTTTTGAGCTAACAACGAAAGAGAACACCACACCACGCACATGGATATTTTGAATTTTTTGGTGAATGCCATCAGAACGAGGGTTCCATTGAACAAGAAAAAAAATACAGAACTGGCGCATTTGCTACAGAAATGACCGGCTATGTTTTACAATTCTATCTTGTTATCAGGATGCATTTTATCTGTAAAATTATAACGTCCCAACTTCGAAATGTTAAGAAAGCGGCCGAAATGAGGAAAATGGGTAAAATAGTTCAGGGACATTAATTTTTCTGATTGTGTTTTAGTTTGTACGAACTCATTTTGACCTTCTTCGTCATGTGTATTTATTTTGAATTTTAGGATTATTAGTTCGACTCTGCCAGGTTCATGTCACTACGCGTTGTATTGTTCACCAGTTAAAATTATTGCATAAGTTTGCGATCAGAATAATGGAGCGGCCAGAATGATACATTGACTTTTGTTTCATTGTACTCGAAAACTATAAAATCAGATGACTTGAGAAGTGACAAAATCTTTAATGCGCGCAACATGAAAAAAAAAAAAAAAAAAAAGAGAATGATATTGCGTAAAGTTGGCTCGAATAGGAATATTTAATAATTGACAGCTGAGTGCGCGTGTTGTTTGGCCATACTACAAAAGAGAAATTGAGAATCACTAGGTGAAATACTTTTTGTGAAGTGAAAGTTACAGAGAACAGTATGATGATGGCGTGTGACCAATATTGGAGAAGGCTGAAAATTTGTGCCAACTATCGAATGTAGCACGAAGATCGAAACAAGATTTCGTTGAAGTGATATTCACCTGGTAGTACTTTGGGAATAATTCAACTGAGTTTTATTGATTTCTTATTATCTGTAATTTTCATTTGTTTAACAAATAATAAGTATACTGTATTAATCTTTCAATGCAATTAATAATTCGTTATTCATTTTGATTTTTTCATTCTTTCAAGATTACGCTTTCGATTTTCTCAAAATTAAGGAAAATATGGAAATTGATAAAAGATATATTTCATACAGACAGAACAAAACTGATGGGAAGTTTTCCTTTTTCAATCAAAGAGCTGCCAGCAGCCTGACACTAAGGATCCACACGCATTTCAGTTCTCTTCAAGATCTCAGATCCGGCAGTCGACATCCGGAGACGTGGTTTACTCTATGGCTATTTAATTAATTCGAGACTTCACATGATCATAGTACTTTTAATTGCAAGCCATACAAAAGATAACAAAACTCGTTTTAGGTAAAAATTCATTTCAGAATATTCTAGCAATTCCGAGGAAATATAATCTTGTATTATTAAATACGAACAAGTAATACTCTAAAAGGAGTAAAGAAATACAAAAAACCGCAGAAAATTACTCAGTGAGCGCTTTCGGTACAACGACCATCTTCAGACATGAAATGAAAGCAACCTTTGTGCAAATTACTCACGCTCAATTATTTTAGGATAGCGCTTTTCAAGTCTGCGGCACATTCCAGACCCTTGAAATTTTTTGAAGCACATTTGCGAGTATTTTGAAATTTTGTGCTAATTTACAAAGTTAGGAGTTGAACTTATGCAGTATACATTTTGATTTAAAAAAGGAAGTGCGAATTCTGAATCCTAACAAGACTTTCACAGACGATTTGCAAATTTGATCTTTGAAGACGCTAAAAGTTTCCTTCTGTTGGGACCAGAACTACTTCATTCGTGCGGGAAATGAGGATCATGACATTCAATTCAATCTCTCAATTTCTTGAACAAAAAATTTCTCGCGATTTCGAGCAAGACTAGAATCTTAGATCATTTCTTCGTCTAAATCACTTACAATTAATTATTAAAGGTGTATCCGCGGCTCTCAAAACCATTATTATGACCTCTCATACCGAAATAGATCCTTCAGATGAAAATGCTAGTAGTGTTGAAGACCTGTGCGAACTCCTCGTCGAGGAGATTGAAGTGGAAGACTACGAAATCGAAACCGTCGAGTTCGTCGAAGAGGAGGATGATGGTATGTATCTCACTCATCCGTTCATTGGTGTTGCTACAATCTTAATGGACCTATTATCGTTGCAGGAAATGCGGCACAGGTTCTTGAAGTTGAAAACGTGCAAGACGTTGGGAGGGGGCGGGTGTCGAGGAAAATCTCGCGATGTTTCACTTACGTGGGAGGGGGGTTGAAAAATCACGAAAATCGCCTCACGTAATTTATGGGCGCCCCCATGCTTACAGAATGGATTGCACGTTTTAATCACCACCAACCAGGGTCGACAATTTGAAAGCGAGTTGTTTGCCGCATTAGCCAAACTACTCGGCGTCCAACGAAGACGTTGGTTTACCATTTCCAGCAGGATATTTAATGATAAAGAAAGAGAACTAAAACTAAGCATATATATATAAATTCACTTGCAAATGAATGCGATCCTGTGTCGCTACCAAAAGGATCAGAGAAACTCTCCTTATTGAATCAGTTGAAGTGTTTTGGAAAATTCCGACGCTGCGTGAATTCTCGTGAAATTAGTTTTTCAAAAATGACCATTAAGGCTCAAGTCTTGAATAACCAATTAGTTCGGTTAGCGGTACAAGCTATTAAACCGTATGATTCCGGTATAGTTCCGATGTTGAATGCTTACCCAAATCTACGAGAACTGTATTTGAGCCACATAAATGGTGATATACTGGAATCGATTTGTATTAATTAGGTATGGAAATCACATTTCTGTACTTTTTTAAAAATTCTTTTTTAACGACAAAATTTGAATTCTACCTTTATTCAGGTGAAGCTCCAGTCGTTCCATGTGCAGAGTGTGGTGGTGACGTTGACACTCTCAGATAGAATGCGTAGTCAGGATTACACGATAAGGACTATTAAGAGTCTCATTTGTGTTCTATCAGTAGTGTAACAACGGTCGAATCTACGCTATTTCGACGTCGATTCTCAGTCGGCATTAAAATTCGATACCGGGTCGACTCATTATTGACCGGTTTCGAAACTCTATGAGACCATGTCTATGAAATTCACAGAATGAAGACGTCAGTTGGAAGTCTTTTACTGAGGAATAACGCATAAACGAACCAAAGTTGAAGCGGTCGGTTTTGAGCCGACGTTCGGTCATTTGGCTGTGTGAGGGTATATATAATTCTGAACTCTTTCATACCGGTACCACATATAACGTCTACAGGAAAGACAGAAACAGCAAACTCACGGAGTTATCTCGGGGGGGGGGAGGGGTATTGCTAGCAGTAAAAAGGGAATTCCAAGTGTTTTCATTTGGAATTTTATGGTTCAGATTGATCGGATAAACCACGAGTAACTTTCTGGAAAGCTTGTGGGCCAAATATTCTTTCCTTGAAACTGTCCTATTGTCATTTATCCGGCCCGCCTTTCGCTACTATTCTAAAATTCTGTTCTAATTTACAAAGTCTGGAGTTGCACTTTCGCAGTATTCCAGGGATGTTGCACGAAAACGAAAACGAATCACGAAAGTAACGAAATTTTTCAGGCTGAAATAACGTAACGAAAATACCGAAACGAAAGTAAAACAATTTCGTTATTTCAGAAAATTCTAGAACGAAAAACGAAAGTCAAAATTTTGCGTGAAGTTACCCCGTAATTGTGCAAATTTGCCCCAAAAATGCCCAAATTCACTAAATTTTTCATGCATAACGGAAACGGAAACGAAAATAACGGAAATAACGAAACTTTTGCGCAAAAAAAAAGAACAAAATTAGAACGAAACGAAATGCAAAATAATTTCGTTATGATGAAAAATCTCCAAATAACGAAACAAAATACCGTAACAAAAGTTTTGACTTTCGTGATAACATGCCTGCAGTATTCATTTCGATTTGAAGAAAAAAATGCGAATTCTGAATCCCAACAAGACTCTTACGGAGGATTTGCAAATTCGATCTTTGAAAATCGCGCCAAAGCCTACAAATCTGCCAAAGGAAAGTGAATTCTTGCAAATTAAGAAGACGCTACAAGACCTCATCATACCCAACTCAAATCTTGAGATGGAGTTGGAGAAGCTGACTGAACGAGTCAAGCTGCTGGAGAGAACATCGTCCAGTCCCTCGCCTAAACGCAAAAACCAATGTAAATGAAGCTTTGACCCTGAATGAGAAGATACTGTTCAAGAAAAAAGCAGTGAGTCTCACCAGTAAACACACCAACTGGGGAAAAATGCGTGAACAAATATTCTCTCGTTGAAACTGAGAAAGACTCCTCCCAGTTTTCAGAAGCGTTGTATTAACCAGGACGGACACCAAATAACCCACACAAAGATAACAGAAGTGAACGACCGACAACAATAATAAAAAGTAGGAATACACACTAATCAAGATGTCAATTATTTATCTAATTAGATACTCTCTCCACCCGTTGTTGAGCACTACTACTGTAAACTCAAGCAGCCAGGAGTAAACATTTAACTAGCTCCACGAAGGCAAATGGGGAACCCAAAAAAAAAGGATCTCAAATGTGCCGCAGACTTGAAAAGGTAGAAGAACGCTGAAATAGAATCTCGTACTAGAAAATTCAAGTATGTCCTGCCGAGATTGTAAGTAAATGTACATTCTAACGATAAATGAAAAATAGTAGACGATTTCCGTTGATACGTGTGTTTTCCACTGCAAACGTATGAGTATTTATCTCCATTGATGAACTATTTTTGATTAAGTCGCTGTAATCCATATCCGCCGCAATTTCTAATGGAAATCACTTCCCACCCTACAAGGCATCTTCTGCTGTCGGTACAATGTTCTCAATCCATTCATTCATTCTATTAACAAATAAGAGAACAAATACAGGAAATTAGTACGCAAATACGACCCATTGTATTCAGAAGTAAGTACGTGAACGTAAAAAACGCTGAAGCGAACAGATTTTCTTACATAAATGCCTGCCTCATCAAGCCGGTGAGTTGTCCGTGAGTTGTCCGTAGTATTGGAAATGCTTTGACGTATAATAATCCTGCAACAATTTCATTATTGCATTACATTGAGCTGTTACAACAAGCAAAAAGCAGTCGTGAATCTTGACATACCTAGGAAATTCGATTGCTATCTTCGGAAGATATTTTCCCATCTAGTTCACCTGACGGATATGCTAGAGTTTCTGACAGCAGAATGAGACCCGACGGATTAATACCATATTCAAAAGTATCTTTGAGAATCTGCAAAACGAAATGTACGAGTCAAATAAATACAGTCCCATTCGTATTTTATATTCATTTCAAACAAATACATAAGATACTCACATGAACAGTGAACTGCCGAAAGAACTCGCTCGGTTCATAGCGGAGCCGTTATTTGGTGCATCATTTGACAATCAGTTGTGAGCTTTCATTACATCTAAAGATGGCAAACAAAAAAGATTATCAGAAGAACGGAAAATAACAAAACTCCTTTATAATTAATAATAATCAACCTTCAATACGATTCAAATAAATTACAAACCAACAATCGAAAAAGATAAGGATGAAAATCACAGGTACGAAACAATTTGCGGATTACTCAACAACACAGTGCATGTTTTATTCGGTAGTTTTATTACGTATGCTTTCGAGTTGATACCGGAATGATACTGGTAGTAGTATCTTTTTCCTGACCTCATTTCTTGTATTTTTCTGCAGCGATCACCTGATGATAAAACGAGGACCGTTTTGAAATCAGTCGTGCTTTTATACGTCGTTACGTACCTGTAATCTTCATCCTCGTCTCTTTCAAAAAATCATCCCATCGATTTCTATTTCCCCACATGTACTTCTGAGGTCCTCAACTTGTATTTCGATTACAATTTGCAGTCCATAATTTGTTCCTTACACTTACTTTTTCCACTGCTTCCTGAGAATAGCTCCTAGTTTTCATTTCGCTTGCATGAATCATGTAACAGCAAAAGTTGAACAGAACCTTCTGGCTACGATCTTCTATTCAAATCTGGTAAGGAACTAAGTCTTTGTTGCGGAAACGTACAGTGTAAAGGCTAAGGCCGTACATGTTCGTCTAGAAGCCAAAATACGTTCATTTTACTTCCCCAACAGTGATTCACAATGATAAATAAGAGGTCTACCAAAAATACTTACCTATTATTACTGAAAAGTGGAACGAAGTACGATTTTTCCTGTATAAACTTCATTCAATACACTACAATACACTGTCAACAGCCAACCATTGAACAAGAAAAAAAATACAGAACTGGCGTTCAATTATCGGAATTATCCGTATAGCTGGACTATGATGAACTTGACAACACTTAGAGATTCCACTTACATACTCGGAATAATGAATAATTTTCAGTTGATTTTAGAATTTTCATAGAATTTTCTGAAGAAAGCGTCACTTTCACATTTAAAATACTTATCTATACGAGTAAGGACCTCACTGAATACTTAATTGCGTTCACGCTGTGTATTTTATATTATGGAAAAAAGATTTTCGAGAACGTTTTTCAAAAAATTATAGCGGAAGTCAAACTTCATCTTAGAAGCTGAGATTCATTTTAAAATATTGCGCTTTCTTTCCTTAATCATTATAGATAATTGCAGATATTTTCGTGCATTAGTGATTTTTCTACAATTTTTCAAAGACAACTACTTTTTCCTGATAAACGCATATAAGTTACGTAGAGCGAACGCGCATACGCTGTACACTATCTTCCTGTGACGTCACTTTACCTCCACCCACTGCAACCTCGTTTCGCGTTTACACTGATCTGTCGTACCTAAGTACGTATAGTCTTTATATATCTTGGATATGAACAGACCGTGCGAGTAGGAGGGAAAAAATCTTGTAGGACCAGTTGACGGAGGGAAATGTGACGTGTGCACTGTATGCAAACACAAAAGAATTTTACATTCTTGTTATCGAGGCTGGAAATATCTGCGTCAATGTACTGGGGTATAAATAACGTAGCGTCTTGATAATTAATTATTGTTTTCTGAATGGCTCAGAAAAATATTATTTGATCGATTCAACAAATTCATATCAATCCTACCAAATCATTTCAAACCATAGAGAAAAATTTTTCATACAAGTGCGAATGTAAGAAAACACCGCTGAAACACGTTCAAGATATGGTACCGAATGTAATATACACTGTATATTACAATACTAGTGGGGAAAAAGAGCGTTACGCTCGTTTTGTTGCAGAACTCGGCTTTGCCTCGTTCTACAACACACTCGCGTTAACGCTCTTTTTCCCCACTAGTATCGTAGGATATTTTTTTAAATATGTGCACGGAAAAAAATTCTTTTTGTTGATGATGATTTGCTGTTATCTATTTGTGAACATGAATGATGAAATAGTATTATGATTTTGATTGAAAGAAAGAATAATACAGAACAGAATTCTAAAAAGAAACTTCTCTTTTCACATTCTGAAAATTTTACGATTAAATGATCCACTGAAAAACAAAAAGAAACAAGGAGTAATCTTTCACGAACAAGAGTAACAAAAGTGATAAAAGAAATGAAAAAACACTTAATTATCTTTTCGATACAAATAAGTCACTAATTCACAAATAATTCACTAATTCACGTAACAGGAATGAATCTTTGATTAGCAGAAATAAGGAGAACTGAAAACATACTAAACTTAATGAATTAATATCACAAACAAAAATCACTTTAAATCTTCGATCGGCAGAAATAAGGAAAACTGAAAATATACTTAATGAATTGATATCACAAACAAAAATCACTCCGATGGATGAAATTAGAAATAGAATAATGGATAAAACGCAAATTCGTAGTTACTGAGCTCGCGCAGGATAAATATTGATGGTAATATTATTACATTTTTTTAATTTGAAAGCATCCTTAAGGTTTTTCAGAATGAGATCGGCGGTAAAATTAGCTGAAGGCAAAATTTCTTCAATATTCAGGGGAACAAACTGAGGAATACTGACATCAGCACTAGCACCAGTTTCATTCTCTCGAGAACGCTGAATAGAAGTTTGAGAAAGAATTACGGACGTGCTTGTGTTAACTTCATTTCTTTTATCAACCTCAAAATGAAATTGATGAGCTGATGGTGAATTTGGCGGCTGTAACTCTTCATGGGAAGACGGTGGTTGTAACTTTTCATGAGAAGACGACGATTTTAACTTTTTATGGGAAGATGAATGAGATGATGACTGAATTGCAGACGCTATCAAAGATGCAGTTTTGGCTTGATACGCAACTGAATCTTCAATGTATCTATTAGAGGCTTGATCGGATTTCCATCCTCTGTGGCGTTTTAAACGTTCCTTATTCCCCTCTTCATCATGATTCGCAAGACACGTAGCTGATGTTCTTTGGAATGAATGACCCGTGTATTTGTTGTCATCCGGTAATTTCAAAAATTGTGCGATTTTTTGTGGCATCGCTCGAAGTTTATTAATGCCGATGGGTTGCTTTGTGCACGTACCTTTCTGATAGTTGATAAAGAAACGATCTGGAGGAGCACCGGCGGGTTGTAATGCTTCGTATTGTCTCACTATGTTGATATACAAGGTATCTAATATTACAAACGATCGAGGTTTCTTATTTTTAGTAACTTTTAAGCAAACTACAATGACATCATCGCGATATTCTACATCTCTGTGTTTGATGTGTACTAATTCGTGAGCCCGACATGCCCCAAACAGACCAAAAATTGTTACAACCTTTACATCCAGGTAATCCTCCGACGCTTCGACAATGAATGTCTTCAACTGATGTTCTTCGAAAATTTTGGCCTGTTTGGGTTCATAGCCGTCCATATTTCGTTTGAGTAGATGTTTCACTTGTGAATACTGATTCATGTCGATGTTATGAAGCGCTCGTACTTCACTAACCATCATTGAAAACTCACTCCAGAGAGTGTTTGGTTTCTTCTTATCAATGAATTCCTCAAAATAAGCTAGCATAACGTCCTCGCTGAAACAATTAGCCGGGACGTTGTTCTTTCTTTTCCAAGCAGAAAAATGTTCGTAAGTTCGATCGTAACGTTTTTTAGATGTTGATGGAATCAATCTACCTCCAGCTGCATCGGCTTTTTCACGTAGTTGCGGCGGTGTACAAATTTCGTCTTCGTAGTCAGAACAATCTGACGCCATATTTCTCAAAAGGAATTCAACTAGTAAACCTCAAAATTTCTAAAAATTCCAGAGGAATGGAGAAATGAGAAAACTGAATTATACAAAAAATGCGAGATCAAAACAGAATCACTGTCTACGATGCCATCATGTACGTGTTTCAGTGCGCAAAACAACCGGACAATTGGACATCGACATCTCGCATGTGATTGGCTGAAAATTCGTCGTTACCGCAACTAGTGAAAATAACAGCTGGTTTATCGCCACTAGTGAAAATAACTTCTACGTTTTCTGCACTCTACAGTTAAAGACGCGTTTCCGCTGATTCGTTTACTGCGGAAAGAATTTTTTTCCGTGCACATATTTAAAAAATGTTTTATGCTACCATCCAGAGATTGAGGAAAATAAATTAGAAAATGAGGCGGAGAATTTTCTGACACTCGTTTTAAATAATATTTATAGTACGCACATCCTACACATTTATAACCAACAATACTGGGTTTGTAATGTACAATGGTAAAAAATTCGTTGAAGTACTACCAGTTTATCACGTACACACTGATTGATATTGTTTTTGCCCAGATATGTGTAGCGAGTGTACATGCTCTACAGAAAATATCACAGATTACCCACTCTATTGTCAATGTCTCACAGAATGTAGGCTCATCACAGCGGACCTATATGAAACACTAATAAGACTAGCCGAATATGACGAAAATTTTTCCTCAAATCAAACATCTTCAATATCATCATCATATTATTCAACCTATTCCGAAGAAGATGAATATTTTTCAGCTGAAGACAAATTGTTACTTTCCACAAATTATTATTGACTTAGCCAAAAAAGTGGTCTCAAAAAATTCTCTCATATTCTCCTCATCACACCACAAACCTGTGGGACGTAGCCGAAAAAAAAGTGAATGAATTTTTGCTGCCAAAAAAGATGCAAGCGTTCCTTTTAACCATTGGCTTCGCGTTTAAAGCAGTTGTCAGAATTTTGTATGGAAGGAAGAATTTTGTGTTTCAGTTTTTTTGCAATGTGTACACTGTGTTTCTTGCGCGGGAAAATTGGTACTTTTTACAAAATTTAATGATTTATTATGAATTATTTCTTCAGATAGCAAATGAATTTCCAAAATCTTTGTGTGACCTATTGGAAGTGGAGTATTTTCAATGTACGCTACAGGAATTAGTTTCAATAGGTTTGTACTCAGTAGACTCTCTTCTTTTATAAAGAGAGATGGTTCTCTGGTGTTCAACACACTCTATATGTCTGAATTTCAGGAAAAGAAATGAACTTTTCATTGGCGAAGGAAGATATTACCAATGTTGAAGAAACAACCCGAGACCAGTCAAAGTATGCAAAATGGTTTCAATACCAAACAGGCCGTATCACGGGTTCTACAGAAGGTGGTGTAATGAAGTCTTGTACCTTAACATCAAAAGCAACTGTTCTACAGAAAATTTGCATGCCAAACAAACGGTTGAATACGCCTGCTGTCCGTTACGGACGCCTTCACAAGAAGGACGGACTGGGAAAATACAAAGAAGCGTTTCAAAGTCATAAAAACATGAAAGTAAGTTTAAAGAGATCTACTGTTGTTTGGAGCCTAGGCCTACATGCAAATTTCTTTTTGTGTACACCTACCTAATTACAAGTGTATTACTTCACTACGCAGATTGAACAAGCCGGCTTATTTATCCATTGGCTATATCCATGGATAGCTGCATCACCAGACGCAGTGGCTTCCTATGACTGTTGTGAGAGAGGAGTTGTGGAAATAAAGTGCCCCTACAACTGTAGCACTGAAAGTACTAAAAATCTAAAAGTCAATCAATTGGATTGGTTACCATTGAGTGAACAGCATGACTACTACTACCAGATACAATTACAAATGTTATGCGTTGGTGTACACATTAGCGACTTTGTTGTTTGGGCTGAAACGGAGTATAAGATCTACCGTTATCAGTTGGACATCGACTTCTGTAAGAAAATAATTGAGAGAAGTGAATTGTATTTCTATAACGCTGTCATTCCACGGTTATTGGCGCGATTTCACACAAGGAATGCTCCACCAAAGAAGCCGCAGGAGAGAAAGCGTACCTAATTGTGAAGCAGCAGTAGATCAATAGCAAATTTTTGATTCACCTAATATTTGTTTTGTATAATTACGTACTCTTAAGTATTGTTCTTCAGTCGGAAATGTCACTCACCAATGTTCTGTATAATTCAAGTAACTTTTTTAATCCTTCCACAAATATATGTATTTCTTGTTAGTCGTTGAAATTGTCTTCTTTTAATCGTTTTCAGTTATCCTTTGAACGTACCTATCCTGTAATACACTTCATTCCTCAATTTTTCCAACATGTTTTGCGGCTTTGTCAAATATTTCAAGTTTTTTATTGAAATTAAAAGTACTGTCAACCGTGCATCGAGACCATTTTTCTTTTTTTTTACAACTTAATTTTTGTACGGGGTGACGCGAGCATATCTACCGTAAGTCGGAAAAATTCCTTAATAAAATATTCAACCCCAAAATTTCATATAATTTTTTTTCAAAAATTCATTTCTTCGGATCGGAACATACTGAAGGTTTTTCAAGTTCCTGTAGGGTTACCAAAATTGTAAAACATTATTTCATAAACCAGGGTGACAGAAAATTAGGGTATGAATTTTCTCTTTGTAACAGATACGCTAATGAGAATAATAAAACAATCATTCGAAATTGGTATAAAATACAGATGCCTCTTTTACTGATGAAATTACTATTTTGAAAATAACAAATACTAAACTACACAAGTACGATTGAATTACGTGGATATTGAAACAAAATCAGATGAATCAATAATTGAAGGCGTCAAGGGCAAGTATAGGAGATGACAGGTTAACCATAGCACAAATACATACAAATATATCATCTATAAGATACAAATAATTCCACTGTATTTCATCCTGCAATATACCAAAATTTTTCATCCTCTCCATGACTCGTTCAATGTGTACTCTGGCTGATGCTACCTTTCTAGAGTGTTCACAATCGTCATATTGGAGCTGTTCATTATTTTGTACCAAAGTTGGTCGGATCAGCGTCACTCCTTTTTCCATGCACTGCTCCTCAATCTTGAAGCCTTTATCGACCATTATCGCATCACCCGGCTGACAACGATCAAGAAGGCCACTAACACTGAATAAGTAGTCATCTGAAGCTTTACCTCCATGGCAAGGTCCAACGTAAACAATTAAACCATCAGGAGTAATACCAATTAAAGGTTTTACCGTATGTCTGTGTTTATAGTGACTCCACGTTTGAGTTCTACAACGTATACAAGAAGGACAGCATACGGCAACTTTGGTGCAATCGAGAACAAAAATAGTGTTTGGAAAATATCTGAACAAATAAGGAATGTTATCTTGTATTTTATCACGCGACGGCGAAATTAAAAAGTTCTTCAGGATAGCACTCATAATTCGAATAATAGAAGCAAAACATCGCGAAATA
Organism: Aspidiotus destructor; assembly: GCA_035079395.1. Classification (NCBI taxonomy): domain Eukaryota; kingdom Metazoa; phylum Arthropoda; class Insecta; order Hemiptera; family Diaspididae; genus Aspidiotus; species Aspidiotus destructor. The sequence continues at coordinate 2,995,685 of JAVHKZ010000004.1, read as the reverse complement.
GTAGTTCGATCAACATTGAAACAAACAGATAAGAACACAAACAAACAGTTTAACTTCAGTTTTAGTAATGTCAAGAGAACTTGATTGTTTATATGTAGGGCAGATCGTTTTTCTGTCTTCTTGTACTCGTTCACAGCTGTGCACAAACCTTTTAGAGGTCCATGTCACTGGCCCCTCCCTTAACGAATTTTGTACCAGGACCTAGCTGAATAAATTGTGCTCGATTTGTGCTGAATTGTGCCGCAAAAATTACGTTTTGTGCTCCATCTCTTATGGAGATATACTCAAAAGTTTTTGGGGGGGGGCTAATGAAATGTGAGCCCCCCCCCATGTGACCTGCGTTTTTGGAACGACTTAGAAGAATTGTTCTACATTTGTGCTGAATTGTGCCACAATTTTTATTTTTTGTGCTCCATTCTTTCCTTCATTTTTCTTGGGGGGGGGGCTAATGTAATCCGAGCCCCCCCCCCCCCCAACTTGACTAGTGTCTCAGAAATGGGTTCATGAAGTCTTAATTTATTTGTGCTGAATTGTGCTACAAGTTTTACATTTTGTGCTTCTTCCATTCTTTGTAGGGGACCTGTGAAAAGCTAGCCCCCCCCCCCATGTGACTTTCATTTTTCAAGTGCAATTTACGAATGGGATTTGATTTGTGCTGAATTGTGCTACAACTTTCACATTTTGTGCTTTCATTTTTTCTGCTTATTCATTGATATTGAGGATCCCCCCCTCTCAGATGGCATTTTAGCGTGTGGCATATTGAAAACAAATGTTTTGGGGAACCCAAGATCTATTTTCAAAGATTTACAATTGGTATTCGTCCATGAATCAGCAATAGGTGACTTGTCTCAGAACTTGCAATTAGTTTAAACATCATTTGTATCTTGAGTCTTATTACAAACACCTTTTCATAGGAAACTTTTCGTTTGAGGCTTTGGCTTCGGCAAGACAGGAGCCCTTATGCATTGGCAAGTAGAGAATGAAAAAAATCTCCCAATTGATGGGTATTTGGGGCGTTGCTCAAGATTTTTATGTTACTTTAATTTTGCGTAACATTTTCTGGGAACCTATATAAGAATTTTCTCGCTTTGTCCTGCCTATTGAACACAGGGTCTCATCCAGGCCTGTAGAGGAGGGGGGAAGGAGAAAGTGGGGAATTTTCCCCGGGCCCGGATTTTTTGAAATTCTTGAAAATATCTCAGTTTCAGAGGGTAGTGGGTGAAGATAGCGAGCAAAAAATTTTTGAGTATAAATTTTAGCTCTTAGGTTCTGGGGGGGGGGCATGATTGAATTTTCCCCCGGGCCCGCTTTTTCTCTCGACGGCCCTGGTCACATCATTCTTATTGCGAGCTCATGACAAAAGAAAAGTTTGACGGTATCATTTCCACCACCAGATGAAAACCCCAAGAAATTCCAGGCATTTATCAGCCTCAATCAAAGACTGAGTTGTAACTCATCTCTTATCTCAAGCAAAACCAAATTCGCGGATCATTACATCAGTGTACCAACAGTTTGCGCATCAGGCCAATGTTTACATTCACTCTCATGGGAAATAGAAAAAACGGTTGTAGGGCCCAAAAAGGGTCAAATTTCCGCGGTGAGAGATTGAAGAGGGCCCGGCTTCCATCAAGAAGGGAAAACGTATAGAAATTTCCGTTGCGTTGGCCGCTGAAAGGAACCGAGACTAGGAAACTCGCTTTCTGTTGAGAACTCGCGGTGAGAAATTGAAGAGGGCCCGGCTTCCATCAATTGCGTCGCGGCGCTGTAGTCAATCTCTCACCGCGATCTCTTACAATGGGTGACCTTTCCGACATTATTCTCTTTATCGGTTAATACAATGAGAAGTCCTGTACGTTTACCCGCCCCAATTGCGTAGCGGGGCTTTAGTCGATCTTTCACCGCGATCTTTTACAGAAGGCTACCCTTGGGACATTATCCTGTTCATCGGCTAACACAACGAGAAGTCTTGTACATTTACCCGCCTCAATTGCGTCGCGGGGCCCTAGTCAATCTTTCACCGCGATTCTCAACAGAGTAATTCCCTGTAGCTCGTCTGCCGTTGTCAGCTCGCCATGAGAGAACCATCAGACCCCGGTAATTCCTACAGGCGGCCAAAATAAGAAAATACCTTCCGGGTTCACGCGAAGCAGAGAGTTATTCCCTGTAGCTTGTCTGCCGTGGTCAGCTCGCCGTGAGATAACCATCAGACCCCCGTAATTCCTACAGGCGGCCAAAATAATAAAATTCCTCCCGGGCTCACGCGAAGCAAAGAGTGATTCTCTGTAGCTCGTCTTTTCTTATTTTGGCCGCCCATAGGACATACAGAGGCATGATGGGGTTCTCTTTGTAAGCTCACAACGGCAGACGAGCTTCAAGGTATCACACTCTGTTTTGCGTGAGTCTGGTAGGATTTTCCTCGATTTGGCCGCCTGTACAAGATAGGGGGTATGATGGACCTCGCACCGCCTGCTCGTGACGCAAGAAGAGCTGGAAGGTATCACTCTCCAGTTTGCCTAGGATCGGGTTAATTTTTCTGAATTTGGCCGCCTGTACAAGACGCAGGGGTATGATGATTCCCTCACCGCAAGCTTGTGACGGCAGCCGAGCCTCAAGGTATTACTCTGTACTTCACGTGAGCCCGGGAGGATTTTTCTTAATTTCGCCACTTGTGGGAATTGGGGGTGTCTGATGGTCCTCTCACGGCGAGCTGATAACGGCAGACGAGCTGCAGGGAATTACTCTGTTGAGAATCGCGGTGAAAGATTGACTAGGGCCCCGCGACGCAATTAAGGTGGGTAAACGTACAAGACTTCTCGTTGTCTTAGCCGATGAAGATGATAATGTCGAGAAGGTCGCCTTTCCCAAGAGATCGCGGTGAAAGATTGACTAGGGCCCCGCGACGCAATTGAGGCGGGTAAATGTACAAGACTTCTCGTTGTGTTAGCCGATGAACAGGATAATGTCCCAAGGGTAGCCTTCTGTAAAAGATCGCGGTGAAAGATCGACTAAAGCCCCGCTACGCAATTGGGGCGGGAAAACGTACAGGACTTCTCATTGTATTAACCGATAAAGAGAATAATGTCGGAAAGGTCACCCATTGTAAGAGATCGCGGTGAGAGATTGACTACAGCGCCGCGACGCAATTGATGGAAGCCGGGCCCTCTTCAATTTCTCACCGCGAGTTCTCAACAGAAAGCGAGTTTCCTAGTCTCGGTTCCTTTCAGCGGCCAACGCAACGGAAATTTCTATACGTTTTCCCTTCTTGATGGAAGCCGGGCCCTCTTCAATCTCTCACCGCGGAAATTTGACCCTTTTTGGGCCCTACAACCGTTTTTTCTATTTCCCATGAGAGTGAATGTAAACATTGGCCTGATGCGCAAACTGTTGGTACACTGATGTAATGATCCGCGAATTTGGTTTTGCTTGAGATAAGAGATGAGTTACAACTCAGTCTTTGATTGAGGCTGATAAATGCCTGGAATTTCTTGGGGTTTTCATCTGGTGGTGGAAATGATACCGTCAAACTTTTCTTTTGTCATGAGCTCGCAATAAGAATGATGTGACCAGGGCCGTCGAGAGAAAAAGCGGGCCCGGGGGAAAATTCAATCATGCCCCCCCCCCCAGAACCTAAGAGCTAAAATTTATACTCAAAAATTTTTTGCTCGCTATCTTCACCCACTACCCTCTGAAACTGAGATATTTTCAAGAATTTCAAAAAATCCGGGCCCGGGGAAAATTCCCCACTTTCTCTTTCCCCCCTCCTCTACAGGCCTGGATGAGACCCTGTGTTCAATAGGCAGGACAAAGCGAGAAAATTCTTATATAGGTTCCCAGAAAATGTTACGCAAAATTAAAGTAACATAAAAATCTTGAGCAACGCCCCAAATACCCATCAATTGGGAGATTTTTTTCATTCTCTACTTGCCAATGCATAAGGGCTCCTGTCTTGCCGAAGCCAAAGCCTCAAACGAAAAGTTTCCTATGAAAAGGTGTTTGTAATAAGACTCAAGATACAAATGATGTTTAAACTAATTGCAAGTTCTGAGACAAGTCACCTATTGCTGATTCATGGACGAATACCAATTGTAAATCTTTGAAAATAGATCTTGGGTTCCCCAAAACATTTGTTTTCAATATGCCACACGCTAAAATGCCATCTGAGAGGGGGGGATCCTCAATATCAATGAATAAGCAGAAAAAATGAAAGCACAAAATGTGAAAGTTGTAGCACAATTCAGCACAAATCAAATCCCATTCGTAAATTGCACTTGAAAAATGAAAGTCACATGGGGGGGGGCTAGCTTTTCACAGGTCCCCTACAAAGAATGGAAGAAGCACAAAATGTAAAACTTGTAGCACAATTCAGCACAAATAAATTAAGACTTCATGAACCCATTTCTGAGACACTAGTCAAGTTGGGGGGGGGGGGGGCTCGGATTACATTAGCCCCCCCCCCCCCAAGAAAAATGAAGGAAAGAATGGAGCACAAAAAATAAAAATTGTGGCACAATTCAGCACAAATGTAGAACAATTCTTCTAAGTCGTTCCAAAAACGCAGGTCACATGGGGGGGGGCTCACATTTCATTAGCCCCCCCCCAAAAACTTTTGAGTATATCTCCATAAGAGATGGAGCACAAAACGTAATTTTTGCGGCACAATTCAGCACAAATCGAGCACAATTTATTCAGCTAGGTCCTGGTACAAAATTCGTTAAGGGAGGGGCCAGTGACATGGACCTACCATTTAGAAGGGTGAAGGAACTTAATCCTGTGCAAGACGTGAGCTGTTCTTCATTCCTTATGTTGTTAAAAATTGTTGACACAAGAGGATTGTTTTCTACTCCTTCAATTTGTGTTTCCGTTTTGGTATCCTTCTCCTCATACTGCGTTTGGGCTACAGAAAATTTAACAATTTCTGTCTGGGTGGATATTGCAGAAAATTCTGGGATTTCTGTCTGGGTGGATCCTGCAGAATATTCAGAGATTTCTGTCTGGGTGGATGCTTCTTTCAATTGTACTTGTGTTGAACTCGTAACCCGGCTCTGACTCAAATTATCAATCCAAGCATCTCCAATAGCTTCTTGACTTGAACGGCAATCGTCACATACATTACTGGATATGAAAAAAAAAAGCAATCGTCACTTAGAAATACTGCTCCGCCGTTCTGCATTATCTTTGGGTAATTTTATCACAGTAGAAGAAGAAGAATCTGTCCAAGAAGAAATCATTCAACAGGAGCCGGCAGCTGAGCCATTCATAGTCTTTCATGACAGCTGAGACCAAGAAGATACCTTTGATAATTCATTGGAGAACGACAGTGGGTTCAACTCGTCATTTTTCAAACCTCTAGCAACGTCAACACCTGATAAATAATTGTAAATATTGTCTCGTTAAATTATCTTTCGATGCGTTTGTAAAATTTTTTTTTCAACCATAGGTTGTTTCATTTCTAAAAGTATATAAGGCGGAGTGAGTACGATCTTTTTTCATCATAATCATGTCTTTTACGTGCGATATTTGTCTTCAAAATTTCAATCACGGAGGCGTCTTGATTCATCATTTAAGAAAAATTCACAAAAATGCTCCAGAACCTGAGGTAATGTATGTTTGCAAGAAATATGAAAAATGTAGTGCATTGTTTAGAACCAAAGAAAATCTAATTCTACATGGAAGAACACACATGATTCGATTCATATGTAAGGTATGCGGCATTCAGTGTGGCCAGATTGGGCGATTTTTCGCAAAATGGGCGACTTGAAGAAGGATTTTGCAACTAGAAAAATCACTTGTCGCAAAATGGGCGATGTGTTTGCCAACTTATCGCAAAATGGGCGATATGTTCGATCTCCTACCATTTTCTGTTTCTACAACAGATACTATTTTGCTGAACATCATTTCCCGATATAATTATATCAAAGTCTGCAAAAAGGATATTTCATCCATGATAACAGAAGACTTTCTTCTCTTGATGCATAGTAATTTAAACAAATGATAGAGGAGGATAGAGGCAAGCGGAAATACGTAAATATACGTCAAAGTGTCAGAATAATAAGGTAGTGGCAACCCTGCTCAGTTTCCTTCCTTCTAGTTAGTTACCATTATTTTCTGTTTGTCATGTTCTTTGTTCGTTATTGTGTCAATAAATGTGTAACCAAGTGCGTCGAGCGTCCTACTTATTCAATCTAACTTCAACAGGTTATGGGCCTCTGTAATCGCTTTCATTGTTCTAATTGTTTAATTTAATGTTTGAGCCCAATTTTAATCAATAATGTTTTACTTGACGTCGACGAGAATCGTCGATAATTAATTTCTGCAAATTTTTTATTGTGCTCTTAATTAATCGTTCCGTGTTTGTGTAATGGCAATGGCTGAGTCACTTATGTCAATATTGAGAAAAATTCTATCAAACTTTTTGATGGAACGGATTTTGAAAGGTGGTCGTTTTGTGTTAAATTACATCTTCGAAAATTGGGTTTACTTTCTGTCATCGAAGACGGGATTCCTGCAAAGAGAAATCAGACTAATGAATGGATAAGGAATGATGTGGATGCTATGGATTACATATCTTCCAAGGTGGCGGACAATATGCTCGGATTAATCATTAATTGTAATCATGCCAAGACTATGTGGGAAACCATCGTAACTTCTTTTCGTCAAACTACGCGTGTGAAGTCTAACAATTTGCGTCATAAACTTTACCAAATGAGTTACAACCGTGCTAAACCCATCCTAAAGTACGTGTTAGAGTTTCGTAATTTGGCTTCTGAATTGAAGTCAACTGGAGATTGTCTGGAAGATGAAGATTATTTTCAACAATTTATGAGTTTGTTGCCAGCCGATTATATTTTGTTAAAGGTAGTTCTTGAGCGGCAGTTGGATTCTTTGAATTGGGATACGCTAATTGCTGACGTGCTTGATTTTGACTCGAAATTACCTGCTCTGAATGCTGCTGTTGCCGGGGAAAAACCTGTGTCTGCGATGTCAATAAATTGTCATTCGTTCGCTTCAAGTGGTCAGGGTGGTTCAGGGAAAAACAGAAATGTTTTTTCATCCAGTTCCCACCGGTCAGGTGCAAAGGCTGATGCAGATAATACTAATGTTCGTAATGGTCGAAATGGAAGTGGTAATGCTGGTGTGATACGTTGTTTCAATTGTAATATGGTCAATCACCGCAGGCACGAATGTCGTAAGCCGAAGAATTTAGATAAGCCGATAAAATGTGACCAATGTGATTGTTTTGGTCATGTGAAAGCTGATTGTAAAAGTAAGGTTGGTAATAACAATAATAGTAATTCTCATTATGTTCAGAACCTGGTAAGCTCTCGTAGTGATAATAATGGTGCAAATCGCAGTAATTCTAATCGAAGTGATTTAGCTCAATCTTTTTTAATGTACTCTAATGTTGAGAATTCTAATGTTAAGAATGATTCGGATTTAATTTTTGCAATGGATTCTGGAGCGTCCGATCATTGTACTGGCAAAAAGGAAATTCTCGATGAAATTAAAAGTTTAGATAACGTAATCAAAATGAATACTGCGAGGAAAGATGCAGATATTAAAATTAAAGAAGTAGGCACAATTTCATGTGTTTCGAGTACTGGCACTGATTGCATTATTCGTAATATTCTTTATGCTCCTGATCTCAATAAGAATTTGCTCTCAGTTAGTAAAATAACAGATAATGATAATTTGGTTGTGTTCACTAAGAACAGTGTTATTGTGATAAAGGAAAATGATGCGATTCTGAAAGCAATTAATAGTTCTGATAATCTTGTAACTGCTAAGGGTCAACGTAAAGGTAATTTATACGAAGTTAAATTTAAGCAAACGAGAGACTTTAATGGGGCTAGTATTAATTTATTGAATAAAAAGGCTGCGTTATGGCTAGAGCCCGGAAGTTCGTGCACTATAAAATCCCCATTTGTGCAAATAAAAGTGGAAAAAATGCAGTAAAAACGTGCAGAAAAAATTGAAAACATGCAGTATAATTTCAAAAATGTGCACTCAAAAAAACGACGAAAATTGAAAATTAGTCCATTTTTTTAAAGCAAACAGGTAAATTTGGTTCAAAAAAATTAAAAATCAATCTTATCTTGAGAAACATACGAATTGGAATGTACAAAGAGCGTTCTTTCTAAATTAATATCAATGAAATTGTGTGGTCGATCTGTTGGAATTAATTTGGAAAGAGCGCTCCAACTTAACTGCCATTAAAGGCACGTAACGTAGACATCTGTTGATTTTGGGAGTCATGTTTTTTGGAATTTTGCCCCGATCAATTTTCTTTAATAATTCTAAGCCCTCATTTTCATATTCAAAACTGACAGAAATTTTTCGTTGAAGATAATATCTTTCTCTTTCTCCGGCATCACCCACAACTTTTCCTTCACGGCGAAGAGAGCATCAAGTTGCTCCGCTAGAGACAGATTTTGCCCCTCTAGTGCAGTCGTCGTCGCTGGTAAGTGACTAGCGTGCGTTTTGATCACGGTAGGTTTTGATAAAAGCCAGTTTTTTTGTGAGTTTTGAGTTCTCTACGACAGCTTTTATTCAAATTTTCTTGATTATTTTCTTACATTTCGAAGTATATGCTAAAATGTGCAAAAACGTGCAACAACGTCGAAAAATGCAAATACATGCAGAATAAAATTTGAATAGGGGGGTCCTATATGCAAGATCGATGCACATTACTGATCAGATTTACATTAGCCCCAACCAAAAAAAAGATGCAATATCATGAACTTCCTGGCTCTAGTTATGGCATGCTAGACTTGGTCATCTTAATCACGCCTCTTTAAAGTGGCTGTGCAATCAGAATTTTTTAAACTTTACATTTAGTCCCAATAATGTTGGTTTTTGTGAACCTTGTGTAAAAGCAAAACAAAAATGTACTACCCATCCACCTAGCAATTTTGTCTCTTGCCGTCCGTTGGAGTTAATTCATTCAGATGTCTGTTATTTGGGAGATATTCATGTATTCGATGGTTATAAATATTTCCTTACTTTTATTGACGATTTCACCAATTTTGTAACCATATACCTGATTAGGACTAAGGATGAAACTTATTGTAAGCTGGTCCAATATGTAAAGGAATCGTCGAACCATTTCAATTTACCTGTAGCTGAGTTGCGCTGTGATAATGGCTCTGAATATTGTAATGAACGTGTTTATAATTTTTTAAATAGTCAAGGTATAGTTTTTGGAAGAAGTATTCGATACACACCGCAAATGAACGGAAAAGCTGAAAGGATGAACGAAACATTGCTGTCAAAAGGCCGTGCTCTGTTGGTTAATGCCAATCTCACAAATTATTTTTTCGGTGAAGCCATCCTATATGCGGCATATTTGCTCAATCGTACGCCTACCTTGAACAACACTAAAGTAGCTGCAGCTGAATGGTATCCTGGTAAACCTATTGATTATCATAAAATGCATGTTTTTGGATGCAATGCTTATCTTAAGACCCCAAAATCACTTGTAAAAAAATCAGATGAAAGAAGTAGTCGTTTTTTGTTCATTGGTTACTCTAGATGTGCCTATAAATTGTATAATAGATCAGAGGATGAAATAATTGAGGGTGTAGACGTAAATTTTAATGAGGAGAAAGTTTTAGGTAATGTAACTTGTCAAGATGTTGTTAATATTGATCCTAACGTAGCTGATGGCATTGAAAATATAATTATTCCTGAAGATACTGTAGGAGAGGTTGACAAACGTAACAATCATAATTATTCTTGTGTTTATGCCATACAATCGTTTTTGAGCCAAGTTCCTAATTTGTATAAAGAAGCTCAACGTAACGTAAACTGGTCATCGTGGAAAATTGCCATTGATAAAGAATTATTTGCTCTCAATAAAAATAAAACTTGGAATATTGTTAATCGACCTCCAAATAAAAAAGTGTTAACTAACAGATGGGTATTTAGACTTAAAACTGATAGCCACAATGTGGATACTGTTAAGGCTCGTCTTGTTATCAGAGGCTGTGAACAGAACAGCGATAGTTTTAGTGAGGTCTACGTACCAGTGGCAAAATTAATAACTGTAAGAACTTTTCTAGTTATCTGTCTTATGAAACGGTTAAAAATAACTCAACTTGATGTTTGTAATGCTTTTCTTAATGGAGATTTAGAGGAAGAAATTTTCATGGAAATACCTCAAGGATATGATAATGATAATTCTATGCTAAGTAATAAAGTCTGTAAATTAAACAAAGCTCTCTATGGCTTAAAACAAGCTCCGAGATGGTGGAATGAGAAACTGAATGCTTTTTTAATTGAATTAGGATTTATTTGATCAAAAGCCGATTATTGTTTGTATACAATGCATGTTGATAATTCTGTGGTTTATTTGCTCACCTATGTCGATGATTTTTTAATGGCTTCGAAGAATGAGAAACTTTTGTTTGATCTGAAAAGTAAACTTAAAAAGGAGTTTTTAATGAAGGATTTAGATAACTTAGATCAGTTTCTCGGATTTAACATAAATTTTCACGCTGAAAATAACATAATTACTCTTGATCAATCTAATTCAATTATTTCAATAGCGAAGAAATTTAACGTAGAATTATGTAAACCTACTTACACTCCGATGGAAAACAATTTATCTTTGAAAGTAAATAATGATCCAAGTTTAAATACTAAATTACCCAACAAACAGCTACTTGGATGTTTAATGTACGTAAGCCTTGGTACAAGACCAGATACTTCATATTGTGTTGGTTATTTTGGTAGATTTCAGCAGAATCCAACTGATGAACATTTTAACCATTTATTAAGAGTTTTGAAATATTTAATGACGACAGTTAATCTAAAACTGAATTTTAAATGTAATGATTCTAGTAATGATGTAGAATTGGAAGTCTATGCAGACGCAGACTGGGCTAATAACGTAAATGATAGAAAGTCAGTCTCTGGTTATTGCTTTAAAGTATTTGGATGTTTAGTTTCATGGACTTCAAAAAAACAAGGCCTGGTGGCACTGTCCACCACTGAGGCTGAATTTATCTCATTGTGTTCCTCTTGCTGTGATTTATTGTTTTTGCGTAACTTATTAAAAGATTTAGGTATTAATTTAGATCGTTCTACAACAATTTATGAAGATAATCAAAGTACAATCAAAGTGTTAATGAATTTTGAGAATAACAAACGATGTAAACACATAGATGTAAAATATCATTTTGTATTTGATTTACTTAAAAGAAAAATAATTGATGTGAAATATGTGAGCTCAAGTAATCAACTTGCTAATATATTTACAAAAGCATTGTGTCGTGTAAAACTTAATAATTGTTTGAAAATGTTAAATATATTGTAACATTTTAAAACTGTTGCATGACAAAACAGATTGTTAGTAATTTTTTCAATGTTGCATTTTTTTTAATTGTAATTTTTTCAAGGTTGATACTTATAACTTCGCAGGATTGGGGGGGAGTGTCAGAATAATAAGGTAGTGGCAACCCTGCTCAGTTTCCTTCCTTCTAGTTAGTTACCATTATTTTCTGTTTGTCATGTTCTTCGTTCGTTATTGTGTCAATAAATGTGTAACCAAGTGCGTCGAGCATCCTACTTATTCAATCTAACTTCAACATGAATGCGTTCAATGTTTTTATCATCACTGTTTCCGGACTTTCATCACTTTATTCTTTTGTAAAATTCCTCTCAAAGACTCTGTGATGAATCAGAATAACGTTTTTGTAAAGGCAGACGACAGAAATTTGCCGTGTATCAACTCTTTTATGGTTCTCAGTTTCTGGCAGCAGAATAAAGATTTCAATATTGCCGAAAAGAAAGGGTGGAAAGCTAGTCAGTAAGTAATTCTCTTCAAGGGGTAAATAATTTTACAGTCCAATAGTAATAGTATTTATAATTAGAACGTTTCTTTACAACATTTCATTCCAACATTATCTTATTATTTACAGTTCTATGAGAGATGATTATATAGACAAAGCTATAGGATGGGTAGAAGTATGTCGTGATAAGAATTTATGTCATGTACGGGCAAAACTGTGCCCAGAGCATAAAGTCACAAATACATTGTATCCTGTTGAAGCAAAAGTGACGGACAAGGAGATTATATTTCTCGGATGTGGCGGATGCGTAGCATCAAAAGGTAAATTATTGTGTTCTAATTGTGAAATAACGACCGTTTTGCAGATGATCAGGTGTGTGCGATGTTACCGTATTCGTCCGCGCGTCGACTTCGGTGGTTTGTATGCTTCGATGTTATCGAGATTTTCCCTTCCCGTCTCTTGTCCTTATCGTCTAGAGTTATCTACTTGCTCTCCTCTCCTCTGTCTCTCCTGTTAGTTCTCTTTCTTTGAATTATTCCTTACGTTTTTTGTGTGTAATCCTTCTCGGTGAATTGATGCATCAAATCGCTAGAGGGGGAATTTTACTTTTTCTCGACTCAACGATGGGCTTTGCCCGCGATGAGCTCGAGAGTGGCAAGTTCGCCTGTCGATATCGCGGACGCTTTTCGCGTTTAATTCCGGGACGTGAAAACGTGTTCATCGAAAGAGACAAATTTGAATTTGCCCTCAAAAGTCGATAACTACATTTTTCATCGAATGGGCACATAAAATTTTCGTTTATTTCGGCCGAGATTTTCGTTTAAATTTTATTGTGATCGACGTGCTGGCTATTTCGTTGAGTCGACCTAGTTATCGGATAAATCGGATAGTGTTCAATTGTCTAAATTGCTGTCGATCCGGCCTTCTTAGTAATTGTATTCGAGACTGTTCGCGAGTCGTGACCGCGCTCAGTATAATTTTTTTTATCGGCATCGAGAGAAACACATCTTGATCCAGCAGCGCTCAATTCTACGTGGGTCAACGAGTAAAACTTCATTTATCGATTTTTCTTGAGCGTAATGCACGTTCTGCACTGCTTTTACATCGACAACGGCCAGAAAGCTGAACAGAGACCATTAATCGAACTGATAGCATTTTCCATCGAATCAAGTTTGCTATCTTGCTCTTTAAAAATTATTTTTATTCTAGATCGCTGGTTGACGGTACTTTGATTGAAAGGCTCATCGTTACCTTTCATATCGAATGTATGCAGTTTTAGTATCGATTCAATAATAATTTTTTATGTGTATGTCTCGTGTACATTTCTTCTTTCTTGCTCGTTGAGCAGTTATTTCGATCCTTGGTCTAGCGAAGAACCTACTAGCGAATCGTTAGTTATCGAACGTCGTCAAGCATCTCTAAACAAGATATACGTATCCCTCTTTCGGCCTTTGTATTTCTAAATTTCTAGCAGTCCCATTTTCTCGACCCTTTTAGATCTGTTCGATTGGAATTCCAATCATCGTAAGTTTCTTTAATTTTTGTTGCACACGTACGGCTTGCTGTACGTGTACGGAGTCAAGTTATTTATCTTACCTAGCCTACGCTACCGAAGAGCGTATTTTCTTCTACCCCCTGTAGAAGGGATGAATATTATTAACGACAGACTATTCCTTGAGTCTGGAAAGAAGTAGAGCTTTCATTAGCGTACGACATTAACCTCCTCTTGTAGAAAAGATTCTCATAGCCTGAGTGATTTCTAAAAGTGAAACCGAAACTGGACCAGTGGTCTAGCCTCGGGTTATCCCGCCCTTCAGATGAGTACTCGCGCTTTCCGACTGAGCTGGCTCTGCGGTCCTATCCTGGTCGGATAGGCTGGGGATCAGAGTCTTGAGTATTCCCTGGAGTGGTCGGTGGTAGCCTTTTGGCTATGTCTATGTGTAAGCTCCTCCGGAATGAGCAAGATCATTTGATCTAGCCTGCCTTCTCGATAGGGTTTACAATGTGATGAAATGATCTAGTTTATGTTGGTAACAGGAAGAGACTCTACTTCTCGCCCCCTTGTTACATCACATAAACCTAGTACATTTTATTTTGGCACTACAACGTGGGGCCTCGAGGTGCGTAAGCAGCCTTCGGGTTGCCTCTGATTGGTGCTGAAAACATCGGATGTGCACACCACTACACACGTGCAGGAAACTATCCATGTCCGGTTACCGGTGTTCAACTGGGCATTTCCCATTTGATTTCGTATTAGCTTGTTGTCTGTTATAGACATAGAGATTATATCTACGAAGTTTTTCTTCTTGATTTTGCATATTGCGATTAAGTTTTATTATTTTATCGATTTTTACGGTAATTTCTTTTGTATTTCGTCTTTTTGCTATTCCCAGTGGCTGTTAGAAGTTCCTTTTAGAGGTAATATTTCGATTTAATTAACGTTAACGTATTTCCACGTGCTGCTTTGTTTTAGCGTTTTTCAGGATGAGAAAGTCGCAGCGTCTGCACGTTTCACCTTTCTTTTAGTTAGTTTTGATGGTGATGTTTCGATCTGGATTTACCTTGGATTTGGAGTCGTTCGTCTACCTACTTCCGTTTTCCTGCTGGAATCGAGGTCTTGTTCCTGAGATCGTGCCGGACAGGTGTCTCGAGGTTTCTGGTAGGTGGAGCCGTGTCAATCTGGTCGAGAAACGTGTTAACGTGCAGGCGTCTTAATCGAGAGGAACTTACCGTATTCTTTTTATCTTATTCGATTTTTCTCTAGTTATATACTTGACTCGAAAAACTTGGTAAGTTTCTAATCATTCTTGGTCTTTGATTTTTCTGTAGCTTACGCAGCTGCTACGCAGTAGATTGATTACGAGCTAGCTCTCTCTCTCTTTCGTTTTTGCTGTGTTGAAGATTCGAATTTCGTCTGAATTAGTGATTTGATTGCTTTTCCTAGCTTCGTTCCGTATTTACTGTTGCTTAGCGTATGCGGACTTATGAATCGAGTAAACCAAAGCGCAAGGCGAATGCATCCATCGATATCTTCGAAAACGTAAAGAAAAAGAAGTCTACTGACAATCGAAATTTTAAAGAAAATTATCTGAACAAACCCGTAAGTTTACTTTCGCTGAAGCGTGCGTGAATTATTTATGAACGTTACCTATTCGCGATTTATTGTATTGTTGTAATTCTCACGTAATAAGTGTAAATTAGAGGTCAATATTACCCCCCAATTCTGGTTGATATTTCTGCGTGTGAATCTCGGAATTAGTATTCAATAAAGAGAGTGGAGTTAGGAATCGAATTGACGAAAACAAATCGATATCACCTTTACAGAAATTGACGAAATTCTTTATCGATTATCTATCATCTTCGAATAAAATCGACTAAATTCTTTATCGATTATCGACAAGGAGCGGCTATTGAGTCGTATCGGTGGAAAATATTCGACAAATCACAAATTATCGATTCGTATAAAGATTCTGTCTCTGCAGTAGAAATCTATCTCTTGTAGTTCTCACTTAGCTCATTATCTCTGACCACTCATATTTTTATTGTTCTAACATAATGGCTGGAGGTAAGGGAACAGGCAATGTTGAAAAAACTGATAGAATTCTGAGAAGCAACTCTCAAAAAGATGGTGACCCTGAAACCCAAGCGATAACAGTAGCGGATTTGGGGGAGGGAATTGAAAAAACTTTGAATAGTAAAAACAATCCCGGAATAGTTGCACCTATAAATCACGAAACGATGAAAGCTAATGATCTGTCAGATATAGGCGCTGCGGCGAGCGGCGGACTTCTCCTCAGTCACGATGATGAGAGTATTTTGAATAAATCTTTTTCTCAAGTATCGAATACAAAATCTATCGATCGATCTCAAACAAAAAATACGGTTACAAGTATCGGTTCAAAAGAATATCAGCGATTCCTAAAATATCGAGAAAGTGGAAAGGAGAAAGCGTTGGAAGGGTTGGAGAAGGAATGTTGGAGGCTGGCGAAAGAAAATAAAAAATTGCAAGATCGATTCGTTCAGTATCAGGCCGAATGTACAGAATTGACAAGGCAAGCTGTGAAAGAGGCCGTTGCACAAGCGATGACGAGTCAGCAAATTGTAAAATCTGTAGGGAATCCCAATAGAATATCGGTGGGATTTGATGTACCGAAAGCTCCAATTGCCGAGTCAACGAAATTCGCAAATGTCGATACTATTGGTGGTGATGATTACAATCAATTTAGGCATGATGTGTTTAGTGAGACTCATACTTCAGCGAAGAATAATGCTAGAACGACAGGTGGTGGCGGGGGAGATGATCCTTATAGTTCTAACTCGAGCGACAAAAGCAAGAACGATCGTCGTCACCAAAATCACAATCATAATCAAGGAAACGGCGGAGACCGTCGTGATAATCGGAGAAATCGAAATCACAGCTCTGACGATGATGAGGACGAATATTACAGCCGTCAAAACGCGAAATTGCATGAGCAGTCGATCAGAAGGATTGGTCGTGATAATCGTGAGGAGAATATTATCTCGAAAGCCCCCAATGTTAAGAAAATGTCAGATGCGATCTGTAAATGGACATTGACTAATCCAAAAGAGACGCAAGATCCATCAAAGAGAAAAGATAAGAGTGTTTGGTCAACTTTTGCAGTTGAATGAATTCACTTCTAGCATCGGCGCTGAGATTCGAAGAGATATTTCTCAATATCGAGATCTTAATGAGGCTAGTGTGTATGTGATACAGCAAATTTGGCCAACTACAACGCAAGAGCGTTATCGTAATATTTTTTTGAAAGGAAGATATAGAAACATCGAGCTAGATGGAAGTTGCGCTACTTACGCGCAGCGATGGTTCAATTTATTACGATACACGGCCTACGGCGAAGATGAAGGTGAGAAACGATTGGCCTTGAAAATTCACACACGAATGCCAATAGAATTTTCTAATTACGTAGAGAAAATTCCTCCAAAGAATTTTAAGATGCTCATGAGACAAATTCGTGAATACCAGTCTGCCATCGACAATCTACAATTTGAAGAAGGTCATATCCGAAAGGTGACGAATAAATCTGACAAATCGAAAGATAGGGAGATCAAACTGAGTAGTGAGTCTGAGCGAGAAGAGGATTATGAATCGCGCTTAAGCGAAGTTATTGTTCACAGAGTTTTAGCTCAAATCAAAAAGTCAGAGAAGAAAGAATCATCGGGTAAAAAGATCGAGACCGTACCAAGTAAGAAAAACAAATAGCAGTATCGTTTGGCCATCGAACCTTTACAATCGACCAAATCGAGAATATTCGAAATATTAATCGAGGAATACGCGATAGCGTGTTCACATGCGAAAATAAATCGATTGCAAGATACGTCAGTGTCTTGCATCACTTTTTTGTGAATTACCATCGACACAAAGATATAAATCGATTATCGATAGAAACCATACGGTTTCGAACTAACGTTTTCCGCATCTTATCGGAAAAACAATCGAGTAGTTGGACGCACAAAGCGTCTGACAATATAGCGTACAGCATTAGTAATCATGTAGCACAGCTCTCGCGAGAACAACCTTTTGAGGAGTTATAAACATCTGAGGTAGACATGAGTGTTAATCAGATCGTGTGATAAACAATAACAAATTATGCGCGAGTGGAATGCCATTATTGATGTCTATCCACGAAAAAAAGTGTGAGTCAAAGTTTGACAGTGGGTGTGGACTCACTGTGTTGACAGGGGGGACTGTGTGACCGTAATATGAATGTAACGTCGCACTACCAAAGTCGACCGGGAATGCCTCATACCTCGGCTCGAAGATAGCTAGTAAAAACGCGCTCGCTTACATCCAACGTATGGAGATAAGCCTGCGCGCATGTTATCATTATTGTTCTCACCTTTCGAAGCTATACACGCTTCTCGTTTATAATACCTCTGTTCTTTTCGACTATTTATTGTCTT
Organism: Aspidiotus destructor; assembly: GCA_035079395.1. Taxonomy (NCBI): domain Eukaryota; kingdom Metazoa; phylum Arthropoda; class Insecta; order Hemiptera; family Diaspididae; genus Aspidiotus; species Aspidiotus destructor. The sequence goes on along the minus strand of JAVHKZ010000004.1, from coordinate 2,977,956 downwards.
TTATAATAATCATTCTTTTTCCATATTATTTATCCGATGCGTTACAATTAAGACGTGTGTACTTATTATCGAATTAGGTAAGTCTTTAGACTTTATCTGTGTTTTACATATTATCCTCTCAAACAGCATGTAATCCACGCCAAATATAGTTTTTTTGCAGCTACTTCGTTATTGCTTCACGTCTATCACTGACGGTGTCACAATTCGATAATTTTCACAATGTCTGTCAAAGTACGTTTTCATGTGGCCTATGAGAAGGCCGACTCAGCCGGCAAGACGTCGGTGCACCAAATAAAGACGATGACACTGGTCAATGATAATCAAACTTTCTACTTTCCGCCAATGCTCCAATCGTTAACGAATCACCCAGGTGTGAAAGAATTAGCGCCTATTAAGTCTGCGATAAAAGTATTGAAAGATCGCAACTCGTACCGAAACGTGCTCGTAACCTTGCCTGAAACGTTAGCAGAACAATACTTCGACTGCGAAGGAAACGCAGTGTTTAATGATACTTTTTTGGAAGAATACTACCTTAAAGAATTATCTTCATCATCCCGTTCGTCTACACCAGTAGGAATTCATCGCGCATCAGTTATCCCAGCGCCAAAGAGAACACTCCACACCATAGTTAAAGATATTGTTATAGAAAAATACTCAGGTAAGAGCAATAATGTTAACGCTTGGCTCGCGATCTTCGAGAAAGAGTGTATAAGGGTGGGAGTAGAAAATAACAAGCTCTCTGAAGCCCTAAGACTTTTCATAGAGGGATCAGTCGTAGACTGGTACTCGCTACAGCTTAAATTACTAGACCTTTCGGACCCCTGGCAGTCATGGAAGGACTCTATGATAGAAACCTTCGGCGATCGCGGATGGTCGGATATAGTTTATGCAATGACATTTCGGTATTTTAATGGAACGCTTAATGAATACACTTTAAAAAAATTAAATCTTCTGCTGGACGCAGTACCGTCCATGGATCTAGAGACCCGCATATGCTTGGTAGTGACGGGATTACCAGAAAATGTGCGTAATCGCCTTCCGCGTGACGCCGTAAAAACTTTAAAAGATCTTCACCGCGAGGTGAAAAACCTCGAATCGTTGGTAAAAAAATCAAATACTCCCGCCACTACCACACCATCCCAGAGCAATCCGATTCCCAGAGGGAATACTGCTCGATTAAACACAAATAGGAAGCCTTGCCCCTCGTGTGTGAAGGCAGGTTTTGAACGATTTCACTCGTGGGAATCGTGTTGGTATAATCCAGCCAATAGGAATAACGAGAACAACCCTAAATCAAAACTTGATCAGACATACAAATCATCCAACTCTAACAAACCCATTAACAGAGACATAAAAGTCACTAATAACGCGGAGCTCGGAGATAAAATGATTGATTCAGAAAAAGCAAAAAACTAAGTTTGCCCTCCTTGATCTCCCTAAAAGTACAGATAGAAAACCAAGAGGCTATCGCTCTATATGACGATGGCTCTAATATATCCATGGTAACAAAACATTACCTTGAAAAATTGAACAAAAAAATAAATCATAATGAAAAATATACTTTTAGGATTATCAAGGGAGAGGGCGAATCCGAGGGCACAGTTGCTCTACACTTGACTTGTTTCAACGTAACAGAACTAATACGGTTCTTTGTAGTTGATGATAAAAAATTTAAATACAATATCCTCATTGGTTTAGATACAATAAAAGTGTTCCGCCTAGGCCAGGATCACAATCTAAAAATATACCGCTACGACGGTCCAAATAATGATGAACTGAACCATTGTCAGGATAACAATAATAATGAACCTCAAGTAAACTTTAACGAACACGTGCCTATTGAACAATTTGAGGCAAAAATTGATCATTTAAATAATCATATGAAATATAAAATTACACAATTAATAGATGAATATGATTGCATATTCGCAAAAAATAAATATGATATTGGCAAGGTCAAGGATTTTGAAGCACAAATTAAACTTATTGAAAATAAATATGTATCAAAAAAACCCTATAAATGCTCATACCCTGACCAAGTTGAAATAGAAAAACAAATAAAAGCGCTCCTAGAGCATAATATGATAGAAGAATCATCATCCCCATTTGCTTCGCCTGTCACACTAGCATTTAAAAAAGAAGGTGATGATGGAAAAAAAGAAAAAACACGCCTTTGTGTAGACTTTCGCGAACTTAATAAATTGGTAGTGCCGGAACCATTTCCATTTCCTCATATAGATGATTTGATATCAAAAACAAGCGATAGCGAATGGTTGACAGTATTTGATATAAACATGGCATTTTGGTCCATTCCCCTACGGTATAAAGATCGTCCAAAAACGGCGTTTGTGACTCAAACCAGCCACTATCAGTGGAAAAACATGCCTTTTGGCCTTAAAACTTGTCCAGCAATTTTTCAACGTATCTTATCTGGTATCATCCGAAAAAATGGACTCTCGGACTTCTCTTTTAACTACCTGGACGACATACTAATTTTCTCCAGAAATTTTAATGAACACCTGGAACATATACGATTACTACTGGACACCATCAAAGCGTCTGGTTTTCGATTGAAACTGTTAAAATGTTCCTTTGCTCAAAACACAGTAAAATACCTAGGTCACGAAATTGGAAAAAATACAGTTAAACCTATGACTAATAATCTAAAAGCTATTAAAGAATTCCCGCGGCCAAACTCACAAAAAAATGTTAGACAATTCCTCGGTAAAATTAATTTTTACCATAAATATATTGAAAAATCAGTCCAACTGCTTGAACCCCTACATAACTTGTTACGAAAAAACAAACCTTTTGAATGGTCTGACGACTGTGAACAAGCATTTACTGAGGCTAAACGAATACTAACAGAACAACCAGTATTAGCCATTTTTAACCGCCACGCTGTCACAAGTATTTATACAGACGCTAGTATTGATGGGATGGGTGCAATTTTGAAGCAAATTCAGGATGATGGCTTAGAGAAGCCAGTTGCTTATTTTTCCAAAAAATTCAATGATGCCCAAAGAAAAAAGAAAGCAATTTACCTTGAATGCATAGCAGTCAAGGAGGCGATAAAGTTCTGGCAATACTGGCTTTTAGGGATTCCTTTCACGGTTTACACTGATCACAAACCCCTGGAAAACCTAAACCTCAAGGCACGGACAGATGAGGAATTAGGAGACCTAATAAATTACCTCTCACAATTTGACTTTAATATTAAATACAACCCAGGGGAAAACAACATTGAAGCTGATTGTCTTTCTCAAAACCCAGTAAACAATGATCACCAACTCACAGATATCCTAAAAACAACAAATATGTTAACATTACAAGAACTTCTCACAGATCAAGAAACATTAACACAAAACAAAGACACATGTGTGCAGAATAACATAAAATACAAACATAATACAAAACGTATAATGATAAGTGAAAAACTGGGAAAGAAGCTGATAAAAACAGCGCACAAAAACTTTGGACACATAGGGTCACGAAACTTGATAAACCTGATCAACAAAGATTATTACTTTAAAAACTCAACAAAAAAGATCATAAATCTATGTAAATCCTGTCCAATTTGTATCAAAAATAAGACCCGTCCCCCATGAATCTTGGAACACTCGGTTTGTTAGGCCCAGCAACGCAACCGTTCCAGATCATGTCTTTGGACACTGCTGGAGGATTTGGGGGCAGACGATCAACAAAAAAATATATTCACTTACTTATTGATCATTTCACACGTTACGCTTACATATTAACCTCAGCAACCCAAAAAGCAAAAGACGTCATAAAACTATTGCAGAAAACAATATCTGAAAACGACGCACAAATAGAGTTACTGTTGATGGACCAATACTCAAGCCTGACATCTAACGAATTCCAAGAATTTTTAAGCATTAATGGCATAGAATCAATCTTCACCTCAGTTGACTGCGCTTTCTCCAACGGCTTAAACGAGAGGCTGAACCAAACATTGGTTAACAGAATTCGATGCAGGATCAATAATCCTGGGGAGAATAGGGCCTGGACAACGGTAGCTCATAAATGCGTTGATGATTACAATAACACGCCACACTCGTCCACTGGGTTTGCACCACGCTACCTGCTTACTGGGGAGGCTAGATCAATACTTCCAACTGAACTTATCAAACCTACAACCCAGGAGGACTGGTATAGAGACAAACAAAAAGCCGTTGAGAACGCTACAGCATCCCACAAAAAAAACGAACGCATATACAATAAAAAACATAAAGACTGGACTTTCAAGCCTACAGACAAAGTTTACATAGAGATGGGGAATAAGCTAAACAGAGCAAAACTTGATGAAATCAGAACAGGACCATTTCCTGTCACAAAAATTATATCAAAACACATAATTGAAATAAATATAAACGGTAAAAATCTTAAATACCATGTCAATAAGCTAGTCCCCTGCCTTCATGACGATGAAAACTGTTTGGAAAATGACTAATTCCTAAATACAAAGTTTCTCATGGTCGGAGCCGGACCTAAATTGGCCTTTCCCGGGGCATAATCCACAGCTCACTTCGACTTCCCGGTCTTTGTTCTTGGCGGGGGCGTGTAACGTCGCACTACCAAAGTCGACCGGGAATGCCTCATACCTCGGCTCGAAGATAGCTAGTAAAAACGCGCTCGCTTACATCCAACGTATGGAGATAAGCCTGCGCGCATGTTATCATTATTGTTCTCACCTTTTGAAGCTATACACGCTTCTCGTTTATAATACCTCTGTTCTTTTCGACTATTTATTGTCTTTTATAATAATCATTCTTTTTCCATATTATTTATCCGATGCGTTACAATTAAGACGTGTGTACTTATTATCGAATTAGGTAAGTCTTTAGACTTTATCTGTGTTTTACATATTATCCTCTCAAACAGCATGTAATCCACGCCAAATATAGTTTTTTTGCAGCTACTTCGTTATTGCTTTACGTCTATCACTGACGGTGTCACATGAATAATATCGATTTAAAACTTCGACCAAAATATCGATTCAACTGCATGATTGAGACTTCAATCAGCTGGCGAGAGTAATCTTCAAGTCCGAGGATTTGTTAGATTAAAATTGGAAGTGATCTGTGTTTACACAGGAATTTACATCGAAATCGTGCTAAATTACATGATCGTTGAGAATCTAGTGAGTGATTGTTTGTTTGGCCTTCGAGATGCTGCCTTTCAGATGACGAGCATCTTCGGCGATCAGGTCATGATTTTTATGAATAAAGATCCAATAGTAGGAATAGGTCTGATAGGATGTCGTGAGGGATCTATGAATATTATTCGCAGATGTGCGGCCCACATGCTGTGTAACCAAAGGTGAGCAAAATCGAGATATCGAAAGAGTACTACATCGATTATTCAAAACAAAACAATCCCCGAAAAGAACCGCTGAATTCACAAAATTTTAGCTCCCCAAAGAAAGGTAAAAAAAAAAAAAAAAAACGAAAGTGAATCAAGCGAGAGTCGAAAAATTATCAAGGATGCTTAGAAACATGTTGAGCAAAATGCCAGTTATCGTCACAGCCCCAGGCCTAAAAAACTTCAACATTTAGTGGGTTCGAAGGGGGCATCTGATGTCGTACATGTTAAACAAACACACATCGAAACTCTAAACATTGTGGGAAACATCGAGAGTTCTTATTCTCACAAGAGAATAAGAAGATGCATCCTCGGAAATAGATATGATATCTTGCGACAAACTGCGTTTTGTCTTCTTTTTTTATGATAAGTGATTGGTCATATTATTTAGATGGGGCATGTAGAGGTAATGAAAATATCGATTCAATGAGTTAAGTAGGAGTAGGGATTTATTTTGGTCCATATTATCGATGGAATCAATCAGAGATTATCTGTACCTACGTCATTTCAAAATCACACCAATAATGGTGCCGAGATTTTCACTGCATATCGAGCCCTAACAATTTTGATACCGCTTGCTAGATTTCTTTCAAATCGAGATTCGAATTCAAATTCTATCGAGCCTTAGGAGACAATGCTCCCATCTGACGAGGAGTCAGAGTGATTATTGGAACATATTATCAATCTACTACAAGAATTTATCAAATCGTTCATTCATCGTTTTTATATCAGAAGTTTTTCTTTTTTTTTCTTTTTCTGTTATTTATGATGCATCTCTTTTAATCATTATGCATATTTGTATTTCGAAGATGTTTTATTTTTTTATGAAGATGTCATATTTTATATTTTTTCTCTCTAATTATTGTATGTATCTTTTGTTTTGTTTTTTGTTTTTGTTTTTTTTTTATTTTTTCATTGATATTTCATTTTTCCTTGTTTCAGTCGAAGTATATTCAACCAGCGCTTAGTTTCGGTTCTGATTCATGGAACTTGCTGTCGATTTGTCGGTTCGTCTCTGCGTTTGGGGGGATGGGGTTCCTGTTAGGAATTAGGAATCGCCTGTCAAACGGTTCGGTTTTCTCGGTTTGTTCTTGTCGAGGAGTCCCTTGACCTCGGTCCAGGGATCCTCGAGGGGGCAATGTGAAATAACGACCGTTTTGCAGATGATCAGGTGTGTGCGATGTTACCGTATTCGTCCGCGCGTCGACTTCGGTGGTTTGTATGCTTCGATGTTATCGAGATTTTCCCTTCCCGTCTCTTGTCCTTATCGTCTAGAGTTATCTACTTGCTCTCCTCTCCTCTGTCTCTCCTGTTAGTTCTCTTTCTTTGAATTATTCCTTACGTTTTTCGTGTGTAATCCTTCTCGGTGAATTGATGCATCAAATCGCTAGAGGGGGAATTTTACTTTTTCTCAACTCAACGATGGGCTTTGCCCGCGATGAGCTCGAGAGTGGCAAGTTCGCCTGTCGATATCGCGGACGCTTTTCGCGTTTAATTCCGGGACGTGAAAACGTGTTCATCGAAAGAGACAAATTTGACTTTGCCCTCAAAAGTCGATAACTACATTTTTCATCGAATGGGCACATAAAATTTTCGTTTATTTCGGCCGAGATTTTCGTTTAAATTTTATTGTGATCGACGTGCTGGCTATTTCGTTGAGTCGACCTAGTTATCGGATAAATCGGATAGTGTTCAATTGTCTAAATTGCTGTCGATCCGGCCTTCTTAGTAATTGTATTCGAGACTGTTCGCGAGTCGTGACCGCGCTCAGTATAATTTTTTTTATCGGCATCGAGAGAAACACATCTTGATCCAGCAGCGCTCAATTCTACGTGGGTCAACGAGTAAAACTTCATTTATCGATTTTTCTTGAGCGTAATGCACGTTCTGCACTGCTTTTACATCGACAACGGCCAGAAAGCTGAACAGAGACCATTAATCGAACTGATAGCATTTTCCATCGAATCAAGTTTGCTATCTTGCTCTTTAAAAATTATTTTTATTCTAGATCGCTGGTTGACGGTACTTTGATTGAAAGGCTCATCGTTACCTTTCATATCGAATGTATGCAGTTTTAGTATCGATTCAATAATAATTTTTTATGTGTATGTCTCGTGTACATTTCTTCTTTCTTGCTCGTTGAGCAGTTATTTCGATCCTTGGTCTAGCGAAGAACCTACTAGCGAATCGTTAGTTATCGAACGTCGTCAAGCATCTCTAAACAAGATATACGTATCCCTCTTTCGGCCTTTGTATTTCTAAATTTCTAGCAGTCCCATTTTCTCGACCCTTTTAGATCTGTTCGATTGGAATTCCAATCATCGTAAGTTTCTTTAATTTTTGTTGCACACGTACGGCTTGCTGTACGTGTACGGAGTCAAGTTATTTATCTTACCTAGCCTACGCTACCGAAGAGCGTATTTTCTTCTACCCCCTGTAGAAGGGATGAATATTATTAACGACAGACTATTCCTTGAGTCTGGAAAGAAGTAGAGCTTTCATTAGCGTACGACATTAACCTCCTCTTGTAGAAAAGATTCTCATAGCCTGAGTGATTTCTAAAAGTGAAACCGAAACTGGACCAGTGGTCTAGCCTCGGGTTATCCCGCCCTTCAGATGAGTACTCGCGCTTTCCGACTGAGCTGGCTCTGCGGTCCTATCCTGGTCGGATAGGCTGGGGATCAGAGTCTTGAGTATTCCCTGGAGTGGTCGGTGGTAGCCTTTTGGCTATGTCTATGTGTAAGCTCCTCCGGAATGAGCAAGATCATTTGATCTAGCCTGCCTTCTCGATAGGGTTTACAATGTGATGAAATGATCTAGTTTATGTTGGTAACAGGAAGAGACTCTACTTCTCGCCCCCTTGTTACATCACATAATATTGAACAGTATGATTAAAAGTTATCTATCTGAAATCTATTTATGGCTTATCTTCAACAGGTGGCTGTAAGCATGCTGCGGCCTTTTTAATGTGGTTACTAACCAAGAGTAAAGCGTCGTTGACACGGAGAGTTTCACTCGCGACTGGGATGCGTTTTGTGAAACGCGGAGAACTCAAGTGGCGATAGGAAAGCGGCGGCAATGTTGAACTTGTTCAACTATTTTGACAAAACGCTGCGGTTTGGGCTCCATTTTCTTTGTTTGTTTTTTTTTTTACACGAAAGAAATTATCAGTGATGAGTGTGTTCAGTGTTCTTCTTCGCAGTTTGCATAAAATATTGGAATCAAGACATTATTATTCGACCTTCTCTTCTTCATTTTTTACTTTATTTGCAGATATTTATTGGTAAGTCTTATAATGAATAATCACTGACAACATAGTACATGTGTACAATAATACTGATGCAAAACTTTTTTGCTGCAGATAATTTTTTACAATGGCAGACGGTACAGCGAAAGAACAAAGGTGGCGATCAGAGAGGATCGAGCAATTCTTGGCAATTCTTGAAAACTACCCATCAGTGTGGAATCCCACCAATGTTAATTATTCCAACAGAACTACCAATCTGGAGCATCGAAGACAAATAGCTCGCGCTATGAGTTCCTCAAGTAAGTGTACATACGTTTTTTAAATTCAGCATTCTTACTTGTATTATTGTTGACTTGAGAAGTGAAGCTGCTTAGAATGAAATTTTGTTACTTCGCCAACGTGTTTGCGATGGGATCAATATTTCGCTAAATTTGAAACATCTGTCATTAATTTCATAATTTCAGGTTACACCGTATCAGCGGAGGTTATTGCAGTAAAGTTCAAGAATATTCCCGATAAATATTGGAAGGTACTTAACAAATTGGAGGGTAAGACCAGTACAGAGGCTGAAAGTATTTGCCATTCCATATCATGGTTCAAAAGTGCCCAGTTTCTCGCGCTGTATGTAAATGTACGTCAGGTACAAGAAAATGTAAGTCTCAATTTATTTTCATCATAGTAGAACATTGGGCGCTTGTGGTGCTTGTAATAATTCTATGAATGAATTTGCAGTTGGTGTCTTCACGGGGAGAAGCAAGTGGAGACTTATGATGCAATCTCAGCACAGCGTCTACTGCTGCGATACATTCACAGGGAGAAGGAACTGGAGACTTATTACGACGCAATCTCAGCACAGCGTCTACTGCTGCGATACATTTACAGGGAGAAGGAACTGGAGACTTACGACGCAATCTCAGCACAGCGTCTACTGCTGCCGGAATAGATTCATCTCGTGCAGAATTGGAAGGCGGAGGTTGAACTTCAGTATCACGTGCATCAGTTCCTATAACAGTCGGTTCATTTGCGATGCCGACTAATGAGACGCTGCGTGTGAGGAAGCGTTGTTCCCACAAACAAACAAAATTGACTGAAATTGCAACGGCGGTAAAAACACTGACATCAGCACAGAGTGCCTTGTGTGAAGAAGACGACTGCAAAGCGTTTGGTGTCCTTCTCACCACGCAGACTTGTCATTTGCCAAGAGTCAAACAGATTCATCTCCAGATGGAACTGATGGGAGTAGTTTGTGACTTTCTAACACGACTTGATGAAGGTTCTGCTGCACGCAAGTTGAACACATCACGGCAGCGTTCTACTAGTACAAGTACAAGTACTTCACATTCAGCTCATGGAATTGGTGCAGGTAGTAAACGCAGAGAAGTACATAGTACTACGTCAAGTGACCTCCCTTCTAGCGGAACAGACAGTGGAGCATGTGATACTGGCACTCTTGACCATTACACAGCCACCCAAAATGTCTCTTTCAAATGTAATGTAGATGACCTGGCCAGGGAACCAGCTCATTATGTGGTTGAAGAAGTTTTTAAACAGTCAGATGAGGACAGCATTGTGTAGGTCCGCTTGGGTATCATTGGAGAAGAAGAGGCATATCCATTGTATTGTAATTCAGAAAAGAGAGAGATGTGAATAGGGAAGCATCTCAAGAGACATTAATTATTCCTTGCAATACACCTCCTTATATAGTATTTTAGATGACATGGCGCGCATGCGCAGTAGCGCTCTCAACAAGTAACTACTCTCTATACTAAGGCACTATAGTACGATAGGTATGCTGGACTGATAACAGGGAGACAACTGTTAGGCTATAAGGTACAAACGCCGCTTGTGTAACGTCACGCAAAAGCAAATGTAGTCAATGGGTACCAAATGCACTTGTCAGTTCCGCGACGCTACGTGAAACATGTTTGTACCTTATAGCCTAAAAGTCGGCTCCCTGTTATCAGTCCAGCATACCTATTGTACTATAGTGCCTTATCTATACGTCTATGAAACGGCTATAAACTTGTGCTCTATGCGCAGGAACCAAAACACAACTTATCACGGGTTCTAATTCCGCAATCTTTCTTTTCATACATAGATTATCTGAAAAATAAAACGCTCTCACTTGGTCTTCAATATCGTTAATTTCATAAATGTGAATTATAATATCATCTGAAAATGTGACTTTGGTTCTATTTGAGAATAACGCATTCACTACCAAATTGGGATCAAACTCATCTTCATACTTCATCATCATCTTTACTTGTAGGTGTTTGTACAAAATTGTTGTCGTTGTCGTCATCTGAAAGATACAAGTCTTCTTCTAAAATTTTTTTCTGCTCTTCTACCGTTAATTTCCTCAGATAATATCTCAAAACAGGTACAGGACAAGTTGGTTTTTGCGCGAACATTTCATCGCAAAAACAATTCTCGCTACCTAAAGACAAAATCTTTTCAAGTTCAAACGGTTTTTCTTCCATGCTCCCGATATCCATTCTGCTACCTAACTTGAATAACAATTTGGGTACAATTTTTTCGTACTTCAATGTGCTAATGGTCTTGCGGTATTTCTTCGATGCGTTTGTATAACATTGACTAACAATAGTGTCTCTATTTGTTAGAAAATACATGGAGAGCGCTACACATCCTTCTTAATGTATTTATCTGTGACTGTCGCTTTGCTTTTCTTACAGCATAGATCTTACTGCTTTGTTCTGTGTGTTACAAGACTTCTTACTGAACGCACGTATATTTGTACACCGCTCATTTCTATCTGATATATTAATTAAACGATTAATTAAAAGGTAAATTCTATTCATTTTTTATTCATATTCCGACATGTTTGACCAAGACCAGTATGTAAACACTTCCTTCTGATCTCCAAACGGAGAATAATGCTTGGTTTACAAATGATGATGTCCTGCACCATGTGTGGAAAGAGTAATGGTTGAACAAATACGAACAAAAACGAAATTAGCAATCTCTTTCACACACAGGACATCAAACAAATTTTATGAAGACAAAATGAAGTTTGAAATCTGAATTACAAATATCGAAACAATCTTTGAAAAGTGCGCACAATGAGAAAGATAGAATTACAATACACAATGATAGCAAAAAATTTGAAACTACAAAAATCAACAATTAAAACGATAGAATAAAACAAAAACGATAATTTCAAACTTCATCCTAGACAAGTGAACAAATGGAAGGAAACTACGAAAGTGTTTACCCAATGTCTTGAAAGAAAATTAGATGTACTGTGAGATTGCAACAGTAAAAGCGAATATTGGGGAGTACAGCGTAAGCTCGACCTGTGTAGTAGCTAACCAGGCATAAATTAGCTAGGTAATTCTAAATAGAAAACAAAATTATCAGATCTCATGGGTTCTGATCACACCTGTGACGGCTGATCTAAAGTAATTGTCTGGACTATGCTATAATTATCTTTAATAATTTACAATCTCACAGTACAATGCAGGAATATCACGATTTTCCATTACAGAACAAAAGTATGAACACCATTGTATAAGTTATATCTCAGTCATACATAATTGCTTAGAGGCTTTGGCGTTGGCCAACTCTAACAGTCTCAGGTATAACTTATATAAGTTGTACAATACATTTCATCTTTTTATTTTACAAATTATTTAGGTATTATTGACATCAAATTAAGATGAAATCGAAAACAAAATCGAAGAGCTCAAAATATTGTAAAATTGAAAAGAAGCGTAAGAGTAATAAACACACTCCCAGCTCAACATCAAATTCATCTAATACTGAAAGCGATTCATCTAGCGACAAACAACGTCAACACAAAACTAGAGCGAGAAAAATCGCATTAAAGCGATTACGAGAAAGAAAAATTGAGAAAGAATTTGAACAAAGAGAGGATATGAATCAATCACAAGAGAATAACGATATGCAAATTTGCAAAGAAAACAACGAACAAACTAATAAAATAGGAAACAAAACAAATATCTTGAAAAATCAGATTCAAGACGCATACAAAGTACTCGACCACTTCCAAAGTCAAGTCCTTGAAGCAAAAGAAAATATGGAAAAAGCGGAAACAATCATCAAAAACAATGTGAATAATTTAGTTGAAAAATTTAAGGAAGACTTGAGCAACAAAATAAATTTATTTCATAGCCAGAATTCCAAAAACAAGCAAACAATCATCCACAATCAAAGACTGGTAACAAAATTCTTTGAAGATATGTTCCAGAGGCAGCAAGCTCAAACCAAAGTGAATCCACAAGCAAGTAACTTAATTTCACCCAAGACTTTGACTCAACCTCAAATGACTCCTAGTTCTCCACCGCCACCACCTCCATCAAAAGGAATACCACCAAATTCTCTATTATATCCATTTGCTTGCATTGTACTTGGAGTACCAGGTACTCAAGTCAGTGTAGAATGTTTATTGAGCCAGTTAAGATATATTCTAAATGATTTAAGAGAACGTTTGAGTTCAGAAAATTTGGAAAACATTTTATTAATTTGATGTAATTATCATCACTTAAACAAAGTTTTTCAATCCTAAATTTTTTTTTTTTTAGGTACACTACATGTCTACATAAGCATTAAATTCCAGTTTTTGCAATTTTGACGTTTAATTTCATTACATATAAGCATTATATTCCACTTTTTGCAATTTTGACGTTTAATTTTATTGTCATTTTAAATTTGATAACTTAGTAGTGGTACTGTGTTTACAATGAGTCGTTTGGTTCTTTTACAGTTAGAGAAGAAAACTGGGAAAATCCACTATTCAAACTTTCAGAAAGAAATAAGGAATTCATTGATCTTAGCTTACTGCAATTGATTAAAAGTGCTGAAATATAAGTAAAAAAATAAGAAATTTGACAGCTTGTAGCTATCATAAATGGAAACTTGAGGATCAATGAAAAGTGAAGAAAAAAGTGGTTTAATCAATTATTTATTGGGATAATTTAAAAAAGATTACTTTGAAAAATATTAAAAAATTAGATGAAAATGTTGTAAAAAAGCTGTTTTCATGACAGAAATGGAGAATGGTGTAAAAAAATATGTGTATGAAATACAGTGAAAAATGTTGTAAAAAAGGGGTAAAAAGTGTTGTGTCCTAAAGTTTCCCAGAACATACATTATAATTATATCTACTCATGCGAGTACAAGGGAAAAAATATTGTAGGACTAGTTGGTGGACAAAAATGTTGACGCGTGCACTGTATGTAAGCAAAAATAGTATCCTATATAATAAAGCGCATATTACTATACATGTGGGTAAAGTGAGCGTTTACCCAACGAGGCAAAAATTGCGATCCGAGCCGGAGGCGAGTAGAGCAATTTGCCAAGTTGGTGAACGTTCATGGTACCCACATGTATTGTAAGATATTTTTTTCTAATGATGTTAAAAGTAACAAACATGCAAAAGTTATTGGCTGATTCATTTTTCTTTCACACTTCTAATTTTTCTTTCACTCTAATCCTCAAACGTGATTGGCTAATTTGTTTTTCTTTCACACTTCTATTTTTTCTTTCACGCTAATCTTGGTGTGGGTAAAACTAGTACTTTGACCGCACCTATAGATGCAGTCAAAACGCTGTTTTAACATCATGTATAGAAAAAAGAATTTCATGTTCCTGTTATCAATGCTGGAAATCTCTTTGTCAGTGTACCGGGCAAAAATGAAGGGTATAAATAACAAAGCGTCTTGATAATTAATCATTGTTTTCTAAATGGCTCAGAAAAATATTATTCAATTGATTCAACAAATTCATATCATTGTGAATTTATTTAGTAAAGTGTGTGATATATTTCATCATTATTTGCCGAAATTGGTTACAGTCAATAAATTGAGCTTAACCTAAAGTTGCCAATTTTTAAATTGATTGGTCCACTCGATCTTTCATGCGCCGTGTCAGAGGGATTCGAGGAGTCGAGATGAATGAATGCTCTGACAAGATAGGGTTCGATTTAATTCAAGAAGTCTACTGTCGAATAAGCACACAGGATTGAACTGAATTTGAACAAGAAAACTATAATACCGAATTCTAAGAGAGCGATAGAGGAGACAACGTAGAAGGGGTCCATTTAAAATATATTTGATTACTCACATTAACTAGTTTACATATGGTGCACTGATATATCGATTTAAAATCCGTACGCACTTTTACAATAGAAAATAATTACGAGTAGGTTACCGAACTACGAGAAAAATACAAGAAAGTGTAAACTAAGCAAAACGTAACAACGTACAGCGATAGCCGTGTACGCGTGAACGAAAACGGTACGTCGAGATATCGTGACTGGATGACAATAACAATAATCATAATTTTTCGTAGATCGTCGCGGTTTATATAGGGACGTATTGATTTATCTCCGCTTTGTTTTGTGAGCTGGCGGCTTCAGGACAAGAGGATGGGGTTGTGAGTAGTATGAAACGATTCCTGGTTCAGGTGTCGATCGTCTCGCGAAGAGAAAATTAAAATCGGTTTACAAGTTTACGGGGGAATGAAAATTGCGTATTATAGAGGGTCCAAGGGGTTGATTGGTATGGGTGGAAGAAGAAGGGTGTATGGGAGTGAGCTGGATCGAGTGATGAGGTCAGATAAACGAAATTTGAATTAGCGAGGCCCTAGCTCGCATTTTTCCGGAATGTTAGAGAGAGATAGCGGCGGAATTTCTCGCGCTATTCTTTCTAGGAATTGCTGATGATTCATACTTGAAGCGATACAATCGTTAGAGAAGATGCAAATAGACAATTTGTAATGTGACAAGTGCACCCAGCGCCAAGAAAAAAAAAATGACGCAGGCATTTTTTTTTTTTTTTTTTTGTGCATTGCATTGCGTTGCAGAAGCCTAGATTAGGCACGTGGATGATGGAATGTAGAAAAAGCGAAGAAAAATGATAGGAGGATAGAGTGCATTATGGGAGAGGTCTGGAATAGTCAGAAACAATCAAGCGCAGAAGTCGGTAGTGTGAAAAAAACGTGATTTAAATTTGCTGTGGATTCAATCTTGAAGTGAAAAGAGTAAAGGATGCAGTCCGAAGAGGGGTACCAGATTTTCATTCGCCCTAGTCCAGGGCAAACTGCTGAAGTATCATACAAGTAAGTTTTTTGGAAAAGATTAGAAATGTAACTTTGATAGATGTATGGGATGAGGTATAACGAGAGAAATTGATGATTTAGGGATAGCAGAGGCGTGGAAACGGTTTGCGAATTGCGAAACGGAGAGGCGATGATGATTGCTTCGGGGAAAAGTCACGGCCAATTACGCAGTACCCGTCGTATGGTAGAAATTGTAGGGCCGACTCCCGTTGGCGGTAGAATTGACTACCGGTTTACCCGGCAGCCAATCCGTGTTCTCAGAAGTCGTTACCCTTGGATGGTAAACACGGACGGGCCCACCATGGCTGTCCAGACGATTCCGTTGGACGGAAATGGTAATAATCAAGAAGCTGAGCCGGAGATTGCGGATGTAGATGTTGGCCATGACGTTCAAGAAGTTGGACCGGAGATGGCAGATATAGACGTTGGTCATGATTTCCAAGAAGTTGAACCGGAAGTAGATTTTTTCGACTGGGTGGAGGCCTTGTATAATAATGACCCAGAGGCCGGGAGCCGGTTGGGTGAGGTTGTTGATGAATTGCGGCGCTTAGAAGATGATGACGAAGGAGAGGTCGTAGCAGAGGTTTCATCAATCGACGTGTTGATGGAACCATCCATTGATGATTTCTTTGGGGAGGATGATTTTCGTCAGTTCGCTCAGGAGTTGCGCGAACTTGGTGCGGAGGAGGTTGCACGGATTTTGGTAAGTGTTTAATTATTGTTGAGTATTTGTTGGAATGGCCCAGCAAATAGACAATTTGTAATGTGACACGCCGATCATAACATTTTTTCAATTTTTGTCGGCATTTCAACAGAATTTTATATACTTGGGTTAAGAATGTAAATAATATTCTAAGAAGTAAAGATTTGCGATTAATTCAAGACGATCCAATTGAAACGTTGGCTTGTAAACGTTACAAGACATTTAAGGAAAAAAAGAGGCTATTAAAAAATTAAAAAATATTATGATGCTTGATTATATCATGTTTAAATGTGTTTGTTACCTTATTTTTATTTGTAATTAATTTTAAAGTGTTCGCTCGAATCATAATAATATTTTACACGAAGTAAAAACAATTTTTCATTGTATCTATTTTATACAAGGAATGAGACCGCAGAATTACAGCCTACAGCGTCAAACTAAACCCTGAATAGTGATTCTAGCGCGGGTCGTGGTCAGAATCTGGAACCCGATGACCCTGTTTTTATTGAGGCAATCCGGACTTTCAGAACCAAGTCAATCTTAATGGTGTCATCGTCTCATGAAGCCAGCAGTTGATTACAAATAAATGTTCTTAGTATAATGAAACCCAATGAAGACTTCAACATAATCAGAAACAATGAGACAATTTTGGAGCACGGCAAAAAAGAGCATGACATGGATGGAACAGTGGCTGAAAACCCCTGCCTCAGTTCAGGATATCTCTCAAAGAATAAGAGTACTTGCAAGGTTTTTGAAAGCTGAAACCGAGGTTTACCTCACTGGTCATTGACGCTCTGAAAAGAAAGAACAAATAAGGATGAAACCCCTCAGTTATTTAAGACACCATCTTTAGTGCAAAAAATAGCCCAAAGACTACAAAAGGTAGTTCATCAAAATCAGGCTTTAGCTCTTGAAAAAAATGACAAATATTGTAACATAATTCACTGCGTTTTCAACAATGTTTAATAATAGACTTGAGCCGTTTGGATGAACTTATAGAGTGCAAAAGTTCAACAAGCCTCTTTGCTTACCTTTTGTCGATGATATAAAAAGCTCAAATCAGTATTTGCACAAGAATATTTGTCAAATTTTGGATATTCCATTACATGATTATAAATAGCTGTGTGAGCTGCAGAAGCCTACATTATGTTTTATCATTGTTTTTAATAGACAACGTTTGGATGAAGCAGCAACAGTAAAAATGGGAGAAGTTGCAGCTCTGAAAACAGGTGACTTGAATAAAGATGTTGCCTATCATCTTTCAACGTTTGATTTGAGACGCGCGGGAAAAGCGGAGAGTGATACGCGTATTAGAATTGAGATACCTGAAATTGGCAAGGAAAATACTTCTCCACTGTGTAAGTCTGGACAAATGTCCCTCGGTCACTTCTGTGAGCGGCTTCACACTTGCTCTAGTTCCAGCGCTGCTCAAACGTTACTTTTTGTATACCCAATCGCTATGAAAAATTTACTAGATTCTTCATTTGAATTAGTGGGCGCTTTCCACTGTTTTTATGTTTGGTATGTGTCGTTATTCGCGTATTTTTGATTTCGCATCTGCTCTCCCCTCTATTTCTCATCTTACGTTCTGTTTTTTTTTTTTCCTCTACTGTTTTAGTCTCCGCCTTGTCCCGAGTCAACAACGGTATTCTTCTCCGTCGTCTGCCTTGTCATCATCCCCAGGCGTTATTATTCCAATCAATGATTATTTGATCACATATAGTTCACAAAAGAAATGAATAAGAAGTTGAATACGCACAGCTGCTTTCTATGAGGACTGAATACTACAGAAAAATTAAATTCAGTAAGTCATAATAATCAAGGCTGTCAGTTGCCCGCGAGAAATCTGCAATTTTTGGGGCGCTGGTGCCCGTACCCGTGCCCGCGGGTGTCAAATAGCGGCGCTCATTTGAGCCTATTACAGTATTGTGACTTGGATATTCGCAAAGTCCATACAATTTAGCCGGAAAGCATGCTTGAGTTGAGTTTGCGCCGAATATTTCGTCATTTGTGGTAAAAAGTGAAAAAATTCTTGGGTTTAGGAGTGAACAGAAGGACAGAAATGTCCGTTCATACAATAACACTACACAACAAAATAAAAAATTGAAAACCACATGAACGAAATTATACAATTCTAAAAGTATTTTCGACGCTGATCACGATGCCGTTGTCCGTTTTTCAAGTTTTGGCCCGGTTTTCGAGAAATGATCAAATCAAATTCCCGCGCTTCGTTGCGACGCGCAGTGTATGTTCCCGTTCTCGCGAAATTCGATATCTGGGTAACATACGCAGCGCGTCGCAACAAAGCGCGGGAATTTGATTTGATCATTTCTCGAAAACCGGGCCAAAACTTGAAAAACGGACAACGGCATCGTGATCAGCGTCGAAAATACTCTTAGAATTGTATAATTTCGTTCATGTGGTTTTCAATTTTTTTTTTTTTTGTTGTGTAGTGTTATCGGTGAAATTACTGACGTTGACGTTACTTTCGGAAATTTAAAAAACATTGAGATCAGTGATGGTGTGGACGCTTATTTTGTTTATATATAATTGACGAACAATATTCCTTCTTTTGGGATCAAGTTGGTAGGAGAACCATTGTTCTTGCTAAAAGATACAGCCCCAGCACTGCGGCAGAATCGTATTTTGAACTTATTCATTACATTATTTATGATTGAAGAAGCGTAGAGTGACTTCCACTACACCAACTAACAGCGTGCATACAATGTGGAACCCAAAGACACTAACTTCCGTGATGCCTCACGAATTTTTTACGTTGCAAAATTTGTATCGGCTCCAGTATTTGTTCAATCAAAAAATTTTCGGTTTAGTACAATTAGACGAAGTAAACCCCGAGAACAGCTCAGCGTGCTTTGATTAAATATAGGAGTATTGTTTTCTTTCTTCAAATTCAAATTTCATCAGAAATGTCCGCTTTGCGTATATTTTTGAGGTAACTTCAGACCATCAACGGAACATAAGTAAGATCGTGAATTCTTCATCTTTGATGGGAAATTCTGAGTATTATCATAATATGGATCTATTTCTCCACTTGTAGTGTGATGTTCATCAATCCACATCATGCCGCGAGTTTACAAGAGAAAATTAGGAAATCGCAGGTGCCGTGATTATTTAGAGGACATACTGAATAAGTGTCTTCATGAGGTTCGCAATCAACAACTATCAACCAGGTCAGCTTCCAAAAAATATGGGATTTCTCGATCTACTATTATCAATAAGTTGAAGAAGCATCATTGTGGGACAATTGAGCGTCCAAAAGTATTTTTAGATATTGAAGAAATGAAAAATGTTTTGCCCAACACATGATGACACTTTCAGACTTTGGGTTTCGAGAAGATGTATTGGACTTTCGCATGTTTTCAAAAGCGTATTTAGATCAAAAAGGCGTTAAGGAATCACGTTTCCAAAATAATATGCCGGGATTGGATTTCATTCGCAGTTATCCAAGTCGTCATTCAGATTTCTCGAAACGTTTCAGTTGTAATGTGAAGCGTGCGAGAATTGAGGTTGACGAGGAGGTGTTGTCGAATTACATTGATCATTTGAGCGTCTCTCTTGATGTTGCCATCAAACATCTATAATTACAATGAGACAAATCTCCAAGATGATCCGGGTCGGAAGCGCGTCATTTGTCGTCAAGAAGCAAAATAAGTGGAACAGTATTGTAATCACAGCAAAAGTAGTACCTAGAAAGATGAAATTGATCCTAGTAAATTTCTACCGTGTGACGCTTGTCTGCAAGTTTTTAGCGTGAAATATTTGTACAGACATAGCACTCTATTGCAAAAATAGATGGCAGTCATATCACAAGAACTCAACTTGAAAGAGGATGAACAAGACGCAATATCGAAATTTTTAGGCTATGATATCCGAATTCATCGGGAGTTTTACCAGCTATCGGAAGCTACCTTACAGTTAGCTCGCATTGGAAAGTTGATTACGTCGAAAGAAAAAGTGATTATATTGAACAGTAAATTAGACGAAATGACGTCAATGATCAAATTGAAGGTGAAATAGATGATGACTTTGAAGAATTGGTGTTGAGAAGAAGAACAATAGCGTACAAAGTACTACGGAAAAGAAGTCGGTGCCGCACCTCCAATTACAAAACCCTAGAATTCTTTGAACTATTCTATAACTACTCTACTATATATTAGGGGTAACATTAGTATGCTATAAGAGTATTTCCCGTGCAGGTGATAAATGTGACAAAATTGCCAAATCGACCAGAGATCACTGCAAACGTACCAATTCCCGTCAGAAATTTTGTTGAGGCGCACAATGGATCAATTTATTAGTTATGAAAGTAAACGTGAAAACGTTGAAACCAGGCGCGTATTCTATCGGTTTCGCAACTGGCGCTGCCCATACAGCGAGCGCGTACACACCAATAACAAGCCTCAGATCATGGGGTCAATGTGCGTCATTTCCAAAGGCAAAGCGCAAAAATACCAAGACCAAAGAAAAAAGTCCAGCAAAACCTCTGAGAACAAGAGAAAGTACGAGTATGCCATGCGAGTAGAATATTTCATATTTTGTATCTTGACTTCCAAGTCTCATGAGAATATGATAACTATCAAAAGGGAACATTTATTCAACAGGAAGTAGGACTGTAAGATAAATTATAATAAAAGGCTCTGGAATGTGCTTCGGCTGAAGTTTCGCTGTTCAATTGCGACCAGGCCAGGCGCCGGCTGCAATGTTCTTGAATTGCGGAATACTATGATTTCTTGAAAAACTGATAGTGATGAATTTTGCTGATTTTTTGAAAATATTGTCCCGAGGGTAGGAGAACCGTAATACAAAAAATTTTTAGCTTGTTTGTCTGCGTTGACTGTTGTTATTTTTTGTTTTTTTACATTTTTACAAAGTTTGTATTGAGGATGTTGAGTATCAGAAAGTTTCTCAAGATGTAGAGAACATCGCTAGGAGGTAGAGGGTATCTGATGATTTTTCAAGTATCAAATCATTACATTTGGTACACAAATCTCAATATTTGTGATAATATAATCATTTTCTCAAGTTCGGTTATTTTTTAGGAAATGAGTTATCTCTTTTGTATTTCATTTTCATATTCACCCACAGTAATTTTTTTTTTCTTCCATCTTTCACGTCTTTCTTCTCATTAAAATACTGATTACAATGGAGCTCATAAATTCACGGAAAATAAGCTGTTGTTTCTGTCAAGAATATTTTTTTTTAGTAATGCCAAATTCCTCAAACACGACATTTTATAATCAGCAAGAGTTGGAAAAATGATGACCAACAAAGAAAAAGGAATAATCCTTCCGGCTACCTTTGATTCGGAGCAGCAAGGAAACCAGGATATTCTGGAAGAAGAAAGTTCAGAAGAAGATTCCCAAGCTGAGTGGGAAGTTGAATCAGGAAATAACAGAAAAGGACATTATACAGAAAATTTTCAAATATTCCGCTCTGAAAATAGAGAAGGCGCCAAAGAAGGAAGATTGTCTGGCGTGCATTAAAAAAATCCAATTCTACAGAATTATAATTGGAAAGACATTGAATTCTGCGTGTACAATATGATACAGAGAACAAAAAAGTTGGGAAAAAAATTAATTTCATTTTTCCTACCTGCCAATTCTACCGTTTCTGTTTGGCCCTCTTTAAAGGAAATATTTTCTCCTTCGTGACTATTTGGTTCCTCCATTTTGAAGATTCAGAAGAAGAATGGCGTCCTTCAGAAGAAGAAAATTGTAATAAAAACTTGAACAAGAATTTGGACTCCTCTGATTTTTTGGTGGCAAATTGACTGAAACATTGTCAAAATCAAAGGCCAAAGAAAAGACCGGTTGCGTCAAAGAAAATACCACAAATAAAATGCTTCATTTGTATGAAAATACTTTAGTGCTGAATGAAATGTAGGCAGAGAGAGAAAAAAGTATGATAAAATCAAACATTGCTGTTTCTGAAGGTGATATTGTAGTAGCGCATCTACCTTTTGTTTGTTTCAAAGAGTCTTTCATTGGAAACCTGACATTGTGCAACGGCGGCCAACATCCAGTTGTATTCATCTGAATGGACCACAACAAAATGGCGCTCTAATTATGCCAATCAATAACATCCGATCAAAAATTCCCAAATTTGGAATTGCTGGAAGTTCTGATAGGAAGACTCTACAGCAAAACAGTACAAGGGTATATATATTCTACCAATTACCTGCTGGGTGCTGTCGGCCGGGATTAGGCCAAAAGCAGAAGGTATGGCACAGTTTCCAAATAAAACCTCATTAAAAATACTACAAGAAAGGGTGAAAAACTTTTAGCCTGTATCTAGGGCTTTTATTTGTTCAGCTGTTTTTTTCTTCTTTTAGGAATAAGCTATTTATATCATATTGTTGTTTCTTTCAGATCTTGAAGTCAAAGATCCACCTAGTTTTGTAGAAGGTGATACTGCAGTAGGGCAACTACCTTTTGTTTGGTTCAAAGATTGGTTCATTGGAAATATAACGCCTTACAATGGCGGCCAACATTGTGGTTCTACCATACAGAATGTCAATGAAAGAGATACATCAGAAGTATGTAGCAACTTGTCAGAAAACTGAAATTGAACCAATAGGACTTATTTTGTGGTATAGGATTTGGACAAACTTGTGCAGCAATATTGTCATTCAACGTCCACATTCTTATCTGTGTGCGGTTTGTCAAGAATTGTGTACTACGCTTAGCAGATTATAAAATCTACCGGAGTAAGAAGAACTGCAGCGAATTCAGGAATCGGCAAACCATCTTGATTGTGTCTCTAAAGAACGACAGTAATATAATAATTTTGATTTAAATGGGAAGTTATCGAGAATCTAATATGCTCTTAATAAATTCCACCACCATGAACCACTGGATTAATACTGGAAGAATGAATCACGAGTATGAATTAATTTTTACACATGCAATTCATGGACGACCCACCCTTGGTTACTTCATTTATTTTGGAGAAACAAGGGCGGTCGAGTATAAAAAAGGTACTTGTAGGGTAGAAGACTGTCATTCGATTCAGCTACTACGCGAGCGAAAATTTCTCAAATTTTTAAACGCTGTAAAACTAGTCATAGATCAAGAAGGTATTTTGTTGGAGGAAAAATTGATCCATTTAGGGTCAGCGCTGTCTGGAGAATCTGTAATATTAATTGAAAATATGAGAGAGTAATCTGAGGCGCAAAAAGCGCAGTTTCAAGAAGAAATACGCCGACTAAGAGCTGAAATGGTACCTCGAGCAACAAGCCCGGTCGTAGCCCCTAGTGTTACAAGTCAGGATCCTGTACAGCGTCTTGTTGAGGTTATGTTAGGAATACTGGGTCGGGCGCGTGAAACACCCACATTGACAGCTATATTCACCGTTACTAATTCTTTCTTTAATCCTCGAAAATGTGATTTTGGATGTACGTACGTACTTTGGAAACATTGGATGAAAAAAAGGTAAGTCAAATTACACCACCCCGACTCCAGCTACTATATGTACAAATAACAATATATGTAGTAATAACAAATAATATCAGTTACTTAAGTCTACTATCTGTTCATCATCAAAAATTCCTGGCAGAGCAGAGGACTTCTCCAAAGACGCTTATGGTGTAGATGTAACTAACCATGAGGAACATTTTCACATTCACAGGAGACCCATGAAACGTGTTGACCTACTAACGTATCATATCCGTTTCTGTTTCCGTGTGACTTGCCACCTCCTCCTATGCGGGTGACAAAAACCCGCCACACGCGGCAACAAACACAAAAAGTACAGCGGCGAAAGAATTTTACACTTGTAAATAACCCACAAAAATTTTTTACTCAAATTTAGAGAAAATATGAACTATCTCATTTGAAAGAATATGTACAATATTTTTTAACCATACATTAAAGATATTACAATATGGAGGATGTTTCGAGAATAGAGAAAGGAACTCCAATCGCCGTCAACTAACAGGAAATCAATCTTGTTCAACACGGCGTCTGCGACTGTGCGTCGTTTCCATTCTTGGTAATATTTGATTACTAATCGAATTAGTACACTGTTTTAATTTCAGTATTCATTAGCCGACGCGACGCACTATCACCACCCAAAACACTGGTTGGGACCAATAAAGAAGATGGCTTAGAAGTGCGTTCTTAAAATTCCTACTATGAGTATGTGTGTTTTTTGTGCTCAATTCATTAATTTGCTACAGATATCAAAATACGCGACACCCATGCCTCTTAGAAAAATAACTTCTACTTTTTTCTTCTTCAATAACTTTTCTGGTAATTCAGAGTCCAGAAAGTTGGTCAAGTTGGGAAAGCAAAAAAGAAGAGTACACAAGAGAATGTAAAGCTAGAAAAAAGGATAATAAGAATAATAGGCGATACAAAAGCCACGGGAGTGGAAAGAATAAAACCTGTAAAAAGATGAGAAGAAATCCGTTTGATGGGACGTATACACTTTGAGCACTGGTAGCGCTCCCAATAGTTCAAGCTCCATGCGTAGTGAAAGCAAAACCAAATCTGAAAGTGTCCTAGCGAGTAGTAACCGCGACAGATAAAGATTTGTTATGCGTTGCTTGCAAAAGGACTCCCTAAAAAATTTGAATATTACAGGTAGTCTGAACATAAACTTGTTAGAGCCAAATTCAAGGAGGCACAGATCGAGTCTTGCAAAATAGGAATCATAATTGAGTTTGTCCGTCATTGGCACTCTACTCTTAGTTCATCTTAATTCACTGTTAGACCTTGCTTGTCCAGAAGATGACGATTTTCCTGTACTTGAAGATACTTATTTTGAAATGCTTGAAAGGCCTGATTTTAAATCATTGGAAGATGCTTACCTCATAAAGGCTTGCAGACACTGATCTACCTGGCAATACTAACTTCCCACCGCTTCATAATGTCAATGATGATGACGTTCAGTATTGGAAGTACAAGCTATTGTCTGAGAAACCTTTCACAGATAGTCAAGGACAAAAAATAAGTTTCAAATATATAGTCTACTTGAATAGCTTGCAAAATGAGCTGGGACTCAAATTTGGTAAAATATAAAATATTTTTCTCACGTGCACTATCCGATTTCATCATATTAATGTCAACTTTTTGTTTCTTCTTCTGTGTAGGAAATTGTCTCAGTGACCGTCATGTCATCTTTCAACAAGATGTACAGAAAGCAAGGCTTGTAACCCAAATGTTGAGCAACTCAGTTGCAGATGCACTTACCATGCAAGAAAAGCATTACAAAAATTCATTGTTCAAAGATTGTGCAGGTACAGCGCACTTTGGCAAGATGATAATAAATATGGTCGGTTTTTGAATTTGACAAACATTAATTTCCTTAAAGAATCAGCTGACGAGATTTTAGAATACATGAGGAGACTCAAAGATTACCACAGTATTCTATTGTTGAAGTACCCCAGAAAATGTGCATTCCTTGGATTTTCAGCAAGCCTCCAGAACATTTTCAATTTATTTCATGATACACAGAAGAAATACAAAGTTATGTGGCAGAGATGTGCGATGGGATGTATTTACATCACCTATCAAAGAAAGCCCTATTTTGTCAAAAAGACTCACCCAAACAAACTATTCACCATTTGCACAACAAACGGTTTTGTCATTGATGTTAATGGACCTCATGAGGCCAGATTGAACGACGCACAAATTCTGTGTTATATTCTGAAAGACCCAGAAGGTTTGAAAAGAATTTTGAAACCAAATGGTGTGTTTGTTTTGGATAGAAGTTTCAGAGATGTTAGGAAAGAGCTTGAAGATGCAGGGTATTGAGTTCTGATGTCCGCATTAAAAGGAAAATAAGAAAAAGGCTAACAACTGAGCAGGCCAATGCAACTCGATTAGTCACAAAAGTGAGATGGGTTATTGAAGCGATACATGGTATCATTAGCCAGAAATTTTGTTTCTTCCACCACCAGTTTGATAACAAAATGTTAGAGGATAGCGGCACATATTGCCAAAAACAATAATCATGTTCAGCTAATTCTTTTCATAGTTGATAATAATATTTCAATTTCCACATAATAATTGAATCCCTATAATGTTCATGTTCAACATTGATTCTACGCTCTTACCCAATGCCTTCAAGAACGCTATCATTCCAAATACCAACTTGGAAGTAATGAAACAATGGAATATAAATTCTATTGACGATATTGGACAATGGGATACTAAATATGGTTGATTGACTGATAAGTACAAATTGGAAAAGTATTGGAGATACGAAAAATATTTGACCAGTAGTAAATCTCATTATTGTATCAAATGAATATTTTTCTGCTACAATGTGCTAATTTTCTGTGCACATTGTCTTTGTAACCTGATTTGAAGAGACCGGGAATCCAGGGGCTTTTTGATCAGTGATGCAGCATGAAGCGAAAATAAGCGCATGTGAGAGCTATTTTGATATTGGCGCGTGTAGAGGGCGCCTTGGTTGACAGAATCTGGAGAAAACTCTGAGTCTGTGTGATGTGATACATTGCTCTGTTCTGCGGTTTGATGAAATTTGTTGATTACGCAGTTATTGTTGGGCTTTCCAAAAGAGCAACAGTCCGATATGAAAACTATTACAAAGTTAATGTCTATGTACCGTCTTGTGTGAAATACGTTTAAAAGAAGATTCCCACGTGTATCTCTAATGTCTTTTCTCCATTGCATTGGTTATTTTTATTTCACCAAGTGGTATTGCAGAAGTACTTTCTTTGATTTATGCGCCAAAATCCGTGGAAGTGGCCACGCATATGCCTAAGCTGTAAGAGCTCACATACTCCTACAGATAGCACTAGCAACACATCTTTTTTCAGAAATTGACTTCACGCCTGAAGAAGGAGAACTGGAGTCGAATTATGTGACTTTGTTATGCTGTAACAAACGTTTGTTACGTTCTTTATTGTTTGTTACAAACCATAACAAAGGTTTCTTGTTCATTATATTAGGGGTACTTCCGAGCACTCTTTATAAGTCGTTATGATTCTTTATCATTATTCTACAACCGCGCAATTTGTGGATATTGGTTGCGAGTTGTGATATTGGCTTTCTTCAAATTATTTTCCTCGAATTATTTTCCGCTAATTTTCGACTATTTTATTTGAAGAATGAATTAGTGACGTGGTACAATGTCCAAGTAAGTCAATAGTTATCCTATGTACTGAATTAATTGAAATTCTCATTCGATGTGACCTAATTATTTGTGTACGATCGTCATTCAACAGTGTGCAAGATCAAACTCTCAAGAAAAAACGTGCCCAAAAAACCACGCCCAGTCAGAAGCAATTTCTGCTGCAATATCTTTTGGAGAACAGCATTCTGGTTACGCGGAAGTTCTCCAATACATTTACATTAACTGACTACAATAGAGGCTGGGAGGAATTGAAAAATCAATTAAATGATCTCGGTTCGCCAAAGGATATAGCTGCCTGGAGGAAGGTATGCGTTTGACTATAGAATTTGTGCATCTCACTTGAATTTTTTGTGAATAAGAATGAATGCATATCTTCATTGCAGTACTGGTTGGATCTTAAACGAACCTCAAAGCTTGCCGCCTCTCAGTTGTATAGCAGACAGAAGATAACAGGTGGCGGTGAAGGCGTTCCCATTGAAATCCTGACTCCCACAAAGCAGAAAATTGTACATTTGGCTGGTGGAAGTATAGGTGACTCCGATGTGCCAGTGTTTGAATTTGGTAAGTATCACATATCTCTATATTACTGTAATAATAAAATTTATTTGTCATGCACTCATATAATAAGTTTTTCACCAATTACGTGTTTCAGATGATGAATGCGATGACATAGTTCTTCCCCACGCAGAGCTATTGACTCCTACTGAGTCAGCAGCAAAATCATCAACAACTCAGGCGACTCCATCATTGCTTCCGGGAACCTCGACGTCGTTTCTGGCACCTTCATCAACATCTTCATCGTTGTTTCAGATACTCCCATCGTCGTTTCAGACCCCTTCATTCTCGTCAGCGCCGATCAAGAATGTACCTGTTGTTCTTGAAATTGACGATGATGATACAGAGAATTCCACAAAGAGCAGGAAAAGTTCTATCTGTAAGGATTTGTTTGAGGCCATCTGTCCTTTAACAAAAAAACTGAAAAGGAATTCTGAAAGAGGGATTCAAATTAAATTGAGCCCTAAAAAATGAGAGGACTAGAAAAATTACTGTGAATTCTTCTTGAGGTAAGTCAACTTCCTGTAGTCTAAATATCATGTAATCAATTAATCATTTTCAACTGTGACCATTTCAGAGCAACGCGAGTTGATTGAGTTGCAAAAAGAGCACAACAACTTGTTGTCTCAAAGAATTGCCATTGAAGAATTTGTACAACTCACAATAAAGAACGTTTGTTACAACAAAGTCACATAATTTGACTCCTGATACACTCAGTAAATCATGGCGTTCTTTCGTTAAATTATACATTATTCCTCAGTGTTGAAGGGAATTTTTCAAAAGGTAGAGAATACATTAATGAAATGGTCCGACTGCACAGTTCTGGGCACAGTACTTTAATGTAGTCACCTTGTAAAAGAATTTTATTGCAGCAGAGAGAATGGCAAACTGGTCTCTCCATCTGAAATGCGTTTGCAACAAGTTGTCATACTTTCACGCAGCAGGATATTTTCCATATGCAAAAAGTGCTCACTTGTACCTGCAAGAGATTGTGGAATTTGAAAAACGTATGGATGCTGATGAGTTCCAAAAATTCAAAGATCAGGAGAACTGCGGCGGATCCACGTGCATGCATCTTCAACCTATTCGCCTGACCTCGTCCTAACCTATTCGCCTGACCTCGTCCTTCTCTCGCTTTCTGTTCGCTCTCCGTTTGTCGTTCTCCTTCTTCATCCCTTTGTCATCACACGTACTGTTTCCTTCCTGCTCCTACATTACCAACGACCAGTGTCGCACAGGAGCCTCATACTGTTTCACCAGACATTTTGTCTAAAGAATACACCACACGATACGGCAGACAGATTAAACCTGTAGTCCATTTCGCGCCAGCTACCAAATCATAAATCTATAGTCTCTTTTCTAACTAGTGGTATCACAATACCTGTACTTTCTTTTGTTCCTCTTTTTTCAAAAATAACAATGTCATACATGTACATAAAATATCACTGCAGGACTTTTCTTCAATGTTTAATCTCTCTAGTTGCTGAACAATATTTTTAAATTTTTTTTTCTGTAACTTCCTTTCAACCCCTCAGGTTTGTCTACTTTAAGCTCTATATATAAGCCATATTATTCTTTGTATTGTGTACACTTTTAATCAAAATCATGCTGACTGACTTGATAAAATTCAATTCTTCTCATTTTTACTTCGTTTGAAACATTCATTCTTTGTAATATTTTAGTTGTCTCTCTTTTCTAAATCATAAGATTCTCTATCATGTTCTTTAACTTTGTTGTTCTTTATACTTTGTAACTTATGTTTCATTTTCATTGCATTGCATTATCTTTTACATATTTCAGTAATTTTTGTATAATCGCTTCGCTAAGGAGGGAGTTCTGCTTGTGGGTACTGATTACTGGTACTCCTTGTCAACTGAATTGACAAAATTTCACAAGTTTCTCTTCTTCTTCTCCTCTGCCATTGGCATCCGCATCATCTTATTATTATGATACTGAGACTGTAAGTTGAACTTGCGAATTATAGCATTTGTATGAATAGCCATGCAAAATTATCTTTGTTTTGTCTAGGATGCTATTGAGGGGCATATTTTTACATTCCTTATATGTATCAAACAAGCAACGCAAAGGCATTGATTGGATACTCTTGGAAGAATGTACTAACTCTCCTAAGAGAGAAATTAAAACCATCGATGAATAATTCAAAAAACAGAAGTATCACAAAAACGCCGTTTGAGAAATTCAAGTAGTTTGATTGCATCCATTTCCGATACAAAAAATGAGCAGAGGGTCTTAAGAGAATTTTTTGGACTAAACATCTCTCACTGCACAAAATTACACAATTTAGAAGAGACGGGACGTATTTACGTCACCAAAAAAGCTTGAACAACACCTACCAAAGAAAGCCCTACTTGGGTCAAAAAAAGACAACTGAATAAACCATTCATCATTTGCACAAGAACTGGTTTTGTCATTGATCTCAATGGACCTCATGAGGCCAGATTGAATGACGCACAAATTCTGCGTTCCATTCTAAGAGATCAAGAAGGTTTTAAAAAAAAAAATTGAAACCAAATGATGTGTTTGTTCTGGACAGAAGTTTTAGAGATGTTAGGAAAAAGCTCGAAGACACAGGGTATTGAGTTTCATGAAACTACCCAATAAACCTAGCAGTGACAGACCAATCTCACTGCTTACCATCGTATCAAAAATATTTGAGAAAATTATCCTTATTTGACTCCAAAAGATTATAGCAGAGCAAGAGCTACTAACAAACATTCAGTTTGGTTTCTGAACTAAACACTGTACTGTGGAGCAAATACACAGAGTAACGCAAGCAATATTGCAAGCGCTGGAAAACAAAGAGTTCGCGCCATCAATCTTTCTGGATGTAAGCTGTGTCTTTGATAGAGTCTAGCACAAAAGCTTGATTTTCAAGCTACAAAAGGTACTTCCATTGGCACATTGTAATTGAACTAATTGCCTCCTGCCTCGACAACTCGAAAAGTTTGTGTTCAG
Organism: Aspidiotus destructor; assembly: GCA_035079395.1. Lineage (NCBI taxonomy): Eukaryota > Metazoa > Arthropoda > Insecta > Hemiptera > Diaspididae > Aspidiotus > Aspidiotus destructor. The sequence continues at coordinate 2,946,871 of JAVHKZ010000004.1, read as the reverse complement.
TTTTAAAAATATTTATCCTATTTTTGTGGAGTAAACGTTGGTAATAATAAGTTTCTGTTTTATGCTTAGTACTCATCGCCTGAAAGAAATCCCTCATCAGAAAGTTCTTATAACATTAACCGAGGAAATATCAATGAAATTCAAAGGGTATGTATCAAATAACACAGTCATTCATTTTGATTCTATTAATAATTAGGTACATCATTTGCAGAATTCATTTTCTTAGAACCCATCAGATGCAGTCACATCTCCCACAGTAGATACTGTTCACGCGAGTGATGAAACAAATGAGGTTTGTATTCATCAGTCAGTAAGGTTGTTGGTACATCTGCTACTTTATTTATTCCTGTACACAGCGTACCTTTTTCATATTTCAATAGAATTCTCTATCAAAATTGATGATGATTCAAAAACTAAGCTCACAAATAAAAGATCTGGACAGCACCATCCAACATTTGAAGTCAGTTATAGAGAAATTTCAATCGTTTCAGCATTCTGTATGTATCTATGAGTAATGAGTATAGTCAAGCTTCTCATAAGTTTACAAAGTTATATGATCAAGTTCTGTGTTAATTTCATCACCTTCTTCCTTTGTATTATAAATGCAAAAGATACTGTCAGTAATCTACGCAAAGTGCACTGCAAAATAGGTTTTTTGAAGAATGAGAACGCCCAATCGAGGAGAAGTATTGGAAAAATTCATCCACTTTGTAAGTGTCCACTACTTTCACATTGAGATAAATAAGAAGGAATAGAAATAAATAATCATAATACGCCTCCTATTATTATTTCTGATAAACATTGGTACCATCTTTACGTCATATGTTGACAGCTAAAATGAGTGAAACTGGTAGTTTAGAAGAACATTTATCATTATTAGAAAATACAGTTTCTGATTTGCGTGCAGCCGGACTTGGTTTCAATGATTATTCTTCTGTCGCTGCCACCTTCATAGGAGTCAGCTCAAACCGCTATTACAATGATGACGATCGAAGAATTACGTCTAGATTCGATAAAAGGCAAGTTAATCAGCCATAAAATTAGGAAAAAGGTACGTACAAGAGAAAATGTGAGACAGAAGCCATAAATTCAAATACCATAAAACTTTCGTACATCAAAATATTTTTTTGACACTTGAACCTTCGAAAAATAAAATGATGCTCGACTATATAACTTCCGAGGGAATAGGATTCCATTATAATGCTACTTTATCGATAACAATATAAAGATGTAAGTGAAGAAATATGCTGCCCTTATCTCACTCCTCTCGCTCTCTCTAACGTAACTGGTAAACGACATATCCTGTACACTGAGAATTCCCAAGTACAGAAGAATGGCAGCACTATCAAGTATCAATAATCCGCTCGTAACATTACAAAGCGATGTACGTGTACGATGTCACCTTCACTTAGTCGATTGTGTACCTTGGCTGCGAGCGACTTACTCTTTTTTTTATTTATTTATCTGGTCATTCGCAGTGATTCTTTTGCTATAAGGTTATTAAAATTTGGATTTGTGAAGGAGAACATCTCCGTAACGACCAACAAAATATTTTTCTGCCAAGCGTTTCTATTTTTTATACAATACCGGTAATATAACGCACAACGATCAGTTTTTCATTTGCAGAAAAACATGAAAAATTTAGTGCATACAATAGACAAGAGCAATTCATTTTTTATGACAATTACCAAACATAGGGAGAATATTTCATATCCTATACTTCGCGTTTGAATGTTAAACATAGCCCTGCAGAGTTGAATCAACTTGGAAGACTTTTCTGCAGAAACTCAAATTGCACTCTGGTAGTTTGTTGGGTCCGACACAACATAACTACCTCTCTTTTGCCACACACTTGTAAGTGGTTTGACGGGTACAATTGTCTGAGTCTCTGGACATACAAAAATGCTGTAGAACAGGCACTGCATCAGGAGGTCGAAGTTACAAAGCGCACGCGGATGGCGACGGTGAAGACTATTTGCTAACGTTATCGTCAGAGACTGAAAACGCACTCCTGATGGACGAAGACGAGACCGAGAGACAAAATCATGATACAACGGCTGATGTACACGAGGAGACCGAGCCTCCAAAAAGTGAATCAGAAGTGGTGAAAAAGTACGCCACAAATACAAAGATACGTTACACTCGTCCACCAAAAAACACAGAAGTGACCGTGCGCGTTATGGCATTGAACAAAATCCATGAGAAGATCTACATGATTCTATTCAACTGGTTTACTCTTCTAATTCCGCTTTTTTCAATCATGAGGATAGAATATTGCTAGAGAGGGTGAGCGAAACGAAAGAATAGATGCAGGTCTAAAGAATATGAAATAAATCTAGACGACCAGGTACTATTAGGTAAACAAACATTTTGGTTCACAGAAAGATCCGAGATAATTCGATCGACACTCAAGCGCCCTGCTACTACAGATCGCGAGGACATGAAGCGACGAAAGTTACAAGAGCAGTTCAAGATCGCAAGGCATCAGGCCGAAACAATGCGGCAATTGAGCGTTGCCTGATGAAAGTTATGAAGGAAAGCATAGAGGGTTTCCATAGAAGGGAGGTAAGAGACGATCTCAAATTACAAATAGATGAGTCCCAAGGTCCTCAAGAGTTGCTTGTTCTATTTAAATGGCGAAATTTTGCACCAGAAAATCGAGTTAATGCGAAGTCGCGTCAAACTGTGGTCACTGATTATTTCAAGCGTGGTTAATAATTGGCCATTGTACCTATATGCTTTATTTTCAATACATTTTCTTGTATTTTGTATTATCCGACTTCTTTGTTATCCGACCCCCACTGCGCACCAATTAGGTCGGATAATCGGGCTTCTACTGTACAACTTTCACTTACATCTTCACTTTTGTAGGATAAAAGCAGCCTATCGTCGCCATGTGTGATGCTTTCTGCCAGAGGCATCAGGCCAAAACAGCGCGGCGATTGAGCGTTGCCTGATGAAAGCATAGAGGGTTTTCATAGAAGAGAGGTAAGAGACAATCCCAAATTATGCGACATTTGCTTGAAATCTTTTCTTACAAAACTCGATACGTCCAACCTCGATTATTGCTGAATTGGTGAACGCCAAGAGTAAAGGATTTTTGCTGAATTGCAATCTTCATTTATTCCAATTATTTTGTGAAACAGAAAGATTCTTTGTTAAAAAAGTAAAATCTTCCAACTGCTACAAACAGACATTGTGCGACGTATTTGAAAATATTGGTCTAACATTTCCTTAGAGCGATGTTCTCGCCACATGTTTACATTATTATATTCTCATGCATATGAGACAGTACAAACGTGAGCAATTGGTCCACAAAAAAAACTTCTCAAAAGAAGAAGAAAGAAGCCAAATTAGCCACCACATAAAGATTTCAAATTTGTGTTGTACCATTTGTTCCTATTTTTTTATTAGTACAGGGCCGTAGCGAGAAATTTTTCTAGGGGGAGGGGGGGAGTCAAGATGGGGGCAAGAATGAAATGACAAACATGGGGATGAGGAATGATTACAAAACAAAACAAGTGACTTGATGACAATAGAGAAATAATGACAAATTTTTCAATGCTCACAAGTACGTGTAGAAATATGTACATGAAAAAGACATTCGCGGGAATATTTCACATACATTATTTAAAAATTTAGTCAGTTTTGCGAGAAAGGAAATCGATTTTCGAGAGTTTAGCACATTTTCATCATTTTTTATAGGGGGGTTGTTGACCCGCTACGGCCCTGGATTAGTAATACAGATATGTTTTCAGATGATGAAACAAATTTGCAAATAGAACAAAAAATAGTAATAGAATAACTGCCACTTGTAGAAAAGCAGCCTATAGCCGCCAGGTGTGATGCTTTCTGCCAGTAACTCAAAAAAGCGTCACTACGACAGTTTTGACATCTGGACTTCATTGGTCAATTTACCACCGACATACGTAATATATCTGGTTCTGAACATTCCAGCAGACACTCTTTCTTGCCTCATGACTATAACAGTCCCTGGTAGCATACCATACAACAATTTAGCTCAAGCTCAACAAGAAGATGTTGAACTGCAAAGTCTACTGCAAACCATAAACACTGTGTTAGACTTACAACGGCGTACCATTCCATAAACAAGAGGAATCATCTTTTGCCATATGAGTTCAGGAGAGCCTAGACTTTTTGTTCCTCTAGAACTTTGCGAACGCGTTTTGTTATCCATCAAAAAGAAATGCAAACACGACATTACAAAGTTCAAAAAAGGTCAACTTTTTACCTTCATGAGAGGAAGTCATTAGCTTAAAATTTGTATTCTTTACAATACACGTCATTTTCAGTTTGCTCGATCGATTTATGATAACCCGTTTCAGGAATGAGAACAAGTCAAAATTTTTTGAACGTACACCGTATCTCAATGGGAAAAAAAAATGATTTTCGATTAAACTGAATTTTTTCTGTCGAATGTTAAATTAGGCGATATTGAAAGCATCAATAAGATTTTAACAAGACAGTTGATAGTTTTGCGATTTCATAATTATTTTCAAGGACAATTATTCTTCATCTATGATGATTATTACCCGCCGTTCTTCCCCACTTTCCCACCAGAGGATAGAATAAGTCCCTCTTTTTTTCTTTTTTTTTTTCGAAAAGATGAAAATTCAGAATTTTCATTACAACATCATGATGTAATGAAGTAGATACCAGTTTAGAGAGGAGAATTTATAGGTATGGGCCTCGTCACAAAATGATGTAATCACGACCTCAAGTTTCGGAAACATAGAACAGAAATCTCTTGGTACTCTTTTCTCCACCACTAATCCTAACTCTGATATCGAAAGCATCTTACAAAATAAATTCTAACAATACAATAGATTAAAACTACTAGGTTATCCGAGAAGTTTCATCGTAAAGTTAGTAGAAATTTAGTGAAGTTTAAAGAAAAACCTGGATTGTGGCGTTAGAACCGCATTAGAACTTCCAACGTTGTCCCGTTATTGAAATATCGAGTCGTACGATAGCGTATTCTGAGCTCATTCAATTTCTTGATCATAGAATCGTCAGTTTGTCGAACGAAAACGAAGACGAAATTTTACAGCATACTGTAACATCGAACAGAAAAATATTGCATCACAATACAAGTCAACACATCATTATTATAAATAAGAAAGAAAAGTGTCACACCTCGATAAGTGAAATCCGAAGCTATTTTTTCGACTGATAAAAATTCGAATGATGAAAAAATTGTTGTTCGACTCGCAAAACTTTGAGTAATAGATAATTCTAAAACATTTCACCATCAAATTCCGAGAGTATTTCACAGAAAATATACTCCATCAAAATAGTCTGATGCAAATTTTCAATATGCTGTTAATAGTCATCGTATGGCCGATTTTATTCAAGAAAAAAAAAAAAAAAAAAAAAAATCACAATGTCTGCACTCGAAGAACCTAAATAACGACGAACTACGTCAAGGTCTGATTATGCTTCATGAGGAAGGAGAACGGCACAAAATGCAATCACCATACAAGAACCGAATGAAGATGATTTAAGAATGAAGAACGATGTTCGGTAGTTCAACACGACATAAAAACGTTGGAGGTGCTGAGGAAAAAGAGTAAAATTAGAAATAGAAAAGGATTAAATAGGAGAACGTCGGAACCAAACAGAATTTATCGATATAAAGAAAATTTTATTCGTGCAAGTCGACGTGGTCGAAACGCCACTCCAAGTTTTGTATTGTCTGTATGTGCGGGAAAATCCGTTCTACTAAAATTCAGAATTTTACAAGTTATCTATGATTTCGACTCATCAATGGTCGATTTATCAAGGTGCAAAAATTCACAAAATATGCGCTCGAAGAGCAATAAGAGTGATTTCCTAATAAATAGTTTTTCAAAAATAGAATTCACAGAATGTAGATCAAAATTGATTTCCTACTCCTTATTTTGGTGACCGAATACCGAGCACGGTAATTATTTACGAAAAATTTTAGGTACATCGAAAAAGGTATTATTCCATTTTTTAAATTGGAAAACCTGAAGAGCCAATCCTTCGATAGAACTTCGTCTTTCCAGATGTACACGAAAAAAGAATATTTTACTTACTAAACTTTTGAATAGCAAAAACTCACCTCATTGACTCGAACAAACTCCAAGACTCTCAAGCCATTTCAATGTTCGCCAAAATATGACTTCGAATTTATCAATCTGAGTGTAATTTATTACGTTTGACGTTCTGAAAAAGGAAATATGAACGAAAAATCAATCTTTGCGTTCGATAGGTGATACTTGAGCTTCAAAAATTACGGATGATGGAGTATTATTGTCATTTATATGATGATACAATCTGATACAGTTGTCTATCTTCGTACCTTTCATCTCATGGAACAAGTCCTCAGTAATTCACGATCTACGGCGAGAACATTTCTTGAATCGAACACGATTGCTCTGGTTTCTCATACTCCAATCGAGAATCAAATTACTGTTCGTCATCCTTGAAGACAAAACATACTCTCATAAAATAAAAGACTCAAGAATACCTCGAACCTTGTTGGTAAAAATGATCATTTACCTGAGCTGAGGATGACTTTGCATAATTTCGGCCAGGATGATGATAGACCAAGAATCCAAAGCGCATAAATACGTTCTACGTATAGTAACACAGGAATTAAACGTCGAACTGGTTTAGTACGGAAACAAATTCCATTTTGTGCAAGTGACACCAATCTCGGAAAACATCGTTCTCGAGATAACTTATCCAATTTTCGGTTCATATCGTTTAATTGAAGTGAAAGGAATCTGATACCGGCATGCCAAGAGCACCCACCATTGATTAGCTGAAAGAAAATAATACAGTCAATATTCAAGATCAATTTCGAAGAAAATTCAAAAATGAACAAGTATCAAGTAGATAACTACAGGGCAGCGACTGAGCGACACCAACGACCGATACGATTGACGAAAATAGACACAATAACTACGAATCCATTCCCATTTTTTGAACGATCAACCGTTTCTTCATCACACGCACCAAATAATGAATATAATAGCCGCTTGTTAACAAGAAATTAACTTTTATTGAAAAAAGAAGATTCGAACTTCCAAGAAACGCGATGCCGGCAGTCTTCTCTAGATCTCACTTCCAGGTAAATTCAAATTTCGCACGTGCAGCAGCTCTGCCAAGTGCACAGACACAGACACAGTAGTTACCAAGGTCAGTTACTGCTCAGCGCTGCCATACAAAATTGAATTGACGTATATGCAAATAATGAATACAAGAAAAAGAGGCTATGATCAAGTATACCCATAATCTCTTTTCCTTGTATTGATCACTTGCATATACGTCAATTCAACTTTGTACGGCAAAATGGTACTCATGACGGAGATCCGAACTCGACTCCTCATCTCGGCCGGATACCCGTACTCATACGCACTCTACCGAACAGAAATCCAACCAAATATGAAGCTTGAAGGCTGTGTTCTTATTAGTGTTCTTGCTTCAAGAAAAAATTAAACTGCCATCGATAATATTCTCCAAGGATTATTATTATAGATCCAAATTACAGAGAATTCAACATATAATATCAAAACTTAGCATATTTTCAATTTTCATCTTCATATTAATGGAAACAAAGAAATACAGTAATGTTGATGTTTTTAAATTTTCAATTTCAATCACTGTGAGCGAGTGAAACTCAGTTATAATAAAATTTTTCATTTTTTTTATTTTGGGTATTCTCAGCTCAAGTTTTTTCTTTTCAATTTTTCAGGATGATTCCTTATTTTTATTTTTTCACTCATTCATGGTAATAATACCATGTCTATGTAATACTCTAATATGATAGTATGTGTCTTTGTATCGCGATAACCAATATTTAATTCTGTGTAATTAAATTATACGTAATTGAGCAGATTTTACAAAATACAACCATAGGCTTTCTGAATAAAGAGTTATTTGAAAACAATCAATTTATTTAGGAAAATGAAAAACTGCTCTGACTTTTCTCCCCTTTCTTCACTGTAAAAGCTTTTGTTCTTCCTGGAAAACATGTTTAGATACAATGTTGAAAATTTTCTTACACAAAAATCCCTTCAAAAGAACCTCGAGCGTGAGTTTTATACTTCATCTCCTATGAAGCAATGCTTTTACATGTTGATTTATTTTTCAATAAAATTAACTTTGAATTTACGTCAAGTAGAAGAATTGGTAGATGATTTCTTTTCAAACACCTAGCTTCTCAACAGGCGAAAAGAACGCGAGACAAAATAAAAAAATCGTTTTTCTTCGATTAAAAAAAAAAAATAAAACGAATATTAATCTCTTCGCTTCTGTTGATACTTTTTTATTTCTTCATATTCCACAATATTGAGTACCTATAGTTTTTGAAAAATTTCACTACAAGAAACAGGAATTCACCTTAAATCTGAGGTAACTTTTGCTTGAAAAAAATTCCGCATACTTTGGAACATTTCAAAAATCTCTCATTCCAATGTTTGTGGTTTTAAATGATCGCTTCAGAAACTGATCATAGTACTGTATACTTATTCATAGCAACTGCGAAATTAGCCTGTAGTTATGAACTTTGACTCCTTCGAAAATTAATGAATAGTTTTCGCACTGAAGTTTATTCATGGGAATATCACTCATGAGACCTGAAAGAATGTTTGTTCGATTAGTTAATCCGAAATTTAAATAAGTAGGCCTGGATTCCTATTTTAACAAATTTTATCGTCAAAATTATCCGCTGCAATACTTATACAATTTTTTTTAAACTAAAAAATACGTTCCTATATCTATGCACGGATTTCAAGTTCGTATGAAATAACAAGAGATGTTTTTCTCATTCTGTTATAGTTCAAAATGGCTTTGAGGTACTAGTCGGAACGTCCGTTAATGGTTGCAGCAAATAAAACTGTACGAAAAAAGCTATCATGTTATTTCATACGATTTTTTTTTTTTTACCATAAAATTATACAGAATTCTTTTCCTGATAATTCAATTAGTTATTCATTTTTGATTCTGATTTATAACTGCAGTCAAATTTCGATTAAATTTTTTTTCCAGATTTAATTGTTCTTGATAACAAATTATGCAATTTTTATCATAATTATTACTATACTTTATCCAGTATTTATTTTGTTTTTTGAAGTACGTTGCTCACTTACCTTTGGATAAATATCCTTATTATTATGATTATAACCTGGTTCAAGATTTGTATGAACACTGGTGAGGTCAATTTTATTAGAGTGAACAGGTCTTGGAAAATCATGACAATTATTTAGGTACTCATTATAAAATAATATAGAACACCCATGACAATTTTAAATTGATAAATTCAATTGGTGATTTTTTTTCTGAATTTGTAAGAATGTTCGTGACGGGTGTTTGAAAGTGACCTGATTGAATACAGTTTAATGCGAATCAATGAGGCAATTACGGATATCAAAGTAGAACTCTGAGAGGATTTTAGTTTTCTTTTTTTTGTTTCATCACTTTTTTTTTTTTTTTTTACAGACGCAAGACACCAATTACACTGCTGAACAAAAAAAAATTGTTTGCATTACTGATTTGAATGTGATTCTGTAGTACTTTTTAACGCTGAATTCAATGCCGTTTGCCCTTTTGCTCTATCACGTCTAGATTTTTCATAATGTAAATGTCGATTTGAAGACGCAGTGATAGTTGAGCAGTATTCAAGCTCTCACGTTCGTTACATATCGCTTGAGGTCGCGGCAAAAGGACGCAAATAAACATCGACATTATGAAAAATCTAGATGTGATAGAGAAGAACGGCAAACGTCATTGGATTCAGCGTTAAAAAGTACTTCAGAAACACATTTTCAAATCAGTAATGCAAACAATTAGTTCAGTAGTGTTAAAGGATAAGGGCAATAAAACCACATCAAACGTCAAAAACAAAAATGGGAAAAAAGAAACCATGGCAAGTTTTCATAGGGAATGAAATAAGTGGCAAGATAAGAACCGATAAATGTTTCCATTTTGAGGTTTGCATAGCGTGATGTATGAAATTTATAACTACTTTGTCAGTTTTACACTGTACGTGTATTTCGCGATGTCGAGGTTCTGCACAAAAGACAGCAATCGTTATTTTATGATTCGCAGACAAGCTGGCAATTAGTATGTTAACGGTAAGACCTGAAAAAATATTTTAGTAATACTTAGTAGCAGAAGCCTATACCCTCTATTCTGTTGGAGGAGTAGGTACGTTTCAATCAAATTTTGAAACAGCGGAAGTTATTTTGGAGATTAGATTTGTAATCTATCTTATTTATAAAAAAAAAAATTTAGATTTAACTTAAATGTTGCTAGGTATTTGCAGGCTACCAAAAATACAATTAGAAGTTTCAGCAAGATTACTTATTTCATTTTCATTGAGACTTTTTGAAGAATAGTAAAACAAAAAATTGACCCTAGCTGTCCCGGCCTCGGTCCGGGATACAGCAGGTGCCTACTTCATGGTGCTATCCCTAGCTTCCAGGATAATTACGGTGTATTAAGAGTATGTTCGGCTGACTAGCTGGCGAGATTCACTGGTATTTCTAAACCTATAATATGAACCTAATACTGTATGCGTCTATTAAGCCTAAAAAAATGAAGGCTGGTATAAGAAGCCATACCGGAGTTAGAAATTTCAGTCAGGTTCCTAAATTAGATCAAGGTCATTAATGACATTAGGCGTCTCGCAAACTTCCGACTGACTTTCAAACTAAAGAGATATACATATCAAAAAAAGTTATCTTTTTCTTAATTAATGAATATTTCAATATTTTTGGTAAAGTTGTCGAAAGAAAAAACAAAATTTTATTTTTTGTTTTTTGGTGGTTACAGTTCCCTCCAAATTCACTAGTTGTTGGGTAAATTTTCATGTCAATTTTCATAACCTATTATCAGCAAAACGGGAGGGGGAACATTCTCATTTGTGAAGTACAGTAACAGGTTCAAACAACGACCAACGGGGACGTTTTGATGTTTGAAATATATTTTCGGGGGTGAGATAGAAGTGAATTGAAACTTCTGGGAGTAGTATTACGTACTGTAATTCGCAAACACCTCTCATACCTAAAAATAGATTTTTTGTCTCGTGACCATGAAATGTGTAGATAAAATAGCAATGTTTTGTGGCACAGCCAAATGAATAAATATCATGTTTCATGTCTTCTATGAAGTAGAACGTTTCGCTCGTTCGCCCCCCTTCTTGGTCTAATATAAGTCTTCTTTGGAATAAGTTGGGCTAGTGGCTTTTGGAAAACTCACTCATCCCGATAGTCAATCCCCCTTGAAGCGTTGCATATCTAGCTAATTGAATGGGCGTATCCAACATTCAGTATATTGGACTTGAACTAGACTAGGACTTCTAGCTTTATACTAAAAGTATAAGATAGAAGGGGGCCTAGTTGCTTTGATACAGAATGCAAGATACCTAAACCTACGAAACTAGTTCAAGACTAGTATAATCCTAGTACAAAGCTAGTATAAAACTAGTACGAAATACAAGGGGTCCTCGTCTAGTTACTTCCAGTATACTGTATACAGTATAACTTTATGATAGTATAATACCATTTACGAACTCTATAATACTATTTATTATACTGGAGGATTATACAGACGCCCGGACGCCCGGACGAAAATCCTAGAATCAGGGGTGGGGCTGAGATTCGACGTTGAAAATTTCTCAAGTCCCCAGGTCATGGCCGGACGTCCGTACGCCCGGACGCATTTTCGAAATTTAGGGGGTAGAGAAACGACATGAAACATGTCATAAGACCAAAGTACAAAGTGTTATACAAGGTGAGAGAAAATGTCATGTTCGCAAGCTCATATTTCTGGGAGTGTCCATTGACAAATTCTCCTACTACACATGGGTCCACAAACTTACCCCTACGGGGACAAAATTATCTGTTAGCCCCCCCCCCCTCGTTTGATAATTTGATATATTATTTGACCGTTTGGTAGGTAGAAGTTTTTTTGGTTGCCTCCCCATAGAAAATCATGTTCCGGTGCCACTGAAAATTGGGCTGACCAAGACGGGAAATTCTGTAATTCAGTAGACTCATACTTCTTTACTAGTCTTAAGAACATAGCTTTCATTACAGTAGCATAGTTTCATGTACCTCTCAACAAAACTTTAATCGATTGTCGTTTTTATCATCATTAATTTTCCAATTCACATTTTCAGGCACATATTCAAAAGAATTTACGATGATGAAACATTACCAATATCACCAGATAACAGTGGCGGCCCCAGAGGTTGGGCCGGTCGGGCCGGGCCCGGCCTGGAATTCCCTCGGCTCCGACTTGGCCCGGCCAGAAAATTGCGAGCGAAGCGAGCAAAAAATTTTTTTACCCTATTTACAACATTTTAGGGCCCTGGCTCAAAGTTTGGTGGCCCGGTCATGGAGAAATTCCTGCGGGCGCCACTGCCAGATAAACTTAAAACTTGGATTTCTCGTAACAACGATTTTCATCATCATTTGGACGTGCGGTTATTTCATCGATATTTTTCCGGGATGTATAAAACGGCGGACAATCTATTATGTTTGGAAGACTCAACCACTCCCTTGTGAGTCTAATAACTTCTCTGAGCACCTGCTTATGATTGATCCTCTTCGTCAATCCGATGCTGATACGATAGAAGAAGCTCAAACTAATTTGATTCATTTTCCGTTATCGTTTTGGGAAGAAAATAAGGATAAAAATTTGTACTACAAGAATAAATCATGCGCGAGGTTTCCCGACCCCTATCAACTTAAAGTCAATAACATATACTGGCAAATCTTACGCACAGAAAAACGAATTTTCTACCTACTCAGCGCTTATTACGATGTAAGGGAAGCCTGTACGTACTGTCCCGCAGTTCGCATAATCGGTATGATCGACTGCCCAAAAGTGAAAGTAATCAAAACTTACTGTCAGGTGTGGTTTCCCAATGAGACGGAGCCAATCATTGTTGAGGCCACACGATTCACAGATATGATGCCGGATTTTTTTAACAAAGCTGACAATCCTCAACTTCTCTATTCGTACTTGATAACGTGTCCACTTCCACAAAAATCTATAGGGCGTGTGCCCATTTTTGTGTCTATGGTCGAAAGAGAGTGCGATATAGCTACCAATAGCTTACGTATTATCTACGAAAAGCCCAAAGACGTTGCCCAGAAAAAAGATCGCTTCGCTGTTTGTGTGAAAATGTTGGACTACCTTCACGAAGATCAATCAGTACGAATAGTAGAATGGATCGAGCTTCTGCGATTGTTGGGAGCAGAAAAAATAATTTTCTACACCCTACACCTTCACAAAAATATTACAAAGGTTCTTGACTATTACAACCGGCGAGGTGTAACTGAGGTGATACCGATTACCCTGGCGGGCGATCAACCAAATGCGCCCAACTTACAGCATGTCTTCTTGTATCGAAATTATTTCCAGCGGATTCTTAATGAGCTAATTTCTATGAACGACTGTTTTTACAGGAACATATACAAGTATAATTACGTCACTCCGTTGGATATAGACGAAGTGATTGTACCCAGGAATGATAGTAATTGGAGAGATCTTATTAGAAGAGTATCCAAAAAAGCGTTTTCTACTTTCAAAACAAACGCAGTTGCCTTCACAGCCCCACATACAATATTTACACCCGAATGCGATAGCTCAACAGAGTGGCGAAAAGATATACCTTCATACATGTACATGCTGCAACATGTTCTACATTATGAGAGCGACTCAATCTTGAAATCAAATAAGAAAACTTTTTACGATACCAATGGAGCAGTATCGATACATAATCACTGCGTGGTGGAAGCTTTCGTTAAGGATGGTCAGAAGTACACGTATACGACGAATCCTGGAGAGGCTCGAACCCATCATTACCGGGCACAGAGTGGGCCTAGGCCTGGAAGCGATTACCATAAAATTTTCCAAAAATGCGACGAAGTAAAGCCGTTATTGAAAAACGATACAATACTTTGGAGATACGAGACGCAATTAGTTAATAACACTTTAACCACACTCCAAGATTTGGGATTTTTTAAACCTTGACTTAAATCTGACGCAACTTTTGCTTGAAGAAAATTCCGCATACCTACTTCGGAACATTTCAAAAATCTCTTATTCCAATGTTTGTGGTTCCTAAATGATTAATTACCTACTTCAGAAACTGATCATAGTATACTTATTCATAGCAACTGCGAAAGTAGCCTGTATATGAACTTTGACTCCTTTGAAAATTAACGAATAGTTTTCGCACTAAAGTTTATTCATGGGAATATCACTCATGAGGCCTGAAAGAATGTTTGTTCGATTAGCTAATCTGAAATTTAAATACGTAGGTAGGCCTAGATTCCTATTTTAACAAATTTTATCGTCAAAACTTATACACAATTTTTTTGAACTAAAAAATACGTTTCTATCTATGCACGGATTTCAAGTTCGTATGAAATAACAATAAGAGATGTTTTTCTCATTCAGTTATAGTTCAAAATGGCTTCGAGGTAGTCGGAACGTCCATTGCAGCAAATAAAACTGTACAGAAAAAGCTATCGTGTTATTTCATACGATTTTTTTTTTTTTTACGATAAAACTATACAGAATTTTTTTACTGATAATTCGATTAGTTATTCATTTTTTATCAAATTTCGATTGAATTTTCCTTTTAGATCTTAATTATTCTTGATTACTAAATAAGTATCATACTTTATCCAGTATTTATTTGGTTTTTCAAAGTGGCTTACCTTTGTATAAATATCCTTATTATTTTGATTATAACCTGGTTCAAGATTTGTATGAACACTGGTGAGGTCAATTTTATTAGAGTGAACAGGTCTTGAAAAATCATGACAATTATTTACTTATTTTAAATATAGAGTGCCCATGACAATTTTAAATTGATAAATTCAATTGGTGATTTTTTTCTGAATTTGTAAGAATATAGGTGACGGGTGTTTGACAGTGACCTGATTGAATACCGTTTAATGTGAATCAATGAGGCAATTACGGATATCAAAGTAGAACTCTGAGAAGATTTTAGTTTCCTTTTTTTTTTTTTTCCATTTTACAGACGCGAGACACTGCAATTATATAGAGGATAAGGGCGATAAAA
The DNA here is from genome assembly GCA_035079395.1 of Aspidiotus destructor. Classification (NCBI taxonomy): domain Eukaryota; kingdom Metazoa; phylum Arthropoda; class Insecta; order Hemiptera; family Diaspididae; genus Aspidiotus; species Aspidiotus destructor. Next base: position 2,931,777 of record JAVHKZ010000004.1, on the reverse strand, counting down.
CCACATCATACGTCAAAAACGAAAATGGGAAAAAGAAACCATTGCAAGTTTTTATAGGGAATGAAATAAGTGGCGAGATAAGAACCGATAATTGTTTCCATTTTGAGGTTTGCATAGCGTAATGTATGGAATTTATAACTACTTAGTCAGTTTTACACTGTGTATTTCGCGATGTCGAGGTTCTGCACAAAAGACAGCAATCGTTATTTTATGATTCGCAGACGAGCTGGCAATTAATATGTTAATGGTAAGACCTGAAAAAATATTTTAGTAATACTTAGTAGCAGAAGCCTATACCCTCTAGAGGAGTAGGTACGTTTCAATCGAATTTTGAAACAGCGGAAGTTATTTCGGAGATTAGATTTGTAATCTATCTTATTTATAAAAAAAAAATATAGATTCAACTTAAATGTTACAAGGTATTTGCAGGCTATCAAAAAGACAATTCGAAGTTTCAGCAAGATTACTTACTTCATTTTCATTGAAATGTTTGGAAAAATGGTAAAGCAAACATAGACGTTTTCAAACTCTGTTCATTAGGATGTAAAAAATAGTATTCAGCCATAAGCATCTGGAAACAGTACTCTTGCTTTGAAGGAACGTGAATTTAATTTATCTGGAAGTACTTCCGATGATATGCAGCTGCATACTTTTTTACCAAAGATTTACTCGTAGTGTGACTTTCCTCTCCGACCCTCATCGGTCGGAATCGTAATTACGAAGTAGGCCTAGGCTATATCAAGAGTTTCTTGAATACGACTGGAATAATCATTGACTTTACAAATTCTTTTTCGGGGAAAGAGAAGTAAATCCCTACAAACCTCGTCTTCGAGCGTTTGTGAGGAGATAGAAAAAAAAGCTGTCCTGGCCTCGGTCCGGGATACAGCAGATGCCTACTTCATGGCGCTATCCCTAGCTTCCAGGATTAATACGGTGTATAGGGCTTTTCCAGTATTTCGAATTGCATACTTTATTCTTCTACGTTTTATCAAGTTGTTGGTGTTATTAACATTGATCTTATGGGAGTTGCTGGTTTGCATACTCATTTTCATTCTGGAGCAGTTTGCCTCAAGTGCAATGATAGAAACATTACCAACTTGATAATACGAAGGAGAATAAGTATGCAATTTGAAATACTGGAAAAGCCCTATTAAGAGTATTTTTGGCTGACTAGCTGGCGAGATTTACTGGTATTTCTAAACCTATAATATAAATCTAGTATGCGTCTATTAGGCCCAGTAAAATGTAGGCTGGTAAAAGTACCGAGGTACCGGAGTTAGAAATTTCTGTCAAGTTCCTAAATTAGATCAAGGTCATTAATGACATTAGAGGCGTCTCGCAAACTCCCGACTGACTTTCGAACTAAGGAGGTATACGTATCAAAAAAAAGTTATCCTCTTCTTAATTAATGAATACGAGTATTTCAATATTTTTGCTAAAGTTGTCGAAAGAAGAAACAAAATTTTATTCTTTGTTTTTTGGTGGTTACGATTCCCTCCAAATCCACTAGTCGTTGGGTAAATTTTTGTGCCAATTTTCATCACTTATTATCAGCAAAACGGGACGGGGAACATTCTTTTTCGTGAAGTACAGTAACAGGTTCAAACAACGACCAATGGACACGTTCTGATGTTTGAAATATATTTTTGAGGGTGAGATAGAGGTGAAGTGAAACTCCTGGGAGTAGTATTATGTACTGTAATTCGCAAACAGCTCTCACACCTAAAAATAGATTTACTATCTACCAGGTGACCTTCCGATGTGAGGACCTCTATCCTCCCTAGTAGCCGAAATATGTACCGACAAAATGGAACAACAAATCTTCTCTTATCTCATCACTCCAATAAAATGTTATTTTAGCAACGCTTCGTCGACGAGATTCTGTGCGTTTGGAACGGACTCGATAACGGCCTACAAAAATTTCATAACAAGTTGAACTCTGCCATCGTTCGCTAGTCATCGAAATTGAGGCACATCTATAAATTATTTAGACCTAGAAATATCGTTCAAGAAAGTGGTACAAAATGTGACCCCACGATTCGATATACTTCAGGAGCCTACATTTTTGGAAGTTTCCATCCACAAATTCTCCTGCTATACATGGCTCCACAAACTCTCCTCCGCGACATCATCTATCCATAGACTTGTATCTATCACCCTCTCGATGAGCTCATTCAACAATGAAATATTTCAAATTCACAAAAGATTGACATCGATATTTGCCAACTATGTGTATTCAAGAGGAAGATGGTAGAAAAACTCCTCACTGAACGTATTCCAACCTTTCCCTGCCCCATAGAAAGAAAAAAATAGCCATGACTTCCATAACCTCGTGAGGCTCTCTGAAATGTTGGACGTGATTTACAAAGATTTGGATACAAGCCAGCGTTTCATCCAGTAACTACTTTGAAAAACTTTTCAAACCTCAGGGATTGAGACTCTCCCAAAACAAAAAGTAAGAGAATACAAAATCACTCGCGGAGGATGCCTAGCATTCTATGTCGGGCAGACGGGAAGAGCCCTGAGCATTCAGATTCAAGAATACAAATCAACATTTTACACAAAAATCCAAACAAATCTGCAATCGGTTTCCTTTGCCTCTCCCTCAATCACAACCTCGAGAAGTTCCTCCACTCTCAAGGAAAAGGCCAGCAGCTCAATCACCTGGAAGAAAGAGAAACAATCAAACACCGGAAATTCAGAATTAATCTCGATTCATTCGTTACCTACCTCCAACTTACTGTTCAAATACTTTTCTCAATTTCTCATTGTAGCTCGCCTGATGATGATACGTTTGACATCTCGAAACTAGTCACGCTGATTAAAAACTAGGTACCGAGTGAAATTGTTTCAAACTTTTATTTACATTTTGTTTTTTTAAAATATCATTGTGACTTCCAGATATTTTTCATCAAAACTTTCGACCTAGACTTATTATAACTCGACCTCAAAATGGCTTCGTTTCATCTTTTTCCTTCTTCAGGAGTGCTCTTTCTGTTCTTCCTTCATGTCTGTATGTGGATGGTACACAGGTATCGAGTGAGCCAAGCGTGGTTCTGCATTTGCTTATTCCATTCCCGGTATCTCCTTCTTCAGACACCTTCGGTTCCTTGCCTCTTCAAAATCTAGCATGGTGGATCACGGGCTATTCGGAACAAGCACTTCATCTACCCCAATCTCTTGAATATACCGGCTAAGCTTGTCCCACTCACGCCTTCACGACTCGCGCTCAAATAAGTTGTGCTCTGGTCTATCACCCCGCCCTTTGTCGCAGTGTAAACCTGCTCAACTTTCGTTAGCTTCTCGCAAAGGTACTTGTTGAAGTAGCCATGGCCACTAAACACCTGCGTCAGATGAAAGTTCAGATGACCATGGTGACGGTTCGTCCACTCATTAAGGTCGCGTATTAACATACGGGTTGTCCATGTGTCCAGCTCACTCTGGGCGATTCTTGCTTTCCATTTCTCAAACAAGGAGCGCCTGGCCTCCTGCTCAACCTGTAGAGTCTCATGGTTGGTCATCGTTGTCTTCTTTGCTCTGAACACCATCGCTCTCTCCTCAGCACGGAGCTCGATTGATGGTGAACGTGCTAATACACAAAGAGCCTCCGTCGAGACAGTGCGGTAATTACTAACACACCTCGGCGCAGCTCTTTGCTGGATCTTTACCGTCTCTCTTCTTCGGAAAGTTATTTTCATTGAGTCGGCTTATACTGGGGCAGTATGCAGAAGGGTCGACATAGCGGTGCTCATCATGATTTTCTCGTAACTTCTTTCAGCCCTCCCAGGTTTCTCAACAGGCGGCTTAGGTATATGCAACTACCTTGCCTGCCTTTTCCGTTGCCATCAGGAAATTATGCCTGGAGCTCAGAGATGAGTTAAACCAGATGCCCAGTACTTCATTTTCTTCTTGATCTCGATTTCCACACCTTGCAGGCAAAAGGTGGGTTGACTGAACTTTCGACGGGCCGTGGCCCGTGAATAATATGGCCTCTGTTTTACCTACGGCCAGTTGTAGTCTGGCTGACTCAATTCAGTGCGTCACCGCCTCTAGGACCCAGTATACCCTGCTAGCAGTGTGGTATGGAAGTAAAAGAAAACATTTGATTAAACTAGCCTCGGGCAAAGCTACTCCTCTCTCTTTCCCAAAATTTTTCTGTAAGTCGGAGTTAACTAGTAGGGTATCGAGGTAAAAAATGAAGAGGAAGAAGAAGAAGAGGGCAATTGATCTAAATGAGTTGGAAGTCCCTAGAATTGCTTATTCCATTATTATGTTGTATTCTCTAAGATACGATATGGTATTACAATGCTAAACGAGCTTTAGCCTCCTCCTCCTCCTCAAGTACCTATTTATTAAACTAGTTTAAGTTTGTAGACCACAAATAAAGAAGAAGAAAGAAGACTAAAAGGAAATACTCCGGAGCTCCAACGCAAGTCCAAAAAACGTAAGGGTGAAAGAATGACTCAACGTGTAAATCTAGCCAAAATAAATAAAATATGTCCAAACAATGGACAAGACGATCTGAAAATTTTCTACGGAATGAGATTTATAATAGATCGATGTACCTGATTCTCGTTGTTCGTACACAAAATAAAAAGTGAGTTTCTGCAGCAAAAGGTAGCTGAACTAGGACAATTTCAATATCAAATTTTTCGCAAGTTGAAAAGTCATATTCTTTGACGAACGGTGATCATATGTGTACCGAAGAATGAACTCCATAAAACGTACCGAACGTACCGGTACTGAAAGGTTGAGAAAATATTCGAAGAAAAACTACAAAACTTGAAATGTAGTAATGGTAATGCGCAATTTTGTTGCTCTAAAAATTTCACTTTCGATTTTTTTATCAATATTTTTATAGTTCATTATTTTCATGGTTAAAGGTTACGACCGTTCGGTCAGTGGGGAAGAAGACGAAATTGACCAGTCGAGACACGAATATTTCCCTTAAGAAATTCTTTCGCTCGGAGCTATTAGTTGGCCCAAATCAATAACGTGTAAATCTATTTTATGGGAAATTTTATGGAAAATAATTTTGAATTCAGGTATATTCTCACCGTAACTGCATTTTCAGGAAGATTAGGGGGAATTGCTCTCAGAGGTTGTTTAAAAGGTCCACAAAGGTGTTTTCCGATCGACTTTGCTTAGGTATGAACAGTGCAGTGAGATAAAGAAATATACCAAATTTCATATTTCTGTCGAAAAGTGCAAGGTTTGGCCTGGTTTAGACGTTTACCGTTCTTAATAAAATGAAACTTTAAACAAAAGGAAAACGATTTTTCCAATTCGCAAAATTGTTATCCTACGTGTTATATGCTAAAAATACTGCCAACTTGATAAAACGTTGTAGAATAAGTATGCAATGCAATCGGAAATACTGCAAAAGCCTTATTGAGAATGTCCTTAGCGTGGAGTCAATGTGTTAGTGAGTGAAATTAGTTCCTTCGAAAGTGCAATTCTAGCGCCGCGCCACCCGGCCTGAAGGGTGAGCGTATGCTCTCGTATAGTCTGGACTTGAACTCGTCTTCTCTTACTTCAAGTCCTCGAACACCTGTGTTTAAGATTTGAAGCATGACTTGGGAAATACACGCAGTCTTCAAACGTGAAGTTGTGATGTAGCCACGTTTGAGTAGAGGCAAACGAGCACGAGCACACAATACTAGACAAATTTTTATAACAAATTGACACGGCTCTACCAAGACAGACGGAGACTTGAGACAAAAGTTCTTACTTCATCGAAACGTCGTAACTAAATCTAAACCTCAAATTAATCACAACTATCATCAAGATCATATCCGACTCTCACCTCAATTCTCCTCCGCCTTCGGAGACCTGAGCTGACTAGCTCAATTGGGCGAGTATGAACACGACTTTCTGAAGGCGTGAGTAACTGAAGATAGACCACAGTCAGTTTTTGGTTCACCATTTGAGATCACGTTGATATTTGAGGCTAGCGTTGTCGTTGATTACGGACTCTACTTACCCGCCAAACCTACGAAAATAGTTTGTCGTAGTGATTATAAATCTATTAGGTAAGAGTCTTTTTTGATCAAAAGAAAATAAATAGTTCGATAGAATATATGAACGAGCTTACTGAAAACCTGAAAATAAACAAGGACTGCACAAATCAGTCGATTGGACCTAGAGAGAGGGAGACTACGGGTAACCTGAAATAAAAATTTAGAAAAAGGGCCGAAAGAATCAATCGCTGATAACTCGCAGACTGCAGAATTGCTCTTAGATTTAATCACCTTTGCGCCTAGTTCGTTGGAATCTGAGGAATATCTGAAAAATAAATCTAAATCGATGCTCTCGACTGGAAGGGAAGGATTTGACTCTTCGTATTTCACATTTAAATATTCACATTTTATTAAGTAGGTCAACTAGACCTATGACTAGATATACAAAAGAGTACATAAGCCAGACGGAAGGGACCGTCGAATCTATCATTAATAAATATGTGCAAGATAGCATACCCAAATATCTCCAAATCCAGGTATCTTTGTAAAATTTTCCTTCGTCGTCGATGATGTTTAAGCAAAATATTGAACGTCAATTAAAAAAATCACCAACTCTAAAAATACCCACAAAACCGAGCGTGAGCAACTTTACAAGGTACAAATTGGAATAAATTATCCTGAGATCAGGGCACGAATCCTTCACTCAGTCTGATGTCATAAAAGTCACTTCGAATAAATTTTGGTACGACACGAATTTTGATCAAACATAATTGAACGTAGGTAACACATCGATCGCCCGTAATTAATAAATAAATTCTCATTCGAATGCTTTTCGACTCTTTCTTCTCGACCACGTTTTTAATTTTTTATTGAGAAAATTAAAATCCGTCTCGGCACGTTGAGAAACAGAGGAGACGGAAATCGCACTGGTTTCCGGCGAGCAAAACTCACTGGTAAACCACAAAAAAATCTCTTCTCTCTCTCTCTTCCGCTCTAGATTATAGTATTATTCAGATAGTGGGAGAAGAACGAACAACGATTAACGAGGATAGGCGGGGAAGGACGTAGGAAAAATACTCGCTACACGAAGGTGGACTAGGATGTAATAGGAAGAAGAAAAAGTGAACATGAACTATCTTAATTCTACACTAATACTATCGCGGTTCATATTTACCGACAAACCCCTACGTTCCCGAAAGTTCGGTCCACACAATTTTTGCTACATTTCAAAGTCCTGGTGAAACAGGAATATTGATTTCAATTACTATTGTAACCTTTTTTGAAACAAGGTGACGTATGAGATCGTGCATCAAATAAAAGAAAAACGTGATTTTATCTAGGAGACGGGGTGTGGGCGGTACATGAAACCATCTTCACCCTCCTTTGAGCACTCGGATAAACAATTTGCGGGTAAAATTCTTGATGCTCAGATTCGGGCAACCCATTGTGTAACATTGGTAGTGGCGCCGGAACCGAAGGCAGAGGGGAAATTTACCTCCGTTCATATTTGTATAGGTGCGGGAGCAAAATTATCGTCCACCCCCTCGTTTGATAATTTGATGTATTATTTGAACGTTTGGTACCTCCGCATAGAAAATTATGTTCCAGTGCCACTGAAAATTGGGCTGACAAAGACAGAAAATTCTGTAATTCAGTAGACTCAGACTTCTTTACTAGTCTTAAAGAACATAGCTTTCATTACAGTAGCATAGTTTCAGGTACTTCTCAAAAAACTTTAATCGATCGTCGTTTTTATCACCATTAATTTTCCAATTCACATATTCAGGCACATATTCAAAAAAATTTACGATGATGAAACATTACCAATATCACCAGATAAACTTGAAACTTGGATTTCTCGTGACTACGATTTTCATCATCATTTGGACGTGCGGTTATTTCGTCGATATTTTTCCGGAAAATATAAAACGGCGAACAATCTATTATGTTTCGAAGACTCAACCATTCCCTAGTGAGTCTAATAACTTCTCTGAGCACCTGCTTATGATTGATCCTATTCGTCAATCCGATGCTGATACGATAGAAGAAGCTCAAACTAATTTGATTCATTTTCCCTTATCGTTTTGGGAAGAAAATAAGGATAAAAATTTGTACTACAAGAATAAATCATGCGCGAGGTTTCCCGACCCCTATCAACTTAAAGTCAATAACATATACTGGCAAATTTTACGCACAGAAAAACGAATTTTCTACCTATTCAGCGCTTATTACGATGTAAGGGAAGCCTGTACGTACTGCCCCGCTGTTCGCATAATCGGTATGATCGACTGCCCAAAAGTGAGAGTAATCAAAACTTACTGTCAGGTATGGTTTCCCAATGAGACGGAGCCAATCATTGTTGAGGCTACACGATTCACAGATATGATACCGGATTTCTTCAATAAAACTGATCATCCTGAACTTCTCTATTCGTACTTGATAACGTGTCCACTTCCACAAAAATCTATAGGGCGTGTGCCCATTTTTGTGTCTCTGGTCGAGAGAGAGTGCAATATAGCTACCAATAGCTTACGCATCATCTACGAAAAGCCCAAAGACGTTACCCAGAAAAAAGATCGCTTCGCTGTTTGTGTGAAAATGTTGGATTACCATCACGAAGATAAATCAATACAATTAATAGAATGGATCGAGCTTCTGCGATTGTTGGGGGCAGAAAAATAATTTTCTACTCCCTACACCTTCACAGAAACATTACAAAAGTTCTTGACTATTACAACCGACAAGGTGTAACTGAGGTGATACCGATTACCTTGGCGGGCGATCAACCAAATGCGCCCAACTTACAGCATGTCTTCCTATATAGAAATTATCCCCAGCGGGTTCTTAATGAGCTAATTTCTATGAACGACTGTTTTTACAGGAACATATACCAGTATAATTACGTCACTCCGTTGGATATAGACGAAGTGATTGTACCCAGGAATGATAGTAATTGGAGAGATCTTATTAGAAGAGTATCCAAAAAAGCGTTTTCTACTTTCAAAACAAACGCAGTTGCCTTCACAGCCCCACATACAATTTTTACACCCGAATGCGATAGCTCAACAGAGTGGCGAAAAGATATACCCTCATACATGTACATGCTGCAACATGTTCTACATTATGAGAGCGACTCAATCAAGAGCTGGAATAAAAAAACTTTTTGCGATACCAATGGAGCAGTATCGATACATAATCACTGTGTGATGGACGCTTTCGATAAGTATAGCCACACGTATACGACGGATCCTGAAGAGGCTCGAACCCATCATTATCGGGAAAAGAGTGGGCCCGGAAGCGATTACGATAATATGTTCAAAAAATGCGACGAAATAAAGTCGATGTTAAAAAACGACACAATACTTTGGAGGTACGAGAGGCAATTAGTTAATAATACTTTAACCACACTCCAAGATTTGGGATTTTTTAAACCTTGACCTACCTTTTTGAATTTTCAAATATCGGTGATCTAAGAGTTCTCATGAGAGTGCAATTATGATCTCAAGAAGCAGCACCGCCGGTGAAATTTAATTTTCACCGCCTTAAATACAGTAGGTCCACCCGATTGTTTTTAACCATGATTTTCATAATATTTTTATTGATCGTGAAATTGCCACCCCTTGATTTTGACGTTACAAGTGGCTGCTGGTTTTGCTTGTCCCTAGCGCCGGGGCTGCAAGAAGTAGAGAGAAATAATATAAAGAACAGAAATGAGAAAAAAAAAATATAAATAAAAACACTCGAAAACGAGAAGCAGATGTGCAAAAACATGATTCAATTAATCATTTTCATTTATTCGATATTCATGTGTACTGTGAACTACTGTTTAAATTTTTCTTCCTAACCTGACTAATGTCGGTACGAGAGAACTACCTCAGACTCATTCTGATCTCGATAGATCGTTTTCAAGTCAGTTTTAAAGTGTGTTCTTCGTTGAAATGCTGATTACTGATTAGGATTGAGCCAATGGAACAATCAGGAAAACTTTGTACATTCATTTTGGGAGGAAAGGTGACGTGAGCCGACTACCATGCTGTAGTACATTTTTAAGGCAAATCATGGTGCACGAGACAAATTTCCAACAAATGTATAATACATCATGATGAATTGTATATTACAAGAGATTCAAGCAGAATAATGTAACACAAGTCATAACGTTGTCATAATTATGATTGGTATTCAACATTTTCATATTTTTATGAGGCCTCAAAAAGTTGAAAATACAATTGATATTCATTTCAGTAACTTACGCTGGGATACCATCCCCTCCCAACTCTTTCTCAATTTTTACACTCTCCCATACTCTTGGTCTTATAGTGATGCAAACGCCGTTATTGTGACGTAATACAATCTCAGACAGGATTCCCAAGTCTTCCACTTTTTGCGACGATTTGATTTCGTATTTTCGGAGTAAAGAACTTATTAAAACTTCCTCTTCCAACATTGCGAATTTCTGACCTTTAAAAGACAAAAACAATAGAAAAGGTGAATAGCTTTTGTACCGTATTCGCGAAATACATCGAGTGATGCGCTATCTATTGGCGGGCTCTCTGATTGGTGAATTGAGACGAGAAGGTGATGAAAAAAGTTCTGAAAAAAATTCCAAATGGGGTTATTCAGAAAGAAGATCTTGACAGCTATAATTTTTGCTCTCTGTACTTTTTGATAGAAATTCATATTAAACGAGTTAGAGCTGATTTTATGAGTGTATCTTCTTATGGCAAAAAATACACAATCACCTTCTCGTCCAGTTTCTGTAAATCGCCACCTGCAGCGCCACCGCTCTGTATTTCGCGAATACTTGATCTCATCAAACGTAGATGCATTTATCAATGGTACTTACCGATGCAATTTCGAGGGCCAGCACTGAATGGTACAAATGCAAAAGGATGTCTACCATGCACATTTTCTGGCAAGAAATTATCTGGATTGAATTCCTCTGGATTCAGAAAACCCGCTTTTTGACGATGTATTCTGAAAATGTTGATTTCTACGAGAGTGCTAGCAGGAATTGAATATTTACCACCTGAAAGGTAGAATTTGGTAGAGATCACAAGCGAAATTAAAAACCGCTCTTTTTTCTGTCAAACGGTGCAACTATCCTAGGGCACTTGGACAGTTACTTTTATTCCCTAACAGACACCAAATTGAAGGCCCTTTCTGCAAATTGTGATAAGTCACATCACATTTTTCTGTCTTCTTTCTCTCATTTAGGCAAAATTTCTACCAACTTGGCTTTTGTGAGCAACAATGTGGTTAGGATAGAAATTTTGCTCATACAAATACAATAAGATACAAAAATGTGATGAGACTCATCACAATAATGGCAGAGAGAACCTTCAATTGTTTCATTTATTTCCAGTTGTAATTTCTTAAAATTATATTCTTGAGGTATTCAGATTTTTGGTAATACGGCTCAATTAATTTTGAGCTACGAGCAATCTCCCTCGAAATAATACAATTATCACTCAACTCTTACTAGCTTCAATTATTCTTTCTCGTCAGCATAGTTATATATATAAATACTTTTTTTCATCTTCTCTCGTAAGTTGACGTATGCAATTTCGAGTGCCATCCAAGCCGACAAATTGGGTCCTTCTTAAATTGAATTGATTGAATTTTTCTTTGTTTTTAAAGTATCACTATTCCTTACCCAATGTAACCGGTTCAGTCAGTTGGCGAAATATACTTGGCACTGGTGGCAGCAAACGGTGACTCTCCTTGATAACGCATTCTAAGTATTTCAATTTGGATAAATCATGCAAGGAAGGATCGCGATCCGAATCACCAAACACCGAAAAAAGTTCCTCCGCTACTTTATCCTGCAATACCGATATTGTGAACACGATTCAGTTAATTTAATTGGTAATAACAATAGATGGATTTGACGATCTGCCCGTCATAATCAGGACCCACCTGAATTTCCGAGTGCGAACTCAGGAAATGGATGGTCGACAAAATACCAGACGTTGTAGTGTCGTGCCCCTAAGTATAAATACAATCATAATTTCGAATAAACATTCACTTGAATCGATATTACCTTAATTGGTTTCAAAACTAACCGCGAACATGAATGTATCCACTTCCTCGCGAATATCTTCGTCTGTTAAAGAAACTTCGGAGCTCTCGGCTATATCCAATAGTAAATCCAAAAACGCTTTTCTTTGTTTTCTACCTAAAATATTGTGTTGCGATGGCATTAACATTCTTTCGGACTTGATGGAGGAAAAAGTTTCCTCAACTTACCATCATCACCGACATTCATAGTATTGTGTTTCAAACCCTCTTCTTGTCGTTTTTGTTTATTTTTTTGTATCACCTATAAAATTGTAATTATTTAATTATTGTCAATCGAAATAATATAATTTACGAAAAATTTCAATATATTTGATCCGCCGAAAGACGGCAACAGCGGCGTTGTCGTACCTACATTTCTTTTTACAGAGGGCGAAAGAAAAATTTGAAGGAATTACAAAGCTGCTGTGGAGAAAATCTTTTTATTTATATAATTTCGTAATTCACGGTTTATATTTATCGTCTTCTATTGTGGCAGAAAAGACCTATTCAATCTTCATTCGGGGGACAAGTTTCCCTTTCCATAACACTCCGGTGCTCAGAACGAAATTTTTCCAAGTCCTTGTCATTAAAATACATAATAATTTCAGTGTCGAAAATTTCTGGCTGATGTCGTCAGCTACACGGAACTTCTCTTCCGAAAGAATTTCATGAAGATGACAGCTCTACCTTAACAGAGTGCAGGAAACATTCTGTGGGGTAAATTGTTTCTAGAATTTATACGAGAGGAGAGGGACTTGGAAAAAATTCTGACTCTCGATTTCCGAGCTACTAAAGAAGAGAGACTTTTGAAAAAAGTTGAGAACGTGTAGGTCGATACAAACACAAGCTTACGTTGCTCGATCCATTATTCTTCATCACGCACCTACATCAAGTCCTGACTATTCGGCTTGTCTTTTTCTGAGGATGTATCCCCCCTAACAAAATGGATAGTGGGTTCTCCGCTAAAAACTTGCCAATGGCAGCGGTATGCACGTCTTCAAAACACGAGGTATTGACACTCGCCCTAAATCCTGTTCTACAAAATGATATAGTTCAGTATTCGCCCGCTTGGAGCGACACGGATTAGTTGCCCACTAGCTTTCACGTATACCAATGCTATAATGGATTCTATCCATACTATCCCACTCAATAATTTTGTTCGCCTGGAATGGAACAGTAATTTTATCAAGTATTTTGAGTTATTGAGTTGAATTTGAAATTTGAGATTATAATAATTTGAGCCATGAACGCCTTAATCCCTTAAATAAGCCTGATTATGAATATTTTGTAATCATACTATTACGCGCAATGTACACCATTATTTTGTAGCTTCAGTTGAAAAATGATACTTATTTCATTTCAATATCAACGTGCATTCATTCTGTGATTTATTCTTGAAGTTAGAACACAAACTTATGCCTTCCTGAAGGTTACAACCCAATATTACGTAATATGAGTGGTGCTCAAAGGAGTAAACTAAACAAACGAAATAAAAACTGCAAAAACTGCACTATTCTCCTTTCGCTCAAAGATAGTCTTCATACCAAAAGCGCAGGCACCTCGGCTTCAGTAATTTCTATTCTGTTTGTAAAATTGGAAATTTTTATTCAAAATTTAGTGAATAAAGAAAACTATTGTAACGTTCTGCGGCAAAGCCACAAGCAGCAAGCTTGCACGTACCCCGAAACTTTTAGTAAAGACGGACGCTACTAGAAAGCGCATCTGTAACTGCCGAACATTCCTGAAAAGTCCAGAGCCCAAGCAATCAATTTTGCATAACTCATTTGCCGTTCTAGAAGATATCTCGAAGAATCCGGAAATAGGAGAAAGACTATAAATAGCCGGCAGTAACCTGCAAGGAAGGTTCAGTTAGTTCAGTTGGTATACTGAAGCGATAAAGTTAACTTGCTCTTGTGTTCTTAACGCGATTGTATAGTGGTTAACGGTGTATTTTGCAGTTAACGTGCTCTCGTGTTTTTCAACGCGAACACCTTGTGATTAACTGTGTGTTTACAGTGTTTAGACTGTGTAGTGTATTTGCGGTTCCAGTAATAAAGTTCGGTTTTTACAATTGTCCTTTGTTATTGGCATCGGCGGAAACTTGGTGACTGGTAGAACGTCACAATTGGTGTCAGAAGTGGGATTCAAAGACATCGCGCTTCAGAGTGAATCGGATTGGATTTGGATTGAATTTGAAGACATCACGCTTCAGAAGTGAATCGGATAATCTGACGTGAAGTGGAGATTGATTGTGGATTTGTAGTGGTTGTGGATTGTGATATTCACACGTGAAGTCGAGATTGATTTTGGAATTGAATTTGATTGGTAACCGGTATTGAGTATTGGTGAATCAACAAATTGTCCAAGATGATCCAAAAGAAGATGTGGGAGCTGACCAAGGTTGAACTTCAGAGGGAACTGAAGAAGAGGTCGTTGCCGCACATTGGAACCAAAGATGAACTTGAAGATTATCTGGAGAACGCTCTACTAGCAGAAGGTGCAGATATCAATGAAGTTAATTTTTATGTGGAAGCTCCGGCTAGTGATGTGACTGCAATGCTGCAGATGTTGACCAATGCAGTAGCTAAATATTCGGAAGACCTGAAGACTGGGTTGAAGGTAATAGACCAGAAACTTGAACAGAATAAGGAAGATCTCAACCAGAAACTTGAACAGAACAAGGCAGATCTCAACCAGAAGCTTAAACAGAACAAAGCAGATCTCAAAGCAGAAATTTTCAATGGAGTAAGAGAAGCTGTGAGCGTTGAAGTCAAACACCAATTTGAACCAATAGTCGAAAAATTCAAACAACAATGGAAAATGGTGGACAAACGTCTTCAGAAACTAGAAGGGAATGCAACAGTAAACATGGCTGTAGATCCACCAAGCATTGCCTTCTTCAGTTCTGGTCCTAATGAAGGAAATGTACCAATTATAGAACCTCCAACCAAGAAGATAAAAGTGGCAGAAGAAAATGAAGATTTTGAGCAAAATGGTTCCATCACTGATCATGGGAAGCTGAAGTCGGCAACAGTGGGCCTGTCTTCAACTGGGGCTGAGGAGGAGCCCAGGAGCTACAATTTGAAAGGGAAGTGCTCTGACAGTCAATCAAAAGAGAGCGTAGAGCCTCCAACCAAGATGGTAATTGTGACGGAGGAAAATGAAGATGCTGTACACAATGGACCCGTCATTGAAGAATTTCCATCTGAGAAGATAGATGTAACTATAGAAAATCAAGAAGTTATGCACAATGGTTCCGTCATTAAAGAATCTCCAACCAAGAAGATCAAGGCGATAGAAGAAAAAGATGTGCAGAATGATTCTGTCATTGAGGAGTCTTTAGCCAAGAAAATGGAAATGATGGAGAAAAATGAAGATGATGTGCGGAATGGTCTTGTCATTGATTGTGGGAATGTGGACAAGCTTGAAAATAGTTGCTTGATGACTTCTGTAAAGTGGAACAGAAAGAAAAAAGTTCTGATTGGGACAAAAATCAGATCCCATTACAAAAGGAGAAAAAGTAAGAAGTACCGCAGGATGAAGACAGCCATCAAACGGGTCTGGTGCAAAAATCATCTTGACAAGCTCGAGTCAGCAGTGAAACCAGATAAAGGATTCTTAGACAGCCATAGAGATGAAAGGAAGTGGTACAACCGTGGTCAAGAAAACTGCTTTAGAGCGCACTGTCCAAAGAAGAGAAGATGTGTTCACTCACTGGAAGAATTAACCGGGCAACTACATGCAAACCAGTAATTTTTCTGTGGCTGAGGATGCCTGACCTGACTCCATACAAAAATGGTTTTTGAACATGGCGGTTCAAGTTTCCGGGATGTGATTTTCCTGACGGATGGTGAAGATGATTGGAACTGATCTCACCAATTACAGGAATTGGTGACGCCAAATTCATGGTCCTGTCAATGGGTACATCTTTGCTTGCCTGGTTGGACAGTTGGTGACTGGTAGAATGTCACAACTGGTTGGAAAGTGGACATGAGTTGATGTGTTCTGTAAGGAAGCAACTTTTGTGCAATTGGTGGATATCAATGGACTGGCAATATGTTCAGTGAAGGTTGTTTTTTCCACCAGATGGAAGCAAATGGAGACTGAAGACCAGATGAAGATAAGAAGCTGATGGAGAAACATGGTTAATGGTACATCGGATTCAATTGGCCCTATGGAGTCTGGCGCTTGAACGGGACGTTCAAGAATGAGGAGGGGATAGTGTAACGTTCTGCGGCAAAGCCACAAGCAGCAAGCTTGCACGTACCCCGAAACTTTTAGTAAAGACGGACGCTACTAGAAAGCGCATCTGTAACTGCCGAACATTCCTGAAAAGTCCAGAGCCCAAGCAATCAATTTTGCATAACTCATTTGCCGTTCTAGAAGATATCTCGAAGAATCCGGAAATAGGAGAAAGACTATAAATAGCCGGCAGTAACCTGCAAGGAAGGTTCAGTTAGTTCAGTTGGTATACTGAAGCGATAAAGTTAACTTGCTCTTGTGTTCTTAACGCGATTGTATAGTGGTTAACGGTGTATTTTGCAGTTAACGTGCTCTCGTGTTTTTCAACGCGAACACCTTGTGATTAACTGTGTGTTTACAGTGTTTAGACTGTGTAGTGTATTTGCGGTTCCAGTAATAAAGTTCGGTTTTTACAATTGTCCTTTGTTATTGGCATCGGCGGAAACTTGGTGACTGGTAGAACGTCACACTATATTACATGAATCAGAGTACAAAAAAGCATGAATTAAGAAGAATGCAATTTTGACTCCTTTTTTTTTGCCTTTGATTTCTTTTTGTGGGAACGATTTTCCTCGCGTTCATATTGGCGCATCCGCATTAGGAGATAGTAGTGGAGGGCTTGCGCCAAAATTTGATTCTGATGTTCTTTACAGGGAAACGTGAGATTGATATTCTCAAAAACGTCGTTCAATGTTTTCTCATAGACATTACTAGAGAGAACATTTTGAGCAAAAAAGGATTCGGTTTCCCGGAAGATTTTATACAAGTATAAGTTGCAGTACTTCAGAAATCCCCGTGTTCTCATATTGACAATTTGGGCGACTTCCAACGTGGAGGTCTCAACTTTCGTTAGCAACGAATCCTTACAAAGTTGACATTTTGTAAATTTCTCCAGTTTTCGGGATAAATAGCCGCATGCCGAATATATAACCAAATCGAGTAATTCAGATTAAGTAGAATCAACCGCAAGATGTTCCTCCCAATCATCGTGTTCAGTTAATGAATCAAGCTGATCTTTCAGTTTCTTGATAGGTGATTCCGATTTATCATTAAAAATATGTTTCAAGTCGTCAACAGTTATGGGATTACCGCGATCATTCTTCAATTCGTCAACCGTGCAATTCCCAAACTTCGGGGGCTTCAGAAGTTTGTAGATCGATAGCAGGCCAGGAACATAATTCAAACAACAGGGACTAAAAAGAAATGATTTTTAGAGATTAATGACGAGCATCTAGGGAAATCTTACCAACTTTATTTACCGGTAACTGACGTTATTCTTTCATGCTTTGCTAACTCTTTTATTTCCCTCTTTTGCATTAAAATCTCCACGGGTTTGTTCTCTGAACTATTTGAGAACAACCCTGGACGCATTCGGGTAATTTGAAAAAGAGGCAATCAGGTCATAGGGACGACGCGATGACTCTTATGCACGTCTGAGCCGTGAGTAAGCTCAAGGAGAGTTTCCAGAGAACCCTCTGCAAATAAAGAACGAATAATACATACTCACATCCATAGACATTCCGTGTAGAATTTCAAGAGTCTTCAATTCTTTTTTGTGAAGATTCGAGTGCGAGTAAATACATTTGTTGTGCCATAGCGGTTGCAGTACTTTTTCAATAACTATATTGCTCATACTAAAATTTCAGAAAACGTTGAATCAAGAAAAAAAGTTCACATAATCTCATTGACTCCGGTTCATATTATACTCACCTTAATACACTTTCTAAATATGCCGGTGACTCATTATTTTGGACGTTCAACGTAACTCCCATAGCTGTTTCTGTGTAACAAATTACAATTTATTAAAGTCTAAATAAAAATAGAAGAAAAAAGGGAAAAGATCATGTGAACGCAACTTACCGCAGATCACATCGAAGGTAAATCTGTGCACAAATGAAAAAATATCCCGTTCTTCTTCTTCATCTACCCTTGAACTGAGTTTTTCCACCATCGTTCGACTGTGTCTAGCGATAATGGGGAGAAATGATTCCAAAATAGAGAAGTGGAAAGTTGGTGTGAGTAGTTTTCTCCGTTGGTGCCATTTAGAACCTACTCATTATTCATAATTAGCAAATTTTTTCCAAATTGCTACAGGTTGATGAGAATTAGGGAATTAGTTCACAATCGACTTACCATTAGAAATTAGTAGACCAGTTCCTAACCAAGGTATCAGGAAATCATAACTCGTAGATTTTTTTGTATTGATTCGCGAACTCAATATGACCTGCCGGTGAACAAATTAAAAAAGGAGTAGGTATTTTTTTGAAATAGTAATTTAAAATGAAGCGCGAGGATAAGTATTCTAACATGATATGTTTTTCATACCTCTGCATCTTCGGCGCTTGAACACACCACCACTGGTCTCCTTCCCAACCACATTTTGAATAATTTACCGTATTTTACGGATAAATCATTCATATATTTTAATCGCTCTTAAAAAAAGAATGAAATAATTTTGTTTACATGAGCGAACATTTTTGAAACAAGAATTTAAAAATCCTATAGGTTTACTTCGGTCACTTGAAATTTAGAATTACAGTGAGGCTACATGGCACTACACTCGAAATTTTTTTGTTAGCTACCGAATGAGGTTGCTCTACCCATCAGTAATTATTAGGCTGCGGTATGTCAGGCTAACTAGGTGACCCCTTATACGTCTTGTGTAGCCTGGTATATAATAGTATTTTGTTCAGGATGAAACTACGCTGTACGCGCTCCTGCCCCAATCGACATTTCTTAGAGAACTGGAAAAGCTCTAATCACGTAGTGCGCTATGAGTTGAGAAAATGAGAAATTGCGAAGGATTCTACAAAACAAGCTACAAGCTAGTGAAGCGACGAAATGAGCAATTCCTCACTGTTCTTATCGGCTACCCACTATATGTCCGGAAATTTAGCTCGAAAAAAATAAAATATGAACAAATTGATCGGTGGCGGTCTCTCTGTCAACTACTCTTGGTCTTCCTGATGATTGAGCTTCGATTGTCGTTGAAGCACGTGAAAGACTTCTTTTACCGCAAGATTTTATTTCTCTGAACATGATAAACAAACGCAAAGTTTCTCAAGGGGCAAAAATTTATACTTCTGACAGCTAGTAGACCTACTAATATCTGGACAGCATTGTCTCCCTCCTATCTGTCATGACGTACACCTTTCTTCATCCATCGTTTAGACTCGTTTCAAGTTTAAAAAAATTTACAGAGGCCTACCTTTGCGCGGGATCGTAACGAGCACCCATAAATTTCCGATTAGTGGATATGTGCGGGGTCCAGGCAACTGATCCAAAGAGCCGAATTTGTCTCGGCATTTTTTACGATATTCAAAATAATAAACTGCCAGAAAAACGATCACGGTCAATAAACTGATTACGAACATTATAGTAGTATTACGTATTACAAAGTATACGGGTTGAATTTACGCGTCTCGTGCAGACGAGATCAAAAAGTAATCTAGCAAGTACTCGTTGGTACCTATAAATTTGAAGCAGACTATGATGGTACGAATGTGAGTAATATTGTACATAAAAATAAAGTATGTAGATTTGGCAAACATTGGAACGAGAGCCCACTCTTCATTCGAGCATGGTAGACGAAAAATATCACCTTGATGAGGTTATTCTCTGATGCAATACAGGTAGACTTTTCCATCAATGTGTACGTACCGGTACGCATTCAGGTATTTGAACGTTCAGGAGTGCTATGCTTATTACTCACTTCAACGAAGACAGATGAACAACTAAGTACCGGTAAGTCGTCATCACATCATAACCGGGAGTTCGGTTTTCCACGTTTATGTTGCCGGTCTAAAAAAACTTCAGACTTTGTATAAGTACTGTGCTTAGTCACTCTTTCAATAGTGCGAATGTCTGACAACTCTGCCGCAATAAATAGTAAACAACAAGAATATTATTTTGATTGCAGGATCAACACAAGCAACTTAGAAGTTGGATTCTTTGGTAATCGTGAATTTGCTCTTTGTTTTTTTTTTCTCGTCGACCGGTGTAAAATGAACAATGAAAAACAGAAAATCATGAAGCTCGTTTTGGCAAAGTTTGAACGATTGATGAATTTTAGACCGTCTCATTAGAATTTTCCTATCCTGTGTCAGTTATAATAATCGAAGACCACGATCAATAAGACTTTTGTTCCTAACATCAACAAAATTCGACCACTATTTCAATATATTTCGTCTTGACCAAATCAACTTAAAACATAACAAAGACAACTGGATCTAATCGCTTTACCTACTTTGATATAGGGGGCGAAAGGTCTCGGGTTTGGATCCCGACGAGGTGATCTAAATTTTTCGCCTGTATTTTTCATTTGCCAACAACCTCCCTCCTCTACTTTGATGTAGGGCTGAAATGCAGCGAAGTTACAACGTTGCACTGCAAAATTAGTGGACGTTAAGTTACATGGACACTAATTGGAAAAGACGAAAAAGTTGGAATATTTTGATTCTTATGCAACCATTTGTAGAAGAGATGGATTTTCGGAAAGAATGAAGAGAATGAGAATTGGAAGAGCAATTAATTTTGACATGTTTCATGTCTTTTCTCCATCCCCTAAATCTCGAAGATGCATCCGGTTGTCCGCATGGATGACTTTGAGACTTGTAAAATTTTCAACTTCGAACCTCAGCCCTATCCCTAATTCCAAAATTCGCGTCTGGGCGTCTATACAGTTCTCTAGTATAGGAAATAGTGTCATACTATCATAAAAATGTATACAATATACTGGAGATGAACAAGGCGAGGCCTCTTCTTTTCTTAATACTAGTTTTCTACTGGGAGTTAGACTTATACTGGACGGAGAAACTAAATCTCTCTTTGATCTATGCATTGAACTAACTAGCTTCATCCTAGGTCTAGGAATCCTAAAGCTCAAGAACAGAACAAGAAGTGGGCCGACCTCAGGCTGCTATTGTGGGTTTAGTTCTCATCATATTATAGACCTAATACTATACAATAAACTAAACCAAGGAGTGAGCTCTTGGAAGCTAGTAGCTTAAAATATTGTGAACTAGACTCATACTAGCTAAAATCTATGCCTAATGGACACCCATACCAGACCAATGAGGGGGGTGAACGAGCCCAAAGTACGGTTCTATGTAATCTGTTAATTAGTATACAGAACCGCGAGTGAGCTACCCAAAAGCTATTAGCTCAAAATACCCTAACTGGAACTATGCACCAAGGAAAGGTCTCTAAAAGCTATCAACTTGAAATAGTTAACACGTATTGGTGAGATCTGGCTCTTCATGAAATCGCGTGTTTTGGTGGGGAACCCGCTATCCATTTTGTTAGGGGGATAACATCCTTAGAAAACGTCCGCGTCCGGGAGTTTCTGTGCTGTGACGTGACATGTGACGCTTTATGACATTATCAACGACCTTGACCTACTTTAGAGACTGGGAAAATTTTCAACTTCCAGCCGGGATGATTTATGACGTCATCAATGACCTTGACCTTGACCTACTTTAGAGTCTGGAAAAATTTTCAATTTCCAGGCGGGATGATTTATGACGTCATCAATGAACTTGACCTTGACCTACTTTAGAAACTAGGAAAATTTTCAACTTCCAGCCGGGATGCTTTATGACGTCATCAATGACATTGACCATGACCTACTTTAGGGACTTGGGAAAATTTCAATTTCCAGCCTTCATTATTATAAGGTCTAGCATGCAGTAAACTGAGAAGAGCCCAGCCAACTCATTTTCTCAGAGGGCATTTTCGCGCCAACGTGCGAGCGTGGGAGGTTGCGGGTTCCCCGCTGCCATTGCAAACCTGCAATGGCCTCCAATTTTTGGGAGTACGTTGGAAGAAATGACAAATTTTGGGCAAAGTAAGTGATAAAAAAATTTTTGCAGCCAGACTGTTACCAGGCCTTAAGATTAGATCGTCATGGTTCGCTTTTAGATGAAAGTTCCACCTTGTGAATGAAAGATTCCGATGACCACAATGCATTAGGCTGGTGCAAGCGCACACTAAAGTCTGTCTGAAAGAGCCGAGAATCCCCGGATGAAGTGATTGAATGATAATGATGAGTGCGGATGTTTACAAGGTGTGATTCCGTGTGAACATCCGCTCTCAACATCATCCTTCACAAATCGAACTTCAATTCGTTTTCAAATTTTATTCGTTTCAAATAGGATTGTTAAAGAACCAAGAATCGACTTTGCAACGCGCGTTGTAAAGTCTTCTATACCAGTCTGCAACAAAGATATGTAATAAACATTATCAAGAGGTAATTTTCAATGTTTTTACGTTTGAAAAGTACAAGATAATACAAAATTTAGTCAATTTAGAGCAGAATTCAATTATCACGGTCTTCTGTAGCAAATAGGACCATTGATAAACCAAATGCGCAACGTTACTTCGTGAAATTAAAGGTTTGAATAAGAATTTTTGCATTCTTTGAGTTTATCGTACATCCAATTTGAGCTTGACCCATTCGCTTTGGGCCGGGTGTTTTTGAGTCACATCTATTATTGGCACAGGTACGTTGACGACATCTTGAGCGCGTGGACTGGTCCTGAGGAGCTTCTTAGTGAGTTTCTCGCTTACTTGAACAGCCGATACCCTTCCATAAAATTCACACTGAAATTCGGTGGCTCCTGTGAGAACTTTTTGGACTTGACCATCTCTGTAATAGACGGCATTTGGTATTTACCAAAAGGACACTTCGACCGAATTAGAAACTCTTAATAGTCTTATACATCGCCTCACTCACATACCTCTGAGTGAGGCAGCTATCCGGAAAGAATTCGTGACGATAAAGCATCTTGCCAGAGTGAACAAGTCAAGTTGGACATTGACCTTATATGGTTCGTAGGAGGCTCACAAGAGAGAACCTCAACTCTACGACCTTTCTCCCGGGATTCGTATCCTGATAGTAGAAAACAGTGGATTGGGCTGCCGTTTCTTGGAAAGTTTCCATCGGAGTTGTCCCGCGTCCTCTGTCCGTTCGGTTTCCAGCCGGCGTTTTACAATATTTATATTGTTAAGAATTTATTTGTTAAATTAAAGGATTCCATTTCGAGGGCCGGGAGAGGAGGGGTTTATAGGGTAGCCTGTAGGGATTGTGCCGTTGTAATATAGGGATGACTGGCTGTTTCCTCCAGATACAAAAAAGCTTGAGTAAAGGAAAAATGGGGAGTCGGCCTTTGCTGATCACTTAATCGAAAGTGATCATAGCCTTAGGGAGGGGTCCGGAGTTCTTATCCACAAAGAAAGTTCGTATTTTAAGCCATTGGCTCTCGAAGAAATTGAAATTTCTCGGCATCGGAATACGGCGTCACCAGGTTTAACAGATATATTCCTGAGGACCGATTGATTGAATTATTCTATGAGAATGATTCACATTTTTATGACTCGCTGGTTCAGTCATGATCTCCTTCGATGTTACCTCTTCTTGCTGATGTTAGATTCAGTCTCTTTCTAAACCTGGAGAATGGTTGATCAGCCGAAAGCCGCTCGTTCGTGTTGAATTTTATGCGGTACCAGTATTTATTTTGTCTGCACTCTTTGAGTACCTATTTGTATTTATTGAGCTCAGCGATATTATTTTGAACTTTTCTAAGTACTTCTCTCAGTCAGTCATTCAATTCTGCAGTCAAATAAGTTGTTTTGGAAGTATTTTCTAAATCACCATTCTAATCATTTTTCATTAATAAAAACTTACGAGCTATTTTATTGAGACTGTTGCCCCAAGAGACAAGCTAACAAAAAACTCAAAAAAAAATTCAGAGCTTGGACCATTATTAATTTATGTTACGTTTGAAAGCCTACCACACACAAAAATATAATTTGTAAAAACAAAGAAAAAAAATTACATTTTTCCTAATTATTTGCCCCTCCTAATTCATATTCATAATCAGTGTGAGATCAATTGTACATAGTTTCGCTTGTACGCTGGAAGATTTATTTTTTTAAGGGTTGGAGGGGGAGGCTATTCAACTTATGCTTACATAAATAAATATCTTTGTTACTCATTCTCATAAAATTGGAAAAACTAATAAATTAGGTAATGAATAAGTAGATCAGGTTCAAATTATGCTATCCGTTTCAGCGACTGGAGTACCATCTTTATTCATATATTTTCCCATTTTAATTTTTCCATTTCCTTGGTTTTATAGTGACACGAACTCCATTATCGTGACGCACGACAATCTCCAAGAAAGTTCCTAAGTCTTCCATTTTTTGTGATGATTTAATTTCGTATTTGCGGAGCAAAGAGGATAACAAAACTTTTTCCTCTAACATTGCGAATTTCTGACCTATAAGGGTCAAATAAAAATTGTTATTAAAACCAATGAGATGATGACGCATCTTATTTTTAATGAAAATATTCATTATATTTACCAATGCAATTACGAGGTCCCGCACTAAAAGGTACAAATGCAAAAGGATGTCTACCATGAGTATTTTCTGTCAAAAAATTATCTGGATTGAATTCTTCAGGATTTGGAAAACTCGATTCTTGACGATGTAATCTCAAAATGTTGATGTCTACAAGAGTACCAGCTGGAATCAAATATTTACCACCTGAAAGCAAGAATAAGATGACCTGCCGATCATGAATGCAGAATCAATAAATGATAGAAGATGAGAGAGGATTGGCAAACAATAAAATTCCAGATAATATCGATCAAATTTTTAAATTTTGGCGGAATAATTCGAATACTGGAAAAAAAGAAAAATCATAGTCGGAAAATGTACATGCCGTAATGTGTTTCGCTTGTTATCATAATCCTGTCCCATAAAAATTTTCTTGTTCCTCAAAAATATAAGTATGTTACTCCTGGCAAACAATTTTGAAGATCATTTCCCAACTGCATCCGAAAATGACAGCGACAATATCTAAGTTTTCTCACAGTTCCACATCAATTTTGACGCAGAAAATAACTACAATTCATTTTTTTTTTGTACCTAAAGTCACAGGTTCAGTCAGCTCTCGAGCAATATTTGGCACAGGTGGTAACAGACGATGACTTTCCTTGATAACGCAATCCAAGTATTTCAATTCGGAGATATCATGTAAGGAAGGATCACGATCTGAATCACCAAATACAGAGAAAAGTTCTTCCGCTACTTTATCCTGTAATAAAATTAGTTCCTAGGTATTAGCACGAGTCAGTATAGTTAATTGACAGTTGATACGATTATAAATTGTCACAATTCTGACCCACCTGAACATCAGAATGCGAACTTAAGAAATGAATGGTCGACAAAATACCAGACGTTGTGGTATCGTGCCCCTAAAAATGTAAATCATTCGATTAAGTACAAATAAATCAGAACTTTCTCACTCTCGGTTACTCGAGTCTAACCTCGAACATGAATGTGTCTACTTCCTCTCGAATATCTTCGTTTGTTAAAGGAACTTCGGAACTTTCAGCTATGTCCAAAAGTAAATCCAAAAATGCTTTTTTTTGTTTTGTTTCGGAAGTGTCGTAGATGATATCAGGTTTCATTTTTTCTTCTTGTCGTCTCTGTTTGTTTTTTTGTATCACCTATGAAACACAGTGATTCCAAATTTAAATGATAGGTTGCAATATCAGAAGGAAAACCCTTTCAAAGTCAAGCTAGTGATAGGAAATGTAACTTATGACCAAAAATGATGAATGTATCTTTTCAGACTTGTTAGCAAATCTCTTCGACCGGATATTGAAAATCTTTAATACTCAGTGATGATTTGGGCGGAATTCAGTCAATCTGTTTTATATTATTGAAGCAGGGTTTATTAATTTATTTTTGGGTCGCTCATAAAGTGAGTGGCAAAACTCTTGCACACTCTCTCGGATGAAATAAGCACTTATGGTAAAAGATTGATGATGTGCCAATTAAGGCAAAGTCTTTCCTATTACGACGGTCTCAGTAGAAGCCTCAATATAAAAGCATTAAACAACATGGCATGGCTTGATGTCAGGAACGCAGAGAGAAATGAGCTTTATAAAGACCAAGGAAAAAAATATTCAGAAAAAAAGACCTATCTGACCATGGACTAGGCACTTACATCCATTGACATAGAGTGTAGAATCTTGAGAGACTTCAATTCTCTCTGGCAGAGATTTGAATGCGAGTATATGAATCCGATGCGCCATAACGGATTCAGTATCTTTTCCATTATTATTCTGGTCATACTGAAATTTTAGAAACAGTGAATTCAGGAAAGAGTTCAAGTTGAAGGTACACACTCGTAATGATACCTACCTCATTACATGTTCTAAATATTCAGGTGACTCGCTTTTTTGAATGTCCATTTTGACTCCCATGGCTGTTTCTATAATACATCACATCACATATTTCAAATAGAGATTACGAAACAAAAAAACCTTCTAAACGCGACTTACCGCAAATTACATCAAATGTGAACTTGTGCACAAATGAAAAAATATCCCATTCCTCTTCTTTATTTTCCATTAGGCTGAGTTGCTCTACCATCGTTCTACTATGTTCAGCGATGATTGGAAGAAACGATTCCAGAATAGAGAAGTGAAAAGCCGGGGTTAGTAGTTTTCTGCGTTGGTGCCATTTGGATCCTAAACATCACTTTTATCAAATGAATTTCTTTTAAACTTCCAGTATTTGCAACCAAAGTTCGATGAATTCGCAATCAACTCACCATTAGAAATCAATAGACCAGTTCCTAACCAAGGTATCAGGAGATCGTAACCTATGGATTTTTTGATGTTCGTTCGAGAAGTCAATAAAATCTACCGATGCACAAAAATCAAAAATAAATTAAATTAATAGAAACCCTCGACTGTTAATTGTACAATCATGCAAAATAGACGCTTCACAAACTATTCAGGAAATCAATTTTCAGGTCCCAAACTGTTTTGGTCCCTTGAGGTATAGATGAGGGAATGGTTGAGGAAGGAGGTACAATAAATCACAACTACTTCCTTCTCCGTTTGGAGAGAAAGGGGAAGGGGTTATGGTCTGTCATCCTCACCTCTCTCAAACATTTCCAATCAAGTTTCAAGAACAAAAACAGCTCTATTTGTGAGACTTTCGGAGCCCACAAAATTTAATTATTCTGACGGCGCTGTTTTAATACACGATCTACAGTGAATTCATTGATTTAGTACCCATGCTGCACCTCGAGAAGGCAATCTAGCTCACAGCCCCAAAATTGTCAAAATTCCGTGTTCAGAATGTTGTCGAAATTCTGAGTTGAAAAAAATGAACTTCTGATGCCGTCTAGGAAAGCGATAAAAAGATCTCCCTCCTCTGGCCTCATCTTTCAACCACACGCGTCCATGTACGACCGCAACTTGCCAAGGAGAATGCCTCTCACATTTAAAATTTTAATTTTTGCGTTCAACCAAAATTTTTCAATTGTTTGAATGGATGCGACTGTGAATGGGTTCACATAACTTTGATAATGATTCACAGTTTCATGCGTATAGCCTTCCACCGTCAAACATTAGTATACTGGCCATTCATCTGAATGAATCTCCATACCTACCCATCTCCTATTGTGACTTGATGCTTGATATAAGGGTTCGCCTGTTCGGACATAAAAGCATTATTGCTTTTATGTCATTATACGTTTCCCTAAACTCATGACTACTTATTACTAATTTTTCAAGTCCCAAATCCCCTTGTTAGAAAGAGTACCTACAATTATGTAAAGATTTTTCTCTCTCTGAAGATTTTTCAAGAAATATACAATGTAAAATATCATTTAAGTTGGACTTTACCTCCGCGTCTTGGGGATTTGCAATTAATACTATTGGAGTCGTTCCAAACCACATTCTGAATAATGTACCGTATTGTTTGCCCATGGAAATCATATGTTTCAATCGATCTTCAAATAAACAGATTGACAATTATCAATTTCAATCGTAAATATAAATTACAATTATTGTATAGTCTACGGTCAGAGAAGAGAACCCAAATAGGTTTGGTTGATGGTGAAAGTTTACTGCAGTTGAACTTCCCAAACATGGACTCGAAAAACTATGATGCATGCTTAAGATGGCGGTAGGTGTTCCAATGGGCTTACCGACCCATAGTTCCGCTCGTACCAGCATCAATATAAAACAATTAGCTCGGTCCGGCAACATCACCTAAGCATCCATTTACGTTCCAGTCGCACAACACGCTCCCACTGTCTACTTTCAAGAAACAAGCAATAAAATACATACTTGGCCTTCCCTCCTAGGATTCCGCATTTCCTATCAAAAACAAAATCGTCTTCCGAAAGCCACGTCAGAAAGCCATCAAATGTTCCCTCCTCACAATAATTGCTAACTACTTAATCCTGCACGTCAACACCACAAAAATTTTTGGCTTCAATTTCCACAACCGTCACTCTTGGATCCCCCAAATCAAACTAACAAAATCAAAATTCATTCGAGCACACAATGTCTTGAAATTCCTTTTCCACCCCAAAGAGGGTAGTAACCGAATAATCCTGCCTCACCTCTGTTAAAGTTTAATCCGATCCATTTTCGATCATGGCTCACACATTTATGGTCTCGCACCCTCCTCTCATTTAAAACTACTCGACACTGTCCAAAATTCTGCTCTCAGAATAACTACTGGAGCTTGCTGAGAGTCTCTGAGCAGACACTGGTATCTTTCTCTCTCTCTCCCCATTAGCGATGAAAGAAACTAACAACCAACTTCCTCACAACTATCCTGCACTATCCTCAAATCCCCGTCCACCATTGCATATTCCCCCCCTCACTGCAACCAAAACTCCGTAATGAACCCACGTCCCAATCTAGAACTCCAATTAACACGCTCCTTCAAGTTCCACTGTCTCAACCACATCCAGCGGTGGATTGAGGCACAATCATCACATGCAACTGCTTGTGTCCGCGCGCGAAAAATTTTTTGACTTAATAAAAAGAAAAAAAAAAAAAAAAAAGGGAAAAAAAAAGGTCACCGCGTGAGTGTGCTTGTATCCGCGCGGAAGCTAAGTCTATCGCTGACCACATCATTCCTTCACCCTCTCCGTGGCTCTTTACTCTACCCAAAATAATTCGCATCCTCTCACGCCTCCCTCGTCTATCAACTTCTTTCGCAGAATACGAGATACAGTTCAAAAAAATTCTCAACACGTTTCACAACCCTATATAATGTTTCACCGATGGTTCGAAATATCAAAACAAATCCGGCTTCGCATACTCACTAAGTCACATCACAATCTCCCACCGACTCCGTAACAACGCATCAGTCTACACCACTGAATTCAGGCACTATATTACGATAGGTACGCTGGACTGATAACAGTCAGGCAACTTTTTGTCAATAAGGTACAAAGCTCTTCCTCGTAGTGTAACCGATAGATACCGACATGACTCGCCGTTCCGCGACGCTGCGTAAAACGTTCTCCTACCTTACAGCCAAAAAGTCGTCTTTCTGTTTATCAGTCTAGTGTGCCTATCGTAATATGGTGCCTTAACTGAATTACAAGCAATCTTCAACTGTCTGGAACACATCCTCACCAATCCTACCTTTTCTCTCTTCCCTCGATTCATTCTTGGTCATCTCCGACTCCCTATAATCTCTTGACGTCATCTCCAGCTGCACCTCCTCCCACTCACTCACAAATTGTATACACACTCTCATTGCCACCTTTCATACCATTCCCATTTCATTATATTCTTCATCTGGGTATCTAGTCACAAGGGTATCCCAGGAAACGAAAATGTAGACAAAGCAGCCGAACTAGCATCCCAACACCCATCAGTCAACCGCTATTTCCTCCCCTTACGTTCTGATCTCTCCAAACATATCAACAAATTCATCACGCAAGCATGGTTCACTCATCGGTCTAAACTCATACAAGCTAGCCCAAATTTAAAAAATTCCATCCCATGGAATTTTCCAATCTGTCGACACGCAGAAAAGAGACAGTCATCACCCGTCTCAGAATCGGCCACATCAGACTCACACACACCCATCTCATCTCTAATCTTATGCCTCTCTCATGCTCTCATTGCGAGTCTGACCCCTCACCCCTATCCGTTCAACACATCTTCTGCTGCCCAGACCTCCTCCATCCCCCAGCCAACTTCCTCCCACGCTTCTGAACCCAATTTTGCCGAGCTCATAGCTCTAAAGGCAGGCTGCTAGCAGCTCTTAAATTGAAATAATATTTTTAAAAAAAATTAATATTGATAAAATCATCAGGAAGAAGCTCAATGCTCTTGCTCTCGATAGGACCACCTTAAAAAAGGATACGGGGATTCGTCTACCACTTCTAGGGAGTCTACATACTCGTCTTCTTCGTATTTTTCAACCTCTCGGTTATCGCCCAGCTTTCTACAACCTGACCACCCTTAAGCATTTATCCTGTAAACAGAAGGACCTCATCCCACGACACGAGAGCAGTGAAGTTTATAGAATAAAATGTGGTAGCTGTGTAGCTGTGTAGCTTCTTGTATGTATAGGTAAAACTGGACGTTGTTCAATTGTCCGGTTCAATCAACATCGAACATATCACTTCTTATGAGAAGAGGAGACAAAGAAAAAGGAGTGGAAAGTCAGCCTTTGCAGACCCTTCATCACGCAGTCCGGTCATTCTATAGAAGAAGTAAACGTCTCCCTCCCTCATGAGGAACACGACGAGAGGAAACGTAGAGCTCTCGAATCTATTGAAATTATTCACACTGTAATAATCCGCAGTATGAGGTCATCGATAATCTCGCTTTAATAGTGTATTTGTAATTTATCTTATCTCATTTCTTCCTGTTATTACTGGTTCATCTCTCTGTTCTTTCACCTCCTACTTCTTCAGTTCATATAATTTCTGTCACTGTCACTTAAGAATGACCGGTGGTCGAAAGCGCTTGCGCAGTTCATCATCTTTGCTATGTTTTTATTGTATTTACCATCGGTTTATGTAACCTGTTTAATGAAAATTATAACCTATCTACCCTGATGATATCTCCCGTTGTCTCCTCATCTGTCACAATCTCATGAAATTAATTTTGATTCATCCACCACACGTGTTTCAAGAATATGTTTCCGAGTGCGCACATACCTTTGCGAGGAACTAGAAGGAGCATCCATACATTTCCAATGAATGGATAGGTACGAGGTCCGGGTAGCTGATTGAGAGAACCAAGTTTATCGCGACATTTTCTCAAATATTGAAAATAATAAACAATCAGAATGATGAGTACGGTAAACAAACCAATTCCGAACATTATAGTACAATTTTGATAGTCAACATCCGCGAGTTACTGCTAGCTCTGCGCACAGTACACGTCTCGTACCGACGAGATTAACAAGGAACTTAACCATAGTTC
Organism: Aspidiotus destructor; assembly: GCA_035079395.1. Lineage (NCBI taxonomy): Eukaryota > Metazoa > Arthropoda > Insecta > Hemiptera > Diaspididae > Aspidiotus > Aspidiotus destructor. The sequence goes on along the minus strand of JAVHKZ010000004.1, from coordinate 2,900,243 downwards.
AAGTATGTAGCTTAACAATATAAGACTGAGAGCGGGACGATGAAACGAGAACCACTTTTCATGAATGGTTAACGACAGATAAAGATTTTGTTGGGTTATTTTTATAATTACCTACTCATATTTTGAAGCAGTGTACAAACACCTAGTTCATCGCAGCACATTCAGTTTTTCCACGTTTATTTTGCGTGTTCAGGTAAACGATTGAAAAAACGTCTATGATGTAAATTATCAACTCAGTAATTATTCAGATTCTGTACGCTGTTGGTGCGGTCGAAGGTTGTTTCATGTACGACGCTTCTCTACAGCTGCGCACATATCATGTAGTCGTCGTACGAGTGCTGACAAGATCGAGATCTCGCTAACTCTATTAAATGAAGGAATATTTTGCTCGCTGCTTAGTCCTACCTAAGTCTATTTTCGAAGGTGGTACTGATGTCGCAGTAGATCTAAAACAGAAGCTAAAGAAATTTATCAGCCGGAGTGAGGTATAATGACACTACCTAGGTACATTCTCAGAATTTTTTCTGTGATTGGAGCGGTGACATGATTTAACTTTTTTTTCCCCAAGCAACACTGAGGTCGATTTGTTCGCTGAAGATCATATCGGTTGGTAAAATTTCATAGTTGCAGAAAATGATATAAGACTTACAAATTGGATTAAATTATTCTGTAATTAATACAGTATTTATGGCAATGGTAATAGTGAGCAGATCGATAGAGGTGTACACATAGAGTTGGGTGAGTGAAGTTGGCTTTTTAGTATTTCGTTATTATCAATTAGGTCAATTCTCATGTAAAAATTTCCGCCGAGTGCGAAAAAAATAGTCAAAAAATTCTCCAATCGCAGAGATGGTCCAGAAATGAGAAAAAATCGAAAAAATCAAGTTTTTTCTTGTCGAAAAATTCTCCAGGTGCTAGAACGATCTGAAAGTTGTCAAAAATTTGCTTCTTTTAATTAAAAAAACTATTCAATTTTCAATCAAAACTGCCTCATTTAGGTTCCTCGTTGATTTTTTCCAATAGAGACGAATAACCGGTTTTCGTCAGCCATTTTGCACAGGAGGTGTTGTTTTTGGGGTGACATGACAAGAGTAAAATTACGGTTTTTTGTGACTTTTGATGAAAAAAACGCACCATTTTCGAGAATTTCAAGAGATCAAAAATATTCTAATCCAAATTTCCTATAAAACAAGTTTTTACATAATTTTCCATAAAACTCGTCTAGAACGGGATATGGACCCTTGAAGTTGCGCCTATTTCGAACATAATTTAGCGGAATACGCACGCACGTGGAACGCCAACTTGCGTTGTCACCATTGTATAACTCATTGTAGTTGAGAAAGAAATTGTCACAGAAGGTTTGGTCAATTCGGTCGGCCGATTCGCTTTTGTCGCATGTGCAATTCGCCTCCATGTTGGAGTGGGTACGGGTTGCTTATGCATTTTGATTTTGTTTCTTCCAGTACCGGAATCGACCCTTTCGGGTATAACTTCAGTGTTGGAAGAATCTCCTTGGCGAACCCCCTCTTCTGCTTGGCGACCGCCAAAATGCAGTGCCCCTCCGGCACGCAGAAAAACACAAGAACACACACCAATAAGATCACCTTAAAATATAGTAAATTGCTGTTGGGGTTTCTTCATCTTCATCTATCTTCAGGAAAGATCGTCGTCCTCTTCTTCCTGCAAACCTAGGTGTTGATGGTACACAGGTGTCGAGTAGGCCATAGCGTGGTTCTGCATTTGCCTATTCCATTCCTGATCTATCTTCCTCTTCATGACGGTGGCCACAAATGCAGACACCTGGTTACATGCTTCTTCGGAACCTAGCATGGTGGGTACCAGGCTACTCGGGTCAAGCGCTTCATCTACCCCGATCTCTTGGTGAGACCGACTAAGCTTGTCCCGCTCACGCTTCCACGCCTCGCACTCAAATAAGGTGTGCTGCGGTCCATCATCCCGCCCTTGATCACAGTGCGAACACGTTGCCTGCTCAACTTTCCTTATCTTCTCGCAAAGGTATTTGTTGAAGCAGCCATGGCCGCTTAACATCTGCGTCAGGTGAAAGTTTAGTTGGCCATGGAGTCGGTCCATCCACTCATCAAGGTCGCGTATTAGCACACGGGTTGTCCACTTGCCCAGCTCACTCTGGGCAATTCTTGCTTTCCATTTTACAAGCAAGGAGCGCCTGGCCTCCTGCTTGACCCGTAAAGCTTCTTGTTTGGTCGTTGTCGTCTTTTTTGCCTTGAACACCGCCGCTCTCTCCTCAGCAAGGAGCTCGATTGGCGGTGAACGTGCTAATGCACAAAGAGCCTCCGTCGAGACAGTGCGGTAGGCACTAACACACCTCAGCGCAGCTCTTCGTTGGATCTTTACCATCTCTCTTCTTCTGTATGGTATCTTCATGGAGTCGGCCCATACTGGCGCACCATATAGGAGGACCGACAAGGCGGTGCTCATCATGATCCTTCTTCTTGCTTCTCTCGGTCCTCCTAGGTTCCTCATCAGGCGGCTTAGGTATCCAACTACCCGGCCGGCCTTTCCGCTGCCATCAAGAAATGGTGCCTGAAGCTCAGCGTTGAGTCAAACCAGATGCCCAGGTACTTCATCTTCTTCTTAGTCTCAATTACCACACCTTGCAGGCGAAAGGTGGGTGGACTGAACTTCCGACGGGTCGTGAATAAAATGGCCTCCGTCTTACTAGCTGCAATTTCGAGTCCAGCCGACTTGATCCAACGCGTCACTACCTCTAAGGCCCGGTTTACCCTGCTTTCCACCGCTACAATCGTCTCGGCAGTGCATACCACCAGTGTGTCATCCGCATAGCAGATAAGTTTAACACCCGGCGGTAGCTTTACCTTAAATATCCCGTTAAATGCGACGCACCACAACAGCGGCCCAAGGACCGACCCTGCGGCACCCCACAAGTAACTGGGCGATTCAATGTACCAACAGACGTCTCTGCCTGGATTTCTCGGCAGCTAAGATAGCTGCCGATCATCCTGAGTAGGTATGCGGGCACTTCTGCGTCCATGAGGGCTTCCAATATCCTCTCCCATGGTATTGAGTTGAACGCATTTCTTATATCGAGGCTGACGGCTGCGCAAAACTGACGCGTAGCTATTGCCGACTCGGCTATCCTCTTCAGCTGGATCCCAGCATCTGATGTATAGCGTCCAGTTTGAAAACCGTGCTGGCTACTAGAGATTATATCTCTTTCTTTCAGATAGCTCTCGAGTCGATTGGCTATCACTCTTTCCAGGAGTTTCCCAATATTGTCAAGTAGACAAAGTGGACGATAAGAGGATGGCAGGCCAGGTGGTTTATCCTTCTTATCGATCAACGCTAGCCTGGCTTTTTTCCATCGCACAGGGAACAGTCCACCAACAACTGCCGTGTTGAATGTATCAACAAGCAGTGCCGGGTCAACTGAGTGTATGGCGCTCCAGACTGGGTTTGGAATCTCATCCGGGTCCGGAGCCTTCCAATACTTACCCCGCAGTCTATTGACTGCTGCATCCACCTCCTTGGTACCTAGGAGGGATATGTCATCCTCTTCTACCATTGGTAGCGTCACCATTGGTGGTGGGTGCTGCGAGAACAATCCGTCAATGATTTGTCCCACAACACCCGGCTCCGGGCCTTAGAGGTAGTGACGCGTTGGATCAAGTCGGCTGGACTCGAACTTGCAGCTAGTAAGACGGAGGCCATTTTATTCACGACCCGTCGGAAGTTCAGTCCACCCACCTTTCGCCTGCAAGGTGTGGTAATTGAGACTAAGAAGAAGATGAAGTACCTGGGCATCTGGTTTAACTCAATCGAACAACTTCAAGCAATAAAATCTTTGATAGCACTTTTTTTGATAAGAAGCAAAACATTGGCACTACTATTCACTGTTTATTCTGTATATTTCACAACGTTTCGACGGCGTAGCCGTCTTCTTCTGGTGAAAAACTAAACGAAACTGATTACGAAACAATTTGGTTATAAGCCCTATAATTCCCGAACTATTCTCTAGTTTGTGTTCATTTTCTTTGAATGACCTGCAGTCCAGGCTTCTATGCTGAACGGCTGAACAGCTAAACAGAACCGGACTGCATTTTCTTATTTTCGCAAAATATTTGAAAAACTAAGAAAGAAAAACACCTTGGAACCTCTTAGCTTTTGGATTAGAAAGGTTCAAGAAACTGGATTTCAACTTCATTCTTATCGCCAGTGTTGCCACATATTTTCAAAAATCTGTATCCGCCATTTTTTCTAACCCTAAAAACAGATTTTGACGGAGTTTTACCGATTCAACAACAACGATCAGGAGAAAAGTATCACTCCCCTTGATGTCAGGTATTTTTCTCTTGATCGACTTATTGTAAAGATGGACCGCGATATCAACATATAGCGATCAAGAGAAAAGTATCTCTTACTCAAGTGACTAAGGTACTTTTTCCTTGTGCAGAAGAAATCCCTATTTTACTCAAAATTCGTAGAAGAATCCGTATTTTTTTCAAGGACCGAAAATCCGTAGACCTGGCAGCACTGCTTATTGCTTGAAATTCGGCTGAATTTGATTTTCAGCTGGTTGCAATACTCTGGTTTGGAAGGCAAATGGTGTAACCAGGGTATTCTTGTATCATCTTTTGGATAATGGGATTTTTTACGACTTAGGAAATAGTCTGAGGTCGAAACATATTAATAGGTAATTAGCTTAAAACGACAGAGACTTGGTATTATTATGAATAAATTAAATTATTAAATTATTGTCGGACATAGGTTTAATTCCGGGAGCATTCAAGGGAGGGCGGGGGGGGGAATATAAATAGGTTGCAAGAGATTTGGCTTATCGAAAGAGTGGCCACATTGGAGAAAAATATGTTGTAAGTCAAAGTGGGGTCAGCGTTTTGAAGAAAGATTTAGTCATATGCAGGGAGATCAGGGAATTGAGAAACTGAGGATAACAAGTAGGAGGTGAAAATGAGTTTACGAAAGAAGAAGGGAATTTCAGTGAGTTCTGCGCAGAGACCGAAATTAGGGCTTGCGCGCAGGAAGTTTGAATCGTATTCAATGATGGGAATACAGATTTGTTGGCCAAATTGTACTTTGGTTTTCCATAATCTAATTTAGGTCGTATAGACTTTTATAAAGTTGTAGTAGTAATTTTTTGGAGCATTCTTTGGAAAACAATACAAATATACACAGAAATTTTGGTAAAAACGTAAAAATATTTTACTTGAGTATTCTGTCACAATGTGTTCAATTACTATTCTAATATCATCCCTGACTTTTGGAGTCATCCATTTGTGAAGACGAGACTATTTCAGTTGATGCCACAATAGGTCTTGATGATGTACGGGTAAAAAAAGCCATTACACATAGTTCAAGTTCAACCCTGTTCACGAATGTACGTTTCAACTAAAATTTTTTCTTTTTACATGAGCCTGTACAAATCATAAGACATTTCCTTAACCGCTGGATTCCTTTTTCGATCATCGAAGAAGGTCGACAAGGCATTTTCAATGCTTGTTGCATCTTTCAGAGAACATTTACCCATATGTTCTAAGGACTCTTATTTAAACTCATACGGGTAGTCTCGAATTAGAGAAAATAAAGTCATCAGATTTCAACCGAGTTTCGTGCTCTCATTTGCTTTTTTAAATACTTTCATATATCATCAGCATACAGAAGATAAAAGAGGGAAGTTAGACTACGTATGCCCACCGCACACAATAAAACAAAGCTACGGCCCAATAAAACCCCAAGGGTACCTCCACGGGGCTAAAAATTGTGTATTTCATTTGCAATTTCATCTTATCTCTCTCTCACCAGCTTCTATGGCCATAACAGAAGATTTATTCGAATCCCTAACCAGATCTCCATCCATCAAGAGTTGACGCTACACATGAATTAAGCTTCAAATTCGTTCCTACACATGATCTGCCCCAGCAAAAAATGTACCGCAAGGTGTTTTGGTGATTTTTGAAAATTCTTTCAGGAAAGATGGATTCGATGCCCGTAAATCGGTGCAATTAGTGTTGAAGTACGTCACTCTGATCCAATCGTCTATTGTACCACCTTTATCACTCAAATGCACGCCCATCAAGTACATTCGACGATCACCAAATTCCAATTGAAACGCCGCCCTTTTTACGCTGTTCAAGAGACTGGTGAAAGCTTGTGACGCTTTTTTCTTCATTTCAAATTCGAACACGTACGCACTTTCGTTTGACATTTCTACCATCAGCTCGAGTGTACCCGCTACGACCGCGCCACCGAGGTGATGAAATTCATGTATGTAGCTGGCATCCATATTGCATGCCTCAAACACTCTGACCACGCGATCAATGAGTTTATGCTCGTACTTATGTATGTTTCTCGCGTCAGTAATGTTCAAGTTCTCCGCAGGGTCGAATGCGACGCTGTTGATGTGTTCTATGAAATTTTGGCAATTTCCACTCGACATACTAGCTTCTATGTCGCTACATTTCTCCTCTATTTGAGGAGGCCGTAGGTTGCCTCCGGGGAGACGTTCTAAAATGACTTTTCTAAAAGTCTCACGCATTTCTTCATTTGGAAAGTCTAGTAGAAACCAATCTACCAACCGATCGTAACTACGAAACGTTAGAAACCCGTGTAAAACTAAGAAAACGTTCATGGGAATTGTTTCATTGAAGTTGTAAGCTCTCTCGAGATCCGCCCTGGTAACAACAGCGTCTTTGAATTCATCTTCTCGGAAATTATATTTCTGCAATCGTTCAAGTTTTCTGAAAGCCTCGAACATGTTGTACATGGACTGTTCTCTATCAGAACGCCAATATGTGCCCGCTTCCTTTTCACGCAAATGAGAGATGACTGAATGGAAATTGTACAAGCGACACGCCGAAGGCATTTTTTGCGAAAAACAGTAGCCATCGTAACGCTTTCTGAGCATCCGAACCAGAGATTGAAAAGTTTCGTTTGGTTGGCTCATTACCATCGCATCGATATGACCTCGGAATGTGTCAGTCAGCTCTTCTTCGGTCAAACCTATCATCCCGTTGAATTGTGGGACGTAGCTGATATCCTCGAAAAGATTCGAGCCTTTATCAAGAACATCGAGTCGTACTCTGGTTGTGCAGGTGAAGAATGAAAATTTTATTTCATCTTCTCGTATTCTAAAAATCACAAAAAAGTCCTCGAGAAAACGCTTCATCTCTCGTGCCACATCCGTATTCTCTCTTTCTATGTGTAGTCGCAGAGGCCGGTCATAGTCGTTGATGAGAACCACTACCGAGCGGAGTTGTCCTCGTTTCTCCGACAATTCATAGAGAAACTGCCACAGTTGACTTTTGGCAGAAATCGTTTGTGGAATATCGAGTCCGTACGTTTTTCCGCACTCTGTTATTGCGCGACTGAGGTCGTTTTTGAATTCCTCTAGCGAGTCTACTTTCATCTTATCGAAATCCAAATAGAGTACTGGATGCTTCTGCCAATCAAAATGACTTTCGTGGATTTTTAGACCCACGAACATTTCTTTTTTACCGCCGAAAAAAGAACTTAGCATCTGAAGGAAGTTGGATTTGCCAAAATTTGGTGGTCGACATAGTTGAAGGAAACGATTTTCGCGTTCCAGTAGCTTTGTGATGTAGATACTCTTGTCCACGTAGACTTTATTCTGCGCTCGTATATCTTCAAAATTGTCATTCTCGTTGGGTAGCTCGAGTAGCGCTGAAACAGAAGCTGAAGACCGGAGTAAGATTAGTAAATTTATCAGAGGAAATGCGGTTTGTCAGAAAAATGATCCTCTCGATCTTTAATCTTAGTACGAGTCGTCTCTCTGAAAATCTGAGAGCAACAAAGACTTATAAGACAAATATGCTTCCTGATTTTAATGAGGAGATCACTTACCGGAAATTAGGATTGAGACTGTAGAAAAAAATATGTAGTCAGTCTTCATCGAATCTTTTGAAAAAACTGTTTCGGGAGAAAAAAGAATCGTTATTTATTGTCGACTCCAACTCGAACAGGAATGCACGAAAATTTTTCATTGACTTTAGAATGTGTGTTAATCGATATTTCAATTTAATCTGAGAAAACAATCTAACGGTATTAGGTATCGTTTCAGTAAACTCGTAATTAGCGTTTTAAGATTTCAAAGATTTTATTTTCAGTAGATACTCCAATTTGTGTACACAGGAAAATTGGTACTATTTTGTTCACTTTTTTTCCTCCTTTTTTATAATTTTATATATTGGTGGAAAACCAGTCCTCTTGATGGACCCGTATCCTTCGCTCTCATTGTACTAAGCGTAACATACAGTATACTAAGTTGTTTCAAGCCTGTCATTACAGGAGCTTCATAAACTTTGCTATATGTCAAGATTCCATCCAGCGCAAGTCTTCTATACTACACTCTCTCTATGCTAGAGTTGACGTACAGTATGTACTAGGTTTCACTTCACAGAATTCCGACCTTTGCTACGTATTTCATAGCTACTTAGCCCAACATATTGCTGGGCTAGAGAAAGAGGAGACAGAGTGTAATATGACGTCATACGTTCTGTCGATGAAGTGGAGCAGTCAGCCGAATATACAGAACTCAAAACTTTTTCTCGGCTAAGAATGGGGTCTAACTAGCGGTGAGGGAGCGTGTGAGTCACTCAGTCTGATAAACAATATACCAGACTAACAATACGCTAGTTCGCCCTCAGTCTGAAGATACAGAATCTTAGATCCTCACTAAGCTAAGAAATACAGACGTGGGGGACGTTTCTATCACGTCACCTTGACCGAGTCGATATACTTGGTTGAATCGATTTAATATGATCGATAGAATCGATGTACCGATGTGTAATCGTACAATGGAGAGAGAGATGCGAAGGAGCTCAGAGCGGGTGAGCCCTTCAATTTTAGTCAGCCTCCAATAAGAAACAAGCATACAAAATGGTTCACTACGTGTCTGGAGGATACATGTTAGCTTCTTGAATTAATGAGTCTTGCAACTACACTTAAGATTACAGGTTCGAAGAGGGCAGATGGAACCATGAGGATGGATATGATTAATGGTATTGTGGAAATAGATGCGTCGGAGGTATTCTATCGTCCTAATGATTTTCTCATGATTGTTTGAGAGGAGATTTGTGACGTAGGGAGAGACCGAAATGTGAAACCGGATATCTTTGAGAGCTGAGTAAGGGGAAAAGTGTAGATGCAGAGAATAAATGGTCTAATAAAAGAGCTGGTGGGTGAGCCGAGTACGGCTTGACGTCGAAAGAGCGGGTTGAAGAGGTTAAAAAGATTATTGGAGCTTTTATCATAGATCGGGGTATATTGAACAAAAAATCATACCTACAGGAGAGGATAAGGGAAAAGCGAAGCACAAAAGATCGGATCCTAGCCTTGAAATTTTAAGGTTGTTTTTTTGAAGAGGCTATAAATTGTAAAATTGTGATTATATTAGGAACAGATTAGACTATTTGGGAGGTCGAGGAGAAATTTGCGGTAATAGCCAGTACAAGGATATGATGTGTCCGGAAATTTTGGTCTCAAGACCTCGATATAAAAGGGGAGGGGGTTCAAGAGGTTTGAAGTTGAAGATGAAATCAGAAAACTTGTGAAAGGAATGGATGGTGATTGTAAAGTTTTGTGTGCGCAGGGCAGGAAGAGGCCCATGGCGAGGGTACGGATATCGTCCGACTGTTTTTTTGTCTGCAAAGCGAGATCTTTTGGACGTTTTTTCAAGGGTCAATTGGAGTATCCTTGCTGCTTGTTGGATATTGGAGGTAATTAGAAAGATATTCAAGTGATCCGCGAAGAGGGAAAAGCTGTTAATGTTCGATTAGGCAGAGAGGAACAATCCATACTTGGAAATAAAAATGTTGAAAATACCATCGTCTGACATGCTAGTAACGAGGTTCAAACCACGCATCTCTGAATCAGAAGTCCGCGACTCAACTGCTCGATTATCAGGTGCGTAGTTTAAACTTTGTGACTGGTGGGAGAAAATATCCATTCTTCAACTTTCCTACTTCTAACGACCCTTGTGAACATATCTGTTCTGAAATTTCTACTTCATACATCTTCTTAATGGAGAGGCCGTTTGGAATAAGTTAGTGGAAGGAGTATGGTCTTCAATTCGACCGTAAGTGATCTGTTTGGGAAAGAGGATGGGAGGAGCTTGAGTAAATTTCCTCGAGAGGCAAGGTAAACTGCTTACTTGACGTTAGAGATTATTCAAACGTGGGTTCTTTAACGGAGAGATAGGGAATCCTATGGCGTTCGAAACGTTGTATATCTGGCTCATTGAAGGGGCTAGGCCAATTGGTGAATGGAGTATTGCAGATCTAGTTACTTGAAGGAGCTATTTTAATCAGGCTATCAGTGCTGCAAGATGATACGAAGGGGACTTGGAATTTATTGAAGGGGTGGTGTATGAAGCATTGCATACCTAGTTACCTGGAAGAGCTGTTTTGATCAGGCTACACTCGCCGACTTCCAAGCTATACATATGATAGGTAGGGAGCTTAAAAAACAGTATACTGGACTTGAACTAGGGTAGAACTCCTACTTGCATTATCCTAGCTTTATACTAGTATATATAATTATGTATATGGTGGGAGGAGACTTAAAAAATTTTGAACTTTCGAGCTATAAGTGATAGGAAGGGACTTGGAAAATTTTTCAAGTGCCAGGGTCATGTTGCCTCCCAAACGGCTGACGGCGGATATTTTTCCCGGGAGACCCCTGATAAAACAGTCTCCCTATTAAAATCAGAGATGGGTACTTTCCTCCGAGCCTGGGATTTTTAGGAGACAATGAAACCACAAATTTATAGTCTCAGTTGTAATACACCTTTATTGGTCACAGATTCCCTCCTCCCTTGGGCCAGGTTCGACTCTGGGTGGCACTGAAAATAGTGAAATTTAGATAGCACAATAGAGAGAGGTGCGTAGATTAGAAATAATGAACGGAGAAAGAAATTGAGGAGCAAGTCGCGTTAAAAATAGCACATGGTATGTCTTTCAATTACGCCGAGTGAAAGCACATCTCAAAGCCCGATAAGGGACGTCAATTGAGGGATAAATCCGCCTTTCCTGTAACATTCACCGAAAATACGAGTATATATTATTGATTAGAATTGTTGACCTTCGAGCTTTATATGATAAGAGGGGACTCAGAAAATCCTCGGGTTTAACAGAGTTAAATGAGTGGGGGCAGGCAATCTGTTTTACGGAGTATTTCGGAAGAGCCTTTCATTGAGTCTCATGGTGTTTGAAGCATTGCATATCTGACTCAATGAAGAGGCATTGCATACCTACTTACTCGAAGGAGCTGTTTCAATCAGGCTACATACATCGAGCACCAAGCTATATAATACATGACAGGAGGGTACCTAAGAAAGTATAATGCTATCAAAAACTACAGTATTATAATAAGCCGTTGCCTAATTTACAGTATACTGGACTTAAAGGCGGGGACCCTGCTTGTATTATACTAGCTTTATACTAGGATACCGGGTGGACCGTATCACTTGAATGGGAGTTTGTGCTAAATCGACTCTAGCGTAAAGACGCGAAACCTCAGACGTGTACTTCAAAGCTACGATTTTTGCATTTTAATTTTATCTTCAATTTGCGCTCCTACTCAACTTTCTACGACTTTTTTGAGCCGACTTATGAATCAAAATGAGCCAAAAAATGAGAAAGCCGAAATTCTCAAAAATTAAAAATCGTTTCAACATCCAAATTTTATTTGATTCGAAAGCGAAATTTAACGCTGATTCCGGAAAAAATACTCAAATAACCCGAGGAAGCTTGGAAGAGTGAGAATTTTTATATTTTTATTTCGGAAATCTTGGCGAATTGGTCAATATTTTGTACATTTTGGTCGATTAGTCGGCTCAGAAAATTGTAGAAACTTCAAACGTGGCTCAAATTAAAGATAAAATTGAGATACAAATTTCGTTCATTTAAACTATACGATGTACGTTTAACGTTTCGCGTTTTCGCGCTTCGACAGATTTAGCGCAAACTCCCGTTTAACTGATACCTAACATCTTTCTGGTCCACCCGGGTATATCATAGGCGGGAACTTGGAAAATTCTCGACTTTCGAAGTTTTCCGGCCGGCAGGACGACCCCCCTTCCCAATAAAAAAGGTTCCCTATTAACATGGGCAGGTTTTTCCGTTCCCTCTCGTGTACTGACTCCGATCGGTGCGTAAAAAACTATGACAATACGTATTCAATATTTCGTGTTGTAAAGGGCTGTCAACATTGTCGTCGAACAGAGATCAAAGAAGCAACTCTAACACGTTTTTCATTAATTCTTTGATGTAGGTACATAAAAGTAGATAATTAATTGCTGACCATGCTATTGTACTTACATAGTTTTTATTTTTCATGAGCGTACTTTGTACTTATATTGTTGACTCAGATTATTTGCTCGTCACCCGAACAGTTTATGGAAAGTATGTTGAGTGTACATTGCTTGCTAGTCGAAGAAGTTCGGTATTGTCGTCTATCTTCGTTGTACGAGTAATACATGTTTTATTCTATCGGTGTTGTCAGTTGATCGCTCTTGACAGTGTAGTCGCTGGGCTAACTTGCAAGAATATTTCTTGAAAATTATGAATCGTCATACTATTACGATGGAGTAACGCTTAATTCTTTCGGTGAGTAATCTCATTTTACTTATTTCACTTACTTATTTTATACATGAGAAAGTATCCTCTCTTTCCTTCTTTATTCTTTTTTCCCCCTAAAAATACCTACATAATTTCATCTGTTAAATTAGATGAATTTTTTACAAAGTAATAAATGTTTCATCAAATATTTAACGGATGAAATCTTGGACGATCAGCAGAACTGAAAAAATGGACCTAGAAAAAGTTCTGGCGTGTTTCATATCTATGTTAGTCCTTTGCTAGTTACCTTTATTATTAAAGTTTGGTACGTTGTACTGTATCCTAGCTACAATTACTCCTACTGAGATGAGCCAAATTAATGAAGGTGAGGATTGGAAAATGACCTTCATCGTAAATTTAGGTAGCTGGTTGAGGGAAAGTGGCTAGAAGAAGTTCTAGAATAGCAGGCAAAAATGTATTCATATTGTGTTTCCAAGACCTACATTCTCTAAACTTCAACCAATAGAAATAGATTCAATGAGAATGATGATGACCACAGCTTTCCTATAGGAGGGAGAATATATTTGTATTTAGGTCTGATATTGCCTTTAACTCTTTGCCCTGGCCCATACAAATTTTGTTCTCATTAAGTACGATGAAATTTTTAACTCGTCAAGAAAATAAACAGGAAAGGTACGTATTTGACCTGGCCCGGGTAAGGGCTCTTATTTTCTTACCCTGGCTGGACCGAATTGGGCCAGACCTCAGTATTGTGGCGAGTCTGGCTGCTGAGTCAATTCGAAGCGGAAGAATAGAAGCGTTTAAAAATACGTACATGGGTGAATCGGCCAATTTCTTATCTTTTTGGTCTTGATAAATCTGATAATTTCTTGCATGCAAGAATTTGTAAGTAAAATTACTAGAAATTTCTCTTCATTTGTTTCCTTTTTTTGCATCGAAGAAATGAAAAAAATTCAAGCCACCTGTCCGTTTTCCAGGCAAAAAAGCAAAAACTTGTTCTTCAATGATAAGATTTTGTCATCGTTCCATGCGGTTAAACTGAGGTACACATATCGTGTGATAAGGTATACATCGATTACAGAAAAAATTCTCTTCGAAGTTACAATGCTGACCAAAGAAAACGACGGCGATTTTTCTCTATCCAGTATGCACGTACCCATTTCAAACACGACGAAAGTTGTGACTAACTTGTATTCATACGATGTAGTACCAACTCAGTTGGCAAACATCAGATATTATGTTATCAGAAGACGCGAGGAAGATATGACTCATGTTTTACGTACAGGTTTTTTTCATATCAATTTTAAATTTTACCGAGTTATCATTCCTTCGAAATAGTTTGTTAAAGTAGAGCTATAATGTTTCGAGTAAGAATAACTTCTAATATCATGTTCCTTTTTTTTTTATTTAAGGCAAGTATAGAAACCCGGTGAGCGGTTTCTCACCCAGAAAATTTCGAGTGGTCCGTTGGAAATGATATAGCAAAGGAAATAAAAATGTGGCAATCCATCAACGAAACCTTGAGTGAATTCTGTTCGTCTACGTTTTGGGTAAACATTTCAAAAATTTGATACATTAATTTGTTAATTATGGGCTATAGGTACGGTTAAATCATATAGGTACCTAGGTTACTTAAGAGTTGATGATCAATTATGGGAAAAGAAAGAGAGTGAGCTGTTTTATACTACAATGTTTTGTTTTGTGTACTTTTCCGTGTGTTGTTGTCACTATTATTATTTTAATTACACGAAGAAGGCTGGCAGATGTAGCCCAAACCTAATAATTGTCGGACAAACTTTTTCATGTATGAGTGAAAACTGATTATTATGACCGTTATGTCAACATGATGCTCAAAAATTATTCAAGTATTTATGTCCTCTCATAGGATTCAAATTTAACATGGAACTCCCCGAATCCCGATTTTACAATCTGCTTCGAGAAATCAATACTGGTATGGATACCTTGCGCATTCCTGTGGATATTTCTGCCTCGGGAAATTTATTCTCTATATCAAAGCAAACAGTTCGGAATACCTTTTAATAGGTACAACATCAGCAAGTTGGTAAGGAGTACTTATTGTTTCCGTATGCCTGCACAAAGAATATTATTTTCATTGCCGGAATCCAGATTGCGGCCTACAGAGTGAAAAACGTTCTCCTTGCGGCCTAAAGATGACCACAGTGCGGTCAACTGAGAAATCAAAAGTGACTAGATAGCGGCCAATTTTATTCACATATCAAACATTATGGTTCATCTAGTATAGTCCGCTCACAGTCTTCCTAAACAAGCGCAGGGGTGTAGCTGGCGATTAGAAACACGGCCAACTTCCTCAAAAATGCTCATTCATTATCTCTAGCGCAGCTTCCGTCATCTCTTTGCTCAAAATTTTGCTTTGTCTTTCAAACAAGTCTTCAACCGCCTTCTGCTTGCACGAGTCGGGCATTGCCTGAGGCATCAATGTATTTTCTGAATTACGAGGATGGTTATACTCTAGTTCGGATCTGAGGGCATAACCAATCATTTTACTGAAAAGTGATTACATTTTTCAATTCATTCAATTTTTCTCTCGCTCATCCAAAAATTCAAAATCAAATACCTATGAAAAGATGCAATGAATCAAACATGACAAGGTCGAATACGAAGATGTACAATCAACCATCGTGAGAAAAGAATGACGTGTATGTCAGAAGAGGAGGAAGTTCTACTTTTGCAAGGGTGGCAACTTACCATCACTTTCCGCCGCAAAAAGTTCATCTTTGGGCCGCTGTTTTCATTGATTTTCACAAAGCTTACTCGCCTTTTATCGGCCTAGGTCTAGCCTATATCCAGTACTCGATATTATCATAATTTATTTATTAGAATAATCTAGTCCATCCGAGTGAAAAATGCCCTAGACAGCCTCTTACCTCTATTTTGTTCATCAATCATTCAAGATCTGATATTTTCTTTATATGTGTAGATTTATTAAGAGAAGAGATCAATACAACTTTACTCATCACCTTAAGGGACGAATAAAAGTTCTTCAACTATTCACATGACCTAAATTTGATTTCTTTCTGAGATGTAATATGTAGGCCCAAGTCTTAACTATTCCAAAAAATGTATTCAACTCGATCACATGTTTCAAATCTAAGTAAAAAAGGTTGGTCACAAAAATTCTAAATTGACACAACCTTGACACAAAAACCCTTGCAATGACTGACTTGAACGAGAGAGAGTTCACGAACAATTATAGTTTCTCTATATTATACGAAAATACCTTTTAGTCTATAGAACAGAAATATTTTGGACAATTTTGATGAGGAAGTACTAACAGTACACATACAGTAAAAAATGGGGTTAAATAATCTGAACTTATTACACTGTAATATACGCTCATTAATTACAAGTGATGAGCATTATTAATGCACTTGTACTATCATAGTTCGACTCCAATAGGAATATAAGTCGTGATCCACAGTAATGCTAATTAATTAGGTCCATTTTTTTTCTCGGTCTCTTCTCACCAACAAATTACTGTAATAAAATTACTTTCAATTGTAGGCTAATTGTAGCTTTCGACGACTAATCACATAATCATACTATAGTAGAAGATAAGTGTGAACTTTTTCATATTTACGCTAAATTTATCTGTACAACTATAGGTAGTGATCGCAATGATGGTGACGGGAGCTATAATTGATACTGCTAATTACATGGTTTTGGATAAGAGAAAGGCACTAATTGACATTTACTCGCCAGTTGTGAAACTTTTAACTTCGGTACGTAAGTTGATAATGTAATTGCATCACCTTTGTTTTGGAAATAGTGACATAAGGCTTCCAGGATAGGAGAAGATAATGTCGTACCGGTGGTCACTGCCCGTTCGAGGTTCATTACCTCTTGGTCTTGTAAAGGGAAAACACTTCCAGGCAAATGCTCTCCAGACTCGTAGAGGTGGTTAAAGAGTTGCTGACGTAAAGTGTTTCTAGTTCTTCATCGGCAATCCATTTCTCCAGGGCGAGAGCTGACTAATGCTTTTAACCTCGCAGAGTCTGTCTAGCATCCTTGAATTTTTTGCAAACGCAGAAATTTTAATAGTCGTTGTACTTCTTTTGTTTCAATTAGTGTCTATTTTTTGGTTTAACCTATGGAAATCTCAAACGAGGCATCAAATCTTCGAACATTCTTTTTCTATTTTCGTTCCTGCTCGCTGTCTGTGGAACTCCGGAATTTCGTACTGAGCTCAATTCGTGGCATCACAATTCGATGACAATGGATGAAGTAAGACTTTCTTTCTAGAATGATACTTATACACCTTCGTAGTATATCTTAGGGTAGAAATCCTGATAGCTATCCAAAATAGGATTTTGAACTAGAAAAAGGAGCTCACATATCTCCTCCAGGGACGCTTGCTTCATGTTAAAAGCTGCTAGCGATCCGACTCAGCTGCTCTGAGCTCCTCCATTCGCCTTATCCGTTTTAGTATTGTAGGGCTACACTTTGACGTAATACATAATAATGTACCCCAATAAGTCGATTTCATCAATCATATGGAAACTACCGATTATATCGACCGGTCATGATGACGTCATGGAAACGTCCCCCTCCACCAGTATTTTTCAGCCTAATATAAACCTAGTAGTCCGTATGTTTAGGATACTTGGCTGACGGGCTCACTCGCTCCCTCCTCTACCTCCACTTCTAGCTGAGGGTAGGTTTGGTATACGATATGTTAGGTTGACTCACTCCTCCCTGAACAGTCTATTCTAAGTCTATGACTTCATACTACTCACCATTTTCTCTTGCTCTAACCCTGAAGTCTTAGTTAAGTTAAGTAGCTAAGCTTAGTTTAGCCTAGTGTATTATAGGCCAACTTATCCAGGTCCCCTCTTATCATATACATATCCGGCTGAGGTCAGAAATTTTTTTCAAGTCTCTCTCCCATCATATTATTTACGCTAGTATAAAGCCAGGATAATGCAAGGAGGGGTTGTAGCCCAATTTAAGTCCAGTACACTGTATTTTAAGTCCCCTCCTTATCATATGTATAGCTTCGAAGTCAGTGAGTAAAGCCTGATCAAAAAAGGTCCTCCAAGTAAGTAGATATGCAATGCTTCATACACTAATTTGCTTGGCCCCTTCGATGAGCCAGATATGCAATGTTTCAAACACCACCCCTTCAGTAAATTGTAAGTCACCTTGCAGCGCTGATAGCCTCATTGAAATAGGTCCTTTAAGTGACTAGATATGCAATACTCCATACACCAATTGGCCTAGCCCCTTCAATGAGCATGATATGCAACGTTTCAAACACTATAAGACTCATAAAATAGGTTCCCTGCTTCCCCTCATCTAACTCCGTTAAAGAACCCGGGAGTTTTTTTCTTCAAGTCTTCTAAAGGAATACGCTTATCATCAATAGTAATTCAATAACATGATTGTATTCATAAATCAGGTCATCTAATTTACAGAATTCAAATTTTCAAACGGGGAAACGTATTTCATGCTTTGTTTACTATCCGGCAGTCATAGCGATTTTTTTACTAAACTGTTTTTCTGATACCAGCCTTACTGCGTCGAACGGAACACTTGATAAGGTAACTTCAAGCTGAGTCATCTTCACAAAACCAATAGAGGTAATAATAATCAAGTTCTTTCCAATAGAATGCGTGTCCTCAAAACGAATCTTCGGCTCTGTCAAGAATTTTTTTTGCCTGGTTTGATTCGTTTGCTTGGAAAGGATATAAGCGACCGATAACCGACGACGATTTGTGGGACATCGAACATGACTTGAAAACAACGAATATTTCCAGAAGATTTGAATCCGAATGGCACAAAGCTTTCAGACCGCTTGAAAAGTAAAGTAGTAAAAGTAGTAACGAATAAGCGCGTATAGGGCTTTCATATTGCCAGCACTCGTTCACGATTTTTAAACTAATAGTACTTGCTTTACATTGGTCTTAAGGCAATCATAAGCAAACATCAGGCGAACGAGCATGAAATATGACTCAGGGGAAGAGTTCAAAAACTTCGGACAAGAAGACAGATTTTGAAAAATTATAAGAGTGTATACTCATCCAAATTTAACTTAATCCTTTTCCACTTTTACACTCACACCTCACTCAATTTATTCTTGAAAATTTCTATCAACTCGATCGTCAGTCCACCCAGAAGCGTAATTATACCTTGCTCTTGGCAGGTGGGAGGAGGTAATTTTTTGGATCTCTTTCTCTTTTTTTCTAGACCTTGAATCAGTAGGAGAGAATAACTTTCACGATTATTTTTGATAAAGGGAGAGAGGTTTGAATTCAATAGAAATAAGGAATACATCTGCATCTCTTTAAAAGAAAAGCAGGCTACTTGGGTTAATTTTTCTGAAAGAGTTGAGGAAAATTGGACCGTTTTTATCAAGTAACGGAGCCCGATTGGGTCGCACTCCTATAGTATAATTTTTTTTTGTCTTACAGGGATGCAATCACAAAGACCAGAGGTGTACAGTACAAACCGGGAAAATCGTCTCACACTGAAGAAAATAACGAAAAAATCAGCATGTTACGCCATCCAACTAATGTAAGCTCGAAAAAAGCATCAATACTCAGTCCACTTTGCAAAGCTTTCGGCTGGTCTATGCTCTTCGCATTCGTACTCAAATTCATACACGGTTCTTTGAACTTCGCCAGTCCGCTATTGTTAAAGTTAGTGGTGTGTAAACAGTTACTTTTTTCATTCATCTTCTGGTCTTAGACGTGGAAGTACACGATTGACCAATTTTATTTCTTCTAATACAGATACATTATAGCATTTGTCGGTGACAAGAACGAGCTGTTATGGCACGGTTATTTTTATTCAATTCTTCTGGTAGTGGTGGGAGTTTTGAGGACGCTGTTCTGGAATCAATACACTTATGTTGCATTCCACTTGGGTTTACAGTTACGAACTGCGCTGACATCAATTATTTACAAAAAGGTAGTACAAATTTTTCATGCTTGATTACAATTCAGCCACAAGGCAATCTTATGGTAAAATTTTACTTTTAGACTTTACGAATCTCAAGTGGAGCTAGAAAAGAATTTACTCTAGGTGAAATAGTCAACTTGATGACAGTCGACGCCGAACGATTCTATCTTGCTGCTCTCTATTTCTCGCAGCTGATCGTCGCTCCGATTGAATTTTTCACGGCCATGTATTTGCTATGGGAAAAATTAGGTACGGTCGCTTATTTTCAATGTAGCTTAATTTTACATTTTAAGGCGTGGATTGTTCGAAAACAACAACGAAAGAGTAAAAGAGTTCATAATACTCGATTCATTATCGAGCATCAGACGAAACTGCCACCACTCACAAAATCTTGTTCAATATGAACTTGGGCCATGACCAGCCCCATAAACAAGATTTTCATTTTACCATAGTTGTGTCTCATTAGAGAAAATTTGATCCAATAATTTTGAAATTTTTGCTCCATACTTCTTCAGATCTATCCGAAGTTCAGCTCTCCTCCTAGGATTTGAAATTTAATAAGTTCTACGGAAAAATCAGGACAAAAATTCTGAAACTGAGAACACAAATTGGATCGACATAAGAGGTGTAGCATGGACGCTGAGGAAAAAAAGAGGCACCATAGGCTAAACCATACTCTCACGAAATTTTTGCAAAACTTAGGGTATACGGCGTATACTCTCAAGAACCTAAAATTCTTACTATGGCGGGAGGAAAGGAGGGAATTGGTGTACCATTAGGAACTATCGGAAGTATGAGGAGACATTGCTCTATACTCTCAAAAATTTCCTTCGGGACAGCACTGGGCTAAACTAAAATTAATAGCGTAACATGGCGAATATCAACCCGGATATCTAAAGACCCTCTCCCAGTAGATTATCAATAAGGAAGGCTGGCTCCTAGACTCAGCGCAGCTATTTGGGACACGGAAATGTGACTCAAGTCTGACACACACGATTTACTCCAAGGAAGCATATTTCACCTTAAGATTAACGATGGGGGACTGAATCCTGACAAAGGGAAAAACTCTCTTCAAGTTGAACTTGTACGTAAAGAGAACTTTGAAGACTGGAAAATAATTCCAGATAATGGGTTTAATCTTTATTCCCCATTTTATTGCCTACTATTGTAAGAAATCACTGCTCCCTGAGTTTGTAGTATGGAGTACAGATACAATAATAATAATTACTTTTTTAGGTGTAAGTGTACTGGCTGGTTTATTAGTCTGGATCATACTCATGCCAATAAACTACGTGCTTGTTTCTTGGTATCACACTAATATAAGCAAGCAAATGAGCCGCAAAGACAAACGTGTCAAACTGATCAACGAAGTTCTATCAGGAATCAAGGTGAGTTTATATTGCAAGCATTTCAAAAGGAATCTGTTTTCTGGGGGTCTTCTTGAAAACTTTGGCGTCTCGATGTTTGCCGCGTGGTGTCCGTCAAAAACTGACCTTCACATCATCAGATCGTGACGTGGTTGAATTGAGCCGTATTATCAGATAGGAGTGGGACTTGGGAAAATGTGGAATTCCAGGTTATCAACCTAATGAAGGAGTTAAACGAAGAGAAATGATTACTTCCGGACTATCATCCTAATGAAGGAGCTGGACTTGGGAAAATGTCGACTCTCGAGCTATCCTCCTGATAAAGCTCCTCCTAATAAAGAAATTGGGTCCTAGGTAGCTCAAAATTTGAAATTCTTTCACGTTCAACTTCTTTATTAGGATTTCGAAACCCGAACTTCTTTAT
This sequence comes from Aspidiotus destructor, assembly GCA_035079395.1. Classification (NCBI taxonomy): domain Eukaryota; kingdom Metazoa; phylum Arthropoda; class Insecta; order Hemiptera; family Diaspididae; genus Aspidiotus; species Aspidiotus destructor. The sequence goes on along the minus strand of JAVHKZ010000004.1, from coordinate 2,878,902 downwards.
TAGGAGGAGCTTTATCAGGTGGATAGCTCGAAAGCCGACATTTTCCCAAGTCCAGCTCCTTCATTAGGATGATAGCCCGGAAGTAAACATTTCTCCTCGTTTAACTCCTTCATCCTAGGTATATATGATAGGAGATAGACTTGTGAGAATTTTGAAAAATTTTATCATCCTAATAAAGAGATTCGAATCGGAAAAATGTTGACTTCTGATTTTCATTTTCGAGTTCATAAGTTAGGAAGGTAACTTCAAACCATAAAACTAGTTCCCTGCGCTCCTCGTCCAACTTCGTCAAGAAAACCGTGATTTTTTAATCAAGAAAACCCTCTTCTTCCCTGAGATTAAGAGCTATTCCTAATAAGACGATGGTCGAAATTTTGGTCAAGGTAAGGGAAAAGTAGACCTGACCTACTTGTGCTTCAGTGAGCGAAAATGGCAATCAGTATATTCGACTCAGACTCATCATTTTATAAAAATATGTTTTCAACCTAGATTTAAAATTCGTACAATAAGTAACTTATTCGACACATATTTCAGGTTTTGAAATTGTATGCTTGGGAACCGAGTTTTGGAAAAGAAATAACGAAAATCCACGAGAAAGAGATCAAAATTACCAAAAAAATGTCGTACATGGAGTCGTTCGCTTGGGGTTTGTGGACAGCTGCCCCCTTCGCGGTGAGTTAAAAAGGACAAAGTTTTGCTGAAAATTTGATCCCCAATACTTTCAAAAAACTTACCAGGTGTTTATTTTAGGTAACTTTGGTAACATTTGCTGTGTACGTATTATCGGATGAAAAAAACGTGTTGGATGCAGAAACAGTGTTTGTTTCATTATCCTTGTTTAATATTCTACGAAGTTGTGTGATGCTCATACCACAGTCTACAGCTTATTTGTCTCGAGTAAGTATACTATAGCTGCTAACCCGGCTTTCTCTAGCCCAAAATACAACTCTGGTACAAAACAATGAGGACTACTAGGCTAAACAAAGACAAAAAGGTTTCGAAACTGTCATAGAGCCCCACTACAGATTGACTCTGATTACGAGCCTGAGTAGCTGAGGCATGTTGCATTTCACTCTGAGTTATTTTTATCTTCTCATTTCAGACAAACGTGTCCGTGAAACGTATCAATGAATTCTTGAACTCTGAAGAACTCGACCCAGACGCAGTTTCTCATGAAGAACGTTGTAAGTTTCTAATTTATTAATGTTCACCCTCTACATATTGGGGAGCTAATAACCCAGTGATTCTCCAAATATTCGGTGGGTTCCCTAACGAAAAGTTCAGATTTAAAGCAGTGAAAGAGAAACAGATCCAAAGGAAGTATATTATGCAGAAAGAAAGATTGTATGAGGTTTTGGCGAGGGAGACTCCCCTATCCTCGAGTCAGGACTACTTACAAAATTTTTATAAATCCTGTGTTTCAGTCGAACCCGTGATTATAGAAAATGGTCACTTCTCTTGGGAAAGTTGTACAGAAGAGCCTTTATTGAACAATATCAACTTGCGAGTGGAACCTCACACTTTGGTCGCAGTTGTCGGCCTGGTTGGTTCTGGTAAAAGTTCTCTCCTATCTGCCATTCTCGGAGAAATGTATTTACATTCGGGCTTTGTTAATACCAAGGTGAGTTGATATACAACTCAGCTCACGTATCAATGCTTTTGATGAAGCTATTTCAAAACTTTTTCTCAAATTTTTAGGGAACGGTGGCTTATGTACCTCAGCAAGCTTGGATACAAAATGCCACCCTTGAAAAGAACATTACTTTTGGTGCGATGACGAATCGTACCATGTACTCAGAAATAATAGAAGCATGCGCATTGAAAGACGATTTAAAAATCTTACCGGGTGGAGATCAAACCGAGATAGGGGAAAAGGTACGTACAAGATCGAGGAACTCATTGACCTCAATCAATCTTAGCCTCTAGAATTTTTTATAGTGTTCAAGTTGATATGAATGCAACTGAATTGCTCTGTCGTAGGGAGTCAATGTGAGCGGTGGACAAAAGCAAAGAATAAGCCTGGCTCGTGCGGTCTACTCCAACGCCGACATCTACCTCCTGGACGATCCCTTGAGCGCAGTTGATGCTCACGTTGGGAAACATATATTTGAGCAGGTCATCAGTGCAGATGGATTGTTAAAACAAAAGGTAGCCCCTCGTATTATTCATAATAATTCTATGTATGTATTTAGAATATTGTTTCTATCTGGATTGGAAATTGTTGTATACGAGTAAATTTTTATTTCTCAGACGCGTATCTGGGTCACGCACAATCTTACATACTTACCTCAAGTAGATCAAATTGTCGTGCTACAACATGGTTCGATTTTAGCGTCGGGTACTTACGACGAGTTGATGAAAACAAATGAGGATTTCGCTCGCATTATTGCAACTCACGGTGGAAAGGAAGGTAAGTAAAATTTGGAAAGGACACTTGTCGGTAGGTATGGAGTTCATGATTTATAATATTTGCTCTACCGTAGATGATGAATCAAGCAAGTCTCATCAATCTAAAAATACTCACAATAGCGAAAGTGATACGTTATTAAATATCCAATGTCGACATGCTAGCATATCAGAATTGGACTGTAGCTTGAAACCGGTGGAAGTGATTGCTGGTCAAAAACTGATAGAAGAAGAAACTACTGAAACGGGCAATGTATCTATCGCTGTGTGACTATATAAGTGATATAATTTCTTTCCTTTAACCCTCTTCTCTTTATTTGTTGCTTAGATTGATTGCAAAGTCTACTTGTATTACTTGAAACCAATGGGGTCGTTTCTGATTGTAATAACTCTCTTTCTCAGCCTGTTGTACCAATTTTTCTTAGTTGCCTCCAACTATTGGTTGACTGTGTGGTCGGGTGACAAGTCCATTGCTCTTGATGGAAATGAAAGTCAGCAATATGTATATATGAGCGTATATGGTATTCTCGGAGTTGCTCAAGGTAAACATTTCATACATGCACTAGATTTGTAATGTTTTGGATATTTTGCTTGAGACTTTTCCTGTGTTGCATTCACAGTTTTGTGTGTTTCCCTTCAAACAATTACCCTGCTTGTTGGCGCCTTGAAAGCCGCTATGTATATCCATAGCTATTTGCTTACATCCGTACTTCATTGGCCCGCTACAACATTTGATAAAATACCCTCGGGAAGGATAATCAATCGATTTAGCTCTGATATAGAAATTTTGCAAAATTTGTTGCCTTTGAATTTGTTGCAGATTCTACTGAATACAGCTGCGGTAGGTGGATAGTAACAATAGCAACGCACGTAAAATAACTCTTAGCTTCAATCTGGCTAATAAAATTTACTGATATTTCAGGTCTTGTCAACATTATTTGTTATCAGTTACACTACTCCAGCATTCATATTAGTCATTCCATTTTTAGGAGCTTTCTACTTTTTTGTCGAGGTAAGTAAGAAATTGCTATTTATTGAGTGCAATTTCATTACTATGTCATGAACCCAAACTTGACAGTAAATCGGAAAATTTTTCTTATGGCTGAAACAAAACAAGTATATTTTCTTGCTTTTCATGATACAAGAATGTTGTTTATCGGCCTTAGGTTCCTGGATTCTGGAGAGGTAAAGCATTCCCCAGGGAGAATTCTAGCGGACTTCCCTCCTTCCTCCTTATTTTCTTTTTTTGCCACCTAGAGGAGAATTGTGATAAAACTAGCCAAGTAGCTTAATAAGTGTACTGCAGCAGCCCAATCATCACTGAGAGAAAAGTTTTGCACAAAATACCTGAAATAATTCAGCAAAATGGGTACAATTTAAAAGTTTGACACAAAATGCTCTTACAGTTAAAGATAAATTACTGAACTTTTGAACAATATCTTTGTCAAACTGTTTGCAACATTTTGATGAATAGTTTATCAATTTAGACAACACTAACCGCAAACACCAACAACACCAACACCTTTTTACTGAGAATAACAATAACAATGACAACAGCAAGGACAACAAGGATAATGAGGACAGCGACAGCGACAGCGACAGCGACAGCGACAGCGACAGCGACAGCGACAGCGACAGCGACAGCGACAGCGACAGCGACAGCGACAGCGACAGCGACAGCGACAGCGACAGCGACAGCGACAGCGACAGCGACAGCGACAGCGACAGCGACAGCGACAGCGACAGCGACAGCGACAGCGACAGCGACAGCGACAGCGACAGCGACAGCGACAGCGACAGCGACAGCGACAGCGACAGCGACAGCGACAGCGACAGCGACAGCGACAGCGACAGCGACAGCGACAGCGACAGCGACAGCGACAGCGACAGCGACAGCGACAGCGACAGCGACAGCGACAGCGACAGCGACAGCGACAGCGACAGCGACAGCGACAGCGACAGCGACAGCGACAGCGACAGCGACAGCGACAGCGACAGCGACAGCGACAGCGACAGCGACAGCGACAGCGACAGCGACAGCGACAGCGACAGCGACAGCGACAGCGACAGCGACAGCGACAGCGACAGCGACAGCGACAGCGACAGCGACAGCGACAGCGACAGCGACAGCGACAGCGACAGCGACAGCGACAGCGACAGCGACAGCGACAGCGACAGCGACAGCGACAGCGACAGCGACAGCGACAGCGACAGCGACAGCGACAGCGACAGCGACAGCGACAGCGACAGCGACAGCGACAGCGACAGCGACAGCGACAGCGACAGCGACAGCGACAGCGACAGCGACAGCGACAGCGACAGCGACAGCGACAGCGACAGCGACAGCGACAGCGACAGCGACAGCGACAGCGACAGCGACAGCGACAGCGACAGCGACAGCGACAGCGACAGCGACAGCGACAGCGACAGCGACAGCGACAGCGACAGCGACAGCGACAGCGACAGCGACAGCGACAGCGACAGCGACAGCGACAGCGACAGCGACAGCGACAGCGACAGCGACAGCGACAGCGACAGCGACAGCGACAGCAACAGCGACAGCGACAGCGACAGAAAAATCAATACTAACACCTTCTGAATAACATCAAACACACAAATATTGTCAATTTGCGTTACGCCTGTAAAGAGTCGCCCTCTACATTTACCATAGCGGCCATTTGTGGAAGCTGCACAAAAAGAAAAATTGTCGAAATTTTTATTTTCATAATATTTATGTTATTCTACTCCTTAAAATATGGAAAAAATGTTATTACAACTAGTACTTGTTTTTCAGTTTTGACTGAAGAAAAATGGTTTTAGGTTAACACACGCGCTTATGGCAATTTTCCCCTGATCACCTTTTCATCCACAGCACTAGCGCCACTACTGGACGGGCGTAACGCGAATAAGTGTGGATATTGATAAGGAATCATGTGGATGAGGATAGAAGGGCAATTATAACAAAAAAATCTCCTAGCCCAAACAGGAATTGAACCTGCAACATTTTCTTTTCATGAGAAGTACATTAACCACTGCAGTACCAGGTCCTTAGATTGTCATACTTTGCCTTCAGATGGAAGTTCCACCCTGCAAATGAGGGGCTTCCAACACCACAGTGCGTTAGGCTGTGGCAAACGCACACTAAAGCCAATAGGAAAGAACTGCAAATCCCCAGAAGGGGGAGGTAATGGAAGGATGATGATAAGCGGGGATGTTTACAAGGAACCATATTTGCAACTCTTTCCTGTTGGCTAGTGCGCGTTTGCAACAGCCTTATGTATTGTGGTCTTTGGACCCTCTCATTCACAAGCTAGAATTTCCATCTAACGGCAAAATATGACAATATAATCTGGGTCTCATAGCATTGTGGTTATGGCACTTGTCATGAAAACCGCTTGGGCCAGGAGATTATTTTGTTATTATTCCTCCTCTAACAGCTCACAACTCAAATATACTCTGTCCAAAACTTCTGTTACTTGTCTAGAAGGCTCACCTCTGCAAAATGTTGGAAAATATTCTACCTCCTAGTGCAGTGAACAGTTCTATATTCCTGCGCAGCATGCCTCACACTTTGTGCTCTACAATTTGATACTAGAGTATTTTTCTCTGGGTACAAAAGCTGAGGATCGGCAACATAAATCAAAACATGTCCATTGTCCAATTGCCTCCCGTGCGGAAGTCCTGAGCCCAGTTTATTCCTTTTCCAATATCTCCCCGTCATCAAGGTTGCGTTCATTATATTTACATTGTTTCTTCTCAGAGATTCTTTACGGCCACCTCAAGACAGCTGAAACGATTAGAATCAAAGTCCAAGTCACCTGTTTATTCGCACATGAGCGAGACTGTATCAGGTACAAATTAAGTGATTCTCGCGGGACAATTACTTATTTGAAAATTTTACTCTTACATTTATTACCCGCTTATTGTTGCAGGCGTTCAATCAATTCGTGCTCAGAATCTACAATCTATGTTTGTAAGACAATTGGAGGATAAAATCGATTTTAATCAGAAAAGCGCCTACTCAAATGTCATTGCCGAAAGGTTAGTATTGAACAAAGCACAAAAAAATATATTCTCATCACTCATTCAATTTGAATTATCTTTCAGGTGGTTATCCCTTCGTCTAGAACTCGCTGGTACTATGATTACATTCTTCGCAGCTCTATTTGCAATACTTAGTAGAGACACACTTGGAACCGAGATTGTCGGATGGTCAGTCAGTATAGCCCTACAGGTGAGTAGCTTGCTCGCTTATACTTTACTGAATCTATATGAAATAAGGACGCAAAAGTTCTCTTTCATCACAGATAACATCTACTTTGTATCTCTGGATACGTATGATTTCGGAGACGGAAACAAATATCGTCGCAATTGAGAGAATTAAACAGTACGACGATGTTGAACGAGAGGCGGATTGGGAGACTGCAGGAGAAAATGTGCCGAAAGATTGGCCATCCAAAGGTGAAGTTGTAGTCGAAGGTCTTGCGGTACGGTATCAAGAAGGGACGGAGTTAGTCTTGAAAGGAATCAGTTTCCACGCAAAAAGCGGCGAAAAAGTTGGTATTGTTGGGCGAACTGGTGCTGGAAAATCTTCTCTAACGTTGAGTTTGTTCCGTATCATTGAACCGGCCAAGGGTAGGATTCTAATTGACGGTATTGATGCGTCGAAGATTGGTTTACACTCTTTGCGAAGTCGTTTAACGATCATTCCTCAGGTGAGAATTCATCGTGACATCAATAATCAAAAAGAAAATCTGTTCTTGACGCGATTTTGCGAGAAAGGAGGCAAAATGCCTTTAAGCTGCTCCCCCCCCCCCCATTGAATTTCGAACTGAAGATTAATTCATTTCAGGACCCTGTCCTATTCTCTGGGACCCTCCGCATTAACCTCGATCCGACAGACACATATTCCGACAATAGGTTATGGGAAGCGTTAGAGCAGGCAAATTTGAAAACGTTTGTATCAACTTTAAAATTTGGCTTACAAAGTGAAGTAGTTGAAGGCGGGAGTAATTTCAGGTATGGTATATTGACAATTTCTTTCTACCTTTGACAACGAATGTTTAATTTAAGGAAGAAAAATAACTTCCAGCGTTGGACAGAGGCAGTTAATATGCCTGGCCAGAGCTGTGTTGCGAAAAACAAAGTTGTTGATAATGGATGAAGCTACTGCTGCTGTCGACGTGGAAACGGACAATCTAATTCAAACGACCATCCAGAAAGCTTTCAAAGATAGCACGGTTCTAACCATTGCTCACAGACTGAACACAGTCTTGGATTATGACCGGTAGGTTCCAGTGTATTGTTAGTATCCAGTTAATTTTGTCATTTCTTTTTCCAAACAATTGTAACACAGAATACAGAAACCTGGCCTAATTAGTATTTTATTGATGAGCAGAAAGGTATCTATGCTACCTATGGTTTAGTTACTTTTCTGCTGATTGATGCGATTCTTATCAAGCTGGGTTTCCGTAGACTGGGCCACAATTGAAATTTCAAGCAATTTTTACTGCTGAGGCCGTTTTCTCCGTCGTCGGAACGTTCTTTCACCCTTATCATAAGGGAAAAATTCTAATGACCCGCATCTACTATGTGTGTCCTTTTATCGGTACCTAGTCAAAAAAAATACCGCTCTGTAGAAATCTAGATATCCTGGAAGTTGGTTCGATGGGGCTTTGACTTTTATTTCTGCGATCTTCGAACGATGCCTCAAATTAAATTTCTGATACAGCCCCAAAAGTCTTTGAAGACCGACTATAACGATCTCATAATTGGAAATTGAAAGTCTAGAAAAAGATAGATATTGACGGCTGTAAGGCTGAAGTTTATTTATTTATCATATTCATTCATATTTCACCATACAAATGAGTAGAATATGATTTTTGACGAATTTTCACGCCATTTTCATGATACGTAATAATTTTTCATCTATACATCATTGTTTACAGGATCATTGTCTTGGACAAAGGCCGCATTGTTGAATTTGATTCTCCTACGTCTCTGTTGAAGTCGAAACAATCTCTCTTTTATCAAATGGCATCGGACGCTAAATTAGTATGAATATGAGCAACTAACAAATATTTCAGAGGAAACACGTTGTTGATGAAATTATGCACTTTGTACTGCCGATTTTTGTACCCAGATCTTTTTGTTATTACTAAAATACCACTAACATGAACAATTATAATTGTTACGATAACATTTGTTTGAATTGAGATAGATATAGGGGGATTACATCCTGAGAAAACTTTCGCGTCCGGAAGTTTCTGGGAACTGCGTGACGTGACGTGGGACGCATTATGACGTCATCAATGACCTTGACCTACTTTAGGAACTTCGAAAAATTTCAACTTCCAGCCGTGAGGCTTTATGACGTCATCAATGACCTTGACCCACTTTAGGGAGTTGAAAAAATTTCAACTTCCAACCTTCATTATATCAGGCCTAGTATACAGTATACTGAGGAACCCGCTATCCATTTTGTTAGGGCGATTACATCATCAGAAAACGTCCGCGTGCGGGAGTTTCTGTGAACTGAGTGACGTGACGTGGAACGCATTATGACGTCATCAATGACCTTGACCTACTTTAGGGACTTCGAAAAATTTCCAGCCTTCATTATATCAGGCCTAGTATACAGTATACTGAGAAGAGCCCAGGGGGCATTTTCGCGCCCACGTTATCGCGAGCGCGGTAGGTTGCGGGGTCCCCGCTGCCATTGCCAACTTGGAATGCCCTCTAAATTTTTTCTCATCTGCATAGAGAATCCTTGCGCACGAGCGAACCTACGCCCGAATATCGAGAGAGACCAAGTAACATTTGATACATTTTTGATCGAGAAATAATAATAAAATTTTGTAAATGATTGAATCTATTTCAAATTGTTTATACGCATATAAAATTAGAAGAATAGGAAAATTTTGGAAATCTGATGTACATTATGCTTTGTCAACAGGCCCGATGCCAACCTCAGATTTTTTTTTGAAAAAATTCTTCAATCTCAGCGAAAGACTTGCCCTCCGTCTCCGGCAAGTGAAAATATAAATACACACAGCCAAGTATACCAAAGACACCGTTCAGTATGAAGTATAAATCGGGACCCAATATGTTATTCACAAGAAAATAGATTTTAATAAATATGAATACCACAAAGCTGCACATGGTCCCAGCCACTCCGGCGCCAGCAAATCGAGTCCTGAAAAAGAAAAACATTTGAAAACACCTAATGAAAAAATTACCAAAAGATGGAGTGAAAAAGTTCACCTAGTGCACTAACCGTATGGGGAATACTTCTGCCGCCAATAACCAAGGAATGGTTTGAGCTAATACGCTTATAAACTTGAGCACAATATAAAGTCCGGGAAAAATCCATGGTAATTGCAGAGCATCTTTGTAGTGAACGTAAAAACCGAGAAGCATTGAAATTACAGCTGCTGAACCCAGAGATATGGACGTCAAAACTCTCTTACTCGAGCGTTGTATCACCAAGGTGAGAGTAACATTTCCAACTAGACCGGCTACTCCCACAGGAATCTATAAATACGTACATACTTGAGCACAAAATATTCTCACAAGGGTAAGTAAGTTGGAATTGACCCACTCACTGTCAACCAATTGTAATCGATCGGTATTTTCAAAGCGTGTAATAAATTTATAATGTAATGTCCGGTTGCCACGGAGGATGCCAAGCAGTACGTCAGTACGTAAAAAGAGATTAGGAAAAGCGGATATAACGTTCGTTTTTCCAACATTGCCTTCATTAAGTCTAGCGCACCATCAGATTGTATTGAACCTTCAACTGAAACATTCCATCGAAATAAACTTTCTTCATTAATAATCCCCGCAAAATAATGCCCTATAGTATCTTACCGAAGTTGGAACCTGCCACTTTCACAGTCTCGTCTTCATGCGAGAGAGATCTTCGAACAAACGTCTGCAGATCATTGAACTCTTCTTGAGCGTCTTTTTTGGTCACCCATCCTCTAAACCAAGCTAAAGCTTTAAACGCTTCTTTCGATTTGCCTTTACTAAGAAGCCAAACTGGGGAGTCTGGAATCTATAAAACCATATCTAATCGTTACTCCAGAATTCGAGACAAGAACTTCATTCACTTTTCGGGAGTTACCAGAAATAGAAAGAAAATGCCCAAGATCGGTATCATACTCGCGAACAATGCGGATATTCTCCAGTGAACCATCGACGCGACAGCGTATTGAAATAATTCTCCAGTACAACCGATGGAAGCTAAAAGGGAACAAAGAAATCCCCGGAATTCAGTCTCGCTAAATTCACCTACGTAGCCCACACCGCACATTGATATGAGACCGTGGCTCAGGCCCATTAGCACCGCAAAAATGAAAATGATTCCGACTGTTCTGGCGTAATATAAAAATATCAAAGCAATTAGTGCCATCATATTTGCGATCATTAAATTATATCGTTGACCGATATAGTCTTGAAATACGATGCCTAAGAGAAGGCCTACGGGGTGCATCAGGGCTGGCAAACTTCCTGAAACAGAGAACATCATGATATGTTTACTCTTGTTAAACCTTGGAGGATCACATGTCATTAGGGATAAGAGCAGACTATTACCGAACCAGGAAGCTTGTTCTTCATTCAAGGAAACTCCATCTCGCGTTGAGTTCAGAATATTGCCCACCACTACCGTATTTATTGCTATTAATGCAAAATTTGAGATGTAACTTAGGCTAACGGTCAGCGTGGCAAAGACCTGTGTTCAAGAAATTTTAATTACTATTACAGCCAACGTGTAAATGATTGTCTGTTCCTTTATATTAGAGATTCTTTGGACGATGATCGGGTGGAAGAGGAGGGCATGAGGTCGGAGCATCTCCTGGAAACTAAGTTTTCGTTCATAGGAAATAAGAAAGAAGAAATTTCTCCACTCCATGGAAAACATTGAATCATAAGTATTTTTTTGGAATATGAATTTCAATATTCCAATTCTATCGATAACCATTTCAACAAGGAACCTGTTTTATCGGGGGGGGGGGGGCAGCGGAGGGTTTACCGGGTGTGCAGAGTGTGCAGTCACACAGGGCGGCAAATTTTTCATTTTTTTTTTTTGTCGACATCATGACCACTGACTATGATTATTTATTTTTTTAAGGTAGCGTACCAACTATGCATGCATGATTTTTTGCTATTTATATGTTCTTTCATTATCATTATTGATTATAATGAAAAGGAAGGGTGTCGCAAAGAAAATTGACGAGCCAAAAAAAAAAAACAAATTAGGCCTACTTGGTAGGAGCTCTAAAAATACAAAAATAATTCTCAAGGAAAAAAAAGTTCATCACCGTGAGAAATTCATATTTTCCAATTTGTTTGCTGTCCTCCCCCCCCCCCCTCCCTAATGTTGGGCAGCTCCGGTCATGTTACCGGTTTAACCAGTTATTTGCTCGCTGAAAAACCTGGATACCTGGTAAATTTCCTAGACTGAATAACGAAGTACAGTATTTAACCGAGTATTTGGATCGTGATTTGGATGAAATACCGGTTAACCGGTGCCCCAACAATGTCTGACCCGTTACTGGAAAACCGACCTGGTCCGGAATGAACCGATCAGCAAAATAGGTGCTTTCTTATATCCAAGAACCTATTTTTCTGATTTGATAGAGAGTGGCGCGGCGGTCAGTGACTTGGAGCGTCGAAACTGCAAGGCTGCTAGCCTGCAACTAGCGCGTTTTGACTCTTGGCGTTTGTTTTCAATGTTCTTTTGTTTAAATCGTTTTTTTCTGTTAGCGGGGAACCCGCTATCCATTTTGTTAGGGGGATTACGTCCTCAGAAAACGTCCGCGTCCGCGAGTTTCTGTGAACTGCGTGACATGACGTGACGTGACGTATGGCACTTTATGACGTCATCAATGACCTTGACCTTGACCTATTTTAGGGACTTGAAAAAATTTCCCCCCAGCTTTCATTATATCAGGCCTAGCATGCAGTATACTGAGAAGAGCTCAGCCAACTCTTCTTCTGAGGGGGCATTTTCGCGCCAACGTGATTGCAAGCGCGGGAGGTTGCGGGTTCCCCGCTACCATTGCAAACCTGCAATGGCCTCTAATTTTCTTTTTTGTAATCATGTTGCTTGAAGTGAAAAAGTCGAGAGCACGACCACAAGTCCACAAGACACAAGTTTATTACGCTCCAAAGCAAGTTCATTACGCCCCAGAACCGCTATGAAGCCACGCTTATAGCGCTCCTGGTGGCAAAAATGTAAAATTTTGAGCTCCCGTTAAAATCCAGTCTAACCGGTTCTTTCAAAGCTCAAAAAACTGATATACCGGTTTTATCAATTATTTCAATTATTTTAAAATACCGGGTTTTTTGACCAACACCACCACCACTATCACCTCCCCCCTCCCCTGTCACCTTAAACGGTAAATCGCGAGCAAAGCGAGCAAAAATTTTTTTGTTCGAGGGGTGGCAAAAAGAATTTTGTACAGGGCGGCAGCAGACCTAAATCCGGCTCGGGGGAGGGGGGGGTGTCAAAAGAAACCTGCACCGGCCGCTATCCGACCGGCTGGCAAAATCTGCAGTTCCCAAATCCCCTTCCTATCATATATAGCTCGGAGGTTGCTGTATGTAGCGTGAAAGTTGAAATAGTCCCTTCAAGTAAATAGATATGCAATGCTTCATACATCAATTGGCTAGGCTCCATCAATGAACCAGATATGCAACACTTCAAACACCCTACGACTCAGAACGTCTTTCTATTGTACATAGCTTGAAATTTTTTCAAGTCTCTCTATTAGGTACCCATAAAACGCGGGTTTCTTGTCTCCCCTCGTTTAACTCCGTTCAAGATGCCACGTGTTTTTCCAAATCTCTCATCATGCTGAAAGGTCGGTGTAGCCCCTGCACTCGACTAGATAAGCAATGCTTTATACACCAATTAGCTTAGCTCCTTCAATGAGCCAGTTACACAACGCTTGAAACGCCATAAGGCTCAGAACGCTTTTCCAAGGTACTTCATAAAACAGGTTCACTGCCTCCTGTTTGACTTCTTGTAAAAAAAAGAGCTCCCGGTATTTTGTATGCAGGGTTTGTACTGGCCAGCTGACGGATGACCCGTCCACCATTTCCAAGCCTATAGTATGTTAAGCTAGTTATACTGCTTTTAGTCTAATTTAGCCTAGTATAGAGGAAAAATACTCCACAGTACTCAAGGAGTAAACTAGAGGGAGATCTGCAGAAACTTCATTCTTTGAAGGCTGTGGAATATTTTTCTAATTTATGTAACCTGTTCCAGAGAAAGGGTAGCAGTGCTGCCAGATATTTTCAAAAATCCGTATCCGTCATTTTTCAATCTAAAAACAGATTTCGACGGACTTTGATCGATTTATGAATACCGATCAGGAGAAAGATAACTCTCATACAGGTGACTGACGTACTTTTCCCTCGATCGACTCGATTTGTATGGAGAACTGCAGTATCAGTCTATAACGACCAGGAGAAAAGTATCTCTCATATGAGTGTCTAAGGTACTCTTCCCTTGAGCGCAAGAAATTTATATTTTACGAAATCCTTACTTTCGAGCAGTGGCGTTCCATGAAAGTTGCACTAGGGTGAGCGGTCTGATAATATTTTGCCCCCGCCTCCTTATTAGAGTTTTATTTGGGAAAAATTGGCGAATTTTCAAGTTTCATTTTTTCCATTTGGTGAGCGCCGCGCCGCAACGACCGCAATCAATGACGCTTCACCACTGCTTTCGAGGACCAAAAATCTATAGATCTGGCAGCACTAAAAAAGGTAGTAATTGAACTCCGTTTTTGCTCTCCTGGGAGATTTGCGGTTCGCTGCTAGTTGCCCTTATCTTAGAACAGGTCCCATATGTCTGGCCGTAACCTAGCGGACCGAATGGATTCGGTTAGTATAGAAGCTTTTTTATGGTGTAGTATACTGCATGTTGGATACTAGGAGTAGGTCAGACTAAGTAGCTCATCCGAGTCTAGCCTGATATATTAAGAGCTACACTTTAAGGTAAATAGTTTTCCAAGCAGGACAAGCTCAAGGTCATTAATGACGTCATGGAGCGTCTCGAATGATTTTTGACCACGGGCACGATCATTTCAAGAAGATACTTGTTAGTATGGTAATATTTCAAAATGATTGCACTCGGTGGTCTCCATTGAATTTTTTGTTGAACACTTCCACTCCTTTTTGAATATGGTATTTCATTATTTACCGTCTCCAAAAAAAAAAAAAAAAAAAAACAATCCACCTACACTACCGAGCAAGGTAACCGAATCAAAGGTCATCATACCCAACAACTTGTCGAAAAATGAAGAGAATTAGCCTCACTTGAGCAAGAGTTGCTTGTGACGTGTACACGTATGATTTCATTTCGATGCTACGATCTTCACCCGTCTCACCTGTTGATGAGGATTCATCTGAGTTGATTTTAGGCATTCTGGTTGAGATTAGAAGTTTTTCCTTTCGACTGGCGTTTTTTCAATCGCAGAGATTTTTATTTTGGCAGATAAACAGTTTTTCGACAAACTTTTACTCTTGACATTGAAATGGTAGCAAGTAGCCATACTTTGTACAGAGTTTTTCTTCAAAACATTCCATTTACGAGATCAATTGCATGAATTTATAATAAGAGAAGCTTTTAATTTTATCTACGATGAGTTAGAAGAAATGTTAAAACATAGGTAACAACGTAGGTACTCAATAAGATATTTCGCGCGCAAGCTTTAGTATGTAATATTCTTCGAATTTGTTTGAGCGTAAAATACTGCTTGTTGTAGAGTATGAAGTGATATCACACGAGAGTTTTTTTGTTGTTTCCTTACACTTGTTCAAAGATGAAGAAAATACACAGAAGGCCACTGCATCATATCACTGAGGATAGGAATTGATGCAAGTATTCAGAATCCTACAAAATGAATAATATACCAATAAATAATCATTTTAAAATCGTTTATTAAGTACTCAATAAAAAACAGACGAAAAAAAAAATACAAAAAATCAAACAAGAATTATACTAGATAATATATCCAACGAAAGTTATTGTTTACCTAGAGAAAAAAAAAATTAACAATAAACACTTTGGTCTCTTTTTTCTATTTCACGAACGATCAGTTCTTTGTTCTTAATTTCAATAAAGAGTATAAAATAATGCAATTATAAAATAATAAAAATAATTATAAAATTCGGATAAATTAACTAGGTATCGATACGATCGTGATTTCTTTTATGCGATCATTCTCAACTCTCTCATTAATGCAAGGTTGATTCTACGCGTAGAATTTCGGCTTGTCGAAGATTCTAGGCTAAAAGTATCATTTTTTAAAATTTACTATTCTATTCTATATGATATTTATTTATTTAAATACAATCGAATTATTTTCTAATGGTATTATAAATGAACCAGGCGATTATTCCTAAAACGCTATTCTATTTAATGATCACATATAGCTGTTATCATAATTTGGTTCAATAGGAATGGCAAGAACGCAACAAAAATTTCTAATTTGACTTGATAATAATACTTCGATATTATAAAAATTGCTCTAATTAACTAAGATGACTTTTTTTTCTAATACAGAAACAGTCAAATGTGATGTTTTATCGTGATGAAAGTAATAAAAGGATTTGAAACCGAGTTCGTTGACTTTGAATTCTTACACGTCTTAAATGAAAGGCAGAGGAAGATATCACAGTATTTTAAAAAACGGAAAATAGAATCCATAAAAATATTAACATGAAGAAAAAAGTTGGATAAAAGCTCGGCTCGTTTATTCATTGTTCTTAAGAATTCCTTTTTCTGGGTATGTGTGACTATCGAATTTCAAAAGTCGTTCAAAATATGTACTTTTCTGTGTCATTAAGTCGTCATAAAACCGATAACGAGTAATTTGCAGCAAACCACGACTTGTTTACCAAAATAAAATTATGCAATTTCTGTTTTTCATCCGATTATCACCAAGTAGGCCACAGTTTTTTATCGGTAAGTATATTGGTATTTTAATTTTCAACGTAGTTTTCACATCTGCACGTGGCGATCTAAGACCTCGTGAATTTTATTTTAAATGAACGACATTTAAGAACGTCTTAGGTCATTGAATTTACCCCTCTTATCACAGAATTTCCCCCCGATTAATTTTTTACTATCATCTAAAATTATTTACAGAAAAAAATCAATTGTCCTAATTAAAATCGAATGAGATAACTTTTCGAGAACAGCCAGGAATTGTGAATGTTTTTCAACATTCTCTTTAAAATAAAATAAGGTTTTCATTTCGCACCACCACTATTTTGAAAATGATAATCAGAGTCGCGTTAGAGCGCGAACTCGTAATAATCATGGAGTTGCGATTAGGTAATTGAAAAAATCCTAAGAAGTACCGTAGAGTTTATGAAGATAAAATTTATCCATCACATGTGTATTCTTTTGGCAACTGAATCCCGGCTTAGGTATACCACGTCATACTAGATGATTTGCCACTCGGACAGTCGATTCATTTTCAATTATCGAAGTGGTGCCAGTTTTCAACATCGCAGTGTTCTGATCCGCATCCCCAGAATGATGCGATTCTGTCGGTTTCATGTTTTTCAGAAAAATGAATTTATAGAACAACGTCGTGAAAGCACTGGCACTAAGAGGAGCGACCCAATATAACTGCAACATAAATTTTGGATACGGCTTTTAGTACAAAGGTTACAAAAAGAAGAGGAAAAAAAAAGCATAGATCGAATGAGAAGTTTCCTTCTTAGTTGTTCTAGTTGATGAGA
The DNA here is from genome assembly GCA_035079395.1 of Aspidiotus destructor. NCBI lineage: Eukaryota > Metazoa > Arthropoda > Insecta > Hemiptera > Diaspididae > Aspidiotus > Aspidiotus destructor. The sequence goes on along the minus strand of JAVHKZ010000004.1, from coordinate 2,861,733 downwards.
GAGAGAGAGCGGAAATGTTCACAAACATGTACTACATTGAGAGGTTATTCATCTATGCTAGGAGATATTAGCTCGGGGAGACGTATTGGAGTTGAATGGATTTTCATGGAATTAAAAAGTTAGTAATGGGTTCTGACTTGCTGGAGAGAACACAAGAGGCTTGGGAGAGTGCAGAAAATGGTATGGACAGCAGAAAAATTAGAGACGGGTGATTTCTCAGCATGGCAGTATTGACATGAGGTGGAGGGGAGAGGCCAAAGGAGAGAGGAGAAGTAGGTTAGGTGAGAGTAATACCATGGCTATTTCTTTATGGTCCGGTGTGAGGAACGAAAGCAAGAGAACCAGGGTATGAAGGTTTCTATAGTCATAGGAATTATGGATTGAGGAGATCATGGCTTGCTTAGCTACCAGGTCTACCGTGTCTGTTCCCGGTGACCGATATGACTAAAACTCCAGAAGAAAGCAGTTGAAGATAGAGAAGATCTTAAAGTGTGTTGGAGGATGAAAAAGCGCCGAACGATGGGATTGAAAGAGTAGAGCTTTTGTATGGCTTGGAGGGACGAAAGGAGCAGACGAGAGGCCAGTGAGGCCGGATTGGATGGCAGATAGTTCAGCAAAATATATGAAGGCCGAGTTTTTCATACGGAAGAGGGTGACTTCTCCATCGATAGAAGAAATATAGCTAGGTTCGGTTACGGAAAGGAGAATCTTCGGCTAAAATGGCTTTGATGTACTTATCCAATCTGAATTATATTGGGCGATTTTAGTAAGTCAGCCAGTTTGAGGCGAATGTGAAGCACTCGGGATGTCAGGGAGGAGTAGATAAGTAGATCGGGGAAATGGGTTTAAATGTGAGATGATAGTCTGAATAGTATTGAAGTTCTGACAGCAAAGAGAGAAGAGAAACGTATGGAGTTGGGGATTTGGCCGACCATAAACGCAAACAGTTGACGTTTAGCGATGGTGAGCGCATACTAACAGCGTGGAGCTGGAGCGCAGGGAATCAATAGATTGTATTGCATTCAGTGATTGTAGGAAGGATTTCATACCCTGTCCTTAGATTAAGAGCCCGTGGTCCAGTTTAGGGCGGATTAACTGAAAGAGGAGATTGCGACTGCAACCAGGGCGTGTTTGGGATTGATATTTTATTTAGGACAATCAGTGATCTGAGGCACTTGGATTTTAAAAGTTTTATATGAGATCTAAGGTAAGGCCAAGGATTGAGCGGAAGATTCGAAGCTGATCTGAAAGTTCTGGAGGAGGAGTTCGAGGAGAGAAGAAAGAGATAAGAGATTTCTATTGATAGAATTCAGGCAGAACATTTTTTTTTGCTCGAAAAACGAAATCCACCAATAAAGACCACGAGGAGAACTTATCAAGAGTAGGCGACGTCATCTTATATATGATGCTAAAAAAAGGATAGAATCAAAGGTTGTAAAATTGGCATAAGCTTAAAATTTCCAAGAAGTTTTATCGCTTTTCAATCTACTGAGTGATCAAATACTAATTCGTTAAGGCGGACAATCTTCATGAAATTCTCATCGAGCCTACAGTTCATAAAATTAGGTAGTGATTATAAAATTCGGAAACTCACCCAATGGTCTTGCCAACCATTATTCACAATCGCTGGTGCCAACGATCTCGCTGGATTCATACTAGCTCCGGTGAAGGGCCCCTGTAGAAATCAATCATTCTTTTTTTAGCACGCCTTGAAGCTATACACATCCAAAGTCAAGGGAAATTTAGTACTCACCACTGCTATAGAAATGAGCGCGATCAAGAGAGCAAATTTTATTGGATTCGAATCATTGATTTTCTCATTACGAGGATCCCAAATGCTACAAACTACCATAATGAGCAAGGAAGTGGCGATAAATTCCAAAAGAAATGCTTGAGGAATAGTAAGGTCCGAGTGGATGGCGGTACCGCAGAAGCCACACGGGGCGGCATTTTCATTATACATACTGTATAATTTATCCGGTACAGAAATCTACAAACAAGCCAAAAGTAAAGAAGTTGATTCAGATTAGAGAAGAGCTTTCTCTAACGAGATACTCTGCAGGGATGTACCACAGAAAAACGTCATTTTACTCACCTTCAATGCACACATTCCTAATATTGCTCCCAGAATCTCCGCTAATATATATACTACCAGCGTGGGAGATGAAATGTGACCAAAGAGGAAAGCACACAGGGTGACGCACGGATTGAGATGAGCCTTACTGAGGTGACCAAAAGCCTGTAAATTAGGAATAATGATTTAAATAATTCATTCATACAAATACAGGCCTTAGTAATTAATGGATAGAATTGAAGTTGACTGATGATGACCGACCCCCACGGTTAAAACCGGTTGCGTATTTTATCTGTTTCTATGTTTGAATTTCTCATTTTGGCTTGTCTATACATGAATTTTCTTTTGGTCCTCATGAAATCTAGTCCAGTTCGATTATATTGCTTTGCGGATTTAATATACTTGTTACGAGTCTATGTATCTCATTTTCAGGAATTAATACAAATTAGATAGTCTCAATTATTCTTTAAAATTGAAAATTTTCTGGAGTGGTTTATAAAGCTCAAAAATCATACAGCGCGACTGAGCTTCAAGCCATCTTTAATTGTTCAGAACACATCCTCGCTTTTCTTTGCTCTACTGATCACTCTAGATTCCCTCGCTGCATTCGACATCATCTATACAGTCGCACTTCCTCTTACCTCCTAACAAATCAAATCCACGCTTTCTTTGCTATCTTCTGCGCTAAATCCATCACCTCGGAATACCTGGCTAAGAAGGCACCTCACGGAATAAAAAAGTTCCAAACTTTAAAGGGTATTGGATTTCTTAGCGCAGCCAAGAAAATAAAGATCATGTTTTATGTCTTTTCAAAATTTTGCCCAATCCGCGATATGTTGTGGATAATGCGGCACACTTCAGGCTGATGAGATTAGGCGTCCTCAATCGCTCCGCTCGTTCGTCCCGCTTCTTGGTCTAGTATAAGTCTACTTTAGTATGTTCCAGATGTTGTAAGCGGACCAGGATTAACGACTTATGACGTCACCAATCTATGACGTCATCGACTTAGGACGTCACCAAACTCATGACGTCACAAGCGGACCAGGATTAACGACTTATGACGCCACCGATCTATGACGTCATCAACTTATGACGTCACCAAATCTATGACATCACGAAACTTATGAGGTCACCAAACTTATGACGTCACAAGCAGACCGGGATTGACGTCACCAACTTATGACGTCACCGAACTATAACGTCACCAAACTTATGACATAACAAGCAGACCAGGATTAACGACTTATGACGTCACCAACTTACAACGTCATTGACTTATGACGTCATTGACTGATGAGGTCATTGACTTATGAGGTCATTGACTTATGAGGTCATTGACTTATGAGGTCATTGACTTATGACGTCACCAAAATTATAACTTAACCAATCTATGACATCACAAGCGGACCAGGATTAACGACTTATGACATCAGCAAACTTATGACATTACAAGTGGACCAGGATTAACGACTTATGACGTCACCAACTTTCGACGTCATCGACTTATGAGGTCATTGACTCATGACGTCACCAAAATTAAAACCTAACCAATCTATGACATCACAAGCGGACCAGGATTAAGAACTTATGACGTCACCAAGCGTTTGACGTCACCAAATCTATGACGTCACCAAACTTATGACATCACAAGCGAACCAGGATTAACGCCTTATGACGTCACCAAACTTATGAGGTCATCAACATATGAAGCTGCCGAAATTATGACATCACCAAACTTATGATATCACAAGCGGACCAGGACTAACGACTGATGTCGTCACCAACTTACGACGTCATTCACTTATGACGTCACCAAACTTATGACGTCATTGACTTATGACGTCACAAGCTGATGGCTCTTAGCGTTTTCTTAGCCTAGTATAAATCTAGCCTACGCTTTTTCATTATATTAGGATAAGCTACAAACTACAGAGAGGGGGGGGCTCGAACTCGGACTCGCAGATTTCAGAATCACTCCTGAGAAAGCCTAGTATAAATCTAGCATACGCCTTGTATATTATCTTATCATTTTTTGTTTATTATATTAGGTTAAGCTAACTACCAAGGGGGGGGGGTCTCGGACTCGCGGACTCGGAATCACTGCCACAGGGAAAATTCCCGTAAGGATGAGACCAGAGCAAAGACATGAAATATGTCAAAAATCGATAAAGCAGCCCAAGAAGTTTTTGCTGCCCACAAGTACAAACTTATGCAAGTTGACATCATCCAAAGCTGACACTCACTGGTCAAGCTTCAAATCTCACTCAAATAAACTTGCCCGAATAAAAAGCGTTCCGATTCTCTGGGACGCCAACTAACTCATGCGCAGAAAACTCGCCGTAGAATCGATGTGCAAGACTGACGCACATACATTCATCTCTGCCGTACAAAATAGAATGGATGTATCTGCACATCTACACTCTGCGGAATAGGATCTTTCAAAACAAAAAAAAAATACCCTTTTCTGCTGATCGTCAATATGCAGATACGTCCATACTATTTTGTACGGCAGATCTGATCTTACGCCTCTCTTACGCTCCTATTGTGAAATCGATCAATCCCAATCAGTTGAGTACATTTTTTCATGTCCAAAATTAACGTGTCGTCGCAATGCTTTACACATTCCGCACAGCTATGCCTCGTCGAATGACGCTTTATCCCTCTGTAACATGCTCATAGTCTTCATGACAGGCAGTTATAAAAGAAACATTCCCCTGTGATGTGACCACAAAATTTTGTATCGTAAAGTACTCAAATTTCAATAGACTCTCGACGTCTTATGATGTATCGACATAGGAATCGAGCAACTTGAGTTTCTTTTATCTTATCATGAAATTTAAGCAAATGTAGGAGAGAGTAAAAAAATTTTCCAAGATAGAATGAGTTTTTAAAAGTGGGAACGTTTATTTTGAAAAATTTTTGATCTGATTGTCTTCGGTCTTGTATAAATTGAACAGCGTGAACGGAAATTTTTTCAATTCCTAATTAATCTCTTGTTTTAACGGATCCCTATGTCGCCTTTCAAAACCACATCGTGCTGAACTTTCTTTAGTCTAATTTTTCTCGCTTCAAAAGTTCAAACCAAATCATCATTCTAGTCATTGGCTCTCTGTTTTTTCATTTGGATCTACTTTTACTCGACTGAAAGCGTGGTTCAGGAATACTTCCCGTCTGGCTTGTCTATTATATAAATATCTATTAGATCGAAGAGAATATTAGCCACGGTTAGTCGTACTTGTACAGCTCATCAGTCGCAAGTTTTACTCACATTAAGAATTTTCGAAGCAGACAAACTACCTAGGTAATTATCACAGGCTTTTTTATAGTATTCTTGTGACCTGATAAGAGATTCTAACGACAATTTGTAAGTATATTCATGTTGATTCGTTGACTATTTGCATTCGTTTCGTTATCGGGCAACTGTACTTGAAGTGCGCCAATATTGTTGACAACTATATAACAGCAAGTGTGTGCTCTAATTTAATGTTACCGTAGGTGCGAGAGCGTATATATTTCCGAAATAAAAAATGAATTATGAAAACACTTGTTCGCACAAAACAATTACACCCGTAACGATGTTCTGCAAGAATAGTTCTCACGTATGTGGATTCGGATAAATCAACTAAATATGTCACGCAATCGATGGGAAAAGTTTATGGAAATTTTGTTCCGCAAGTCAACCGTGGGAATACTTTAGGTTCATTATGAAATTGTTCTTTATGTTAGAACAAATTGGACGATGTAAGTACACTTACGACAACAATGCTTGCTACGGCAAAACCCCAAACAACGCCTCCTTGCATGGGTGGTAACGTCTTCCACTCGCCGGCAGCGGCGAATAATCCCAAACAACCCATGTACATCAGTAGGCCAGTACCGATCAATTCGCTCAGAAAGATCTCCAGCCACGAATCCATAAGGCTGCGATCACTCAAAGTCTTCATGACTGATGAGAATAATCCGTTTTCTGTCGGTAAATCTGCAATTAAAATCGCAAAGTTTAGTAGGTCAACTTTATCGATTGAATATAAGTAGTGCGCTCTATTGACTACAAAGTGATTGGTACAAATAAGTCGCAATTGTAGAAGCTAGTGAAGGTGGTGGCTAAGCGGTGAGGCCATGAACTTCCTATCTACATGAGTGCGTGCGGTCTAAAACTGATAACCGTTGATAGAACGAAAATTGAGCCTCCTACAGTTTCCTTTCTCGCGGAATCACCATCGTGAGTCCCCCCCCCTCCTCATAGTAACGTTCTGGATCCACACCTGGGATCCCCGAGTACATTGACCTCTGACGAGACGCTGTTGATCAGTCCGCCAAACAAGCTGCCTCAGTCACGCAAATCTGTTCCATCCGTAGACTATAGAAATCACTGCCTGTTGATCAATCAATCAACAACAAATACCTTCACATTAAAAGAGAGCTCCGTCCCCTGGTCATCATCCATTAAGAGCTCCAGGCAAGAAAAAGTCATTCTTTCTCCTCCAAGAATAGGCCACACAAGAATTACACACTCTCACACTTGACCTCTCCATCTTGGCCCTACTGCCATGAAAACGATTCAACAGTTGATCATTCTTCTCCTGGCTGGAACTTCCACCTCTTTGTTCTTCCACCAATACAAGCTCCTCTCTCACTCAAAAACAATCACGAAATCATGTGCAGTACCTTACGACAGGAGCTATCCTAGCTGTCGAGATATCCAAGCAGAGACGTCAGCTGGTACAGTCAAAAGCCGCAAGGGTCGGTCCTTGGGCCTCAGAGGTAGTGACGCGTTGGATCGAGTCGGCCAGATTAGAACTTGCAGTAGTTAACACGGAGGCCATATTATTCACGACCCATCGAAAGTTCAGTCCACTCCCTTTATTCACCTGAAAGGTGTAGAAATCAAGCCCAAGAAGGTAATTAAGTACTTAGAAACCTAATTTAACTCAAAGCTGAGCTTTAGGTATCATTTCCTGATGGCAGCGGGGAAGGCAGGCAGGGTACTTACATACATAGGCCGCCTGATGAGAAACCTTGGAGGGCCGAAAGAAGCAGTAAGGAGGATCATGATGAGCACCGCCTTGTCGATCCTCCTAAATGGTGCCCCAGTGTAAGCGGTCTCCATTAATATATCGTATAAAAGAAAGGAGGGAGTAAAGATCCAACAAAGAGCTGCGCTAAGGTGTGTTAGTGCCCACCGTACAGTCTAGACTGAAACTCATTAAGTGTTATCACGCTTACCACCAATCGAGCTCCTTGCTGAGGGGAGAGCGGTGGTGTTCAAGTCCATGAAGAGCAAGAAATGCTCAGAGTGAGCTGAGTAAATGGACGACGCGATCTTGATAAGTGGACGAGCCAAGACCATGGTGAGCTGAATTTTCACCTGAAGCAGGTGTTAAGCGGTCACGGTTGTTTCGAACGTATCTTCACAAGAAAATGAAGAAAGCTGAACAGGAAAGTGTCCGCACTATGGCCACTTTATTTGAGCCTGAGGCATGGAAGCATGAGCGGGGCAAGCTTAGAGAGGTTCGGGTAAATGAAGCGCGTGCTCAGCGTAGCCTGGTAGCCACCATGATAGCTTCCGAAGAAGGATGTCTGCATAATGCAGCCACACTCATAAAATAAAAGATGGGCCTTGAATGGATTAGACAAATGCAGAACCACGCTTTGGCTCAGTCAACACAATGTGTACCATCCCAATCCAGCTATATACGAAGGAGATGAAGATTAATCGAGCCTGAAGAAAAAGGAAGAAGAAGAGACTCCAACAGCGACCTTCTATACCTAAAATGGTGTTGCTGTTGGATGTTCCGTTCCTGGGGCACAGCAGCTTGGCGGTTGCCAAGAAGAGAAAGGTAGATTCTTCCAACACTGCAATTATACCCGGAAGGGTCGACTCCGGTATTGGGGAAACAAAATTAATGCATACGCAACCGGCACCCACTTCACAATGGAGGCCGGGCGGCGCTGCACATGCAAAAATATCGGTATGTACCATACAATACCCACGACTGAATACCTTGTTTCTAACCTGAATGCCCACATTCATTCCACTAAACTCAATCCTTTTAATCTATCCTCACTCACATCTAATTGTACCGCCGAGCTGATAACCACATCGTAGCTTTAAAGATCGTTTATAGAATAAATAAAAAAAAAAAAATGTCGTTATATATGTCAACAAGATCGCTCTATAATTTACAAAAACTTGTCAAACAACATCATAACTTTCCTTTACAGAAAATAAATCTTTAATGAGTATTTAATTAACCGGCTAAATAGAAAATTCATTTATGCAGATTGCCTTCTCGTCCCATTTCACCATTTTACCTTCGTACGAAAAAAAGTCAGGGAAAGTGACCCTCATCGGACTAAAATACCGAATGACGCCTGTTGAACTGTAATTTTTTGAATTTTTTCCCGCAGACTAACGACAGAATGTCGACAACATCTTCGCGTACATATTTTGGAATTTGAAAGTGAAAAGCAGAAGAAACCTACCTACATTAATGTTTACGCACAGAAGATACGAGCAGACGATTCTACTCGTACAATCATGGAAATAATTTTTATTTCCTACTTAATTAATATAGTCTGGCCACGATTTCGGAAGTACTCGCATACCTACGTCTGAATAAATATTGTACTTACGAGATATAATCTTAATTTAATAATGAAGAATTAATTGAAAGTTTTTGAGAGTCGTAAACCACAAAATTTTCAAGCGTGAGAGCAACCAATAATTTCGTCTGGAAAAGTTGGTATCATTTCAGAGTTCTCGCGAGAGTGAATAGGCACAGTAAACGAGCTAACAAAGAACGGAATGATAATTCTTCAGTTAGTCTCATTACATCAATTTAGGACTCTATACGATGAGATGATTCATATATTGCCTCCGCACGTGCGATGTGTAGCGGAACTGATGATGATACGCTGAACAAGAAGATTTCAAATCTTAACTCGTGAATTGAAAAGTGTAGAAATGAGACTAGAAAATTGAGATTTAAAACGGAGCGATAGTCAAGGAGAGAGACTTGATATCATCCCAATTCCTTGAGGAAAGAGACCTGAGAAATTTCGAAATGAACTCCTGCAGACAGTAATTGTCTCTTCTTATAAAGAACTCATATCGAGATACGAGTACTATAGATGTAGATTAAAAACTAAAATACCTTTTGCATCATTTAATACAAACACCGCAAAAAACGAATTATTAACTTCTATAAAATTGAGACTTGAGAAGATTTTGAGCTTAGGGGCGGATATACAGTATATAAGAAGATTGGGACAAAGAAAATGTCGAGCTGTGAATCCGTACCCAAGGAAATTCTGTAGTCCAAGCGAAAATACTCATCAACCGTGAAATTCCTCGGTGAGTCCAAGAAATGAAAAATTTAATAGAAAGTGTCTTCTTCCCCCTTTCTGAGAAGATTTTGGCCTCTCTCTTGCTTCTACAAATCATAAACGAGCAGCGCGTCTATTCCAACTAACGCTCAATGAGGTCTCCTCTCGGGTCAAGGATATCGTTTTTCTAGCGAGGAAAACCACCTCCAACTCGTCCACTGGAACTTTCAGATCAGTTTTTAATCCTAAACTAAATTTCTTAGCCTCCCGGACTCCTCACATCAAACTTTCAAAAGCCAAATGCCCAAACTCACAGAATGTCTATCTCACATTCACACTGACTGCAGTCGCAAGCTCCTTCTTCAGTTATACCATTCTTAGATCCACTCTTAATTGGACAGCGGGAGTCCAATCTACAGACAGGCTAGAAAATACTCTCTCAAATCACTGGATGCAAGACAATCTGCTGCCTTTCAACCCTTCATGCCATGTGCACAAAGCCCTACGCTCAGCATATGTGCTGAGGCTCAATAACTTCGCTGATTATCCCTTTCTACCAACTTTCTTACGTCTGCGGTCCATTTTTCCCAATTTTTTCTCCTCTCTCCACTCACAAAGGTCAATACTTCTTTCAGTAGCATCTCATGTAGACCATCAATTCAAGCCTCTTCTCCCCATTCACTCATTCATCTCCTCCGAAGCATTTTCGACGCCTCAAATTCTCCTCGACGTGGTTGACTCACAAACTGGCCCAACAAAGTCTATATTAAACACATCCAAGCCATTGTAGCTAACGATTTTTCCTCCCATAGCCTGAGCTTTACGGATGAACCCAGATCGGGTTCCAGGATTGGCTGCGCCTTCTCTATCAATGAAAAAGTCTCGCTCTTTTGTGCGGAAAACTCAGCCTTCATATATATTCTTCCAAACTATTTACCACCTCCCTTCTCCCTCCTATCTTTCCTCTCTTCAAGGGTGCGTTCAAAACTCGTCACCGATGTGCCATTGGTGATCTCTGTCTCTTTCCACTTTCAACTGGAGGTCGTTAGAAAAACCAGGCGATTGCAGATTGGTTGCGCGCAGTCACACGTTTCTGAACGCAACCCAAGCCTTGCAAGACATCTTCTCTTCCAACCTTATCGTTTGCGCCATTCTTATTTTCCTATACAGTTCAACATTGTCTCTTGCTTCAATTACCTTCCTCTGGATTCCCGGTCAAATCTAGGAACACGACGCGGTGAGCCACGTAGTTAAGCAAGCCCTTCTCTCCTCTTCAATCACTAATATCCTTCTTCGGTCAATGATGTGAAATCTTCCTTCGGTTCTCTAGTCAAAACTTTTGTTCAACTCAACTCCATTATAAACTTCGTTTAAAAAAATTTCCGATGCCCTGGTCCTCTTCAATCCGAAAAAATGATTATGACACGAATAATTCCTTGGGCTCCCTGTTCCACGCTCTTACCAATCTTGCCATGTGGAGGAACGATACCCTCTGCTTGTGAATCTGACAAAATTCATTTCTGTCGCCTCTCAAGCCTCCTTGGGCCACTAGAGTCCATAACTAACACTTAACTTCCTTTTGGTCTACATACTTTTACAAGAATCCATTGAACTCCGATGCTTCTTCTTGCGCTAAAGATCCTCTGTGTAGTTGAATAGGTCGTAAAAAATACCTTTGAAACCGCAGTGCAAAAAAAAAAGATACTAAAATAAGACAAAAACTAAGAAAAATGAAAAACTGCTTAGAGGAAACTTGCACGAGTTTTCTTCGCTAGATTCTGTTCTTTCAACTGCGATCGTTTCAAAAACAATGAGCACAAATGCACTTTAAAAAAATTATAGAAAAAGCCCGTGCTGCTAATAATTTTTCAAGACAATATCGTATGCGCAAACAACGACTCGAGCTGGGTTCAGATTCTGTTCTGCATAGTTGTTTATTCAACTGCGATATTCGCATTGCTATTTCCGTAATTATACCGTACAGTTTTATTTCCACGGAAACGGAATACAGAAGATTAAAAAAACCTTGATTTTGCAAGGTGTGCGTCCACTTCTAAGCCATGGCTCAATAGAAGTCAGAGACCCACGTATTTACAAAGTAAGTAGTTTTTCAAACAAGCTAAAGAGGAATTTCTTCACTCATCTAAGAAGTTAATTGGAAGATTCTGATTACGTCTCTGATTTCTTCATCGATTAGACTGAGCATCAACTGAGGGCGCGATATTCTACATTAGCCGTGGTAACAGCATCATCCCTCTAGGAAGATTTTCACATATTTTTAGGAACCAAAGCTTCAAGTAGTCTTCAAAATATACTAAGCAGATCAGCTCAAATATTCAAGGAATGTTGGTGACCGTATCGAGTAGATGAAAGAGGCGAGGAGACAGAGGCGTGGCAAGCTCAACCGCGTCGTGTTTTCGGAGGTTGATATTATCTGAAATTTGGAGGAAAGAGACTGGCGTAGAGGTGGATCAAATTGATACGTTGAAATAATGAATTGTGAAGTGAGAATCTTGTATGGCTAGAGAAGATCACTCCAGAGTAGGAATTTGAGCCGAAAAGAAGTGAGGCAATAGATGGCCATCTTAACACTGAAAAGTTGTAATTTTGTTCGTGCAAGGATCATCAGAATAAAACAGATACACGTAAGGCTTTGCCCGCACTCATTTGAAAAAAACATTTAATTTGCCGACGTTTCGGTCACCTCATGACCATTATCAAGACGCTGCAAATTAAATGTTTTTTTCAAATGAGTGCGGGCAAAGCCTTACGTGTATGTGTTTTACAATAGATGGCATTCAGTCCAGTAAAAGGAGACAGAATTTCTCAATAGGTGATGGGTTATGGCGTCTTGGATCAAGTATCCAATTTTGTGTCCATATTCAGATCCATCAGTACAGCTGAGCTGATAGGTGAAAAATTCTGTATTTTGATGAGTTGTCTGCATCATCAAAGTGTTGCGAGTTTTGGGAATATTAGCCAGATTTAGTCGGATGTGGACGATAGGAGGTAAATTTGAGATGTTTACATAGTTGAGCTCAAGAGTAAGGAGGAGAGGACTTTGTCGGCAGGCTTGAAGGCTGAAAGAATTAAGCTGTTGGTACAAGAAAATTAGCAGTGAGGGTTGAAAAGCGGTATTCAACTGTTTCAGGGCAGAGTCCAAGATTAGAACTTGAACGCAGTGCTTCAGAGACCAATTTCGGGTATGTAGATCCAATTGTATCACACAAGATTTCCTCGACTGACTATAGAGGTATAATTGAGGCACCGTGATCCAGTTGGGAAAAGTTTACGATTATAAATTCGTAAATTATGCTACCAAAACGACAAAAAATTGGATTTCCAGCCCATCGAATTTGTGTTAGGAGGGACACCCGTCAGAACAAAGAAATATTTTTCTCATACGTAAAATGACTTTGTAAGATAGAATGAGATCTTGCAATAAAATAGAATTCTGCCACCAGTTGAGGGGAAAATAGTAGTTGTTGAAAGAAGAACGAGAAAAAAAAAATAATAAAATCATGCTATACGACTTTGTTGTCGAGATGATCTTGCTGATGAACTCCTATCGGGTCTTTCCCCAACATCATAGGTATAATTTCCATACGCCTGTTTCTTATTGTATTTCCCTTCCCATAAAATTAATCGTTGAATTAAGAAACAGGAAAATGAAAAGACGCAATCATCATGAATTGTAAAGGGACATTGCTGCACAATCATTTTATCAAATCTTTGTCAAGTTCTCAATCATTTGTAAACTGCTCGCATACGATGTGAGATAGCTGTACAAACGAATGTTTTTTTCGAAATTGTAAGCGCGCGTTTCTCGTTTACCTACAGTATATTTTTCGAAAACAGTACATGCAGTTTCTGTCCCCATCCTCTACAGTACACAAACTCGGAAAAGACATCACAGACTTTATCTGTAACGTTGCTTCTTGAACAAGTTTTACGATTTATTGACATCAATATGTCAGATTATATCACTAAGATTTTATTTTCATGTTAAGAAGAAACCTGGGGTTTCTTTTTATCATGTGGGACCTGAAATTTTTCTCAAGGTACTTTCGTGCGCCTGCTAACCTGTAGATACCGCCCTAATGACTCCGGGCGTCAGTCAGTCGAGACTACAATCATAATTTTCAATAATCGATACCTCGTTTGAGCGCCACCGACATTCACCTCACTGTTGGATGACCAGCTGGACCACGTTCTATCAGCAAACTGCTTAAAAACTTGTTTAAGCATACCCGAAACCTATTCCCACTATAACCTACCTAACCAACTGAGCACACACACATCATCAGAGTATAGACTGTTCGCACAAACACCGAGTGTCAGACTCCAACTCCGGCGGGTACCTTGGACCCTCAGGACCCACTGTCTCATATAGCTAGATACCTGGCCACTTGATACATCTCTATGGAAACAACTGCAATAACGGATCCCCGCCGACACTCTGCATTTACAATCTTCCCCGAATCTTGCCCCGCGAGGCTCATCTCGTCGGACAGAGCAGCCTCTCTACCACCGCAACTAAGGGGCTGCGCATTCCCCCGTTTTGGATTTGTGAGACAAACTTCAGGCATTCCCAAACCGTTATCACCGTACCTGAAAGAGTTTGCCAACCTACGAGACCCCGGACTCCCAACTAACGGAAGCACTGCTACGGTCGGCGATCTGTACTCAAATACTGCCTTAGGTGGCGATCAATATTAAGCCCAGGTTCCCTGATTACGTCCTATCTTCCTCCCTAAGTTGTAGCCTCACAGGACTCACAACTACACCTGGCGCCAACCTGAGGGCGCGACTTTCAACAACTCGGACCCTTACGTCCCCGGGGTTCGTCACATCCCCGCTTAGACACGAACAAGTCCGCACTCCGCACTGCCAAGGCATCTTCAATGCCCAATAAGTACATCCCTCCCGGTCTCCAACTCAAAAGGCCTCCTCCTGGCAGCCCGCACTGGCCCTTCAGATATACTTCACGATATAACCATCGTCACCTAGACATCGACCACAGAGCTCCAGTCACGAACGGACCCTTCATAAATGCTCCAATTCATCAACATCAACCCTACCAAGGGTGCTCAGTATTGCTCACTTAAAATAACGTCTACACAAGTATAAAATACAAAACCCTATCTATCTAGCAGGCAAGTGTAAATTACAGATATACTCAGTGAACCAACTCACCGATACAATATCAATAGCTCGATAATATTCAAACCAACACACAAACACCCCGATAATATAATGCAAATATACTTGTATAGATTGACACTCGAACGGTGATCACCGAACTGACAATGGGAATACGCGCGCGTCAAGACGTAAGCACGAATACGACGACAGCACTGCACTGATTACAACATAGAGCAGTCTAAAATCCACCCTCCGAGAAACCAGTTGGTCGTGTGTCCCGCACACGCATTCCCTTATCGTTTTTTTCACACGTATTAATGTTCATTAGCTGCAGAGATGTCGTGAGCACCACCAAATACAATAGGAAATGACAAAACTGCAACGAGCTCGCATCTACCTGAGTTAACAATCTATTATATATACCTGTCGGAAATATCTGCTGGGGTTTTAGATCTCTACGGTTGCTTCGTGCGCCGTTACTCTCGCTATATTCAAATGAGTGATACTGCAAGATGAAAACTTATCACAAAATTTATACAGTTTTTATACATGCAACACAGGGTCTTCATCATGAACAATCATCTCGTTCACGATCTAAAATATTTGATAAAGAATTTCTTTCGAACAGAAAATTCCCTGAATCTACTCCTCCACGTGATTCGCGTCTGTAATTAATGATAACGGAATGGAAACTTACACACACTCACAAGATACAAACTGCACAACACATATTTCTCAGGAAATATACTTCGATAAAATGTACAAGAAGAGAAGAAAAAAATAGGAAATTCATTTCCAATCATCATTTGAACTTCACGTCTCCCACTTCCCACCTACCTTCCTCCTTTGATCCGAAAACAGTACATCTTTCTTAATCCTTCGATAAACACATCCCTTCGCAATTTGAACTCGCTCTAGGCTCAACTTCTAGAGCCTTTAAACCCATTCACACATCCGTCCCTTCTCGAACTCTTCAAGAACCAAGTGTTAGTTTAAATCTAAACGAACTCCCACCATTCAAACACATTACAAACATTCTGGAAGAATTTCTGAACCATACACAATGCCTGATGCGAACGGTTCCAAATCCAAACATAAAACTGAGCATGTCCACTCTGTAGTTGGGACCTTAGTTTAGAAGAATGCCTCAGTATTCACGACCGAATTAAAGATGCTTGAAACATATTAAAGTGGACTTGTACTGGACCAAGAAGCGGGACAAACGAGCGGGGCGAGTAAGGCCCAGTCCTCTCGTTCGTCCCAGGAACCAGTCAGCCTAAAATACTCCAAAGTTGACTTATACTAGAACAAGAAGTTGGAAATTCTGGATATTTTTGAACGATGAAGAGCTTAAGAAGACTGGCGAAAAGACATGGAACATGATCTTTATATTTTTGGCAACGCCAAGAAATCCTTCTCACTTTTTCTTAAAATCACAATCAATAACTGCCATAAACAACCAGTGCACAAAATACTTCTCACATCGACCTTTACCAGCTAACGTATCACAATTCTCCTTCCCGTCGAATGAGGAACATACAAAACCACTTTAGCTGGCTACTAGTCCGACCTCAAAGGAACAACGAGTCCCCGAGTACGGGTACAGAGCCATATTGCCACTGTACTGTCCAAACAACTAGAAGAGCCTTCACACTACCACCTTATCTTTGTCATCCAGCCCTTGACATCTTGAGGACCGGCATCCCACCTGTCCATCGACACCTGCCTCCTGGCCGACAGCAATGACCTGGACCCGTCAGCCCCATATTCCATATTCTTTACCTGGCCGGGTACCATCAACAAGATCATTCTCCGGAGTCAGCACCAGAGAGTTCCGTCCTCCGGCATCCCAGCGAGTACCGTTTCAAAAAACAACATCGAGAGATTTCACTCAGATAATGTTACCATCCTGGAGAAGATAATACACTTCCGTCCAGCTCCAACTAACCAATACCCCCCCCCCTCTGGGAAATCCCAGTTCAACCCTAAGGCAAGACTCGTTCCCCACTCAAACTCAATCTACAGGTGCGTACACTACGCCCAAAGGTCTACCACATTGACCACTGTAGAAAACCCATCAGGAATGCCCTCACGGCGTCCCGATAGCATTTCATCGTATTTTTACAGGTTTCCTGATTCGGAATCAACACCGATAACCATATTCATTCATAGTTTTCTCTTCTCCCATTAAGATTATAGACAGCACCTATTCGACGCTTAACTAGATCATAATAGTTACGATAAATAATCCAAAAGAAAGAGTCAAAGACTACTCACCAATTGACGAGTACAACAACAATTATTAATTTTTGATAAAGCAACGATACGCACTCCGGATACAGACGACCAAACCGTGCACGCTCACAATACTTTATACGGGTGCTAGATACTCGTACGTTTCGACGCAGTCGAAAATCAAGAAATCACATCAACCAGACACACAACTATTGTGTTCATAATGTCATCCCTGCTAACTCGTCTAGAGCCTTTCTTTCAGGTTTTCTACCCCGACAATATAGTGCGTTCAGATAATATCCGTGACGATGATATCCGCTGTTCAACGCCAGCAAACTCGGAACCAGTTTTCTGCAGTCGCGCTGTTCACATTGTCTGAATATTGTGACTTCCTATTGTTCTCATGAAGGCAACACGCGAGAGTTCCTTCTTAATAAACTTTGCCATACTGGACTGCTCTTACGGCTAATACGAGTTCATGCAGACGTACGATACGAAACTGTAACTTACCCTTCGAAAATATATACACTATTTACACTCTCCCCTAATTACCTGCTTCTCACAGAGTCACTTTCTTCAGTTCACTCTCTCTTGGACATCTACAACACATCAAATCCCCTCACTGAACGAATCGACTTGGCCCTTCCTTCACTTAGCTCAGTTAACACACACACATCATATTCTCGTGAATTTTGGGGCTCATTAATTTAATTGAACGTGACACTGTTGATGAAGCAGCAAAGCAAACGACCTACTACCTCAACAAAGTTCTCATTTCCCTCCCTACATAATCCAACATGTAGATAATTTTTGGAAAAATCAATCTCCAAACTACTTATCATAAAGCCGCTCCCTGGGCCACCTCCATAAAAAGACAACCCTCTCTTGTCCAAGAACAGGGCATACTTTTCAAACAGCACCTACCTATCGACAACAACATCATAATATCTCTTTCTTGTCCATACTGTAGGGCGCCAAACAGCCCTCCTCTTCTTCTCACCCTCCGTTTCTCGCTCAACATTCCTTCCTCTCAAAACGAAGCCTTACGAAACAAAGCTATGATTCTGGAACAGAAGTAATTTTTAAGGTCGCATACTAGTGAATATGCCGGGTCGGCAATTGTTTTGACCGCACGGTCAACGTCCTCATGTTCACGGTTTCCGATATCACCTAGAATCCAGATGAAGGTGATCGATGACCAGATGGAGGTTAAGGTACAGAGAATGATGTACTCGTGAACGCGTTAGGTGATGTGGGGTTATTCAGATATGAATCTTGTAAGGATTTTAAGGGGAAAGTGAGTCAGATTGTCCGATACAGCTGAGTCCAGGAGGACGCTGAATATGATTTGAAAGACAGGAGCAAATAGCGCGCAACTCGTCAATAAAAAAGGAAGGCTGGGTTGCTTGAATGATAGGCTGTAATGAGCCATCAAAGAAACATTATGTGGTTGGAGAATAGTGCGATAATTTCTGTGATTAGTCCACAAATACAGTACAGTTTTATTTGATTTGGGAATATTAGTGAGATCCAGTGTGATAAACGGAGGAGTGGATGATTTACTGGGGAGGAGAGTGTTAAATTTTGAGAGGGAGTCAAGATAAGGTTTAAGAAAATTCAGTCAAGTATCATGAAGAGATGAGAAAGCAGTTCCGGAAATCGAGCGGAGGACGCCAGGAAGAGTACTCAAGGTTAGTATACAAAAGTGGCGGAGATATACTACTACTTCAGCCAGAAGCTGTCCGAACAGTGTTCAGTGATTGACGATTAGGTTTTTTCGACAGGGAGAAGAGAGCGGATGAGACTTTATACAGTTGGAGAAGTATAGTTTTCGGTTACACCCAAGACGGGACTTGAAAAGACATTAGTAGCATTCAGGCATTTGGCTTTGAGCAATTTTATGATAGAAATTCAAGGAAGATTGTGATCGAAGGTACGACCCTCGAATTTACAAGAGTTAAGAATTTTGATTGAAAAACTTTCAAAGGGGTGGAAAAGTTGGAACAGTTGATGAGTGGCTGTTTCTGGACGATAACGGGGTCAGTTTTGCGCGAGGAGAGGTGAAAGCTACAGTCTGAAGCCCAAACAGACATTATCATGTTTCAGGTCTCGCCTGACGTTTCCTGAATCCTAGCCCCTGATTCCAAAATTTGCGAGTTTACACCACCCCCGCGATTGCCTCATCTTAATCCCGTACACTGTACCTCGTCTCTTCCTAAATAACGATTTATGACAATAATGGATGCTTTAGAGTAAGTAGTACTTAAATTCTGAGATCTGCAAAGTATGACGTCATCGGTCGTGACCCGGAGGTCTAGTATCAAGGACACTCGAGCAGTATTACTATTAGGTCTAATGAGAGACAGTTGGGAGAATTACGAGCGCAGTGAGTGATTCCGAGAATAGAAGAGATAAGGGAGAAAGAAAGTTCAAGCTGAACTGATGACGGCACCGGTAGCCATCATGGATGGTTAGGATGTCACAGGCTACTGACGTCACTAATGTTGATATCCGTATGAGAGGGAACTTGCACCGTTCGTCAACTGACAGTTCACCGTGCCTATTTGGGCCGGGCCATTTGCTAGGATCGCGCGTGCTTCGTTTACCTAAAATGGTATTTTTGCCGGAATTGAGAACGGGAGCTAAACTATGGCGGTATATGCAGGCGTGGTCTTGAAATATACATGAAACATAATCCTTAATTGGGTGTTCCAGAAAATCGGTCTTTTTCCATCTGAAGTTTGTTGGAGGACTCGTATTACTCGATAAGGGTTTGGAGATCGAAAAGAAATGCGGTAGTCATCAACGAAAAAAATGATATGCAAATAGTGATATAACGGGGCATTCTGGACTTTTCGTCGGAGGACGCCGTAAAGAGTGAATAGCTCGTGCAAAGAAAATAAAAGAACAAACTTCCTAAAAATTTGTTTCCCTCTCTCCAACTTGCCACTCACACGTTTACTCAATTTGTACCGGTATCCAACTCGTTTTCTAAAATTTCACTAAGTTAATTTCTCATTTTTCTGTCCATGGTACGTATAATATTATTACTTCTTCTTTCAACGAGCTCTGCAATGATTATTTCATAATACTATTTCTCTAAGCAACGCGAGTGACACTATTTCTATCCATCTCGGTGAGAGCAGTATTGCAATACTTGACACAAATTCCTCGCAATATGATTCCAGTTAATATTCGTGAATTAAAAGCGAACTGAGGTGAAAGCTGGTTAATTATTTCATTTTATTTCCCTGATTCAATTTACACTAGGTACACGGCTCGAAAGTATAGAAAATGAGTGATCTTATCTCGAGTGCTCAAAAGTTGTCTTGGAAACGTTAATTTTCGAATCTCGACGTCGCGCTGTCATCGATTTTTCTCGTACACTTGTTTTGCCGTGCAAAGTCAGATTGACGCGTGTACTCGAAATACAATCTAGAAAGAAAGGCCGTTCACGTGCACGCTCTATGTGTGAAAATATGCGTATGTGAATATACGTCATATTGTTTGTCGGTCAATTGACGTAATAATTTATCCACTTACGCATATATCATCAAATGTCCCAAGGAAAAAAAAACATCGTGAGCAAAAATCTGAGAAACGCTCGTTGGATTCTTTGATAGAAATGGATGTAAAGAAAATTGATTGTTACTCAACTTTTTTAAAAATAAAAAAATATTCTCCGGGACGCTATTTTAGATCTACGTCAATCTCACTTCTTACGGCAGTCGTAACGAATTACGAATTCTTGCGAAACAGATTCAAAACATTATTTCTCATTGAAATGTAAATAAACGTAATATTCTTTCAGTAATTTCACAACCATTTGTCGCGCGCTTAATTCCTGAATGTATTGATTAATTTATAGGCACTGTACAAAGCAATATTAAAGATATTTCCGATTTTACGATCATAAATTTTGTACCGCCAAACTTCTACATCTATTTTCATGCAAGGGTTATTTTAATTTTTTTTTATTAGTAGGCAATCAAAATGTCAGAATTTAATACACTACTTTTGAAAAAATAAAGTGCATTTTACATTTTGTCATAATCGAGCAGCTGCTTAAATATTTACTTACATTTTTCTTGAGGAGTGAAATTGAAGCCATTTTCCTGCTTAGTATCGGTCATTACGAGTATGGTATAGGTAATTAATAAAAATAATTTTCAAATAGGAAATTAAGAAAATAATAATGCTTGAAAAGAACACACAAAATCGTTATTTTCAAACCGAAAAATAGGTAAACATATTAATCGATCAAAAACCGCAAAATTATGCCTCGTAAAAAGAGCCTCTTTTTAATTCATAGGTTAACGCTCTATTCGAATACTGAAATGAAAGTCTTTCTTTACCTCAACTCGTGAAACAGGCGAACAGCTGCAGTATCACACCGATCAGTAGAAGTAGGCCTAGTAGTGGTAATGAATTAAGAGGTAAAAGTAAAAGTAAACGTGATTTTAACAAAACGCGTCATTATATTTTAATACTTTACAACAATTAATTGCGGAAAAGAAAACAATTCTTTCGTTTCACTTCGTTGATTAATCCTCGTGAATTGGAAACAACGAGCTTCGAGACGATTGAAAGCTCGATCAATGGACAAATAATTATTCGTGTTGTGGTGTTATTATTATTCGATTCAATTGATATCAGCCACTTCACTGATAACGAACTCTGTCGTTCTCTCGTAAGAATACTACAACAACAGCTGAGCTGTACTACTGTTTCACGGTCTCTCTATCCCTTCCAGCGCATGAACCTTGCGTAAATAACACCCATTCAACATCATGTACCGGTAAACTACCATCTGACGGTACATAATCATCTTATAAAAACAAACTAGGCGGTGTTTCGTGTTACTGACCTCTTGTAAATATAGGAAGTGTGACCCAAAGATAAACGAAATAAACCGCTTACGGTTTCTTACACTGATGACAGCGTACATAACAGACTCTTTATGGAGAATTTAAAGAAGAAATGATCTCTAATTATGAGCAAGCGCAGCTCCGAAGATATCTATATCGATTTATTCAATAGGCTAACTCCGCTATAAAAGTTATTCGTACTGGTAATTCAAAAAAAAAAAAAAATACGTACATCAAAAAATCTTTTCTTACCCCAAAAAAAGTGACTTCAACGTGTTTTCCGTACACACATTTCGATGAATTACTTCTAGAACTTTCGATTCATCTTCCAGAAAAGACTCGGGAAAAATAATTTTAAAAAAATAATAATATGATTTGAATTGTCTATTAAGTTTGTAAAATATCATCCTTTGGAAAAAATTCTAGTTGATACCTACATACTAATTATTTTGTTTGAGAATCTAGATATAAAATACGGTAGATATTTAGTGGGTGTCTATCAAGTATTTTCAGCTCTCTTTCTCAATTCTTCCCTGCGTAATCGTGGCCTTGACGTATTATTTAAAAGTATCACCTAAAGTAAGCTTTTATCAATTTTCAATCTTGTGTTAATGAAGTACTTACCTAACCATGATAATACTTAGTGATTTTACTAACATTTTTTTTCGATATTTAATCAATTTATTAATTGTTTAATGAGCGTTTAAGCTACAATAGAGTCATTTGCTTGAAATATGAAAATAGTAAATTAGTAGGTACTTAGCAAACAGAAAAAGATATGAAAATTAACATTGAAAAGAAATTTTACATAAAGTTATATATGGGCCTATATGTAATTGCATGATTTTAACTGCATATAAAAAAAGGAAATATTGAGAAATTATAATATTGTAAAAGACCTACTGCAAAAAAAAAATAAGGGAGAGGAAGAAAAATATTTTTGCAACCTAAATACTCTACATGCTGATGTTTCATTACAATTAGTAAAAGTGGAAATCTTGAAAAGCATAAAAAACTTACAAAGCATCTAAAGACTATTCGATGAAATGCAAGTAAACTTTATTGCAATCCTGTTTTAAGGTAGGAGAGAAATTCTCGATTTCAGCTGCTTAAAATTTTTTACTTCCTATTATTTTAATTTATTCATTTGATTTTTATAATTATTACATTATTTTGTTTCTTTTTATTCTTCTGTGGTTTTTCTTCTTATGAATTAAAAAAAAGAAAGAATGTTTTGAAGAGCTGAATATAATCATAATTTTCATTTTTATCGAACTCAAACCCCAGCAGTAATCCTAATACGGATTACTATGTCGCAGTGATTGTTTCGATTGCACCTTCTCTTATGTATCTTTTTTTCTTCTTCTTCTTTCTTTCTTTCTTTTGTTCTTCTGTAATTGTAATTTTGATTATGTGATTGGATTCTTGAAAAAAAAAAAAAAAAAAAAAAGAGTAAATTTGATAACGATTTTTTCTCTTGCACTTTTAAACTATGTATTTGTTCAACTGTTTTTTTTTTTTTTTTCATCAAATTAATGAGCCTTGCAACGACATTTAGGGTTGTGGGCATATTATAAATTGTGTAGAAATAAGTGGATCAAAACTCCTCTTGACAGAAACGGTTCCGGTTCTAACTCACGTCCGGTAGTTCCAATTTAGCCGTTATTAGTTTCGGTTCCCATTGATGTGGGCCTTAATCAATCAGCCAAAGAAGAGGAGAGCCGTTTATTGGTGGACCAACAAGATTGCTGAGCTAAGAAAAGAGTGTAACCGCCAGCGCCGGATATACCAGCGTAGTAGAGGCCGCGAAGAGGCGCGGGCGGTTGCACCTGAATACCAGCTGGCTCGTAAGAGGTTGAAGAGAGCTTTAAAAGACAGCAAGAGTGCTGCTTGGAAAGAGCTTTGCGAGATGGCAGAGGAAGATCCGTTTGGCAAGCCTTACAAGTTAGTGCTGAAGAAGTTGAAGGGCCTCTCAGCCATGAGCCGAATGGAGCCGGATGTTGTGGGGCAAATCATTGATAATTTGTTCCCACAGCAGCCACCGCCAATGGTAACGCTACCAATAGTAGAAGAGGATGGCATATCCCTCCTAGGTATCGAGGAGGTCGATGCAGCAGTCAACAGACTGCGGGGTAAGTATTGGAAGGCTCCGGGCCCGGATGAGATCCCGAATCCAGTCTGGAGCGCCATACACTCGCCATACACTCACCTGACCCGGCACTGCTTCTTGATACATTCAATGCGGCAGTTGTTGGGGGACTATTCCCTGTGCGATGGAAAAAAGCCAGGCTAGCGCTGATTGATAAGAAGGATAAACCACCTGGCCTGCCATCCTCTTATCGTCCACTTTGCCTGCTCGATAATGTGAGCAAACTCTTGGAGAGAGTGATAGCCAATCGTCTTGAGAGCTATCTGAAGGAGAAAGATATAATCTCAAGTAGCCAGCACGGTTTTCAAACTGGACGCTGTACGTCAGATGCTGGGATCAGGCTGAAGAGGATAGCCGAGTCAGCAATTGCTACGCGTCAGTTTTGCGCAGCCGTCAGCCTCGACATAAGAAATGCGTTTAATTCGATTCCTTGGGAGAGGATCTTGGAAGCCCTCAAGGACGCAGAAGTGCCCGCATGCCTGCTCAGGATGATCAGCAGCTATCTTAGCTGTCGAGAAATCCAAGCAGAGACGTCTGCTGGTACAATGAAACGCCCAGTTACTTGTGGGGTGCCGCAGGGGTCGGTCCTCGGGCCGCTGTTGTGATGCGTCGCATTTAACGGGATTTTCAAGGTGAGGCTGCCGCCGGGTGTTAAGCTTATCTTCTATGCGGATGACACACTGGTGGTATGCACCGCCGAAACAATTGTAGCGGTGGAGAGCAGGGTGAACCGGGCCTTAGAGGTAGTGACGCGCTGGATCGAGTCGGCCAGACTTGAACTCGCTGTGGATAAGACGGAAGCCATATTATTCACGACCTGTCGAAAGTTCAAGTCGCACACCTTTCGCCTGCAAGGTGTGGAATTCGCGACCAAGAAGACGATGAAATATCTGGGCATCTGGGTCGACTCGAAGCTGGGCTTCAGGCACAATTTCCTGATGACAGTGAAAAAGACGGGTAGGGTAGTTGGATACCTGTCCCGCCTGATGAGAAACCTGCGAGGGCCGAAAGAGGCAAGAAGAAGGATCATAATGAGCACCGCCATGTCGGTCCTCCTATATGGTGCCCCAGTATGGGCCGACTGCATGAAGATACCATACCGACGTAGAGAAATGGTTAAAATCCAAAGAAGAGCTGGGATGAGGTGTGTTAGTGCCTACCGCACTGTCTCGACGCAGGCTCTTTGCGTATTAGCACGTTCACCACCACTTGAGCTCCTCGCTGAGGAGAGAGCGGTGGTGTTCAAAGCCAAGAAGACAACGACGACCAAGCAAGAAGCTTTACGGGTCAAGGCTCTTTGCGTATTAGCACGTTCACCACCACTTGAGCTCCTCGCTGAGGAGAGAGCGGTGGTGTTCAAAGCCAAGAAGACAACGACGACCAAGCAAGAAGCCTTACGGGTCAAGCAGGAGGCCAGGCGCTCCTTGCTTGTAAAATGGAAAGCGAGAATTGCCCAGAGTGAGCTGGGCAATTGGACGACCCGTATGCTAATACGCGACCTTGATGAGTGGATGAACCGGGACCATGGTCAGCTGAACTTTCACCTGACGCAGGTGTTAAGCGGTCATGGCTGCTTCAACAAGTACCTTCATGAGAAGCTAAGGAAAGTTTAGCAGGCTTCGTGTTCGCTTGGCGATCAAGGGCGGGATGATGGACCACAGCACACCTTATTTGAGTGCGAGGCGTGGAAGCGTGAGCGGGACAAGCTCAGTCGGTCTCTTCAAGAGATCGGGGTAGAAGAAGCGCTTGTTCCAAGTAGCCTGGTACCCACCCTGCTAGGCTCCGAAGAAGCATGGAACCAGGTGTCTGCATTTGCGGCCACCGTTATGAAGAAGAAGATGGACCAGGAATGGAATAGGCAAATGCAGAACCACGCTATGGCGTACTCGACACCTGTGTACCATCAACATCCGGATCTGCAGGAAGACGACGAAGAAGGACATCATTCAGCTTGATGATGTGATAGTGTCTGTGGTGGTTGTGTGAGTGTCCCTAGTGTATTTTGCGTGCCAGGGGGACACTGAAACTTGGCAATTGCCAAAGCAAGTTGGTGGTTGTCAAGTAGAAGAGGGGGTTCGCGTAGGAGATTCTTCCAACACTGAAGTTAGACCCGAAAGGGTCGATTCCAGGTTGAAGGAAACAAAATTAAATGCATACGCAACCCGTACCCACTCCACTATGGAGGAAGAGGCGGCGTTCTGCAAATGCAACAAGCGAGTTGAAAAAAAATCCATCAGATTTCGCTTAAAGAATTTCGGCGGCTCCTATTAGTCCCGATTCCAAAAAAAAGGTTACGACCTTTCTGAAAGTAGTGACCCCTTCGAGAGTAGTTCATCGTGCCAATGATTTCTTTAAGGTTGTTTGACTTTTTGAGACGGATTTTGAAATGGAATGGTCAAGCTAGACGTTTTCGAGAGCTGTATCGTGTTGAATAGACAGGTTATATCACAGGGCTGGGCACGGATCGGATCGCGGATCACGAGTCGTAAAATTGACAATTTATGATTTGTATCTGAGTCATTTTTTTTTGCTTCACGATCCGTAAATAATCTGGATCATTTTTTCCATCGTAATTGATTTGACCCGCATCTTTTACACTAATCCACGCGGATCGAAGTTTTTTCACAAAAATTTAGAACAAAAAACGCTCATGTTTCTCCACGATAAAGATCACATTTCAATTTCTTCGATGATGCTTTTTCTCCTGATCAATATAGAGGACGCCTAACGAGCTTTTGTTGTGACAGGTCCATATTTGCGATTAGTGATGAGGATTATGGGATATTTTTTTTCTCGTGTTTTACTGAACTTAGTACTCGTACTTATATTATGTTTACCGTCGTCCACGTCGGACGCAAATGTTCTCAGAGGTTGCTCACGACATCGACATACCTAACCTAAGGAGAATAGAATCCTCGGAGGTACGAGCCATCATATTATTCGAGAAGGTTGGCACACAGGCACGTAACAGGAAAAATAAATTTTAGTTTCAATACGGAAATATACTTAATGTCAAAGAAAGCACAACACCAAAAAAGAGTTGTTTTCGGAGTAAAATAAGAATCACAACACCATAGAAAGGTCAGAAAATTTGAAAAACAAACAAAGAGAGGGAGATAAATTCTAGAGCATAAGGAAGTCCAAAACTTGAAACAGGAAAAGATCAAAAACTAAAAATGTTTAAATGAGTCCGAATCAAATTACACGATAATAGAGTAGGAAAAATTAGAAATGAACTATATAATCAGGAAATAACGAGACTAAAATATATATTTACGACCAGTTTCGCCCACAACGTGACAATCATCACCAGGAAGTACGAAATTACAACTAAGATTAGGAGCGATTCAGCCGTATCTATCATGAAACTTCATGTTGCTGATGGTGTTGTGAGAGTACCTACTGAAGTCAAGGATGTGTCGAGTGATGAGATTCGTAGAAACGTTGCATCGTTAATTTTTCTGCGGCTATCGTTTCAGCCTCCTCTGTTTGATTCAAGAAATCTTCTTTCGAGCAGGGCAAGATAAATTTGTCGGAGACTTTTCTGTAATGAGACTAAAATTTGTTCCTGTTACGTGCTTATGTGCCAGCCTTATCGAATAATACCTGACCTAACTTAGATTGATGACGTCATCAAATTCGGCCGCAGACATTTTCGGAAATTGTGACCTCTCCAAATAGAAGAGACAGTGGGTAGTCGTCTTCTAGCAAGCACGATAAATTATGCCTTATGAAAATTATTATTTCCCAGTTTTCATCGTTCTCAAAGACCAAGTCTGTATCTAAAAATCCAAGGGTGCCTATTCACATTCTCGCGGAAGCTGAATGCTCTTTGAATATTCAATAATTTCTAATTTGATGAACACTCAGAGACTTGAATAGGAACTTGGAATATTTCTTATTGACAAAGATACGAATAATAACCACTCGATATTAATTCAAATACGATAACCTTGTTCATTGAAATTCCAAGCAACCGATTAACGATAACATGAAGAAAGAAAAATGCACGCGGTAGGTCTACTCAAGTACCGCTAAATTTCACGCTCATTTAATACTACGCATATTTTACTAATAGGTATAACAATACAGTAAGAAACTGTTTTACTGAATGAGTAAACGTTTATGAAATAATAGTCATCGGTTCATTAACGAATTTTCTCAGCACTCACTTTGCTGCTAGGTACTAAAGAAACCTATAATCTTCCTATTACGTATTTTTATTTACTATAGGTTTCGCACGTTATTTACATAAAATACTAGACACGTGTATAGGTCAGGAATATTTTTACTATTCATAGAGAAAACAAAATTTGTATATACTTGTCAAGCCTCTCATGTGAATCACATAGGCCCTACTTAATTTATTTACTTATTCATTTATTTCGAGCATTTTCATCTTCTTGAGTTGATGCTGCTAGGCCTATACAACGCGTACAAGTTGAATGAGAGAGATAGAGAAAAAAAAAGATAAAAAAAGGAAGACAAGGATAGCAACGGAAATTCTTCAAAATCTCAAAATAAGGAACTGGCTGGTTTGACTGCAACCAATTTTATAATGTACATACCTAGCATTCTAGTGGATTGAAGACACAAACACAAATTTCTTCCTATTTACGCAACTCCAAAAGATGAGTATTAATCAGGCTCTTCCCGTAATTTTCGCCCCTCTGGCAACCTTAAGAGCTCGAAATTCATGATACCAAGTAAGTATTGTGTGATTTATATCATTAAAAAATGTGATAGGCAAGCCAAAATTTGATGATCGAAACAATGGGCAGAAAAAATTATTCAATGGTAATCTTTACCTCCAGAGCCCGGATTTTTTGGCGCTAAAATTGAAAAGTTTCGGCATTTTAATGGTGTACTTCAGGTGTTATTCGGCATTTAAAAAAAAAAAATTAGATGGCGGCGGGAAATCCGCAACCTCCAGCGCTCGCGATCACGTTGGCGCGAAAATGCTCCCTCAGAAAATGAGTCGGCTAGGCTCTTCTCAGTATACTATACACTAGGCCTGATATAATGAAGGCTGGAAGTTGAAAATTTTCCAAGTCCCTAAAGTAGGTCAAAGGTCATTGATGACGTCATAAAGCGCCACACATCAAGTCACGTCACGTAGTTCACAGAAACTCCCGGACGTGGACGTTTTCTGAGGATGTAATCCCCCAAACAAAATGGATAGCGGGTTCCTGGGAACCCTCTCGTCAGTCTTTTCCCAAGTTTTCCCGACATACCGAGGAATGCTTTTTCGCCAAGGAGGGGGGGGGGGGAAGGAGGTCATTCTTTCTTTTTCTTGCTCCAACGTGTGAACAAAAGACTTTCAAGAAATTTTCTGGCATAGCCAAGTGAATAAAGCTCAGTGTAGGTTATAGTTCTTGGGGAGCTCAGTCGCTGATGCGATATAGGTCTAGTTTGGAATATTTCAAGATGATGGCTTTTGGATCGCTCCCCTCTTTGATCTAGTATAATTCTGCTTTGGAAAATATTAAGCTAATAGTTTTTGTAGGTCACTAGTGGCTTTCGGGGACCGTGCGAACGGAGATTTTTTGTCCCATAAGATAGAGGATTGCATGAAATTGAAATGTTTGTTTAAAACTAGTACATATAATCCTAGCATAAAAATTTTAAGCTAATAGCTTTTAGAGGCCGTCAGTGGCTCTTAGCGAATGAGGCTCTTCTCGCGATCCAGTAAAGATCCAGTTTAAAATATTTCAAGACTAGTATAATCCTCTAGCATATAAGGTCATTTGGCCAGAAAGACGGACTCACGCACGCAAATTTCGAAATCAGGGTCAGAGCAGAGACTTGAAACATGTCAAAAACACGCGTTTTTAGTGCTTTTACAAACTCACGACCAGAATGATTCAATTTAACCGCTCATTCATCTAAAATTCTTGAGCCGAACTCTGGAAAACCCAACCTTCGAACAAACTCCTCCAAATTAAAAAGACTCCCACTCTGTGGTCAACCTCAACCAGAAATTCTAAGCACGAAAACTCCATTATCTCTAGATTAAGAATAGGCCATACTCGAATCACCCAGTGACCGAAACTCTTGAACAGCCGCATCCTGCCCCCCTGACCCCCTGTCGCGAACCCGATCTAAACGTTGATCACTTCTTCTCATGTCCTGTACTCCTAAACCTCCGCTCTTCATTAAATGCCCCTTCTTCCTTTCCCCAAGCTCTCAAAAAAGACTCAGATTCCATCTCCCTCACACTTCAATATCTCCGTCTTAATCACTTCTTTTCATTCATATAAATCCTTTATCTTCCGGGATTATCTTCATGTATCTCAACCGTTCACCTTTCTATGCTAAGTTTTCTTTATTTTCATGTACCATTTGTATATAATAGGGAGTGTAAGTAATAAGTATCCTACATATCGAGCCCATAACCCGCAGTGTAGTTTTATGGCTCGTTAAATAGATAAATAAAGTTCTTAATCGACTTTTTACAAATTGGGTAGGTACAAGAAGATTATGGATTTCAAGATGGTCCAGTGTGACACTTGTGAAAATTGGGAAAATTTTCAGACAGAAGGAGTTGAATATAATAATGATTTTGTAATTTCAACGAGGAAGAGGACAGAGCATCTTTATTGTAAGAAAAATAAAGCCGAGATGAGTCATAACAGAAGTTCTGATAAGTATTTCTACACCGCATCATCTTTAAGAAATTTATCGTAGGTATTTCAAATTCGGCAGGAGGAGGGGTCTCTTCTTCTCAGATTCACACTTGAAGATGTCTGTCCTGTATTTTCCATTTCAAATAAATAGGAATGGATTTTAATCGAACAGAATTCCAGTAACTTTAAGAGGCCAACAATGCGGTTAAAATTCACAAAAAGTGGTATTTCTGTACAAAAGTCTGTATAAGATGAACAATTTCCTCAATAAAAATTCCCAATGTAAAGGAAAATGGACATTTTATAGGTGCTTACTGACAAACTCGACAGAATTTTCCATCGATATTAGAAGATAGAAACCCCCAGAGCTTTGAGTCTCTTCGGAAGATGAAAATTTAAATTTATAGACAAATTGTGTGGATTGAATAAAATTTTCGCCTCGGCACGGCTAACCTACTAAAATATTTTCAACAATCCCGCGAATAATATTTGATACGAATAATCGTATTGACATTGATAATTGAGGCTATTATATCGTTGTCAAAGTCGATAACTTATTACTTTTATGGCTACCGACGCGAAATTATGATTCATAAGAAGAATCTAGAACTGAAATCCGTTCGATCGTGACTCATTGATAAGGATTTACGTATGGAAGAACAATGGTAATTTAACGAGTCAAAAAAAGTTTGAAGCATGGTTACGAAATCTAAAAACTAAAAATATTAGCAAAAAAAAAACTATAAAATCAAACATAAATATATCCATTGCCCGATAACAACAAAACAGGTAGCCAAATTCTTTTCAGGGTATCTACTGGCAAGCGTACGCATAAACCTAGGAATCGAGAGCCAAAAATGCTAGAGTAACAATCTAGAATTATTTGTATTCGTGGAAATCAATCGGTCGACAGCACTACAATAAAAAAATAATGAAAAAATTGTGCAGGCTCAAGTCTACCTAATTATTAGAAACGACATTTAGATAAGTAGGTACTTACAGGTAGTATTTTTTAAAGAATTTTAAGGCAAAACTAGTCGTTTAAGTATGTACTTTATAAGCGAGATAGATCAACTTTTTTCCTCTACAACTTTCTGTTTTGAATATACAATAGGTACCTACTCTTAATCTCGAATAAAGTGTTCCTGTCTTTTCAGCATAGACGAGAGAAGGGGATTTGACAAACTAGTATGCTCTGGAATTCCGATTCAACGCCTTCTTCAGAGCCTACATTTTGAAAGCGTCGCTGATAGCAAACACGATTAAATATCAAGAAGAAAAAATTGAAAAAATAAAAAATGATTCTCTCATTGGGTCTCACAGGTCCAAATATTAAAACGATAACAAAGAAGCCAGGAATATTCAAGGGGAGGAAATTTAAGTTGAATTTATTCAGTATGAACAACTGTACATGAGAAGTCGAATTAGTTGAAATTCAAGTTAGCCGGAGATACAAATAAAGGATGTGCATTCATTTACAAAATACTTGCGGCAAATTCAGAAGAATTCCATCTTTTTTCAGATTCTGTTGGAATTTGAAAAGGTCGATTTTCGATTAAAAAAAAATCTGAATATTTTTCACGTAGGTACCTAATCATTTTTTATTTTACGGTGATAAAATTGAGACTTTCTCATGCTATGTACACGTTCAAATTTGTGACCATCCTTCCAACTAATATCGATAAGAGACGCAGCAACCTGCTCAAAGCTGCCTGCAACACACAGTTGAAGCAGCAAGAAAAAAAAATTCGAGGAAAAAATGAACTTCTCATTTTTTTGGCATTTCATACATTCTTCAAGATAGCCTTAAGATAGTCGCACATAGGGGTAGTTTATTACCTTTAAGTTGGTCATGTTCATAAGATACAGATAGTCTTGAAATATTAAATTTAATTAGGTACCGTACCTATTATTATGTAACAAGTATATACGTTGCATTACCTGAAGCTCTCAACCCTGGTACTATAACCACTTTCTCGTATTTCGTCATTTCTCTCCTCAAGTGGTTTTTTCAAGTTTTCCAACAGACGCGAGCAATATGACAACACTTCCAAAACTACGAGTATTATTTCCTCGTTTTTCAATATTCCAAAAATAATGTAGGTAATTAATTATGAAAATTCAATAGATTGTTTGCGAAATCGTCCGAAGTTGAGGAGTTTTTAATTATTATCGAAAACCAGGCTATAATTTATCGAATCGCACGAGTAGGGCCAAAGTGAAAAACGAACATTCAAGCTTTGTACAACCGTCTTCGAAAACGAGGAGTGTAAGAATAATAAAAGCTGCGAAGTGCAGCTTCGAAAAAATTTTGGAAGACGATAGCATCTAATACCTAGGTAGACTAAGAAATGAAACATTGCTTACTTCCATATGGTTGATTAGTCTCTTTATTAGCGTGCATTCGATTGAAAAGGTTGATCTTCTTGAACCAAGGCGATAATGTTTTGAAATGACGCATTTTTCGAATGGAAAGTTCAAAATGGCAGAAACGAGTCGCGTTACATGCTTAGGGCACCAACTACGGGAAACAATAATAAGTAGAAATTTTTATGGTTACTAATGATTTTCATTTGAAATTGTTTTTCTCTCTTTCTTTCTCGCTCGTTCTCTCTCTCTTTTCTTATTTTATTTATTTTTTTTCCTCAATAAGTTCTACTTATTTTACACGTATCGTCATTTACTAAATTTTAAAACCCGACTGACAAAAGAAAAAGAGGGAGAACAGAAAATCTATTTTGGACATTGAAAGAGAACAAGAGTATATGGTACACGGAAACTCTATAACTTCACAATAATGTTACTCGAAGTAGAATTAATTAGACAGAAGGGGAGCTTTCAAAATTTTCCTCTGCAACTCATTTAATTCCCCACGTGCAGCTATTGTAATTGGTATCGTTTACTCTGCCACAGGCATGCTTTCAAGTTGTGCTCGAGTAACTCTTCAAGAGAGAGAGAGAGAGAGAAAAAAAAGCTCTCCGAATGTGTTAGGGAAATATTGTAAAAATTCAATCAATCCTCTATCTAAAGAAGAAATTCACGAAAATACAATAGGACAGGATGAAAAATGTACGTGCAGAGGGAGGTTGACAAAACTGAAGACATTATTGCAAGGCGTCTCAAATAGCCCGAGATTATGTCTTGCTTTTGGTCGCAGAATAACTATGAAAACGCAATTAAATAAATTTGTATTCCATTCTTTTTTATGGCCATAGTCAAACTCAATGTTTTGGACATTGTCGTCACCTTATCATTTGAAAAATGGAGCTTAATATAAGAACAATGAAAATTGAATGAAAAAATCAAAAGCAACGAAAGAGAGTAAAAAAAATTGCAAGGAAACAGTATTCCAGACATTGGAATAAAAGATCGATCATGTAGGATGTACCTACTGCGGCTAGATTAATTAGATGCGTCAGAATTGAAATTAATATAATGATAGCGTAGTTGGTTCATTTTAAGATTACAAATTCAACGTCACTAAATATTCAGTGGCACTGCTTTCTGGGGTTACTGCGTTATAAACACCAATATAACGCACCAATACTACTTAGAGCACACATTTGATCAAAACCAAATTCATGTTCAATTTTGATGAAGTGAGAGGCCAGTAGAGTAGGTACCTATTAGGGCTATCATTTTGACCACAATTTTAACTCTTCAAGCACATCATTCACTCTGTTCTTCAAAATTAAGCAACTGATCTCAATCACATAAGTAAATCAAGTCAGAGCAGCCGCAGTCAAGCAGGAAAAATAGGTATCACTGCAGATGCTTGTGAAGTAACAGTTGTAAAGTTAAATGCAAGCTTACCTTATTATTATATTTTCATCTTTTTATACAGGCCTAAAATTTCCAGCCTTGTGTCTTGATACTGTCATTCAAAACGTCCAAGAATCAATCATGGACTTTTCTTTCCACATTTTTAGAACTTATTGTAGTACCATTAGTCACTAAAATATAAAACAATTTACTGTAAATCTTCCATTCGTCTGACTTTTATATTTTCTATACATTTGAAATCTAGAAAGAGCTATAATTTTTTTATTTCATCCTCGCTATCTATTTGTCTAAAATCTACACCTCTTACAATTCTATTTACACTCTTGATCTAAGTGAAAACACAAAATTTAGAAATGGACGTTACAAAAAGTTTCATCAAGTCATGTTTTTTACAAGTGAATGCTGGAAATCTAAGCACAAATTTTTCAATAGTCATAAATTAATTTCTTTGTAATGTTCTTATTGGTACAAACACGCGGAAGATAGGTTAACGCATAACATCCACGCTTTTGTTAAAGAAAAGCACATAGCACAAACGTGGGATTGTAATAAAGCCTTATTATGATCATCTTATGGATATTGGACGTCATGTCTCTGTGGAAGCAACTAAGTAATTCCCTTTGACAAGCCAACACCTACTTGAGCTAGTAATATTTTTATGCTACCTACATATTCAACCAGATAGGCATGCAGATAAATGGCATTCTACAAATGCGAAGAAAATTTGAATTCATGCTCTCCTTGAAGAAATGAAGCATCAACAGGATTTTTTACTGGATTTTCTTGTTTGGGTGCTGTGAGAAACTGTTTCAACAAATCAAGTCCACCTTTGCTATTGTTTTCTTTTGCAATTTGCGCCCACTGAATGTGCTGAGAGGAAATCATTTATGAGCAAAGTTTTGAATGTAGATTTGAATTAAGTTCAATCTGGATCTATGTTTCTGCATTGTTGGTTCCAGATATTGCCAAATGTGTTCTCTGAAGGGTCTGGGTTAAAATTTCTCCTCATGAGATATTTGAAACCAACTGCAGCCAATTTTTGCCATAGTACCTACTTGAAATCCTAAAAATGAAGAGCTAGAATTGGGTCAAATGTAATGCAAAATACATTCAATAAATTTTGTAGCAAGGCAATACGGTACCTTCTATAGTTTAAATACAATTTTTCACAGTTGGAGGCACAATAACAGATCAACATTTTTAGCAATAAGCTGTATTGATTGCAGAACTGGTAATAGGTTTCTGCCCAAAACGCGTGATGAGGCAAATTTTGCTTGATAGTGCATTGAAGAGAATTTTGTGGTTCCAATACATTTCCATTTACGGAATCAAACAATTTATCAAAAAATGAAAGAAAACAAGCAGTTCCTCTCGCTGAAGATTCAGCCATCATCATTAATACAAGTAATGATGTATTCTTCTTTTTTGAATATTGAATTGCATCTAAATGAACAAGATTTTCACTTACCATGACCTGCCATAAAAACTCATAGTCGCGGAAACGTGCTGCGTTTTTACTTGGGCAGCATTGGATACAGTCATCTTCTTTATCTTACTGCTGTATGTTGTTTGGTCAACTAGTGAAGCAACTTGAAATCTGAATCTGCCGTGTCTGATTCATATACCTTCTCAACATCATTGTTGAGTCCAAATTGCGTATGATAAGTAACCTGTCACAAGAAAATCCCCCTAAGCGTCCCAAAAATTAATCAGGAGAACGGCTATTTTTCAATTTTTCAAATCTTTTCAAATCATGGAAAATTGGAAATATTCTGATTTCTGAAGTCTCTTGAAAAGGTTTCCTCGTCATACCTTGCAACAATCTGTCAAGAGAAAATTCCATGAAAGCCCAAGCAAGAAGATTTCGGTCGTTTTAATGAATTCAATAATATTCTTTTTCACAATAGTTTGTCTGCTGACACCGGCTGACACTTGGGGTTTTCTCATGATAAGTGACTATGGAGCGACTGTAGCGCTCCTATACAACGTACTTTTTATTGAAGTAATGCAGCTTGCAGACTGCAGTACTATTGTTCTTATCAAAAGTGTTATAAAATTTTCGTGATAATCTCGGACTACCGTACATTATTTTACCAGACTCACACGTTTTTTGAATTCCCTTGAGAAACTCTCACTTGAATCAAATTATAAAATGTGAATATTATCTGAGTGAAATCATTTCGCTGAGCAAATATTGTACGAAGAAAACGTACGTGGGAAACCTTGGGTCGATGGCTTTTACTTCATATTCTTCGTCTATCGTTAGTTATTGTAAGGAAGTAAGAAGAAGCCGGTAAGTTCGGTCAACCGAAATACGGATTTTGCTACAATATTCCTTCATTAATATCCACCCGTTCTCTTTCCAGCTCGTCATAAAATCGAAAATGATCCGAATACCGTTAGCCGCTCGTAGAGCTACAACTTGTTCTAACTCCAATGTTCCTAATGTGAGAACGCTTGTAACCCAAGTTGCCACAGCCAAAGAAGGGACTTTGGAGGTAGCGAAAAAATCCGTAGCCTACCCGGAGATATTATCTCTTACTCCGAAAGCCATTCATCGAAGACTCCAGGAGGAGTACTTTGATCGCATCAAAAAATTAGATACTGTCGAAGAAAAACTTATTGCCTTGAATCTTCCCAAGTACTACGGCTGGCCATCGTTCGCTCTGAAAGAAGGTGTCATTCCTTACGACTTCTTACCCTTTTCTCAGTTTATTACGCGCACAGTTATCAATGAAGTCGATAATTTACCTACATCTTTAACCGAAGACCAAATTACTCGATTAAAGGACAAGCTCAAACAAGAATTAGAAAAAGTAATTCTTCTCGAGAAACACTACGCGAGGTATGACTTGATTTCGGATGTAATGTTGTTATCTTGTATTGTTTTTGACGTTGAAAGATTTTTCTTGCTTTAGACCTAAACATGAAGTTGAAAGATTGTATATGGAGGAAGAAGACTTACCTTTCTATAATGAAGAAGTTCTCGAAGACATGAAAACTCGACGATTGGTCAGTGAAATGAATAGCGCTATCGTGCGTGTCCTGGCAAGTGATTATCCGCATTTGATCTCCGTTCAGGTGAGTAAAACGAGCATAAAACTAAAGTACTTGAGAAAAACTATAACATAATAATCGTCTAAAATTTTCTACTCAACAGACGGACTTTAATCCCCGTGTTGAAGCATTCTGGAGAGTGGGAGGATTTTACGCTACTGAACAAGATAAAAAACTGAGGCGTGAGAAGAATATAGACGAAAGTATGATCCAAGACAATATCGATCGTTTTATTCAGTATTTTGGTTCGCCTATCCTACAAATCAGGAGTAGAAATCTTTTACAAACTTTGTCTGTGAATGATTTCGAGATGAAGAACAGAGAGCAACGTACGGAAGAAAGCGAACAAATGACTGCAGGCACTGAAGATAACATTGCCATTCTGGAGCATTCTCCTGCGTCAGTTGAAGCAAACGAAGTCGCCGAGTTGGTCGATTCTAGATATCGTAAATCATATTCATTGCAAGAGTATAGATATTCTCCTGACTTATATTTAGAAATTCCACGAAAAAGATATCATGGTGGCATCATACCGGGTAATTAGAATACTTTGAGCAAATTTACAAGACACCAATCTGTTGTTCCGTTTTCAATGTAGTATCATTTTACAGGTTTCTGGCCGAATGATCCTTACCGTTTTGGAATCCTATCGTATCATAGCACTAGTCATCTGTGTAGTCGACCTCTGGGTTATGGTTCAGAAGAACACGTCGAAGCTCTACATTCGCAAGCAATTCTCGCATCATACGCTTGGGCGTATGGTCAAGCATGTTACCAAGGTAATAATATTGTAGTACTGCTCGAATTAGGCTGAAGTGTTTGGAGAGAGAATACAAAAACAAGTACGAAAGTACGACAACCGCAAGGAATCCTTTGTACTCGTTTGAGTGTTCTTCCTTTTACCTCAAAAAACGTATTGATTTGATTAGGGTGAAGTGGTTGTCATTATTTTTCTAGTATAAATATAATTCATATGATTTTCAGGGTTTACCACCTACAATGATATCACGTATCCGTTTATGGCGCAGTCTGTATTGACCAACGGCAAGACGTTTTCATTTTATCAGTATCAGTTGAATACAATAGTTCTTCATTCGGATTACAACGAAAACGAGAATCCTCTGAGAAACGAATGTTTCGCTACGAAGCCGACTGAATTGTACCATAAGGTGGACGCTGACAAAGTTGTAGGTATGTACTCGGAATAGAATCTTTTGACCTTGGGAAACGTCGACGATTCAAGAAGTTACGATTTCTGAAAACTTAATTCACAAATTACGAGTACGTAATACATCATGAGTGTAATTTATTATTTTTTAGGATGGAACGACGACGCGATTTTGAATCTACTGAACTTATACACGAAAGAGACGCGAAATACGGCCGACATGAATCTTTCTCCCTACTTAGGAGAAAACATTAAATTCCTTTCGCAAATACCAGAAGACAAAAGACGTAAATGGTTATTCGAATTACACCGGTTTCTCATGTCACATCGTCCCCGGCATCAATTAGAGCCCGAAATATACGATTGGGAGCGAATTTACAAAATTGAGCATAAGAAACGAGTTACGGACGCGCGCAAACGATTTTTTGAAAAATTCCTGGACCCGATCAATGATCGTAAACTCGGAGACCGTGAGCCTAAACGTGTGCCGAAAAATCTTAGAGCACGCCGAAAAAGAGATAGATGGGAGGAAACATTTTATCCAGATGTGCTTCCCGAGTACCCCGAAATTGTTTGAATACCGCAGATTTGTTCGCGGGTAAAGCTAATTCTCTTCTCTGTGTGTAACGTATTTTCAGTTTTCGTATTAAAATCTGTAATAATGTGTACGCTGTATTTCGATGGTTCTCATCCCCTTCAGCAATAGTCGTAATTATTTATTTTTTATCGTTGAACTTCTATCCATGAATGTATGACTATTTGAGTATCGAATTTTCACTTTTGAGAGTACCATCACGAAGAGAGAGCAATTTTTATACGAGAGAAAAAATTATCACTTGAATGTGGTATACGAAGAGAGAATGAATCTTATGTCGAAGTTCGAAAATTGATTTGCTAAGGTCCTTCTTTCACAAGAATTGTCAATCGGAAAATGATTGTACTGAAATTGCACACTTTTTTGCTGAATCCAGGTACTCATTTCTGGGTAACGTGATCGGGAAGTACGACAAACGCAATGAGATTCATCGCAAAAACTACTTGAATCAAAAAAAAAATC
The DNA here is from genome assembly GCA_035079395.1 of Aspidiotus destructor. Taxonomy (NCBI): domain Eukaryota; kingdom Metazoa; phylum Arthropoda; class Insecta; order Hemiptera; family Diaspididae; genus Aspidiotus; species Aspidiotus destructor. Next base: position 2,822,242 of record JAVHKZ010000004.1, on the reverse strand, counting down.
GTTCGTTGAGAATTCTGCAGAAAATTTTCCCAGGTGCCGCGTATAATGAATTCTTACAATGGGAGCAACTTTAGAACAATTAAACTTAACAAAGCTAAATATTGAATAGGGGATATCGAATACTTTTACTGTGTAACACGTTCTGAACTTCGTTTTTATTTAGGAATGATGGTGATCTTATCAGAAATCATATTGATGTTGAGACTGAGCTTGGATTTTTAAGTAGATGTAATCGTCGTGACGTCAGTCTTCGTCACTCACTAATAGCCGTAATAAATTGGCGATCCAGAGTTCCGCATACGATATTGTAGTTATTGGTTCAAAACTGATTATCAATTCCCAGAAGAATACGCATGTAGAAAAGATACCATTATTTCATAGATAAGTTTCCTTGAGTTTGTAGGGAAATAAATAAGAGAAGAAACCAAAGATATGTAGGCCTACAAACTCCCATATTCTGAGTTATATTTATCGCTTACTTTCAAATATTCAAAAACGAATGATCAAATGGTTCCCGTGTGTTTCTGTGAGAATAGACATGTTTTGAACATAATAATACTAAGTTATCACTTAGTTGTTGCTTCCGGAAACAACGAGTGACGTGACGGTGACTTAATCTTTACATATTCAAAGAATTTCAGTGAGTTTATTTTTTAGTCATCAGAATTAGCCTACGTCAAAGATGAAATGGACGAAAGGTGATAAGTTATGTTCCACAACTATTCATACTGACTTTTTATTTCAACATTTCAGAAACCAACGTAAAACTACCCACTGCCAGAAATTGGCTATGAAATTGAAGCAGTTGCTTTATTCAGGCTCATGATAGCGAAATGAGACAAAAATTGAGGGGTAGTAGCGACTATAGTTGCTGTTGCTGTAGCGGTTTGTTGTGTATGCTATGTACCACGGCCGTGTATGTACCATGCAATAACATGCTGTAGGCTATAGCTGCCATAGAGGATAGAGCAGCTATGACGTTTGATACAATAACGCTATAATAGCAGGAACTATAATTCTGCTGTTCATGTTCACTTAACGTTTGCAATATAGACTATAGGTAGTGGCTATAATAAGAGGCCCAATGATATTTATATAGCTGCCGATGAAGTTTGATACAACATTACTCGAATGGTGTTGCGCTAGCGAATGCTACAATTTGACGAAAATATAAGAAACAATTTTTTGAAATATATTTTTAACCTAATTCCGACCACCAATACATGAAAAATGTACGTATCGAACAACTTTGTTGAAAAGCTACAAAAAAATCCAAAATACAAGAATGTGCAGTATTGTTCACAAATATTTGCACAAGATATTTTTGCAGATTGTGAATTCTGTTCACCTATAATTTAAAAATTACTCTTCTGAATGGACCATATTGAGCGTGCCGGCGTGCCGTTGACACGTTCTGAAAACATGAACGACTCCACCTGTATTTGTGAAGCACCACTTACCCCAGTTTACCGTATTTGTTCAAAACAATTACTATCGATTCCCATGAGAAATGCATGGGAACGTTTCGATCATATACTTTTATTTAAATGTAAGAAAAAAATAAGAAGAGTTCTTATTCAGAATCTGGAAGTTCTGAAGTATTCACAAATGTATCTGTAATTCTTTATTCATCGTTTGTTTTCAAATATCAACAAATGATCGAAACGCCCTGTGTATTTCTTATGGACTTAATTTTTGTTTTGAACACAAACGGTAAACTGGGATAAGACTGTGTTAAGGTGGGGCTTCGAAAAAATACGGTACGCGTATGAGTTTTGCTTTTGTGTATTGGTGAGGGGGCACTTTGAGAAACGTAATTAATTTCAACGTCTGCTGCACGTATAGGCTGACTTTGGGATTTGGACGGAAAGCACCGAGTGCTAAGAGCTGAGATCACCTAATTAGTTCGATATATGTACATGTTACGTGCAAAGCCCAAAACTGTACAATTCGGGGATTGTACAGCCATTTTTGTACCATCTGCGAATGGCGACGCTTCTTTTGTACAAAGTCCAGTTGGTACAAAATTTTTCGTACCTGCAAAAATGTCTCTCCTTCAGGTATGCATTCTCCTTAGGCTAGAAATGATAGTGATGCGTGACTTACCTATTAAATTACGAAAATCCGCCTTACTGCGATCAATGTTCGGCAAAGGAATAGAGACATTTGTGCCTTCTTCTAGAGGAGAGAATCTGGCTTCGCTAGCTGCCTTCATCCGCTTAGCTTGCGACTCTAGTCCCAGAACTGCAACTTCTTGGTTACGTTCCCTACTACTACGCAGTTGTATTCGCGTTTCCTCCTCATCGATGCTACAAAAAGCTTCCACTGTAGACGTTGAGGGAAGTGGTTGTACAGGTGACGAAATAGTCTCAAGATTATTCTCAGAATTCGAATCGGTGACCTCTGCCAATGTTTTGTCTCTACTGCAGTCCGCCTTTGTGACGTTGAGGGAAGTGGTTGTACAAATGACACAGATGATAGCACGTTCTCAAGATCCTCTTCAGTACTAAGTTGGCAGTAACTGCAGGAGGCAGAACACTTCCACGTAGACCCGATGTAGCTTTCCTACCGAATAAAACTTCAAATGGCGACTGTCGAATGCCAGAATAAAGTAGACTGTAATGTTTTTTTCGGACATTGCACAAAAATTCCTGTACAATGTTATTCATTTTTTCAACTCGGTACACAAACGCTGTACATTTCGCGGAATGTTGTACATTTCGGACTTAGTATGAAAACGGCTGTTCATTTCGCACATGGAACAACAATCCCCGAATTGTACAATTTCGGGCTTTGCACGTAACATACATATTCATACCAAGGATTTTTCCCTGATTTGGATACGTTTTTCAAGTACAGTTGGAAGTTAGGAGATTATCTACGGTCATAATACTTATGTCCCATTGCCGATATACATAATACTTATGTCCCATTGCCGATATACATCCGTTAAGATTATGTCTTCTCTTCACTCTAACCTAGGACAAAATAATTATGCGAGTCCCCTCTCGAGTCGGAGTGTGTTATGCGAGTGTGACCTATTCTTAGTCTGGTGAGGATGACTTCTTATCTTCGTGAATTTCTATTGAAGCTTGCCCAAGGTATAGGGAACTTTTTCATGCGAAGAAGTTTATTGAGAGATTGAGTTTTCCAAGATGAATGCCATTTGTCGAAAACTATTGTAATCGACTTGACTCTCTGATTCATAGTCAAGAAGAACTGTTGGCAACCGGTCACTGATTAGTTACCGGTTTATTCCCACTCCGCTGAGGGATATCTCACTTTCCCTCCGCTAAGGGTTGTCTGATTCTTCCCCTACAACTTTCTCCAAACGTAAGTTTCTTGTAACGAAATGCAGCCCACTGCTGGCATTCCGGTTTCAACAATTGTACGTGAACTACGTTGTCATTTGTACTTATATATTATTACTTACGCTTTGCGTCGCTATGAGCCGTTTTAAAGCCTTTGTGCTGTTCATTCATTTCGTGCCGCTTTGCGCCGCGCATTTATTGGTTTATTTCGCGTTTATTTACGCATTGAGTCATATTATGGAAACCGACGAGGTCAGAAACTTTTATTACTATTATTATTATACGTAGTATGTAATTCGGAAGTCCGCGCAGGTTCTCTACCACCACAATTTCTTACATTGACGAAAATTCATGTTCTTTTCCAAGTTATTCTTTCTGAGTAGTATTTAGCACTAGGTAATTTATGAAGTTAGTTAAGTCTTTGTCTCTCTGCTGACCATCTTAGACTTTTCTACACCATTGTTGCGTGATGAGAGAGTGGAAGTGATTTTTGTAATCTGAAGCTGGTAAGGGAGACTTATCCGTAATTTTTCTGAGGATGATGGCTTTTTTTGCGGCTTCTCGACGAGGTCATGTTGGTGTAAGTCAATAGTCCTGGTATCTATATATGAATGTAATGTTGCACTTAATTGGATTAAGTGTAGTTCGTAGTTGAAGAATTCTTTGAATGAGTGGATATGAGTTGTCAGGGTCTAGTAGTGAATGAAGTGAGGATAACGAGTCAGTGAGAAGTAGAAAGCTGGTATATTCGGTGGAAATTGAGTGAGGTGAGAAAGACATGCGAGGATGGCCATGAATTCAGTAGTATAAACCAAAGCTATGTTGTGAACTCGATGAGAGACAAGAAGACCATCCACAGAATAAGCGTAGGCGGCTCTATTCCCAGATTTGAATCCGTCTGTGAAACAGATTGTGTGGATGGGATAGTCCTGAATCTTATGGTTGATGTGGGTGTCGTAGGTAAATTTGTATGACTAGGGATTTGTGTAATATCAAGTTGAATGGAAGGTTCGTTGTAGGTCCAAGGAGGAGAGAGTGTAAATATAGACTGCAAGGGGTGAATTAAAAAAGGTTTGTTACGAGATTGCTCGAGATGGAACGGGATTTGTTTCGTAATAGGCGATGAGAGATGGTTTCTGAGGGGAAAATTGTGTTGTAGATAGGTAGGTGTGGAAATTGAGAAATTGAGATTGAAAGGTTAGAAGTCAGGATGAATCTGCGATATGAGAGAGGTGATTCAGCTGCGTCTGCGCACAGACTTTTTTCTCTCTGTTTTCTGCTGAAGAATTTACGAGAAACGCATAGATCTAATATAATTTCAAGGTGAAACTATGAAAACTTTTCCGGAATTCCATTTATTTTCAAAAATATTTCATCATTTATTTGACTACTGTGACTGACAGTCAAGTTACGATCACAATATTTGCGAAATTTGTCTTCATTAGTACATTCAGCGTTCAACATTTATTCCTTTCATTCGGATTTGTTGAAATTGGTTACCCTAGGCAACTTTTAAGGTATTTTCTGCTTAATTCATGAATTGGGCAAATGGACTGCCTATTCCATGAACTGAGCACTTTAGCTGCTTATTCTGTGAAACGGTGAAATGTGGAATTCCGTGAATTAGGCGTAGGCCCGTAGCTAGCGTGACTGGCGACCGGGCCGCCCCGGCTAGCAACCTGTATTTCAAGCGAAGCGAGCAAAAAAAATTTCGAGGTGCCCTGGTTTGAATATCAAATGCCCTAGCGCATACACACGGTTAGCTACGGGCCTGATCTACTGGCGTAACATACACAAAGTACAACTCTTTCAAATTGAAAGTTGATATTTTTCCAAATTAGGTGTTGTCATTGATGAAGAGTATCAATTTTTGTCATTTTGTTTTTTTTAAATTCTTTATTCTCACATGGATGTGAACGGTATGTGCTTTGGTTTCTAGGGAAGTCATCAATTGGCCAAATGTACACATGGGGTCGCTTGTTTAGAAGATGAAATAGATGATTTTGAGCCAAACCTGAGAACTTCAGAAAACCGCTTGAACAAATTGAAACAAGATGCGGCAAAGGACCAAATAGACATTGGACCAATGCTGGTGGGCGAGGCTGCGGCCGAAATGTTACAAAGATAGAAGTCAAGACAGAAGGTGAGCCCAAAAAAACCATCTTGACCTCATAGCCCTTTGGAGAACGAGAAATAAAAGGTGTCATCGAGAGGGGTTCGTATGTTGAAGGAAAAAATGAGCCATTTGACTCACATTTCCATGCAGTTGTCCAAACTGTAATTAAAATCATTAAGAGCTACACAAATATGATGGATCGCAGTAAGGCAACCACAATTTTACTAGAAAAATGTTATGAATATCTACTTGAAAAGTAGCGACGATTTTTTAATTCTGCAATGTGAGGGCTTTATTGCTGCAATAATTTTGGAGCCCTTAAAGATTTAAATTCAATAAATCTGCGGCGGAGGATAAGATTGAGGTGTGAACTGTTCTTGTGAGTGACGCCGCGGCCAAAATTATCCTTGAGAAAATTCCGGAAGTTCGCGAGGAATATTCCGCCGACTAACATAACGTTAATTTTATAGCCCTTAGGAGGGCTAGGAATGTGACAACCCATCGTGCGGACTCATACTTCGAAGGTACTTAGTGATGAAACCTTCAAAACTCACTACCTCCTATTAGTCCAAGGGCTTCAAAAAATCTTAGACGGCCACATGATAGGTGACATAATTAAAGCCATGGAAATATCATAACGAAAGAGAACCTTCACTAGGTACTCGAGAAAAAGCGATGATTTTTCGACGGGAGTTGGGTTCTTACTTACGTGACCATTTTGGAACCCCTAAAGATTTGAATTTAATAAAAGAAGTGTTTCGAACTATGTACGGCACTGAACCATATTGTATTTACTTCATAACCATTTTGTCTCTATAGCTTTTACTTATTTACTATAATTATTTGTACTATATTGAATTATTATTTATTATTATCATTATTACTATCATTGTTGTCATTATTATTTATTATCATTAAGTATTATATATTATTATTAATTATGGGTTGGATTTAATAGCACAGCAAAAAAGACGATTAACACAGTCAAAGGAATTTTATCACAGCAAAATGACAGATTAACAGCAAAAAAAACAATGCACAGTAAAAAAATCGATTGAACAGCTTATCGACAATACCGCAGCAAAAAATACATCGAACAGCAAAAAAATGATTCAAACAGCAATGAATGATTAATCAGCATCTAATTGTGTTTACGTCTAAAAAAAAAAGTTATTGTACCTACCAAAAGAGCTTTTTTCGCTGCTTCAGGGCGGCCACGTTTTCGTTTTCGCCCTAAGGGCACACTTTTTGCTTGAAGAGGCACGTTGCAAAGTTTGAGTCTGATCAATATGCCCAATGCATGCTAACAAGTTGAATACATGTTTTAAGAAGTACGGACACGAGCAGTGCGATTTCGACACATTTTCACAATCTTTACAAATTTTCCAAACCTCATTTCGATACATCTTAAATTCCTCCAAGGTTTTTTCTTCTGAAAGAGTAGTTTGCAATACTTTCTTCGATATTGGTTAGCCGAAAATGCTAGAGGTTGCGTAAAATATGAAATTTCTTCCTCCGTCATCACATCATCCTGCTCTACTTAATATATTAGGTAGATAGGCCCAGGTTCTCAACATTTATTTCACCAAGTAGGCATATTCGTGTAACAACCACCGAATATTTTGTAAATGCGCTGCAATTCCATTTTTGATGTTTGAAAAATTATTTGCTGTGTAGCTTCAACTGTTTCAATTGTTCTTTTTTTGCTGTTAAAAAGTGATTAATTTTACTGTTTCATCAATTCTATTCGATATGTAGCGATTACTGTTCATTTCATCCTTTATTTACTGTTGTAACATTCCTTTTTGCTGCTTCCTCATTTGCTGTTCTCACATTCTTTTTGCTGTGCTATTATAATTAACCCATTAATTATTATCTATCTTTTTATCTTGTTCAGTTTGTCCACTCTTCGCTCTGAATAAGTACTTACGCTCCCCGTAGTTACTTAATTAGGTACCGGTACTGTATGTCTGTAGTGCCTACGTTTATTTTGCAGCTGTTGTGAAAGTGTAAGAAGTCTTGAACTCTTCAAGATCGTTTATCAATGGCTTTTTCTGCAATTATTTTTTGAATATTGGTTGCCCTAAATATACACTTCATATAAATTCTTCTAAAGACTGTTCCTATTAAAATAAAGGTACCCTACGTTAGTTTCGTTTTATTAATCCTTCTTTATTTACAGTCTGCGGAAATCATTCAGTTTTATTTAGATCTACGGTACTGCATTATTTTTCGGTAGGTAAAGTCGAAATATTTCAAAGAAAGATTGAACACTTCTGGCATAGTCAGCACCTACTTACACCTATTTCAGGAATTATTTTCAACTAAGTAGGTATTTAACTTTTTCATTTTCTAGATCGCGAAAAATAAATGCGAAAATTCCACATGAAAACTGAAGTGCTTAGGTACTGAGTAAAAGAACAATGAATATAAATTTTTCCCCCTTAAAAATTTTTCAATCGAAGAAAATTGAATTTTTTGCGGTTTAAACACCCTTTTCAATTATAGGTGCACAAGTTTAATGAAAGTGTAGTATTTCAATCTTTCGCCCACGTTACGGATTATCTTCTGCGAAAACAATGGAAGAATGAATAGTTACCGATCCGTAAAGAATATTTTCTTTGCTCACGTAAAAATCGTCTCATTCGATCATCACGTGACAAAAACATTCTTACTACGGATTCAGAGATGCATATGAGTACCTATTACGTTTTTTTTCTCTCTCGTACTTACTCTGAGTAAATATAATAGCCTATCAAATTGCGAAAATTAAATTTAGAATGGAAATTTTTCCATCCATAATGACCTCATCAAAAAAGTAAAGCTACAACTTTCAACTTGTAATTATCATTTTCCACTTCGAATGAGGTTTCTTTTTTTCTATCAGTCATTGCAATCCTCAGCCACACTTTTCTCTCACCTTCCCATCATTTATTTGTCCTTATCTGCATTTCCTTTTCTAATTTTTTGTTATGATAAGAGTAACATTTTTTGAGTACTGTAGGTCTATATCAAATTTCAGTCAATTAGATACAAGTTGACATAACTCATGAAATTACCGAAGTCGTTGAACTTCGAAAGATTTTAAACCTCGACATATTTTCAAATTTTATGCCACCTCTATTTCTCTCTGCGAATTCTAGACTAATATCTGGCAGCAGCTCTTCTTTGATCGAGAATATCTCCTTAAGAAGAATTTTTTGCTCAATATAAACCGGACAAGATACGTGCGTATTCAAATAGGTTTGAATTGACGGAATTTCGGTCATGAAAAATCTAAAATTTTGGTCAGTTATATTTTTTCTTGAGTCTATTCATCTGGTTTCAAACTTTTTCAACTCGCACGTCTATCAATGAAAGAAAATATCTCTAAATTCAAACCGGCCTAAAGAAAACTTGATTTTTGAAACTAATAAAAAAAGAAAAGAATCAAATAGGAGGCCTAAAAAATAATCTTGATGTTCCCGGTTTTCTCTTTCCAAGGTTTCTTTCTCCCTCTGATTGACTTTTCTGGTAAGATGGAATTTCGGCGAAACAAAAAAAAAAAAAAAAAAAAACGTAATATTTGCCAAATTTTTGTCAAGTCCTCCGATAAACACTCGCACTTTGGACAACCCTGCTCTAATAAGTTTAAACTTTACAGACTTTGTTATGGATTCTCGACTTTCAAAGATGCTAAAGCTACGTTGAAAACAATGACATCAATATGAGAGAGGAAAAAAACTTTTAGGCCTCATCACCTAATGGAGGACGACGATGAGATTAAGAGGGTAATTGATAAGAAAATGGGTATATGACTGGGAGTTCGATAGGAGAATGTGAAAGCATGAAAAATATCAGTTCTCGAACTACACCAAGAATTCCGAGCGTGGTAACTAGATCAAATTGACAGAACGAATTTGTTGATTTTGCAACAAATTATCTGTTGACCGTTTTCAAAGCGCAAGCTACTTTGTAACAATGCACTTATTTCTTAGTTCTAGGTAATTATTCATAATCACGTAGGTGTTTCATACTTTTTAAGAAACATTCTCAATCAAGAACGTTTAAATAACATACCTACCATATTGAAATTTGCAAATACGCAATATTCGAAACTCACGGTATGAGTCTCCGCCTTCTGAGCGGGAGAAGCAATTTCATAGAATGGTACTCGTAAGGCGATGTTTTCGGTTACCAATACCCATTAGAAGGATTGTACCTTCACTAAATACCCTCTTTTTACAAGTAAGAATCTCGCTATCATGTCTAATCGCGCGTGATGAGTAAATTTCTATGTAACCTAATGACGTTCTTCATAATTCCTCGAGGGGCTTCAGGTGGGAGACAAATTGTTTACGAGGCTGTAAAAATTACAGTTAGGATCAATTTTTTTAAAGGTTCCTTTAGTCTCAATCCTTATGTAGCCTATAGCTGCAAAGTTTGATGGATGAAATAACAAAGAACGTACCGACCACGCAAGGCTCGCGAAAAAATAAAACGTATTTTTCGTAACTTTGTCAAAACCGATTTTTGGTAACATATTTTATTATAACTTATCAGTAAAAATATTGAACGATGAATAATTGATTTTCAAAATCACATCAATGCTCATAGTATAGTAACGTCGAAAGATAAAAGACAAAAAAAGAAAAGAAAAGAAAAAACGATAAAAAATTAATCAATATCACATCGTAGATCGGTACAACGAACAGTAACTTCCAAAAATGTACTAAAAAATTAACTACAATTAATCTAATTTCAATCAAACAATCTTACAATTACACAAGGATGAAGAATTTTGATTTACAATTCTTACCTACACATTTCTCCAATCTATTCAAATGAAAATTTAATATAGAGCGTCATTAATTAAATACAATAAGAATAATTGGCAGTAAATTTGATTATTTTCATTTTAGGCCTATTTGAATGAAAACTTGTCGTGAATCGACAGAAGTAATTTGATATTTTCCGGAATTTTTGCAGGAAAACTAAATTTCAAATTTAGTACAATTTACGTAGTGGTCTCCCGATTGGGAACGGCAACTTACATTTAAAAAGTTATAGCTGAAAGCAACAAATATTCCAACTCCTGTTAGCATACAAAATTTTTCAAGATACACGACATGAAAATTTCTATGTAGGTAAGTTCTTCTTAATCAGTTTCATCGCAACTTTTTCGATCTGTTCACATCATTCTGACACAATACAGGCTGAAACTGTATGAAGAAACTTGGTAACACTCGATTGGAGAAAAAAAAGATCATTCAATAACAAAATACGTGAATCAAGAAACTCGTTTCGACTTCTCTTTTTTTCACAGTTCATTTTCCTAACAAGAGTTATCAGATCCCGATTCAGCCTTCAAACACAATAAGGACATAGAAACAAATGGGCTGCGCTTTCCATCACCAATATCGGGCTGGCAAATGGAATGCATAGCTACCTACACTTTCTCTAAACATTTGCAAAGTTATATCGATCGTAAATACCGAAACTTCCAATTTCATTTTAACTTCAGGAGTCCCCAAGATCAAAACGACAAGAACGGGTCATAATTTAGTCTTGAGGACGTAAGCGTTGTCGTCGATTAGTTGAATTCGACCTTCTCTTAATAGTTTCTTCAGATGACCTTTTACGTTGAACATGGCTGCAAAACGTAACTTCATTGGTGTATCCTGATGAATATGAAAACCAAGATAATTTAATTAAATAATGAATATTCGAGCTGAATTATTCTACTTAGGTATCCAGAAATGTAAAAAAAACACGGTGTTACGTCACAACTAATGATACGTTTTTCTGTCAAAATGAATTTCTTGTATATTGACCTTGTATAGTTTCTCAACTATGTCTGCGGCAGTATAACCTATATGATCCGTAGGCTCTTTGAGAACCGAGAGAATATCATTTTCACGTTTCGTTCTGTGATCCAAGTACGTCTGTATCCTTTCTGTAACGTTCTAAAAAGCACGACGAGCAAAATATAAGTACAAGAAGGAAAACTCAACCCTCGATCGTATTTCTACGTACATTTTTAATTTCAGGACCGTGGCCCGGATAAATGATTGACGGCTCGATTCCTTTTATCTTCTCTAACGATGACATGTAGTCGGACAGATCTTCGAAAACTGTAGTACCTTCACCCAAAATACAATCTCCACTGAATATCGCATTCTCTTCCTCGAGATGGAGAACAACATGATCGGTTGTGTGGCCAGGAGTATGAACGATTCTAGAATGAAACGCGATTATACCTCACTGAATCACTCATGAGCATTAGATTCCTTAGATATCTGAATTGAACCCAACCTTACGGTAGCGCCTTCAGAACGAATATTCTGACCATCTGTCAACTCATTGATTGAATTGTTATTGTACACATCTTCTTGTTCATCTGACCGTTTATGTTTCCATACTTGGCAACCTGAGTAAAAGATCATCGTCGAAATGAGCGTTTCATCTTCCATCAGACAATATTCCATAAATTTTAGTTTACCTTTAGTAGACGGGACAGCTAAAACGTCATCAAGTCCTCCAATATGGTCCCGATGCCAATGAGTGATTATTATGTGCTCGATACGGATATTTTCCGCGTCGATAAAGTTTTTCAAAGTGTTGATGTATTCAGGACGATTTTTCTCTCCCGTATCTAACAATATACGTCTAAGAAATACGTACACATTAATTTCTGTACTCTGTATTGATCGAATTGAGAACCTGAAGGTAGGTATGGATACTAACTTGGGTCCTTCGCCAATAAGATACGTATTTGTACCTTGTAACGTCATGTGACCAGGGTTGCATCCGAGAATTCGAACTACGCGAGATGACAATCTCGAAACTGGAGCTATATAAACGCTCATCTGAAAGAGTAAAAGAATACATGCGAGACTTGTTCTTATATTTGTGAGACTAAGACGCAATTTCTAAAAGTCTTACCGTCACCGATTTCGTTCTCGGTACTAATCTGTAGAAAACGTTCCTTATCACAAACGCAAATATCTGCGAACAATAATTTGAAAATGTACGAACATAATTCATACTAATGAACTTCATGAATTCCAACTTCGAAACAATCGATCATTTTAATTTTCAAGAACTCCATGAAGTAACGTAAAATAGGAGATTAGACTCACATCATTTGTGACGGGTTCAGTAGCGGAGTCGAAGACTGTTCGAGTACCGACTGATGAAAGTTCGACCTTCGATCCAACAGCGCGCGCTGGTGATTTCTACCATTCATGAATTTATTAATTTGAGACCTTAATTAAAAACGATTAGTGACAGCTGTAGGGCCGGTAGACTTACTTATGATATTTGTGATGACTGCAGTACTTTGAGATCTTGCAGGAATGCGATTCGAAAATAGGTAACTTACCTAATACCACAAGAGTCTGAGAGACATGGTTCATGGTTTTCTTACGAAATTCCGTGGAAAACAAAAATTTGATCTACCTATTGGTTTGATAACGAGTTAACAAGTGAAGACAGATAGTTTTCTATTACCTAATCAATAATCATATCAAATTTTATAGGTTTACTTCAAAAGAGAAGTAGAAGAATCATCATAATTCCTAGATTTTCTGTCCGACAAGAATAAGGATTAATTAGTTACTAAGCTAACAAAAATGAATTAATGAACTGGTTCGGTTCCTATGAAAGAAATTTAGATGAGATTGGGGAACTCAGTATCATCATTATTTTCTTCTTCTCTCTTCAAGTTCGGTAAATATTTAAGCTAGAAATGTAATACTTTGAGAAAATGTAGGTACAAACTAAAACTTTCCAAAGATTCCGCTTTTCATCTTGTCCTCGAGTACTAGGTTCAATATCTTGGATGCACTATAAGCTATGAACTTCTTCACAACTCAGTCCCATTCAATATGATTCATCAAAATGCAAGCGACTAAAATATAAAATTGTAGTACAAAATTGTTTTGACTTGAAGAGAAAGATTGTAGTACTTATGCGAAGAAAAATACTACGGTGATCCTTGAAGGAGGTGTATTTGTACAAACTTATAACTTCAACATCTCTACGCAAAATAGTACGAGTAACCTACCTATTTTGTAATCTACTAAGTCATATTGAACGAAAATTCAACTCCATTTCTGTACGTTTTTTGCGAAATATAAATGCATCAGAGAATTAAATTTTTAAAAAACCAAATATATTAATAAGTCTGGAAAATATATTACAATACTAAATATTATTGGACTGGTGGGGAAAAAAGGAAAAACTTATACAAAAATTTAAAAGAAAGAAAATTTTTACACAATAACTCAATAATAATTAACATAATTATTCCACAAAATTGCTGCTCAAGTAGTGAATTTTGGGATTATTACGGTAACGTAGTAAAACTCGAAAATTCTTAAATAGGTTTCGAGGAAAATAATTAATAATCAAGATCAATCGACGAGATGGCGACATGAACATATTCATTCTTCCACTTACAAGGTAGAATAAAAAACGGAAAGTTATACCATACAAAAGTTCACATCCATATAATATCATTGGTTAAAGAATAGTTGGAGAGAAAGTATATAATTTCACCTTTTAGTACCGATAGATTAATAGAGAGACTAATGGAAAAATCATACGATTAAAATACCATTACAAAAATTAAAAAATAAATATGAAATAAAATAATCCTACTTTCTTCTCGTCGTTCTAGAGGTGGTGGCACTGAAAGAAAAAAATACAGATTTTTGATTAACAAATCAAAATTTTGATTTTCTATTCGTCAGAGAGTCTTAATTTACCTGTTTTTCGTTTTCGTTTCAGCACCTTTCGTCGTTCGAGTAGTGATTTTCGTCACCGGAGATTTGGCCACCGTTGTTTTCTTCAAGCACGACCTTCTGGTCACTGATCTACTACCGTCAGATTTGGTAATCATAGTGGTAGTGGTTTCGCGCCTTTTAATGGTCGCTTTCGTTGACTTTTTGCTGACTTCTTCTCCCGGTTCGCAGATTTTTACCCGCTTTGATCGGGGCTCATCAGAATTACCCTCAGAGGTTTTTCTCACCACCTTCAACGTCATTGACTTTCGAGCCACAGTAAGACTGGGACCTTTTTTCGATCTAGTTGATCTAACAGTTGTACTCGTCGACTCGCTCACTGCTTCTGGGCGAGTAGTTCGACTGCGTGTTGATTTCTTCGTAAGAACTTCGGTATTTACCAATGATGTAGATCTTCTATTAGCTTTGATACGATCGGGTAGGGTGGCTATTTCATCCTCTTCTACTTCATTTTTGACAACTTGTCGAGCAGGACGTTTACTTGTGGTCTCTTTTACCGGTGCAGCACGTTTGCCCCGAATTGAACGCGCATTACTCGATTCAGTTTCTACCACCGCCACCTGAACATTTCTAGTACCTCGTCTACCGGCGGGTGCTTTTTTTACATCAGCTTTAGCATCAGATTCAGTTTTTGGTGTGATTTCTGTTTCCACTGCCTGGCGATTTCTAGCACCTCGTCTACCTGCGGGGACTTCTTTCACTGCAGCTTCGCTATCAGATTCAGATTTCGCAGTGGTTCCTGTTTCCACTGCCCGACGATTTCTAGCACCTCGTCTGCTTGCAGGTGCTTCTTTTACATCAGCTTCGCCTTCAGATTCAGATTTTTCTTTGGTTTCTACTTCCACTGCTCGACGATTTCTAGCGCCTCGTTTTACAACAGCTTTACCATCGGATTCAGCTTTTGCTTCGTTTTCTGCAATTACAGTCTGACGATTTCTAGCCGCTCGTCTGCCGGCGGGTACCTTTTTTACAACAACTTCGTCATCAGGTTCAGATTCTTCTTCGATTTCTGCCACCACCGGCTGGCGATTTTTAACGCCTCTCTTACTAGTGGATGGCCCTTCAATAGCTGGGCTCGTTTTCTGACGATTACTACGAGTTGTCGGTTTCTTTTCAGAAGCCACATTTTCTTCCAGTACGTCGGCATTTCTTTTGGAGCGATTTGTGCGTTGTACCTCTACCGCAGAATTCGTCGACTCAACTAAAACCGACGCCACATCGACGACAGTTTTGGCGCGCTTACTTCTCACCTCAGTCACGCACTCGTTAAGTTTTTCTTGACTACCGCGAATGGCTCGTTTAGGGCGCGAAGGTATTTCTTCGATAGGAGCGGCAACTCTTCGACCTCGTAGCGCACGTTTCGCGGGCGAGGCACCCGAAGAGGCCTCGTCTTCCTCAAGTCGTCTTTTACGAGTGGCACGTTTAGGTGGTGAGCCAACTATGGAAGACGTGGTAGATGCAGGAGATGTGACAACGCTGCTTGTCTTCTTCCTGCCTCGTTTATTCGTCTGCTCTTTCACAGGCAATGCCACTGCATTGGTACGTTTGGGTGAGCCAAGTATCGAAGACGTGGTAGATGCAGGAGATGTGGTAACGCTGCTTGTATTTTTCCTCCCTCGTTTATTCGTCTGCTCTTTCACAGGCAATGTCACTGTATTAGATTCAACTGAATCCTTCTGTTTGCGAGCGCGTTTGTTGGTATCTGGGCTAACTTTGGCGTCAATTTCTGGATGAAGATCCTTGCCTCTTTTTGAGGTACGCTTTGGTTTCATGGAGACTCGATCATTGTCAACCTTGACAGGGGTTGGAAGAGTTTGAACAGCATTTTCAATTCCGGCACTGGTGACTTCTAGAACCGGTAGCACGATTGAAACAGGACTGACCGAATCATTCAACCTCGACTGTGCGGTTTTCGATGGCGTTTGGATGATTTCAGTATTACTGTCTAATTTTATAAGAGCGCGGCGCTTAGTTCCAGTCGACAATTTAGCAGTTCTGAAAATGTTAAAATTTTCGATAAATAGTTTTAATAGGAATAAGTAAGTAAGCAGGATGAAAAACTCTCGCTTACTGGGGTGGTGAGCTCTTGCGGGTCGTCATTTTCTGATTACTGTCCATATCTTGAACTTCGGATTTCTTCACTGTGGAAACAAAGAAATAAAAGAAGTTTAGTAGAGGACTGTAAAGTTGCAACAATCGGCTGACTTTGCCGATAAAAGAAATCTATCTTATCAGCCACGAGTACTGTCGTAGATATAATGAAATATTTCTGCGTTTAGAATAGAAAAAAAACTTACGCGTTGATTTTCTTTCAGTTTTTCTCAATGGTGTTTGTGTCAGTCTGCGGGCAGGAGTACCTTCATCGTTATTCCTGAAAAAGAATAAATAAATAAATAAATTTCATCTAGTAAGCCTTCAAAGTACGATTATGAAAAAACCTTTAAGAAGCGAGCGGTTTTTCTTTCTGTTTTCACAGCTGTATTTACATTTACGCGAGTGTAATTAGGAAATTTTGTAAGACGATGTTAGAAGGAGGAGTACGTTATCGGTGCGTGAGCGAGGAAAGGAATACAATAAATACCTTAAGTTTTCACGAGCAGGATTCGAATCACAAAGAGAACACTCCCGATGAAATCTGTAAAAGAAGTAAAATCTGAATGAAGGAAACGAGTTTCTGTTAGGAAATAGGGTGATGGTCAGACAGAAATTCGACTCAACCTAAAACCGCGCTCTCTGTTCAAGCAAATACAAATATTATTTAATTGAAGATCGTAACCTTTTTCCGTCCTCATACGAAACCCGCTCATTTTCCACTTACTTCTTTCTCACATCTCACGCAACCTAACGAAATAGAGAAGTCTATCTCGTGCTCTGATCACAAGTTCTCTACACGAAATACGATCAAAATGAGAAAAAAGCACTAACGGGCTGGCGCGAAGTTCATTCTCTTGATTATGACGATCTTTCCACGATTTCTTCGATGCAGATTTCTCCAAGTCAGTCTCCAAGAACTTCATAGGCGTTCTGCGGGAACTGGAGCGTGTAGGCTTCAGCTCGGCGGCAACAATGCTCCTCGAAACACGAATCGGATTTTCCGTATGGGAGATGCGATGGCTTCTCCTCAAAGCCGGTGACTCAGTCGGGGAAAGAAGGATTCCGAATTGTGAAGGCCTGGGTACTGATTTTCGTTGTTCTCTCACCTTCTCGACATTAGACACTCTTTTCTGAACTTTGGATTCTTCAGCTTGGAGCGTCGTATCCGCAACAGGAATTGGGCATTCTGAAGCATCGAGAACTTCTTCATTTGCACTTGCGGGTATCACATTGGAAATATCACTCGTCGATTCGGAGATCGTTTCAGCCACTGATTTCTTTCTCTCAGAAGATTCAGTTTCATCCGACACGATAGAATGATCATTCGTATCGGCAAGCTCAGTTACGGTTTCAACAATTTCAGATTTTGGCACATCTTCGAGAATACTTTCCTCAGTTGTTTGGTTGCCTTCCGCTGGGTCTGTTTCAGAACTCAATGACACAGTAGCCTCTTCGAGGTCTCTATTCTCAATTATCTGTTCTGTGGTTTCAACGCCACGTTCTTCTGTACCTTCCATCGCGATATCCTGCGTTTCAGCTTCCTCAACGGCTTCTTGCCTCGTTGTATCGTCAAAAATATTTTGAGTTTCAGCTTCCTCTATAGCTTCTACAAGATTTTGAGTCGCAGTTTCCTCTATGAGGGATATATCTGGTGTTCCTCCATCTATCATGATATCGGGTACAGAATATTTGAGACAGCTCTCTAAAGCGGACTGTATACTAGTCTGGGAAGGTGTTTCTTCAGTCGTGACTTGCACAGCACTGCTGACGTCCTGCGTAGTCGTTTCTGAGATCACATCTTGTACAGCAGGACCTTCGAAGTTGAGCTGCGTTGCAATTTCTTCAATGGGCGACTCTTCGGTTTCTCTCTCAAGATTAAATTGCGTCTCAGCTTCCTCGATAGCCTCGTTTATAGAATTATTTTGCGAGTAATTTCCACCTTCAGAAACATCTTGTGTTGCAGCTTCTTCGATAGGACAAAACTCGGAGGCGTCCTGCGTATCAGCGTCCTCAATTGCTTCATCAACAGTAATTTGTGTATCAGCTTCCTCGATGACTTCACCGTCAAATATGTCTGGTGAATTTCTTTCTGTATCAATATTGAATTCTGAGGAATACTGGGTGTCAACTTCTTCGAGGGTTTGTACTTCAGATACTTGACCCGCTGTCGCATTTTCAGTGACTGCCTGTGTCTCGGCTTCTTCTAGATTGTCAAATTCTAGAACATCTTGAGTTTCAGCTTCCTCAAGGATACTGTTCACAGATACTTCACCCAATTCTTGTGTCTCAGCTTCTTCGAGAATATCGTTCACAGATGCTCTATCCATCTCCAATGCTTGCGTCTCAGCTTCTTCAAGGACATGGTTCTCAGATAAACCATCTGTCTCTAAATCTTGTGTCTCAGCA
Source organism: Aspidiotus destructor (assembly GCA_035079395.1). Taxonomy (NCBI): domain Eukaryota; kingdom Metazoa; phylum Arthropoda; class Insecta; order Hemiptera; family Diaspididae; genus Aspidiotus; species Aspidiotus destructor. The sequence goes on along the minus strand of JAVHKZ010000004.1, from coordinate 2,803,529 downwards.
TCTTGAAGAATATCGTTCATAGATATCTCATCTATCTCTACTGCTTGTGTCTTGGCCTCTTCAAGGATATCGTTCACAGGCACATCATCCGTTTCTAAATCTTGTGTCTCGGCTTCTTGAAGAATATCATTCACAGATACCTCATTTATCTCTACTGCTTGTGTCTCAGCCTCTTCAATCGTCTCTCTTTCAGGACTGAAACTATTTTGCGTATCAGCATCTTCAAGAGTCTCCAATTCATTTATCGCATCTCTTTGTGCTTCCGTTTCAAGACTAGACGTGTATTGAGTATCAAGTTCTTCGAGAGGCTCAAATTCACAAACATCAACCGGAGCTACCATTTGTGTTTCAGCTTCTTCGATAGCCTTTTCTTCAGAAATATCCTGAGTAACGGCGTCTTCAAAGACTTCCGATTCAGAACCGGACTGAGAATTATTCGATACTTCTGATCCTGGCGTTTCCTCAGGACTTTTGGTAATCATCAAATCAATACCGGTAGAACTTTCGTCCCCGGGTAAATCTTCTTCCTCATTGTCCGACGTCTTTAACGAAAGCTGATAATCTTCTTCTATGTTCGTTGCTTCTTGTAGTTCGGTAATATCTTCTAGATTGTGAACAGTTTCATCAAAATTTACAACTGAACGATGGATACCTTCCGACCTGTCCACAGATTTATTCAGGGAATTTTGTCTCGAATAAGTTGAGCATTTCGCGCTATTTGAAGTTTTGTCTAAACTCAATGAGTCTTGACGCGGCGTGTTTGCGGTGCTTTTCAAGGATTTGTCAATATTAGAAAGCTTTGACTTATTCGCGCTCATATTCATGTTTACAGACCGATTAAACTTCCAATCAAGTAGGCTTTTCAATGAATCAGAACATTTACTCATTTTCGGATGCGGCGTGCCAGTTCTGCTTAGTTTTGGAAGAGGCGTTCTCACAAAACTGCCAGCATTTTTATCTCCTTTCACATTAGGTGTAAGCGATGCATTCGTCTCGTAATTAGGCGTACTTGTGGTTACATCATTCAATTTCAAGCATGGTGTACCCTTTGTACTTAGTACACTTTTATTTGATTTCACAAACGGGGTACCAAACGTACTGTTGAGAGTCTTATTGATTCTCAGTTGCTCTAGTTGCGGAGTAACTCCTGTGGATGATTTTGATCTTTCTATTTGTGAATTATCCACCTCACTCTCGACAGTTTTATTCAACTTCGACGAAGCTGCACAAGGAGTTTTTAATAAGTCAGCAAAGCTGACAAAAGTTTCACTGTCTTGTTCGTCTTCTTCGGCAATTGTAGCAGCGTTCATCGGAGTTGAAGCGACACGTGATTCTTTAGTCACAGAACAGTCACCGATACTTTCGATAAGCTTACTTTCCGAAGGAGTGACAAATTCGTCGGTAATTTCTCGGGTAGAGTTCATACTTTGTTCGATTGTTTTGTTCGAGGAAACTCTATTTTTGTTGCATTTGTTTTCGGCATCTTGTAAGGCGGTTAAATCGACGTTATCATCCATGGATATGTCTGTCAAGCATGCTGTCGAAGACTGCTCATTTTTCGAATCACGCCGCGTTCTACTCGACTCGAAAGACTTATCCCACTCGTTGAGACATCTGGTGACGCCTTTCAACTTCTCGCTGCTTACAGGTGTGTTATTTGAAAGTTTTACAGGGGTTGACGACGAATTCTGCGAAAATATACTGGACTGCGACCTTTGGGAAATGAGTAATTCTTCGTTATCGCAGAAACTCTCGAGGCCGTCTTCAATTTTACTGTACAAATTAGAACTGGTTTCGCTCGCATCGAGCGAATTATATGAAGATTGTTGTGAGCCTAAAGTGTAACTATCGACAAATTGCGAATCAGCAATACTACTTCGTTCGTAGGCTTCTTCGACGACGCTGTGAGCGAATGTAACTTTTTTCACGCTCTTTTCTTTCATCGAGAGAGGCGCTGTCGGCAACGGCGTCAAAATAGATTTCAAACAGGGCACCTCTTTGACGCATGAATCTTCTTTCGGGGCTTCAGTCGAATCGATGGTGAAGGTGCTGTTCAATTCGCTATTCTCTTCATTATCATTTCCCGACCTATCGCCGTTGATTATGATACGAGCACTCATCGGTAGCACAGAGTCGTCACACGAACTCAAGGCCATGAGACTTTTATCCTCTTCTTCTTCTTCGTTCAGGTCGTCCAACTGCCCGTCTGTCATATCCTTTAGGCTAGTTTCACTTTCCTCTAAAATCTTGTTTTCGTTGACAAAACTGCTGCCTCGGTATCTTCGTTGTCTTCTCATTTGCACGTTTTTGAACTGGGTATCATTGGTAAGGCTTTCATTCTGGCTTTCCTCACATTTTTCTGACGCTTCATCTTCCATGATGGGCGAAGGAACAATGGATTCTCGCATCATAGATCTGTCGGAAAATCTTGCTTTTATCGGCGTTGATTTACGCTCAGAAGAGCGTCGACGGGGCAGCACTTTGGTGGATGAAATTTCGGTTTCTTTTAAAGCAGAATCTCTAGACTGTCTTATAGCCGGTGTTAAGATGCTTCTCTTGCAACGATACTCTTCGGACGGCGTACCCACTTGCGTTCCGATACCAGTAGAGCGTCGGTAACGGAATTTTCCGGGTGATTCAACAACTTCGGGTGTATTTTCAATCAAACTTTTCGAAGGAATATTCGAAGGGGCTTCTTTATGGAGTTTGTTGGGTGTCGAATGGTAAGCCTCTTCGAAACATTTAGGCGTCTTTAGGATAGAATTCTGCACGTCTTCGATATTTGAATCGTCTCTCGGAGGCGTGGTATGATTTGGTATTATGATCTATGGAAGATAAAAAAGAAAAAAAACATCAGAAATTGAAAAAACTTCTTATTGTCTGAAGTTGTACAAATGAAGAGAGCATTACGATAAGAGGCCCCAGAGATTCAAATTCACGCTCGACATTTCTATTATAAACTTTCTATTAGGATAGTAACTAAATATCCTAAATCAAGAAACGACTAGAAAACAATAACAAGTGATATCGTACTCTGACGGGAACATCTAGAAATAGAGGAATGATTCTTCAGGTTCTTCTCTCCTTTTCAATACTCTGCATTTAGTCGTTTCCCAACAAGATTGAAATTTTTAGCAAACGAAACAGACATAATATGAATCAATGATCGATACTGATTAATTTTTGTCCAGAAAAATTCATCCGTAGACTGCAACTTTCTTTTTCAAAACGTTTCCTACTCGATCATGAAAAATTTTCTTGCTTGATAACAAATGTACCTTCAAATAACTTCATCACCAGTTCTGTCTCTTGACCGACACAATCAACAATAAGAGCTTCGCAGGGGCCTTCAGCGACTAAAACGAAAAATTACAAAACACTCACGTTGTTCGTAGTCAATGTGCTGTCGGTTAGATGCGAAATTTCTTCGAAATTCTTTCCATTCACAACAGCGGCATCTTTTTGTGGAGTAAGTCCTTTCTGAGACTTTCTACGAGAGCGAAGCACGGGTGTAGGGCATTCTGTTTGCTCTAGCAGTTGAGGCGTCGTAATATTAGAAGTTCGCGCACATTCATTTGGATCATTCACAAAACTTGCAGTAATATCTCTTCTTGAAACCTGGGAAACGACGAATAAGAATTTTACAACTGAAAGTAACGAACCTACTCCTCAAATTGAAGTAACAGTTTTTTACGTTTTCATCGAAGTGCGAGGAATCTTCGGTCGTCAGCATTAAATCCTGCGTCTCTTCGTTATTTAGGTCGAAAATTTCATCCAAATTACTCGCACTGTCTTCAAAATTGTCTTCATCATCATCCTTCGTCTGATTGTTTCGAGTCATACTCTTGTTTTGGACAAGAGATAAATTAGTCGCAGTCTTCGATGGCGTGTTTCTACAGAGAGTGGAACTTGAAGTATCATTCTCAATGATCTGAAACATTCGAGAAATATTAGAGATAGATCGAAGTAACGTAAAGCGTGTTCTAGACGGGCAATATCTTGAAAGCAGTACGTTGAAATCTACTTCTTTGATTCACAAATTGGATTATTTTTCCAAAGAGTATGAAATATTGATGAAGGCACGAAAAAAAATTCCTACTTTCATTCTTTATGATTGTGAAGTTTTCTCAGTACGATGGAAAAAATCAAAAATAGTATTGACCGTCTACGATTTACTCAAAACTAACAACTATTTACTTTATGATTTTCTGATATCTCTGAAATAAGGTTATCTTCAAGAGATGTGCTAATTTCTTCGGTTCCAAGAGCGTCGCTAAAACTATCTTCTTCAGAATCAATTCTTGTAGATACATTTCCATATTCTTCCTTATTAGCGTCAATTTCATTTTTCGAAGTTGAATCTTCTTTCACGGGTTCTTCGGGCATAATCGTACCACTGTTTTCTGGGAAGTCATCGAATTCTATAGTATTCTGAAAAGAAATCAAGGACAGTCATCGTTTATGAAACTGAGTTTTTTGCGATTATTCTCTCGAATACGTACATCTTTGAACAAGGCCGCTGGGGCGGATTGTCTTTTTCGAGGTGTCACTTTAGATACACCATCGCAACAGAAGGATAGATGGGCAGCATTCTTCGATCTAAATTATAGAACATTACAATAATGAATAATAGAGCATACGAGAGAAGAAGGAATATTTTGGGGATTTGAATTACGAACATTTCCTCGTGTTCAGGAATGTTGTTTCTCTGCCATCGGAAACTAAGATCGGCTAATTTTAGAATATCTCCTTGCTGCAGCGAATGGCCGTCGCTATTTATTTCCTTCTCATTCACATAAACCGGGTAATCGGGGTCCAAACGGTGAACTGTAACCTAAAATAAAAAACATTATATCGAGGTATCAACATAAGGTTCACAATCGTGATAAGGAAACGATGACTTAATGATACATCATAACATACCTTCTCGAGCTGCGAGACTTGAATTTTACAATGACGTTCAGAAACACCAATATTCTTCAAACGAATTTGACATTCTCCGCTACGGCCGATTAAAAATGACCTTCCGAGGACAGGAATGTTAATATTATCTTCATCGTTAGGTTTTAGACGAATTAAGTATCCGACCAACGTATCACCGGCCATAATATAAATCTAAGATTGAAAAATACAAAAAACAAATGTAGATACGTTAATACGGAGCGAAATTTCGATACCGGCCTCAATTGTAACTGAAATTCAAAATTGTACCGCGCTTGGTGATTAAATCAAAGTCCGATTCACTCATCGACTTTTCGGGGAAAAATATTCATCTAATACTTGAAGAAGATACGTGTAGGTTGATAAGAAGTAGAAAATAATATGAGTTAAATAAAGTTTGTATCGATAATGATAATATTGATGAACATATTCGAATATCAGTAACGGCTCATCTATTAGAGTAAAAATACGATAAAATATTCGGCTTACTTCTTTGCGTACAAATCAATTTGAAGAAATAAGACTTCACATTTCAACGGCTCTCATAAAACGAAAACCAACGGACCAAACAATTTGAAAAATTTCTTATGAAAAAATATAAAAATATGACGAAAATTCGCGCAATCACGTACTTAACAGAACAATTTCATTCACGTTCATTGTATTGAATCCGCCGCTCAACCGTCAGGATGCCAGGGAAAAACGAAAACTCAACGAATTTTTTTTTGAATTGTTGTTGTCAAAACCACTGTGGTCAATACTAAGAATACGTAAATTCCCAGACGAGAATTTTCAGCTGAAGAAAAATTCCCTTCCATACTGTTCATAAATAAAAAATAATTAGATTATGAGGAATCATTATTTTTCAGTCAATTTTTCTTTTCGTCGTACAAATTTTTCGATAAAATCAATTTGGGAAGTAATCGTTATATCATATTATCATCCTTCATCTGAATGATATAATATTATCATTATTTTGTTCATTTTTCCAGTGACTACTTTCTATCATTTGTATTGACAAAACTGTATCTCCGGGTGTTTGTTAAGCTTTGTATCTGTTGGGAGCGCTACAATCTACCAATGGAAGTTATGGATCATTCTGGTCTGCAGAATCAAGATTAGGTTAGTATTTTCCATGGCCATGTATTTTCCCATAGACCATAATAGGCTTAGTGCACGCTTAATGTTATTTCATTAAACTGTATTTTTAATAATATTGAATTGAGAGTATTGGTTATAATAACTTTTTCAAACATTTTTGACCAGTACTATAAGATGGTCAGATACATTCGGCAGGGTTGCAAAAAAAAACGGTCTTTTTTTTTGTTTAAAACAGATTTTACGTTTAAAACATGTTTTGAAATATGGTTTTTATTCTCCAGTTTAAAACACATTTGAAACGTTTTCAACATTGTTTAGAACGTGGTTTAAAACAACCTTGAATTTTTTTTTCCAACTTGATCAACCCTGGAAGAATCAGGGTTGCGAAAAAAACAGTTTAAAAAAAAACACGTTTTTTTTTGTTCAAAACATTTCAGTCATTTCCTGTTTTGCATTGATTATAAATTATAATATTGAATAAATTTGTTTTTTTTTTTTTTTCAAGTAAATGTCTTGATAACCATAATTTGAAAATTTAGTAACCATATTTTTAGAGATAGGGAAAAAAAAACAAAGTTTTTAATGTTTTAAATGGGATTAAAAAAAACAGTTTTTAAACAAAAAAAACAGCGTTTTATACATATTCCCGTTTAAAACAATGTTTTGTTTTTTTCATGTGTTTTAAACACCGCCTGTTTAAAACATCGCAAACAAACAAAATCAAACAAGCATAAAATTTTCATTAATATGATACCTATTTTTATAGCAACATTGGAGTAATTGTGTTTTGACCTACAAAATGTGATTATACAGCTCAAACCACATAATTATATAAAAATACTGTAATTTCCTGAAATCATCCGATCTATATAAACAGCCGCCAGCGCCACAGTAAAGATAGAGAATAACTCTTTCGCACCCATTGTGCAAAATACTGTTGAGGTTGGTTGGTGAAACCACCCTTTTCCTTCTACACGCTCACATATTACTGGTTCCTAAGTGCCGTCCTAACTAAGTACGGATCAACCTTGTTCAAGCTACTGATTAAGATCTTTAGTACGAGCATAATCACGGTTGAGAAAACTTAGTTTCTCAACCTCTGTTTTGTAATCTGACATCAACCGTGATTTCTGTCACTAATTATCTTACGATTTTTTTTTCCTCTCTTATCTCTATCGTCTTTGATCCGGTCTTTCCTGTGATCCTAATTCCGATTCAATAATGCTAAATGAAGATGCGTTGCTCGCTGATGATAACGGCCTAGAGACTGAAATGAATGACGACACCGATGCGGGAAACAATTTAATAAATGACGCGGGAAGCAATTTGGTGAACAACGCGGGGAATAATCCGACAAGTCTGACGAATGAATCTATAGACATTAATGAGTACATCGAAAAATGTGTAATGGAAAAGGTAAATAATATCTTGGGAAATCAAACAGCGGCGGTGGCAGCAGGGGACGCCTTGGCTTCCAAAATGGTTATAACAAATAATATTCTTGCCGACCGAGCGTACGTGACTCCAAATTTTTCCATTCGGAACATAGAAGAAAGGGAGAAATTAGTCGGTCACAAAAATTTTAAAAGTTGGAAAAGTATGGTGGAGCTGGACCTGAAGGCTCTTGGTTTACTTCCTTTTGTAGAAACAGAAACGGGGTCCAAGGTAAATGTATCGCCAACGAGAAGGGTCACAATGGATGCGCAAACGTTCCAATACTTGAAGGCAACGGTTTCAAAAAATATACAAACTCAATTGAGCGGAAGAAACATCTTTACGGCATACCAAGCGATGCAACATCTGAAGGAAACATTTGGAGGGGGGCGGATCCAGGACCTTGTCCAGTTGCATAATCGGTTCATAAACTTACGTTTTCGGCCTGGATTTGATCCAGTGAGGTTTGTAACAGAGTTTGAGGCTCTTATGTCGGAGTACAGAGAACTGGGGACCACGTTCTCTGATGAGTACTCGGCAACAATATTTGTGCAAAAAATTGATGGTATCTATGATCATCGCTCCCCAATGTGCACCTTTAATTCAACGCTAAATTCGTTATCCAGGGAAACCATAACTTTCAATTATGTAAAAGATAGGTTTCTAGCCTTTGATCATGAAAAGTATGCTTCTGCAAGCAAACGAAGTTATGTGAACTTTAATTCAAACTCAAATGGTAAAAGTGCTCATTTCCAAGAAAATAATATTCCGTACAAAAATCCTAAGATGGATAATGCTTCAATTTCGACTTTTAAACCATTTAATACTCAGAAATCCAGTTTTCAGGGCAAATCTACAAATAATGGTAAAGCAACTCAGTTCAAGGCAAGGAATACAGTTAATACGGCTCAACCAAAAACTCATCCATTGTACTCACCAACTCAACTAAAAACATTGGATGGTATGACTTTTGAAGAAAAGAAATTGTTGATGTGCGGGAAGTGTGGGTTGTATTTCCACAATAAGGATAATTGTCCAAATGAGGGACGAGTGTGCTTCCAGTGCGGAAGTCCCTCACACGAATCTCGAAATTGTCCTCAAAAAGAAAGTGAGTATTCTGTTCTGTCTACAATATGTGACGCTTTTGATACGTCTCTAGTCTGTTTGGTTGATAGTGCTGCAACGCACCATGCAGTTGGAGATGAACATCATCTCTTTGAATATAATGAGTTTGAAGTACCACGTGCTATTAAAACTATAGGCAAAGAAAATAGTGCATTATCGATTGGAGAAGGTACTTTATTGATATTATTAATTTCTGGGAAGAGTAAAGTGATAATTCAACTTAAAAATGTGCAAGTTATACCAGAAATTGATGAACCTATAATAAGTGTAGCTAGCATGAATCAGCAATTTAAAACATCACTCACATTAGAGGCATTAAGTGGGTTTGTATTCTGCAAGAAATTGAGAAGGAAAATTGCTCCCATTGAAATGTATGGTTGGTTGGTGAAACCACCCTTTTCCTTCTACACGCTCACATATTACTGGTTCCTAAGTGCCGTCCTAACTAAGTACGGATCAACCTTGTTCAAGCTACTGATTAAGATCTTTAGTACGAGCATAATCACGGTTGAGAAAACTTAGTTTCTCAACCTCTGTTTTGTAATCTGACAAATACCCTCACAGTCGGGAACAGAGGAGAATTGTGACACTTGTGACAGTAGTTTGTGATGGTAATCATCCATAGCACAATGATCCCTCTTTGTAACCCAACTGTGATGCAAATATGTGCGCCGTCACAATCCTGTCACATAGGCCGTACGACGGTATTCTTGTTTGGTTCTGCTTCTGCTCCTTTTGGTATTGCTTCCGCAAAGCAATTGTTGGATCCGCTTCTTTTCAGTTCTGCTTCTAAGAAGCCTCTGCCATATCCGCTTCCAAGGACCATTTGCCGGATCCGCTTCCTCTCGGTTCCGCTTTAAAGATCTAAAAATTTAGCTCCGGATTCCAAATACCATTTTGGATAGCGGTTCAGGTCCACAACCCTGCCTCCAAGGAAGTTGGGGTAAGTCATTGCGGAGCAAACATTGCCTTGTGCCGTCACGACGATTTAGTTTACCTATTAAACAGTCAGCAAAATCACAAATTGAATGGTCGGGTAGGAAAAGAGCCGAGGAAGCTGGGGTGATACACAGAAATGTAATAAATATTTATTCATCAGTCAAACCAAAATTCACTACACTCTTAGAACTACACAACTTTGGAAACCAAAGTTGGAAGAAATAAAAAATGAAAAATTTTTCAAAATAAAAGTTTGGAAAATAAATGAGTAAATAAAAATATATAAAATTGAAACCGGTCATGTCTTAAATTTTCAGTCAATCACTATATATATAATTATATTTTTTTTTCTCGTTTTTTTCTATAATTTCCTTTAACCTAATTTTTTTGATATCAAATTTTTGTAGTTACCCTCTTTTTTGGATTTCGCTCGTTCAATTTTAATTCTTTGACTTTAATTTTAATTTTATATATTTTTATTTATTCATTTAATTATTTTCCGAACTTTTTATTTTCAAATTTTTTTTATTTCTTATTTTTTCCAAATGTGGTTTTCAAAATTGTGTAGTTCTGATGTGTATAGTGAATTTTAGTTTGACTAAAATAAATTTGTTACCTTATGGATTGTACCTTTGAGGAGTTCATATAGAAAAAGATCCCAGCTTGATTTAGGGCTCTTTTTCAATTTTTTGTAATTTGAGTTCAGTACTTTCTCCTCTTCACCTGGAAAATTTTTTAAATCATTCTGATATCTATAGAGATGCAGAGAATTACATTAAAGTGTAGAGTTATATAGTATACGTACGTAGAGTCTACCATGATTAAAGGCTCAATTGGGTAGTTCAAGTTGTAAAAATATGAAATAATGGTAATTGTGGATTTTTCTTCAAAAACTGAGAACTTGGTCACTAACGGAATGAAAATCACTTACTTTTTTGAAGTTTATATGAAGTTGATGTAACATTCTGTTAAATTGGGTAAAATGGCATATGGCCAGCATTTTATACTCAAAAATACTCATCATTACTGCAGCCAAATCCTTGCAAACATTGGGTTTGCATTTAAATTCATTTATTTATTATTTTCATTCCTGTTGAGATCTGCAAAACAATTGCTATAGAGCACATGAAAAGTTACAATAATTGCAAGAAGGGCCCTAATACTACAGACTATGATGGTGGTTGAGAAACACTGTATAGGCATCTACTCTTTAGTACCTAATTTTGCAGATCGGACATCCTTCTACAATGCTACCAATTTTCATGACATTTGAGTCTTTCTTTTAGTATTTCTGTAAGACTAAATTTTCAAAATGCGTTTTTCTCAAAGATTACATTTTAAGTTAGGGCTCTTTTTCTACTCGACCATTCACTTGCTCCCATTGTTTCCAACATTCTTTTCTTTGCATTTATATAACATCAAATTCTTATTGGTTGTTCCAAAATTGATAGCAGATGCAGATGCTTGTTTTCTCTTCACATTGGTCCAAAGTTTCAGGGCATGAAGTCATGTAACTTACTTTGCATGGAGTGCATTGTGTTTTTCAAATCATCTTGAAAAATGTGACTGCCAATGAAAAATTGAAGAGAAAATCACCATAATATATTTCCCCCTTGTGATATCTCAGTAGGTAAATTTCTATACAGGAAGAAAATTGCTGGAAATTGTGATTTTTGATATGGCAGAAACACTTGCAACAAATCCATTTGTAGTGCGTAGCATCTAGCATGATGAACGCTTAGTAAGTAGGTAGTTGCATAAAAGTGTAAAATAGCGTTACTTTTTTTTTTTTTTTTTCAAAAACATGAGAACAATTGGCCATTGACAGAGTAAAAAATGTCCGTTTTTTGCAGTTTACATGAGGTCGTTAATAATGCAATATTTGTTAGTTTGGTACAATTGCATCTACAGCTCCATTATAAGCTCAAATAAAATACCCATTATTATACTTTACTGCAGCAAAATTTTTCTGCAAATACGGGTATTGAATTGGGATTTATTCATTTATTATCAATCCATCCTTGTCCAGATCAAAAAAAAAAAATGTCACCTGTGTATTTTCAAAGGCGCATTTTTTTGTTTACAATCTCAGGACACTCACGCGTTTAAATACAGAACGCACGCAATATTATGTAACTGTGGAAGGTCACTATCACAGGAACTTCCCATGTGGAAGAGAGGGGCTGTTGATAAGTTGGGATGATACAGCCTGTAATGTTTCAACCTTAAAACTTGACTTATACTGTTTATAAGGTGAAAAGGAAAGGGGTAACTTCTTAATCTCACTGCGCTTGGTTGAATTGTGCCATATAAAAATACAAGTATAGAAATAGGGCCTCTAAAAATGATTCGAACATTGGTACTTTTTTCATGACTTCAAGCTGTTGCACACGTACAGTACCTAGCCTCAGGCATCACTCACTAGGATAAGATATTTAGGCTCATTATCCAAATTTTCCAAAGCTTGTCTTTGTATACAAGAATGCGCATGTGCAAATTGGCATAGCTTATCATTTGGATGTTGCTGGGATATTTCAATTTAAACATCTAGCCTTGGGCAACACTCACAAATTTTCTGTCCTTTCACTGTAGGTCTCAGTTCAAGCTGCCCTCCACACTCTTAAGTATTGAATCATTCAAGGTTTGGTGTGGTGGTAGTAAAAATGGGGAAACATTTTTTAATCAACCTTTAGAAGTTTCAAATAAGTAGGCCTGGAACTTTATTGGACAATAGGTAGAACTGTTTTTAATTTAGAAACTTTTGTATACACATGAGGCACCTGTATTACACGTATTTGTTTCTACTTAAACATCATTGCCTTTTATGAGCGGAGTCATTTTTATTAAAGTGATACCTCTTACCTCATGCTTATCCAAGTAAGTAAAGATGAAACCAACCACAACAATGTTTATAGTAGAGTGACAGTTTAAATAATAATAATAGGTCTTATAGGTACATAGCATTTTATGGTGTCGATGGCGGTGATGGTGGCGGTACTGGTGGTGACGTTGATGGTGTTGACGATGAAGCTGATGGGGATGACGGTGGAGAGGATGATGTTGCTGGTGGTGGTGATTTGGGCAGTGGTGGGGGCGATGCTGGTGGTGGTGACGCTGGTGGTGGTGAAGCTGGGGGTGGTGATGCTGGAGGTGGTGATATTGAAGGTGGAGGCGTTGACGGTGACGGTGGTGATGGAGGCGAATCTGCAGCAGGCGCAGCAGCCAGTTGCTGTGGCGCAGAGTTCTGGTTTCCATACTCCTTTTCAAAAACCATATCAAAGAATTTTCCTGGGTAATCTGCTTCAGGTGCAGTCGTTACAACCTAATAAAAAAAAAAAAAAAGGTATCATAAATATAATTCTATTTAACTAGCGACTTTTAAATGTCATACAAACACACTAATGTGATTTGCTTTATAAAAGTCTTTGTTGACTTACCTTGATTTGATCGCGCAGACTAGCCCCACCCGCAAATGATGCTTCTATCTCTGTGAACATTGTTTTTTGTTTTAAGCCTGCAAGAATTCTCATTGGGAAACGAGCATCTTTTTTTTCCAAACCGTACTTCAATTCGTCACCAAAGAAGGTTACATTCAGCGTAACATATTCAACTGCAGAGAGAAAAGAAGACAGGTTTTACACTTTTGAACACCTATATACAAGCAAAAGCAGAAAATCTCCTTTGTGAAAAATTTAAATTTGAAAACAATATCGAGAGGGAAAATACTTGATAAAATATTCAGTCATCGAAAAGAAAGGAAACAATTGATTCAAGAACTCGACTTCAATTTCTATAACTAACTTACTAAATAGTAGGTGGGTGACTGCTGAGATAAAAATAGCCTGTTTCAATCAAGAGATCATCAGAATTCTATAAATTTTTTCGAGTTGAAGACAAGAGACAGTGCTTCGAGGGACAAATTCCACTCCTCCTCCTCCTTTGTCAAGCCTCTGACTAGAGATTCCTACGATCAATCATCTGTCGTCAAGAAAATAATGTTTTGCTCGTATTTTTCAACAATAAACTACTCAAGTTTTATGTGTATAATAAAAGTACATATCAACGTCCAAAAAATCCGCCAAATTGTCTAAATTAACGTATTACAAATTAAGATAAGAAAAATATGAAGTCACCTATCTGTGAGTACACGGTAAATTTGTCTTCGTCTTCTTCCTTGTCCTTGAAGTCTTCCTTAAACACTTCTATAAGTTTTTTTCCATCTTTTGAAAACTTCTCAACTACATACTGACACTGATTCAAAGGCTGTCCGAGTAGACTATTGTCAAGAACCTCTCGCGAATCGGCCCAACCTTCTGACTCTTTTTCCTCTGTAAAATTACCAAAAAAATGAGTTTCAGAAAAAATTAGCGTATGAAATACCATCGCAAATGCTAGTCTGTTTTTACCTTTCAGTAGGTCATCAATTGTTTGTTTAGCAATCGCTTCATCTGGCTTGTCAAGAGGCGATGAACGATATATCTGTAAAAAAACATAATTATTCCTTTATGCAAGTTCTAATCAATATTCACGTTTAGAATATATAGGGTGGGGCAGAAAGATGTTACCACTTGAACGAAAAACTCCGCGAGGATTCCGCGAGAATTTCGTGGAATTCCCCGGTTGACTGGTAACATCTTTCTGCCCCACTCTGTACACATTCTGAAATGTGCTCCAACTCTGAGTTATAGATTGGTTGCAATAAAAATTTTTGTTTTTCTTACAGAGTAACCCACTTCGATTCCCTATTCCTCAACCGGCTTATGCTTTTTTTTCCTCAACAGACGTAGGTATGAAATTTTTACAATACTTCTATAAAATTTCTCAAAATTATTTGAATCTCACACAAAAAATATACGCTGAGCAACTTGGCCAATTTATGAATTATGTAAGAGCAACGATTTAACGCTAGCCTGTACTACACAAAAAATGAGCACAGTATAAGTATTAATAAGCTTGACAAATTTGAATACACTTACATTGAGAAGCGATCCACACACATTCTTAGTGTCATTTTCTCCTACTGCCTCGGTTATCATTTCAAAGATTTTATCATCATCTTTGGAAAAACCTGTGGGTCAAAGAGATGTGCTTACTTTATACCTCAAGCTGCATAGGTGTATGAGGTGTGCCTGTACTACCTACCGATGTAAGCACCTATACGTTAGAAAATTGGAAAGATACGATAGATATTGAGGTACTCACGTTGATCAAAACCGGTTTGCAAAGCTTTTTGTATTTCTGGACTTTCGGTGCATGCTACTAAACTTCCAGTAATACCTCTAGTGCTGTCTTGTTTGTCGCATAAAACTTTCATATTATAAGCATAAGAAATAGCGACGTCGCAACCGAACAAGAACGCTCCCATAAACAAACGAAATTTTTCTTTGTCCTCATCGGATAACTCATCTTCTGATCCGTCTCCTGGTTTATCAAACTGCAAGAAAACAAAAAAAAAAGAGTTTTGAGTATCTTGCGATTGACTGTAGACAGTAAGACTCATTCGTTTAATAAATACAGAACTTTAAATGCTCGACTCACGTTATTTTTTGACTTGATGTAAGCCTGCTCAATTGCCAATCTATCGACACAGTTAGGATACATATCGTATATCTCGAAAAGAGCAGCAGCTTTATCACCGCCATCTCCTTTGATGATGTCAAATATATTTTGAACTTCAATGTCTGCCTTCTGCGGATCTAGAGGGTGTCCAGGTGGCGCTGGAGACGTCCCAGGTGGGGCTGGTGATGGCGGAGACGTCGCAGGAGGTGGTGGCGATGGCGATTTAGAACTTGGAGTAACAGCTGACGGAGTTGGAGATGGTGGTGATGGTGGTGGTGATGGTGATGGTGGACTCACAGGAGGGGACTGTGGTACACATTTTACCTGGAAAAGTATGAGACGTATGTCGTACAAGATATCTATTCTATAATTCTATTGGCAATTTTTTCAAAAGCCAGTTTCATATCCTATTGGTATATGACATAAATTACTCACGTAGAGGAATAAAGAAGGCAAACAAAGCCAGACCAATGGCCGAAAGCTGCCGTAAACCCACATTCTTTCAAATTTTCGGAGTATTGCAGATGTATACTGTGTTTCTCCCCAGTACTAATTACCTCAACAAAAATGAACCACTTGCGTAAAATTCGACCAAAAAGTAACTGCTGTTTTTCTTATTTCAATAAATCATTTCTTTTATTATTTGATCGAAATTCGTATTGCTAATAAGTGTCGCAATACCCACGGAATACGTATTATTTGATCAATATTGAAAAATGACTTTTAATTTTTACACGTTTGTTTACCAGGCAATAATACGACAGATGTTTCCAAAATAATATGTACGAATTCGGTTAATTGAATTATAATTTTTCATGCGTAATTATTTGAAACGATATTGCGAAGATCTTTCTGTGCATCATTCTATTAAATAATGGTTTAGAAACAATGCTGCGTCCACGAGGTCTAAAATTTTATTTATAATTGTTGAACGTGCCAAATTTTTGTAGCAATCTGACGTCTGTTAATCCAAGAAATATTAATTTAAATTGCAAAAATTCCATAATATTTGTAATGTGGCCACTGCTAAAATATGGTGGAGTACTTTCTTGTAGCGGGGAACTTGCTTAGAGAGGGGAGGGGGTGAGACGGGCCCAGTAAAGCGGGTGACTTGAAGAAATTTCAACCTCCGAGCTAGGCGATAGGAAGGGGATTTGAAAAATGTTGACCTCCGAGTTATGAGTGATAGGAGGGGGTCTTGAAAAAAATTCGACAGTCAGGCGACATGATGGGAAAGAGACTCAGCCTCACTAGCTCACTCGCTCTGTTGAACAAAATAGAACGGACGTACTGTATCTGCAGACCGACGATCAGCAAAAAGGGATATGATCCTTCACCGCAGATCGTAGATACGTCCATTCTACTTCATACGCCGACGCTCCATTCTTCACCCGATCACTCTGGCATAAGCCTATGACGCGACGTTATATCACGCCTCGTCTCTAGCCCTCTCTTATTCTCTCTTTCTCTAGCTCTAGTTTAGTACATATCAGGAGTATGTTGGGCTAAGAGTCGCTGAGCTTAATTTAGCCAAGTATTATTACATATAGTCTAACTTGTAAAGTAGCACAGGTCAACATTTTTCTGAATCCCCAAAGATAATCCTAGCATGCTGTATGTCAGGCCAACTATATAAAGCTTCATTCAATATTATGAGACTTATTAGCCCAACATAGTACGTCAAGGTCTTCAGTAACGTCATTTATGACGTCAATGTACAACAAAATTGTGACGGGAACTTGCATTTATTGAATAAATGAACAAATAAAAATAAATAAAAATAAAGTGTTCAAAATGCACCATGGAGGCGTCGAGATTAAACTGACGTATAATATTATTCAAACTCTCTAGTATAATTATTGTACGTTAGGTTTAGTAAGATAAAGCTACAGAGTTACAGATTCCAGAGCAGCAAAGGATAAAATTTTCATAATCCTGAAGTAGGTCAAGGCAAATACTCTAAACAATAATACTGGAAACTCTCCTCAATTTTGTGGTCGCAAACGACTAGCGGTTGTGGATGCAACTAACATCAGTTGTGAGAGTTGTGACATTGAATTTGTGTATGTTTTTCGCGTGTAGTAGTGACGTTCATTGTTTGACAGCCCGAACAGCCCAAGATTTGCATACCTCACGCCGCTAGATGCGCTGCGTTGCATGACCAAAAGCGCTCAATGTATTTAGATAGGAGTTTCCAGTATTATCGTTTAGAGTATTTGGTCAAGGTCACTGATGACGCCATCGGACGTGACAAAAAACCGTGACGTCTAAGAGTCGCGATCAAGAAATTGAGGCAGTTTTCTAAGACGAGTAGTCCCGGTCTCGAAAGAATAGTATAAATTATTTATTGGTGGAAGCTAGGCTCTGTAGCCACACTTAATTGGTAAAACAGGCTTAATGCAAGGCAGGCTCACTCCGCTCGTTTCCCTCTTAGCCATTAGAATATCCAAACTTATTAAAGTACATGAGAGGTCACACATACATTGCACACATAATTATGATTGACCAGTTTATCTTGCTTCCTCTATAAGATTCTTGCAAGAACCTTAATTTGGTAAAGGTTATCATAGATGACGTTAGAGTGACAAAATTGTGATCAAAATTCAAACTAGAGCAAATAATTTAGACTGACTAGCTTATACCGATACCGCTCTCTCTATTCCAGCCTGGAATTTCCAGGCAGTCATCCGCTAGGAGCGTTACAATCAGTGGAATGGGAAACGAGGGCAGAACGATTCAAAATAACTTGGGCAGGGCATTGCAGCTGAAACATACAGCTTCAGCTTTTGGCTTAAAGCTTAGACATTGAAAAACATAGCTTTGGCTTTGCCTTTTGGCTTTGGAAATATCTAAAAAATATAGCTGACTTTTGGCTTTCGGCTTTAGCTTTTGGCTGATTTGATGAAAAACTCTGGCTTTTGGCTTAAACTTACGACCTTGAAAAATAAAGCTTCGGCTTTGGCTTTCAGCTTAGAAAGAACATGAATAATACAGCTGGCTTTCGGCTCTAGCTTTTGGCTTTTGGCTGGCTGCAATGCCCTGAACTTGGGTCTCTTCTGATAAAAATTGATTAGGATCGATTTAAGGAACCCCTCCACCCGTCACACGCACCGTCTATTCATTTTGTTGCGCGCAGGGCGGCGATTACACTAACAAAAGTGCAAAGTACGCCAACTGGCAACTGCGATAGCATAGCACATGTGCTATCGACATTGTACAATGCGTGGTTTCCCCTGTGGTTGCGTAACGCGTACTCTGTTGCAATCCGTTTGTGAAATCGTCACCCAGTATAATTTAAGTAGGTAGTGTATAGTCAATGATATCATTATAGCATTGTCCAGAAATTTAAGTTTGGATGTATATGACCTCGCATCGGGGGTGTGAACCGTTATTATTTTTTCTTAGGACTCCGCTTCCATTTGTTCTTCAACTGAATCGCCGGATCCGCTTCCTAGCTACTGGTTCCCCTTCCACACAGCAATCGCAGGATCCGTTTCCTTTCAATTCCGCTTCCACACAGCAATGGCCGGATCCGCTTCCTTTTGGTTCTGCTTCCACATAGCAATTGCTGGATCCGCTTCATTTTGGTTTTGTATCTTGATAAAAGAATCTTTCAGGAATTGCCCAAAAAATTACGGTTATCTTTTAAAAAAAGGCAAAGAATATCGGTTATATTCTATTTTTTGGGGATATCCGCTATTTTTCACAGATGAAATATTGGTCACAATTCTTTGGCCAGGTTTCAAGATCCACTTCCTTTTGGTTCCACTTCCACTCAGCAATTGCCGGATCCGCTTCCTTTTGGTTCCGCTTCCAAGCAGCAATAGCCGGATCCGCTTCCTTTCAGTTCCGCTTCTACTCAGCAATCGCCGGATCCGCTTCCTTTCAGTTCCGCTTCTACTCAGCAATCGCCGGATCCGCTTCCAAAACCCAAAAATTCAGGTCCGGATTGCGAATACCATTTTGGATAGTGATTCCAGTTCACACCCCTGCGCCTGGCATACAATACATCTAGAAATAACATGAGATATCAAGTTTTATACAAACAGAAAAAGAAGTTACCCTTTCCTTTCCACTCTTAAATATATCCAAAGACTAACTATAGCTTGTCTTAGTTTAGAAGCTCCAAAGCAGGTAAAATGGGCAACCAGCTTTCTTTCAATTGAATTTGGCTTATAGGCGTTCAGCATGACAAGAGATATGGACACCTATCTCTTTTTTTAATGAACAAAATGTTACCCAAAGAGATGTAACGTTCACTTGAAGACCAAATTGGATGTCTATTTTACTGGCTTTCAAGCCTTTTAATTAATCCTGTCTCTATACTTCCAGGTATTAGCTACATTGAGTTCCATAATAGGTAAAATCGGTGCTCCTTTAGTATGCAGTCTAGGACAAGGGAGCTGCGTACTGTTGTCTTCCGTCTCTTGGAGATCAGCAAACAGTGAACCACCAAGAAATCTATTTCTCTAGTCAATAAAGTTTAATAAAGTTTATAATACTGGTTCCTCGTAGTTCCACGAAACACCTGTACGTGCCTACGTAATCCACTTTCCAAGATAAAACTTTGACAATCCCGACTCCGGCGCTCACACCCAAAGCTCAGAAAGCTCAAAGCCTCGGCCTGATTGAGTGCAATAATCTGCCTGTAAATGGTGTGAGCTTGTCCACAGGATATACCTAATTCAATTTGGAAGCTTTAAATAGTAACTTGATGTCATTTTTGAACTTTACAGTTGATTTTACGCGGAATTGACTATAATGTCAAAAAATTAAGCCCAAAGTCAAAGGCTGAAAAGCTAATGAGCGAAAAAAGCCGACGCTAAGCTGATGAAATTTCGGAAAAACTTTCAAGCAAAAGTTTAAGCGTTTTGCGAAGCGCTTCTCATCCCTGATTAGGATTTTGTCACTGTCTTCCATTTGGACCGGGCAAATTTTTTTTTTTCTTTTTGCTTTTTCATCAGCTCGGGGCTCCCCAGGCTTGGGAATAACATTAGAGCCTCATTAATTACCTAATCCTGATTTTGGGAACGACACTAGCGCCACTAAAGGCCGGTCCATATAAGCATAAGATACAGCGTAGCACAGTGTGCTGCAGCTGAAATATTCAGCTTTAGCTTTCGGCTTAAACTTTTGACCTTGAAAAAATATAGCTTTGGCTTTGCCTTGTGCTTGTTCAAAAAAAATTTGGCTGGCTTTCGGCTTTTCAATTGATGGGAAAATCTGACACGATCAGGAGAAAAGGTTCTCTGTTAGAGATACAACAAGAACTTGAGAAGTCGAGAAGAAATTGAAGTTGAAAATTGATGATTGAAATTGATAAAATAATGGTGAAAGGCAAAAATAATGAATTTAGGTGTGTACTTGTAGTAAGGAACGAAATTGAAGTGCGGAAAATTTCCTTTCAGATGACTATGACTGAGAGTATTCTTGACTTCTTAAGAGATTTTATTATTTATTTTTTAAAAAACCGAAAATTTAGCGCGACGCTAGCGCTACCTGAAAGTGGAAATGTAAAGTTGTAAACTGTAAAAGTGTTTTTGTGAATCGTGAATTCGTGATTCTGATTGTCATTTTCAGATTGGCGATTTGGCTAAAAAAAAAAAAAAAAACCGAAGTCTGAAAAAGAAGTAAAAGTAAAGACATTTTTAAAATATTTTCTTAGTAAAAAAACATGATTTTGAACAAACTTCTCAGAACTCAGAAGAGCCAAAAACTAGCCAAAAAAATTTGACCGAATTTGGCTTTTGGTTTCCAAAGGTGCGCTTAAAGCTGGCTTTTAGCTTCTGTCTTATCAGTAAAAATTTGGCTGAATTCGGCTTTCAGCTTTCGGTCTTCGGCTGGCTGCAGCACACTGGTGTAGCATGGCATGGGTGCTTATTATGCTTTTTCAACCATTCCTATTCCATTTTTGATAGTCATGAACAGTTGCCGCGCCTCACAGATTCCCAGACTAATATCGACAGACTTCAATTTTTTTCAACATTCGAATGTTAATAGGTAAACAAATAATTTAAATAAAAGTACGGAAAATTTATTGTATAAATTTGAAAATTCACAATAAAAATTTCTTCGTATCTTATATAATAACAACGACGTACAAAAATACGAAAAAGAAAAGTGATTTTAATCCCTTGACTACTATTAAGTGATTTCAAAAACAACGTATCTTCTATTATTATTATTCGACAAGTCACAATTTTTCGATGCAGTCACGTTCATTAGCACCCGCTGCACCCCATCGTAGCAATCGAACCGTGAACACAATCGAAATATTCCGACATGCGGCTAATAATGGAAAACGTCATCGGTTTTAGCTAAGACAATTCTCAACTGAAATCTCAAATTTTCAATCAAAAGAATAAACCCATTTTCTTAGGTAAAATCATACGAGCAAAGGATCACAGCACAAACAGTCAATTTCAATTCACTTCACTGGAACTTGCAACGACTCAACGAGCAGGTATCCGCTAATCGATGTTTCAAGAAGTGATGGTCGGTATTAAGCCCAAGGCTTGCAAACAAACAGTCGCAGCTTCCATTTTACTCTGCTTCTTATTGACCGATGGACTTTTTGGCGTATATCTGGCTCCTTGAAGGGTAACCTAAATTCAAAACCAATTTTATTTTAATTCATATCTCATGACACGAAATGGACAAAAAATTATCCAACGTGTGGTCTGCAAATCAGCATGATCATGATATTTATCGATTCAAACGTGGTTATCTAATTTATAAAAATCAGACGTGTTTCTGAGGTTATTTTGACATTACTTTACCAAGAAAATTCGTTCTATCTGACATGGAGGACTAGCACGAATTACTACACTTCATACGATTTTATTTTCCGAAACGTCGTCAAATTGAAATTTCACACAGAAAGAGGACTGAGAGGAAAACAGTTAAATGCTTTTCCGACGCATGTTTCGTGAAAACCTCATTTTCAACTCGAAAAATTTCAGATCTTGTGCAGTCAAACGTACCGAGAACAAAAACAATTTTCTTTTTCCAACTCCTTCTCTTTCTTCACAGTCATACTGCGCCGCGGGTAATTTTCTGCGGCTACAAAATTCATTCAGTAATGAAACCGGATGCTTATCTGTAAAATTCAAGAGAAATTCATTTTAGTTTGCTGCAAAATTTCCTTTTCTCAAAATAGATAGGCGCTTGATCATACTCTGCGTTATCTCAATAGCTTTTTGCAACGAATTCGTTTGCTTGAATTCTTTCACTATGGGCTGTTCCGTCAAACCTAAAAGAAAGTTATGTGGTAATTTTTCTATAATCTCTGATCAACGAAGAGTCTCGTACGACATTACCTTTTCTATCGGTTTTCATACTAATCTCGCACGGTAAAGCGGGACCTTGTTTGTACTTGCCCAAGCCCTCACCCGGCTGCCATCCCATTTTCTTCATCAACGCTTGACCTTTATCGCTAAACACGGGTTTAGCAGCGATGAACTGATTCTGCAAAATCAACCAAGAACTAATTAATGTACTCTGAACCGGATAAGATGCTAGGATATTTTGTATAAATATGTCTGTGATCATGCGACACGCGGTTGGTTGAGTATTAACAAATTTGTGTCCTTACTCCTTATCGATACAAAAGAACGAGACATCACATCGTTCTTTGATTCTGTTAATTCGACGTTATTACTTACCGCCCGAAGTCAATGCAACAAACAATACACGTCCATTTCGATACGAATATGTCCATATGCGCGAAGACACGCAGTGAAAGTAAAACGCTGGTAAAGTTTGTAGCTGCCTGTAACATATTCTCAGGTACTAGTAGCACAAATTTTGTCAAAACGTCGATCTTGATTACTGCTTACTCGGGAGTAAATAGTAATGAAGTGGACGTTTGAATATCTTCATGAGCGAAGAAGTGTGGCTAGAAATGATACAACAAAAGAGCAATAAATCGGGAAATTTGGTCAGTCGATAGACACATTTTCAAGAAGACTCCAAGATAATGCGAGGTCTATCTAATAGATTATTAGAACGCCTAATGAATGAAGGGTCCACAGGATAAGTCGTCAACGAAATACAGTACAAGATAAAAAACCTAAATTCGAGCTGATATTTCTAGCAACACTTCTTTTCTAAAATATCAAGACAAAACATAAGAGGTTCACTACAGATTACGAGGATGTTCTTCCAAAAACGTTTCTAGAAGTAAGACTCCGCTAAAAAAATAAAAGTCGAATAAGGGCGACATTATTTCTTCGGCGGCATCCTTCCTATTATCACGCTTGCGGAAAGGACATCGTTGCAATGAGTAACATACCTAAATATGTACCAGACCTGAAAATACGTTACATAAAATATGAATGAAAGTTGTCTGGTCAGTGTGATAAATATTAAGATTCGATGAACATCTGATATTTATCACACCAACTACTTTCCTAAGTCAAATGAGTAATTGTACAACAGAAACAGTCGAGTTAATTTTCGGTTCTTCTTGATTACTATTTATTTTGACGGGAGAGGCCGTGATAGTCGACTCGTTAAGAATTTAAAATTCTTGATTGATTCTGTAGGAATCCCAAAACCTTTCTTCACTCGTCTGAATCTGTTGTATCACCACCCAAATACACGTTCATCGGCTCATTGCGAATATCGAAGTCAGAAATATACCTTTTTTGGCCAAGCCTGGAAACCACCCGATAATTCGGCTACACTCAATGGTTTTACACCTGTACTACCCGTGAAGAGGCCAGGTTGCACTTTCGATTCGGCCCACACTGTCATCTGAAAGCAAAAATACTCCGCCCTTAACTTTCCTACTCTCAAGGTAAGATAATCATTGGTAGATCTGCAACAAACCCGCGTATCAACTGCGTTGATCAAATTCGTGCCTATCGGATCTTGCGGATTTTCACTCAATCTTCGTATAGCTTCCAAACGCTGGGCTACAATACTGCTAATATCGAAGTTCTAGAACATCAATTCATTTCCTATACATTAAATTCAAAAATAAATACTAATTATTAGGTTACTGCTTATTCTTCATCCCATCTCGTTTGAGTACGTTCTAATCACAACTTCATAGCAGATATTGAAGATCGTTTTTTGGACAAAAATTTATCAAAGAGGAGTTTTTTTACTCTTTTAACCATTCTTTCACTACGTATTTAGAAATGAAGATGCATAAGCATTTCGGAATTCAATTTTATCAAATTTTTCAGTAATTTCTCTTAGGAATTGTAGGTAGATTACCTGATTCATCAGGAAAAAAAAAATACTAGCCTAACCAATTTCATTCATTACTAATGAGCAAAAGCGCTAACACTCAATGATTAGATCTGCGAATTCGTACTTAAAAAATGTTATGAACGTTGTCTTAACATATCATAACACATCTCCAGAGAATGAGGATTGAAAAATAAGTGGTAGCTCAAACTCATAATGCAGAGGTAAAACTTACTTTCTGAGGTAGCACTATCGAATCTGAAGGAGGAGGAGGTGGTGGTTGATACAGACTAGGATAACTCACTGTCTCCGGAACTGAGTAGGATACACTCGCTTTAGGATCAACAACTGCTTTACTGTAAGAGCTAGAGCTATGCGAAGCGTGGACATTTCCTTGGGGTTTTTCAACGGGAACCCATTCACTCTCTAAAACCATCAAAGTTATCAACATTTTTTACGAACAAAAAACATTTGGATAAATTTCCAGGTATGATGATTTACTAACGGTGCTGTTGTCCACTGGACACCGGATATTGTAAACTCAGCTGCTTTGAAAGTTCTAACGTTTTTTCTTGAGCAGTTTTTGTCGGCAAGGAAATCGCGTTCTGCAAATTGATATATCGTGTAAGTGTAATCCGGTGGAATAGTTTCCACGACGAAACAATTTTATAAAATATCGTACCCGTATGTTCATGACTATATTAGAAGGTCTCTCTTTCAGCTGGAATGGATGATGAAACGCCAACCTCACATCCGCGCTTTCATCTCCACTGGTCATATGATCTGAATCATCACCCAGAGCTTCTTTTTTCGATAATTGCTTACAAAAATCTAAACAGAAGTAAGGGTATTATTATAGTGAATTTGAAAAGTTTGTGGTATTCCGTAAAGTAAAAGATAAACCTGTCAATTCATCAACGGTCTTTCCTCCCGCTTTGATGGAAACAATTTTGCTGGTTACAACGGATGCTGGAAGTGCTCCGCGTTGCAATAAATTGATAGCATTCTTACGCGCGATCTCCAACAATTTTTTCTTGTCGATTCTTTCAACAGATCTGCAATACATATAAATTCGGTGTTTACAAATGAAGATCTTTGTCCATTCGAGGTTACAAAGATACTTTCACGAGGTACATACTCGGACTTTCTTCGATAGTCAGACATAGCTTTGCTTCGAGATCTTGATCTGCTTTCATCTCGCGAGCTTCTTTCTTTTCTACTTCTAGACGAGGGCTTGTGAGATCTTTTCGACGTTACTTCGAACTCATTATCTACACTTCGACTACGACTTCGCTCGGAGCGATGATGACGAGAATGACTTCTGGAAGATTCATCTTCATTGTGATCGAATGTTTTGTGTTTTCTACGACTTTTATGCTCTTCATCTTGACGATGTTTCTTCTTACGACTATGAGAACGATGTTTTTTCTTCTTTTTATGGTGACTTTTATGCCTGCGAAATAAGTTCGAGAATATTTTTAAAAACGCAATTTTTCCTATCATGAAATATTTAGAATTGCAAATTGTAAAACATGTAATGCATTTTCACATGCTATAATAGCGCTAGAAAACAGATTTTTTGAAAATGGGACACTACTTCATTCTTGCTACCTCGAAAAATAGTACGTAAATTCATTTTCATTATCTTTTATCATACTTTTTAGGATATTTTTTCTTGAAATTTTCAACTCTAACAAAATCTTAAAGTTCCATGACCTGTATCGGAAAAAAATATTTCATAACCGAGTAATATAATAATGATTTACTTTTTCTCGCGTTCCTCTGATGAGTGAACGAATTCATCCAAATCTTCTGAAAAAAAAAATAATAATAAAATAGGTAATTATATTCGCTCAGAGAATTAATAATAATTTTTGTTAATTCAGAAAAGGCAGACCTTTGATGTCGGCATCGATCGAATCATTTTCTGAGGAACTGGAATCGGTTGAAAGTTCACCCTCTTCGAGCTTCTCAGCTCTCTGTTTTTCTCGTTCTTCAATCTCTTTTATCGTCGCTTCGTACACTTGACTATTTTTTAAATCTTTTATGTTGATTTTCTTCGGTACGGTAATCTGTTTGTCTGCAAATTAATAAATTCAAATTATTGATATGCCTTAAAAACGTTGAAAGTGCAGAGAATAACTACAAAATACCTGCTTCATCGGTGAATACTTCAGATACGGAAGGTTTTTTAGATTGATTCTCAGCACCAACGATCGAAGTAAGCTGAGACGGTTGCGGTTCCTGTTTGCTCTCTGATTTAACATCGATTTTCGGATCATCTACCTTTTCTGCTTTAACGGTTTTAGTTTCTTCACTCTCATCGAGTTTTTCTTTCTTTATTTGATCTGGTCGTAATAAAGTATCGTGCTTCTCTTGCTTCATCTGTAAATCGCGGGAGTTGATTATCAAATGGTTATATAGGAGAATAAGAATGAAATAATTAGACAAACCGTCAACTTCATTTGCTCCTCCGTTACAATACCCAACGTGTGGAAGACGTCATCTAGAGTAATAGATTTGCCGGTAACAGTGTTTATATAATTATTACTCGCGTTCTCGTCCTCCAACGACAAATCACCATTCGTTGATTTCTCGTTCAGTATTTTAGAAGGACTTGGTTTCTCGGTTTTAATTTTCAATTCTACTTTCGATACTTCGGGAACATTCTCATCTTCTACACCTGGTTCTTTCTTTATTTTTTTCACTTTCCGTTTAGAAAATTTAGTATCGATTTCTTCGTTTTCAGATAGATCGTTTTTCCGTTTCTTTCCTTTCTTGTGTTTTTTCTTTTTCTTCTTACTCTTATGTTTCTTCTGGCGAATGTTTCCGTCCTCGCTCGGATCACCATCACAGTCTGAGCTGTCATCTTGACTAGAAACCTCTGATTGCACATTCCGTTGCTGCAGACACAAACCGAAGAGCTCTTGGAGAATTTCATCGGATGATTTCTGCGGCAAGTTCATGGCGGAGGAAGACTCAATGAATAGTACTGAACGACTTTACAGAGAGAACATGACACAAAAGGGCTCGAAATTCTAAAAATGAATCCAATATTTTCACTGAAAATGCAGATTGCTAAGATTATCGCAGTGAAGATTCTTATAATAAATAGTTGGATCTATATCGGGTATTCTTTCTAAGAAAAAGAGTTCTACGTACCATTTTAATTCATTTGTGGATTATAGGGTTGTGAATTTGTTTTGTTATTTTTGTAGTATCAGTAATTTTCAATTCAGCTTCAGTTTCGACTTTTCTACCCACCTACCTTCGTCCCTACGTTTCCCCGCCGGAAATAGAGGAAAAAGCGCGAAAAATAGCTAAACCGCGTTGCCGATTCGTATGAATCGGGCCGACCATCCGCTAGGATCGCTAATTACGCGCGTGGTTCGTTCACCTAAAATGGTATTTTTGCCACTTCAGAATGTTTCAGGCCAGGGTAATGTAGCTGGATTTTCATGATAAGAATCTTGGGATGGAGGCTGCACCGGGATACAATAATTTATGAATGGGAGAAAAAAAGAAGGGCTAAAGATAGTATATTAAGTGACGCCAGGAATTGAAGGTGACCAAGAATTTAATTTCTTCTTATAATTAAGGAAAGGATCACTGTATGGGTGAGAAATACACTGTTTGTATGTGAGTGCAACAATGACGTGCACGGCGGTAATGTATTTCAATGTATGTCAACCTGTACAGCGGCGTAGTTTGTTTTTTCACATATTTTGCTATACTTTCAAAGCGCTCTAACTTCATGGAAATAATCGCAACCAAAATTTTTATAGGAACCACTTTTGTAGAGAATTGTATGAAGAATATTTTTGGTTTCTTGACATTTTCCTCAAAAATACATGTTTAGCGAGAAAATTGAGAAAAACTGATTTCGAGTCCACATTTAGAGCTCCCCTGAGGGTGTTGATAGCCCGCTGTCACATGTGCGGGGTTAGGTAATGTCACCGACAACACTTTTACCAATGGTAATTTCACCAAATTTTAAAATTTTTTTCACCAGTAGGTAAGTTAACCAAAGTGAGCTTTCACCAAGGGCAATCCATGTTTTACGGAATACTTTTTTCACCAAAAAAAAAAAATGTTTCAAAAAAAAATTCCAAGTTTGTAATTTGTTCTCAGTGTAAAATTTCCATGAGAAAAAAAAACTTGCAGAGAAGCTGAAATCCAGCTCTAATGGAACCTTCCCAGCCAAACTAAGCCAAATTTTTTCAGTTTTTTTTGGGGGGCTTTTCCAATTTTTTGCAAAATACTTTAAAAAATGCAGAAAAAAGAATCACAGATTTACAGCAATATTTCTTATTTTTTATTTATCTTATAAAATTATTTCAATTAACAGATTGATTGAACAACTATAGGACTATAGAAGAGAGAGAAAGAGAACGCACAAGCTGGAGTCCTCCTGGAGAATAGGTATCTTTCCCAAAAGCAGCAAAGCCCCAATTCTCCTGATCCTTTCCTCTCACCAAATCCTCCAGAACATTGATCTGCCAAAAATCAGCTAAATTAAACCAGCTCAATTTTTTGGAAAGCCAAAAGCCGAAAGCCAAAAGCCATATTGTTTAAGGTTGTAAGTTTAAGCCAAAAGCCAAAGCTGAAATTTTCGGCTGCAATACTCTAACTGAAGGGTGTTGAATACAGACTAAGATTTGTCGAGTGTTCTGCTGTTGAAAACTCTGATTCCATTTTTGCCTTCCACATTTATCAACAAAAAAAGTTATTCCATATTTTGTTTGTTTTTTTTTCTCGGGGAAAAAATCATCTGGTGAAACATGGATTGCCATCGGTGAAATTACCTATCGGTGAAAAAACCAAAAAATTTGGTAAAATTACCATCGGTGAATGAGTTGTTGATGGAACTGGGGTGATCTACATATGCGGGACAGTTGTGCTGATAGCCCACCGCCGTCGCGTTTACGTGCCTCAATACTGGAAATGCAAGGTCTGCCGTCACATGAGCCAAAAAGGACTCATTCATATCAGAGTATGCCAACTACTTTTTCCTCACACCTCTCTAGGACCCTTTTACCCTTTCATTTTCAATGTTGAGTATTTGGGCTGTCTGTGTACATTTATGATAGTCAGGCGGTAACAAAAGAGTTGAAAAAAATCAAGTCGAAAAGTTTCCTGGATGCAGAGAATATTTTCTCAAATCATATTCTTCTAGGTCATGGTTTTTGCCCTATCATAATTTTCTTTTTATTCTTTACGTAATTATTGACAATGACAACACTCAAAATCGGTAAGTAAATAATGCGGATACAATCTCCAGTTCTATTTTCGCGGTTCTATACTGATGTAAACATCTCGTGGAGAAGGTACTATTGGCGCCTCCAAATGAATTTTATTTGACAAAGACTTGATTTTGTATTTCTTGAGTAGTAGAGTAAGAAAAATTTTAATTTCAATCATGGCATATTTTTGACCTGTAATAACAGTGACTAGATATAATAATAGGTTTCAGATTAAGCTGCCACCAACAAACTACATTTGCGCCCCTTTCTTGTGGTAAAAACAACACAAACCAGCACAAGAACATATATATGTTACCCTGTCTACAGAAACCTACCTTAGCGTCATCAATAAGGCATGCTTTTCAGATGTAACTAATAACGCTTAAGGTGGCTTTCTGTAGACAAGGTCACATATTGCTTCATTTTTGAGCGTGTAGGCCTATGGGTCGGCAACGCGTGACTCGCGGGCGACTGGTAGCCCGCGTTCAGTCGCCCGCGTTCATTTGTCGAAATTTAATAAATAACTTCAATAAAATCCAGGAACATGTAATGACTTGAATTCGTTCAAGCAGCATAGCATTTATTCTTCTAATCGCTCTTATTTTCCCTCTTTGTCACGAGTGCTTTATTTCAAGTTGAAGTGACGACATATTTACACAATCAAAACCAGATTTGGAGACCTAACCTAACCTTCCTAGTAGCCTGTAATATTTCACACAAATGTAAAAGTGGCTCGAGTTGTAGAACAGGTTGCCGACCCCTGGCCCTATGTAGTGGTGGTTTCTTACACGACGAAAGGAGTACAAAATCTTTATAGCATATTGTTTGTTGGCTGAACTGAATTAGGTGTGCACATTAAAATCACAAAATATTTTATTTACTTACCAATACAGTTACGATAGGAGCTGCTGAAGGCTAAGAATGCGTGGGGGTGCCTCGTCTTCACTTGATTCAGAGTAAAATGGTCCGGGTCAAACAACTCCGGATTCGAATAATGCGCTTTGTCAGCATGTACGCGATAGAAACTCAATATGACCTGCGTTCCAGCAGGAATGACGTATTTTGCTTTTGGAAAGAGATAATTTGGCGAAATAACGTACAAAATCTTCAATTTAAGACATCAGAATTATTGATATGGAGACACCTACAAAGCTTTATATCTTCTGATACATATCGTCCAGCATACAATAAAGGATTTGTCAAACGAAGGGTCTCTTTAATGATGCACTCCATGTATTTTAGTTGAGAAAGTTGTTGCAAAGTTGGGATATCGTCAGAATCGCCGAGCACAGCGTGTATTTCATCCAAAGCTTTATCCTGTTAATTGAATTGATAGTTTGGAAGTGTATCAAATTTTAACGATGGTTTGAAGGTAGGCTCACTCGGTTCTAGGTATAAATCTCACACTCACCTGAATTGCTGGATTGCATCCTAAATGAAAAACCGCAGCTCCCATTGTAGTAGATGTCGTTTCGGATCCCTGGAAACGATAGACAATGTTAAAGCATCAAAAACTTTGAAATAATCTGTTTAAGAAGACCTTAAGGAAGGAGAGGATTATAGAAAACGCTCAAATTTTGGCTCCTCAACAGTGTTTGGATTTCTGAAGTCTCTTGCATATGAGGCGGTTGCAAAACCACAATAACAATCAAGTAATTTGACTTGAGATGGCCTTGGACAGAATGAACAAACTATTCATATAGATCTCCATACTCACCGCAAAAACAAAAGTGTCCACTTCATCTCGTATATCTTGAGAAGACATCTTGATGTTTGAATTTTCCAAGTGATCCATTATAAAATCGAGAAGAACTGGTCTTTTTCTTTCTGACACTTCAATTGCCGACCCTTGAAACACAAGTGTTGCAGGTACGGAATCAAGCTAAACCTAGTGAATGGCTCAACAGCAGCAGCAAAAGGCATAATATAGAATTTCAAAAACGATGGGTAATAAAATTAGGTACCTACTTATTGTATTTGATGGACTTGCCATTCGCTCTCGTTGTTTTTGTTCAATTATCTGAAATAAGAGCACAAGAAAATATCATTTCATGGTGAGAGCAAAATTTAAAGCACCAACCCAAAAAATAATCACAGTCTTTTGAGCACTTTGATGGCATTCAGCTGAGGGTAAACCTTTTGATGTGGGCTTATTTATAAGGTATAAACTTACTAATAAGGGAGAGGACGTACCTTGTTCACCATTCCGTGCAATATTCTAAGGGCCTCCATTTGTCTCTTATAATTTTGAGTGAATATATGGTAAGGATGAAACCACATCTGAGGCTTGAGTATTTTTTCCATTATAACATTAAATATTCTGAAAAATATAATAAAGCGAACACAAGTTAACTTGCTACCTATGTAATACAATTTATCCACTGAAAAATATCAAGGAAAGAGGGCAATCCTCCCCCTCATCCAAATCCTAGTCACATCAATGAAAAATACGAGTATATACAATAATTCACATAAGATATTATATCGACTTTTGTAATGCATGAGGGCTTTTTTTAAGATAATACACATTGAAACTTACTCGTGTGTTTTGTTCATATAATCAATCATGTCTTGTTTCTGAAAGTCAACCTCTATACCCATGATAGTTTCTGAGAAAGATTGCAAAATAATCAAGGAAATATTATTATGTAGGTATTAAGATACTGTTGGTTTAGATCTGCTCATCTTGCTCAACAAGTGTCAACTGTCTTGCATTACTCAACATTGAACAAAAAAATCAACAAAGATAGAATGTTTGATGGGTGGATACCGAATGAAATTATAATAAAATATTTCAACTAGCCAGTCAGCCGCGTAGTGAGCCACAGCTTGGAACTAGGGGCAATAAATCCACCAGTCTGCGCAAAAATTTCTTCTCTTCTCTTTTGATTGCACGAGCCAGAGCGTGGCTCATATTACCTCCTTTCAGTCGGTTCACAGTTGCATTTGTAACTATCCAGAGCAATGGAAATAACTAAGTTATTTGTTTGAAACGTACCGCATACTATACGCAGACTCAGCTGCATGAGACCAGGAAAAATATCGAAATTCTCCTCGATTTGCACTCTCGATAAACTTTCGACAAAAGATTTACTGCATTTGAACATGGTGGGAATCAATTTCTCCAGCACCGATTGATGAAAAGTTGGTTCCAATAATTTTCTTCGTTCTCTCCATAAAGATGCTGTACCAATAATTAAATTTTACGAGTTCTATTCAAATCCTACAATTATATGGGTGTTGAAGATACTAAACGCTTAAAACTACCTTCCGAATTCAGCAAACCATTTCCTGTCCAGCATTTGAAGAAGCGATAATACCATGACTTGTTTATAGCGTTTTGGGAGGTTATAACAACCTTCAACATAATTATAAAATTGGAAAAGTTTCAATGGTACGCTTAAAATCAAAAAGTCTTCTTGCACGCCTAATGCTAAATACGTAAACGTTTCAACTCTGGGGCGTCTCTTCTACAAACAATCTATGAAGATTTAAACCCGGAAGAAGTTGGGACGCGGTTGTCTGAATTGGAAATCGTGAAAGAATGGGGGTTCTTGAAACAAAAGTGACGGAGTAGGGCAGGAAAGCTGTTCCATCGGATTTCTATTGTACGACACGACTGATCTGGATAATCTAGGGCTTCTTTTTGTAGAACAATAAAAACAAGATCTCCTCCTCTCCGACTCACTTTCCTCTCTTTACAGACTCAAACAACTCCAAGCAACTCACACAACGCGTACTCTTGGCATTGATCACTCTGAACTTAATAGACACCCAAACATCGGGGAACATCAACCCCCCCGAGCACGACGTTGTAGACCAAATTTTCTGCTTCCTTTGAAAAAATGACCGATAACTTCCGCCTTCCCGCTTCTGACTACTAAAACCACTACCGTACTCTTATTACACAAAAATGGTATTCACTATGGAAAAATCAACCACTCAATAAAAAGCATTGCCTGGTCATCCTCCTATAGGAACTTGAGACGAGAAGAACCCGACTAAGAATTGGTCACACAAGAATTACTCACCTCCACCTAACAGACTTTACACGCTTACTCCCCCATCTTACCTTCACTGCCAAACGGACAATTTAATAGTCGAACATTGTTTCTCCTGTCTGCAACTCCTACACTTTTGCACTGCTATTACCCCGTCCTCCCTCATCAAAGAACTCAAAAATGAATCCGATACCATTTCCTGCACCTTACAATACCTACAACTAACAAATTTTTACTCTTACATCTAACCATAAGACACAACTGATATTAATCCTTATCTAAACCTTTACTGACTTTACACCTATACAAACTCTTCCGCTTGAATTCCCCTCTTCTCTATATCCTTAAATACTGCCCCACTCTAAACACATCATATTGTTTTATTTGTACTTCATTATTTATTTTTTTCCTAAAAATATTCTAGCACTATTATTTGTTTCCGCTGACCTAATAATCCTTGTAATTATACAGCTTGTTAAAAGTAGTGAAGACTTAAGAATGTAAATGAATTAGCCTACCTGTATATCATCCGGGTCACTCAGTACCACGATCGGTATAGGTCCTATCCATAATCGGAATGATGAGGAACCATTCCGGTTATGTTGCTCATCGAAGTAACCTGTTACGTCTAGAATGAAGGGTGTTTAAAAGAGAGAAAAACATTATAAATAGGGTATAAATAAATGAAGGAATAAAGATCGGAATCTATCAACGTAATTCAATTTACTACTGCACAAGAAACTGGAGAGTAACTATAAATTAAACTCGCATCCGCCCTACGCATGGCTCTCGGAGCTTTTCGAATTTCCCCCATCTAGGCCTTTGTGCAGAATCAGCAGAACCACCACTATACTTCCGCACCCTCATACTGATTGCGAACTTCCTCGCTTCGTCTACTCAAATTCTTGACCTTCCAATCTATCCTTTCTCTTAGTAAGTTCCTCATCTCTTCTTTAAAATCTCATCTTCAATACCTTCCTAATTTCTTGCCTCTCCTTCCTATCGAACCATCGACACCTCCGTGGCTATTACCCCCCCCCCTATCTATCAGACTCGACCTCGCAAATACCCTGAAATTGGGCAATTGTTCCTGTCGAATACTTAATTTCAGAAATTATCGCTGAATACCCACTGATGGCTCTCAATCCCAATCCAAATGGTGTATGCATTCTCTATCCACGGCTCCATTACCGCTAAACCACACCCGGACAGGATGTAACCGCAAACTTCTGCTCCAACTATACAAAAGTCTTATTCGCTCCCAACTCGATTACGGTGCTACAATCTACAGTCAATGCAGTAAGTCCAAAATCGAACTCCTCGATACTATTCAAGCATCCACCCTACGCATGGCTCTCGGAGCTTTTAGAACTTCTTCCCATCTAAGCCTTTGTGCAGAAGCAGCAGAACCACTACTACATTTCCGCACTCTCATACTGACTGCAAACTTCTTCGCTTCGTCTTCTCAAATTCCTCCATCTATACATCTATCCTTTCTCCTAGGAACTTCTTCCTCTCCTGTTTAAAATCCGATCTTCGATACCTCTCTGAACTCTCGTCTCTTCTTCCCATCAAACCATCATCGCCACCGTGGATATTATCCCCCCCCCCCTATCAGACTCAACCTCACCAATACCCCGAAATTGGACAATTATTCTTATCGACGACGAATCTCAAAAATTATCGCGAAATACCCAAATCACGAAATCTGCTACACTAATGGCTCTAAATCTCAATTTAAAACAGCTCATGCATTCTCTATCCACGGCTTCATTACCGCTAAACGACTCCGTAATTCAGCTTCAGTATTTACTGCTGAACTGAGTGCTATACACTCCTGCCTTTCGCAACAAACGCAACGTCCCTTACGACACAATTACATCTTACTAACTGATTCTCATTCTTTACTCTTAACAATACTAGACATCCATTCAACAAACCCTATAACTCAACGCATCCACATTATTCTTGAAACTCTTGCTTCCATCAAAACAGCAATAACTTTCATC
This sequence comes from Aspidiotus destructor, assembly GCA_035079395.1. NCBI lineage: Eukaryota > Metazoa > Arthropoda > Insecta > Hemiptera > Diaspididae > Aspidiotus > Aspidiotus destructor. Next base: position 2,767,979 of record JAVHKZ010000004.1, on the reverse strand, counting down.
TGGATTCCTGGCCATTGGTCTCCCTGGACATGACGAGGTTGACCGTGCAGCCACCCACCTACCAAATATTACAGATCCATCTTCTTCCCAACTTACGATCTGAACAACTATTACCGTTCCCTAATTTTGAATGCTTGGCATCATCTTTCAACTTGCCGACCGCACAACAAGCTTCCGATCTATTAAAACCTCACCTACCTCTTGGTCCTCCTCAAACAGAAATTCCCGTCATGAAGAAGTTATTCTCTCCCGCCTCAGAATTGGCCACACCTGACTAATTCATTCTCACCTTCTACTAAATCTCTTCCCTCCATCTTGCAACTACTGTCAAACGGATAAACTAACAGTACAACACCTATTCTCATGTCCAGCCCGACAGAACCAACGATTAACTTTCAACGTCTCTTCCTCCTTATCCTCCGCCCAGTACAACAACTTAGGAACAGTCACCAACTCTTTAATACTTACGCTACTTCTTCGCGAGCTGATGACCCAGAGAGTAGTCGAATAGTTCAAAAATAATAGGGGTTCTTTTTTTTAACAATACACCTGTTTTATGGGGGAGGGGGGTCTTTCCGGAAAAAACGTCCACCATCCGGGAGGCAACATGACCTTGGGACTTGAAAAATTTTTCTGTTTTCCTCCAGGATGAAATTTTTCTAAGGGGCTTAGAGGTTGAAATTTCATGAAGTCCCTCTCCTACCAACTATAACTTGGATCATCATCCATAGTTTGAAGGTCAAAATTCTTCTAAGTTGCCCACCTATCACCTATAGCTTGGTCGAAATCCTATCATATATACTAGTATAAGGGGAGTATACTACAAAGGGAGTCCTCGCCTAGTTTTAGTCCAATATATTTTTTTCAGATATTGAAAGTCCGTAAATCTGGCAGCATTGATAGCCTGAATAAAATAGCTCTTTCAAGTGACTAGATATGCAATACTCCATTCACCAATTGGCCTAGCCCCTTTAATGAGCCAGATATACAACGTTTCAAACGTCATAAGTCATAAAACAGGTTCCCTACCTCCTCTCATTCAACCCCGTCAAAGAACCCGTGAGTTTCTAGACAATAAATGAATAGGTTTTTGAGGGAAAAAATCTAAATCCGTTTTCTGATATTCATGCAGTAATTGGGTTGCTAGTTTTCTAGAGGATCGATCGGCTCTTCTGGGTATCCGAGCAGATAGGGATGTTATAATCGTCAGCAAAAAGAAGCTGGGTAAAAGAATGATTAACGTACGCGTTGGTATCGTTGATATCTATTAATAGAAGTAAAATACTAAACACTTCGCCTTGGAGGACTCTGTTCTGGTTTGAGAGAGAGGAGAAAGTTATTGTATGGATTTTTTTAAAAGGCTTCTGTCGCTAAGAAGAGTTTTCAGGATATTCAGGAGGTGGCCCCAGAGACCAATTTCGGCTTGATAGCAATATTCTCAGTTTAAGCAAACGTACAGCGATCAACTTTCATCTTAATTTGGGCATTGAGGGTGAAGAACAAGCACGTACGATAATGTAAACTTTCATTAAAAATATGAAGGTAAGTTTCACTCTAGGAGGATATTTGAACTGGAGGGATGTAATATTTTGGAGCTGTTACCTGATAGAGATATTTTCGTCAAATCCAACGCATTTCCAAGTAGATAATGTCCTTTCGAGCCAGGTATTGCATTAATTAACTGGAATCGGCGGATAAATTCCTTACAATAAATAAAAATATAATAGCAAGTATAACTTGCTAAACCAATTACGATGAATGTAATCCACATTTCAATTGAAAAATTTCAAACACAGGTATGTTGGTAGAATTTTTAAAAATTTTTGCTTCAGTGTAAATCGCAGTTACTTTTTTTTTCGCAACGAATGATGTACTTGTAACTAGATGCATCAGCATGGATATTTTGAAGATACCGGAAAATCATAAAATGTTATGAACTTGTGACATAAAAGCAAAGTAATGGTTTTTATGGCCAGCATACTTTCTAGACAGTATGTTTCACACGAATAGGTACTTGGTTGATATAATGACGTATTTTGTTTTTGGACCGACTCGTATAATGATTGCTTGAGAAACTATAAATTGGATAGAAAATTAACCTCTGTTATTACATTTAATTGGGGCTTCATTATTTCGTGATATTGCAACTCTTCAGTATTTTGGTGAAAAGCTCGCGGTGACCTTGTCGGAAGCTCGGGGACAGTTTGCGGACCTCTGGTCTAAGCCAACGGTATTCATAGGTTCCAGAGAGATATTACCCCCTCCACCCCTCTCCTTGAACATTAAATGAATTGGCTGAGAGCAGAATTTCGTAAAACTTCTTGCTCCTTCATTCATTTGCTGTCTTCGTCAGAGGAAGGCAGGCTTTCATTAAAAATATTAGCATATTATCTTTCTTCTACATAGACAAAATCCTTGAAAATTCAAACAGAGTCTTGTAGAAAATCGCCCAAAGTTGCTCTTACCCTCCTCGAAATTCTTCAATGATCGAAAAATTAGAGTCAATAGTTAACACGACTTCTTTGCCATCCCTATTCATCCCTCGTCCTGTGGTGTGATCGGATTTGAAATACTCCTTCACTTTTTCCTCTTTGATAAAAAGCACACTATTCATCTCAAAATGATGACTGAATAAAATCAAGTTTTTATAGTCAAGTTTCCAAAAAGTAGCGTTTATATAATTGTTGTAAGATAACAGTAGCTACAAAAAAGAATATTCCAAACATCGTATGTACGCGTAGGCCACACGATGATTTTTTTCCATGTACGTAGTTGAGTTCAAGCACCGAGATTCTGTGGAACTAACCTCCCAGTGAGGCACTGAGACACAATAATCGTTCACCAGTGGGTCCTCCTCCATTTATACACCTACGGGATTGAGAAAAATGACAGGTTAAATATTAATAAGAGGAAGACTTAAATCAGAATTATAAAACTATGGATGCATTCGATAAAGTTTATTATCCGCGTCAAAGCAGTGGCTCTGTCATAATCAATAGAAAAAGAAAGAAGAAGAAAAAGTAAATCGTAAAATTAACATACTAGTTTTGTGTAGGAGATTCGTGAGAAACTCAGTTATAACAATAAAATGAAGTAAGAAAACCTACCGTACAACGTGTGTTTCTATCGTGTATTAATAAGAGCGTAGACTTTTAGATTGCCAATTATGCGCAAATAAAAGCAACACAAAAGCTTACCCGAAGTGCTTCAATTCTGCATAAATCCCCGTCGAAGGTTTCTCGGATGATCGTAAAATTGCGTGAAATAGTTTTTTTTTTTTTCTCTTCCTTCTTTATCACATCAGTTTTTACAGACGCACGCTTACATCTTGAACAGTGGCGTAATTATTGATATATGCGCTGTCTCGATTTTTTTTTTTAGTATCTAGCAAATATTACTACCTATAAAGGCTCATAAACGTGGAAAACGCGATGTATGCTAAAACGAATATAACGTAGAGTAATTGATTTTGTCTAATTTGGATTGGAATTTCGGTGTTACAAAATATTTTTTAGTGAAAAATTTTTCGAACAATAACGCAGCGTGATCATACTTACGTTTTTAATGAAAGCATTTCGGAATCTGGAATTTTCTTTCAATTTTATAAGTTTCTAAACAAAATGATCACTAAAGTCGAAACATTAAATCGTCCAACATAATCTACATTCTTTAGGGCGTGGACTGTAAGCCATGCAAGACCCATCAGTGCATTCTCATCTTCCTACACGCATTAAAATCTTATCCATTTCAATTATCTTCCCCGTGGCCTAGCAGCCTAGCAGGCCTTGCTCTCCTCCTGAATCACTGATCGCTCCCTTTCTCAGGCCTATGACTTAAAATTTTACCATCGTTCTCTAATCACCTCATCATGGTATAATCTTTGGTCCTCTCAACCCCGCCACCATGAAGTTAGTTTAATTGAAAAATTTCTGGTCCCTTTGTCCTCTTCAATCCGTTCCTCCCGCCGTAAATAAATAACCATAGCATGACTAAGCATTGGGCACATCAGCCTAACTCTCTTCTTCCGTCTCCTAGAGCTCTCATCTCTACTCTCATACCAATACTGCCATGCTGAGGACTTATCCGTTTTCCGGTTTTTCTCTGTCTGTATTTCTTACACCTTACAAGATGATGAGAATGTGCGAGTCTGACTAAAAAAACGACTTATATAAGAGTGCTGAAGATAAGATTTAAGCGCAATTCTTTATTGCAGGCAGACGTGAATTGACATGTTTCATGTCTCTTCTCTGCCCCTACCTCAATCTAAAAATATGCATCCGGGGTCCGTACGACCATGACCTTGAGTAACGTCGAACCTCAGCTATATCCCTGATTCCAACATTTGCTGCCGGGCGTTCGGGTGTCCGGGCCTCTGTACAGAAAACTGAGTTGTTATAGTGGATATACTGCTTAGAAAGTATTTTCTCAAGGCATGACGACCATGCTTTCAAATTTCAGCCCTTCATCGCTTCACTTGTCCTAAAAATAGAATATTTGTTTGAAATAGAAAGCGAAAGACTATAATACCCAGAAGACCCCTCTTTCCTCCCACTTATAGCCGGTACCGGTTCTACATGCGGTCTGCCACCGTCTCTAACACCAATCTGCTACTTACCATGTTAATGTGTATGTGGCTTACCGAATAAAAAGTTCATCATACTTTATTTTTGATAAAGTTTAGGATGCAGAAATCAAAGTGCGTAGATATGATATATGACCACGACGATCGACCATTACAGCTATGGAATTACTACAGTAAAACCTCCATGCGGCGGACACTGACGGCACCACAGAAATTGTCCGTTATAGACGAGTGTCCGGTTAGTGAGAGTGTCCGCAAAAAGAGGTCAATTTCAAAAAGTGTCCCTTATAGAGAGTTTTGAGGAATTGTATTCAAAAATGACAAAAATCATGCAGTATACATCTCGATTTCTCTAACCCCTGTTGCAGACCACATTATAGCGTCTAAAACCCTGATTTTCTTGGCCAATTCATCTGCAGCTATTTAGAGGGTACAATGGTTGCTGAGAGCTGGAGGATTGTGTGCCACTCTTTGACAGTATTCTTGCGGTTACTAGAGGCTTCTTCTTCTAGAAAGGTATCCATGTACTCGCATTCTTTTTGTCATTTTGCCTGGAGTTCCTGAAATATTTCTCCATCTAGACGGGGTTCCCAATAGTCCAAAGGTACGGTACATCTTCAAAGTTGTAGTACCCCAGCCTTTGTAGTCTCTTGTGTTGCTCTACTGCCTTTCTGTTTACAGGAGGAGGATGTTTAGACTTTTTCTTCTTCTTTTGGATTGCGGAATCTTGCAGGCTAGTTCCCTTATCCAGAACTGTTGCTTGGTCCAGTGCTGGGGTGGTAGAGTCTGTGGGCCCTGCCAATGTTGCAGCGGCACCATCCAAGGCTTGGTTGCTAGTCATTTTGAATTTTGTTGTCGAGACTTATTTATAGTAGGCCGACTGGAAACTACTATACTTTAGTGTACAGGCACTGGGATCCGGATGTGACCCTAGTCCCGCTATCCCAAGACGATGCCCAGCAATGCAGTACGTAGCTTCTCTCAGGTCGTGAAGGCATCACTGTGCCTGAACTGGGGCTTCAGGGTGTTCGGACATGGAGGATGACAGGCCAGGTCGGATCCTCCTTCAGCTACGGACTCAGCTTCTGCGCGGACATAAGCACACTCACGCGCTGACCTTTTTTAGCGGGGAACGTGCTATCCATTTTGTTAGGGGGATTATATCCTTAGAAATCTTCCGCGTTCAAGAGTTTCTGTGAACTGCGTGCCGTGCCGTGTGGTGCTTTATGACATCATCAACGACCTTGACCTACTTTATAGACTTCGACAATTTTCAACTTCCAATCGTAATGCTTTATGACGTCATAAATGACCTTGACCTACTTCAAGGATTTGGAAAAATTTCAACTTCCAGCCTTCATTATAATTATCAGGCCTAGTATACATAATACTGAGTAGAGCTCAGCCAACTCATTTTCTGAGGGGGCATGTTCACGCCAACGCGATCGCGAGCGCGGGAGGTTGCGGGTTCCCCACTGCCATTGCAAACCTGCAATGGCCTCTAATTTTTTTTTTAGCGGGGAACCCGCTATCTATTTTGTTAGGGGGATTACATCCTCAGAAAACGTCCGCGTCCAGGAGTTTCTGTGAACTGCGTGACGTGACGTGATATGTGGCACCTTTTGACGTAATCAATGACCTTGACCAACTGTAGGGACTTGGAGGAATTGCAGCTTCCAGCCGAGATGCTTTATAACGTCATCAATGACCTTGACCTTGACCTACTTCAGGGATTTGGAAAAATTTCAACTTCCAGCCTTCATTATAATTATCAGGCCTAGTATACATAATACTGAGTAGAGCCCAGCCAACTCATTTTCTGAGGGGGCATTTTCACGTCAACGTGATTGCGAGCGCGGAAGGTTGCGGGTTCCCCGCGGCCATTGCAAACGTGCAATGGCCTCTAATTTTTTTTTAGCGGGGAACCCGCTATCCTATTTGTTAGGAGGATTACATCCTCAGAAAACGTCCGCGTCCGGGAGTTTCTGTGAACTGCGTGACGTGACGTGACGTGTGGCATTTTATGACGTCATCAATGACCTTGACCTACTTTAAGGACTTGAAAAAATTTCAATTTCCAGCCAGGATGCTCTATGACGTCATCAATGACATTGACCTTGACCTACTTGAGGAACTTGGGAAAATTTCAATTTCCAGCCTTCATTATAGCAGTTCTATCATGCAGCATACTGTGAAGAGTCCAGCTAAGTCATTTTCTGAGGGGGCATGTATGTGCCAACGTCATCGCGAGCGTGGGAGGTAGCGGGTTCCCCGCTGCCATCGCAAACTTGCAATGGACTCCAATTTTTTTTTTCTTTTTATTTATTCAAGAAATTTTTCGCGCGCGGACACAGGCAGTTGCATGTGATGATTGTGCCTTAATCCACCGCTGTCCTTCTTGCAGTTGGGTTTAACCATGGCCAACTGCTTGGTCCTGAGCATGGAGGGCAAACGTTACGCCTAGGAAGCGGGTATTTCAGAGTTTTCCCTCTCATAATAGTAGCCCATCTAACTAGATCTCAGGGTGCCGCCGTGTTTGATTGCTCGAGTCTCTACCCCACCGCCCTTAGGATAGATAACATGTCCCTGTTCCTAACCGTTTTAGAAGGCCTTTCCCTGCTTGCACCAAGTACTTGCTCTGTCTAAAGCCCCCATACACTCTTTGGATTGACCGACCTGACTTCCCACCGAGATTGGATACCGCGAACATCACATCCTCAGTACTAACAGGAGCACAACGTGTAGGCGAATGCGGGGCCAAGATGGAAAGGCTAAGTAGTCTCTGATGATCATGTATTAAGTCACCCCCTGCTGTCCGGCAATTACCTACCCTGACCTAACTACAGCAGGCAGCACGTAAGTCGAAATCTCTCCTATCATAATATGTAAAGTATAAATGTCGAAATTTTTCCAAGTCCTATAACCAAATCTAACTTAGGTTGATGACGTCATCAAAGTCGAACGCGCTCTCGGGAATTTCCTGAAAAGGACCCCCAACAAAAGAGATGCCGCGGTTGTTTTCCCGCTAATACAGAATGGCCTCTCCGTTTTGTAGGCCGCATACTACACGGTACTGTAATGTACAGGTAGACCCGAACAAGGATCAAAACTTTCATAGGCAGATCTCATTTGAGATCGGTATTTCGGAATTTTTACGAGTCTCTGGGCATTTTCTTGAAAAAAGTTCTTTCGATGGGCCTCCGCCTTCTCGGGAACACAATTTGCCGGAGGGTCGAAGAACAAAGGACATTTCTTCCAGATAACCCTCTATAAAACAGTTTCCCAGTTGAAAGTGGACTCAAATGAGTACTTTGAGAAACTTCATTTTCATTGAAGGATTAAGTGATTTTTTCTTCCAAAGTAGAGAAAGCCCTCACAAAAATTTGGCCCGTGGGCCGATGAAAGCTAGCTTGGACCCTGTACTTTACTGTAGAATAAGGTAGAGTTACATTCGGTGCTCTACCAACACCTCATCACACTCAAAATGAGTTCTGACGCTGTCATCATAAGTTTCTTAACTTTTCAATGTCATAAAGTAACATGAAATTCCAATTTAAATTCGTTCTCATTGGTGTCAAAATTACTATTCTCATGACGGCGAAGTTTCTGACCAAAAACTGTAATCGACTCCAAATATTCGGGTAGCAATTAAAAAAAACTGTTCTGAATTGATTTGCATGTCGTCTCCGTAAGGGGTCGGCGTGAAGGCGACGGATAATCTCGAGTGGCCGAGTCATGTCGCAAAATTTTCTCACGTATAATTCGAGTCTTTTAACGCCATTGTTCGGAAGGATTAAATTTCGTACATCCGCGCGAATGATAATGCTATTATTTATACGCTATTATTGTACAGAGCCATAGCCGGTCTTAATTAGCTTCTGATAATGCACGTCGTTGATATGCCCGCTGATGCAGTTCGGTATACATACATATCGTCACGCTTGTTAATGATCTAAAAAGTGTGTAAAAGACCAGGATACGTCGAGGAACGCTAAGAGCGTGAGTACACAGCGCTTTTATGGACTTCACACCCTATACTCTTTTAATGCATCGGTCAATATAGACTTGAACTACTTACGTTCCATGTTATTATATAATTTATGAGTAAATCCTATAAATTGTATCGACGTAATAGCGTAAATAATTTATAACATTGTTACACCGTCTTTTTAGCTGTAGTTGCCAACTTATTCGGTATTTCACATCGAATAAATAACAATGCGTTAAATTACAGATGTACCTAGATGTGAATACCTGAGTTACAAACGAACGAGTACGTCTGGAGTCGGTTGGTTGTTTGTATAATGACCGAGCAGTTTCCTTACGTAAACTCATCGAAAAATAATATTGTCGAGGGTGAGATTCGTGTACATATCTAAAGCCCTACAGTCACGTCAAGGCGACTTGTTCAAATCGAAGGGGTAGGCTATTTTGTTACGAGAAAAAGAAAGCCAATGAGAGAACATCACAAATGAACGAAAGCACGTACACACACTTACTCTGTATACATACACTCTTACAGGGTTCAAATCTGTGAATTAATTGTAAAACGAGTTATTGAAATCGCATTTGCATGTAATAGTCTTCCCACCCACGTGCTTTCTCGGATACAAATTACGATCGGCTAGTCAGAGTAAGTTATGGACTTGTGCGCGGTACTACTAGATATACACTGTGTATAGCGTATTCACTCTGTATACATCATCCGCACTCTATACAGATCACTTCGTCACGTATTGAAATGAAATCATTATGCGGCGTGTAAAAAGGTTGACAGACTTTACTTCGAAGTATGGAAGAGAAGCCTTTTCTAACCGGCGGCTTGTCTTCATTTCCACGCTGTCTGTATGTACGAGTATATGAACCAGTTTGCAGTCTGGCCAAAAAAGGATTTCAATCGTGGCCTGATTCTGTTATAGGTTAACAATGATTCTTTCTTATGCTGCGTATTAGACAATAACAGTACAGCAGCTTTCAGTGACCATCGAGAATAAGTGCCATCCGATTTGTATTTTTCTTTTTCTTTCTTCTATTGCAGATTTTAAGCTTATAAGAACCACCCACGTACGTAAACCTATTATTTGTGTCACTGCACATCTATGGGTGACCAGCGCGAGTTATTTACCGTAAGCGCAAACCTATAATCAACAGTATGGAAATATGGATCTGTTTACATAATTATAAGAATACGCTTATGCTGGAATTTATTAACGTCGTGTAAATTTGTATACACGAAGTAACGAAAGAATTCCTGATTCTCGCACGTGATTAGCACACATTTTTTTCGGTCCCTCGGGTGTATTCTCGTTTCACATTCATTTCCTGACAAGAGGGACTTTTTACATACTTATTTCTCGGAGAATGCGCAGTCTCTGTAGAGTAACACGATAAAAAGGTACAACAAACACGTAGACTCCATTTGAGGAACGCCCTGAACATTTACGAGAATTTTATTAATTTCATTTTTTTGGAATTATTTTTAAATAAAAATGTATTCTTTGGAGAGATATAGAATGAGGCTCCAAAACTTCAAGCTTTATTTTAAAAGAAGTAGAGAAGAACGTTACACTCGAAAATGTTCATCCAATGTACTTGATGAGAAAGATCCCCAGAGTTGTTCATTAGTAGCCTAACAGGAATTGGACATTTCACTCAAGTCTTTAGAAATTGTAATTTCCCGACCTTTTTTGACTAGCCGAATCAAAGTTGGGTAAAATCAAGGTAAAATTGAGATACAGAGACTTTTTATCGCTTTTGATTCCGTGTACCCTGCTGGTAGAAGTTTTTCACGCACTGCACGGAATTGCAAATTATTTGAATGACCTTCTCTCCTTCCCCCGTCTCATACGAGTCATCTGTCTCTTCATCTCGAATAATCCAACTTAGAGGCTCGCGTAATCGATTTTTGTGCATTCTATTTGGCAGGACCTGGTACTTAAACTGTTACTACATGAACACGAATAAAACGCTCACGAATCAATAATAATATTTTTGGGAGAATTCTCCTTTTACGCGTAAGAAAACTGGTTTTTCTTTTTCTTTTTCTCTTAACGTAAAAGTGAGAGTCGTAAATAGTGAATTAGAAAAATCGACTGATGTGGGCGAGACAAGTACGTCCCTAATTCATATTGAATATTGGTCCTATTCCCCGGGCTACTTGGATTTTAAATTTAAAAATCAAAACGTTATTTTATTAGTATTGTCTGTAATTATATATCATACCCAACAACAATCAACATGTATGCAGGTATCGCATGTGCGATAAGGTATACGGCACCGGTAGGCTTAAGTTTCTGAATAACAACGAAACCAGTCTCCTAAATTTAAATGATTATTCTATTCGTGTATATGAGTAGTAGTTTACGAAAAAGAAATAAGAAGTGAAATAGAAGTCACAGCGGTGGTTGCATGTTCAAAATATAAAACAGATTCGCCGCCGACGGTTCGCAAAATTGGTTACTATAATAGAAAATCGCCTTTGGATAACTCTTCCTATTACATACGAATATTATTATTATGAAATGTAATACCTGCTGTAGCTGTACCAGCAATAATTTACCGGAAGTGGTACGATAAGAATATCGCATAAATTACTAATACGAATTAGAGAACCAGGGAATATGCAATATCGTATTTTTACAATTTTGAAAATGGATATCGAATCTATAATTTTGTGACCCGACGACTCTTCTGGCTTCAGTATATTATCTTGTAGTGCAGAGTGCGTAAGCTCTTTCATGGGGTTGAGGTTTTCTACGAGAAACTGTAACAAAAGTGGGGTATTTGTGGAACGAGATTGGATAAAACTATAATCCCCTTTCCTTCTCTTCATGATCTCTTCAGATAGGAGAGTGGTGAGGGGGGAAATTGAACCATATGAAGGAAAGCTTCAACTGGATGAGAAGCAAAATGAGAGAAAGTCTCGCTTCGTATTCGTTCCCCAACAATTTCGAATTTATGACGGATCGGGCGCCCGTAATTGTTCTAGGACTCCATGTGCGATAAACATAGAACGGGTGAAAAATTAAACGTGGGTACCCACAGTATGATTCCTCATCCTGATAACAGTTCTTACTTTTCTTGGCATTTCGCGAGATAAAAAAAAATATATATATAGAGGCCATTGCAGGTTTGCAATGGCAGAGTGGAACCCGGAACCTCCCGCGCTCGCGATGACGGTGGCGCGAAAATGACCCCTCAGAAAATGAGTTGGCTGGGCTCTTCTCAGTATACTGCATGCTAGGCCTGATATAAAGAAGGCTGAAAATTGAAATTTCCCCAAGTCCCTGAAGTAGGTCAAGGCCAATATCATTGATGACGTCATGAAGCATAAATGATAGATTCCTCAAAATTACGAGTCCTCAGAGGATGAGAAGAAGCCCTGACACGACACGTGACAATAAAACAACTTTCTGGCAACAGAATTATTTCTAAATTTGTTTATTTTTCTTTGTTTATACTCATCTTCCATTATACAGTATAATCTCTCTTGCAAGTTCATTGTCACGTGAAGTGCTTCTTCTCATCCTCTCTATTAGTCATAGAGCATCCCAGCTCAAAGTTGAAATAAGTCCCTTAAGAAGGTCAAGGTCATTGATGACGTCATAAAGTGTCACACGTCACGTCACGTCACATGATTCACAGGAACTCTCGGTGGATATTGAAATTTTTTTCAAGTCCCAAAAGTAGGTCAAGGTCATTGATAACGTCATACAGCGTCACATGTCACGTCACGTCACACAGTTCACAGAAAATCCCAGTGGAAATTGAAATTTCTTCAAGTCTCTGAAGTAGGTCAAGGTCATTGATGAAGTCATCAAGGGTCACACGTCACGTTATGTCATGTCACATGGTTTAAAGGAACTCCCGGTGGAAATTTGAAATTTCTTCAAATCCCTAAAGTAGGTCAAGGTCATTGATGACGTCATACAGCGTCACACATCAGGTCACATCAGGTCACGTCACGTGGTTCACAGAAACTCTCGGTGGAAATTGAAATTTCTTCAAGTCCCTAAAGTAGGTCAAGGTGATTGATGGCGTCATAAAGTGTCACACGTCACGTCACGTCACGTCACGTGGTTTACAGAAACTCTCGGTGGAAATTGAAATTTCTTCAAGTCCCTAAAGTAGGTCAAGGTCATTGATGGCGTCACAAAATGACACACGTCACGTCCCCTTACGTGGTTTACAGAAACTCTCGGTGGAAATTGAAATTTCTTCAATTCCCTAAAGTAGGTCAAGGTCATTGATGACGTCATAAAGTGTCACACGTCACGTCACGTCACATCACATGGTTTACAGAAACTCCCGATGGAAATTGAAATTTCTTCAGGTCCCTAAAGTGGGTCAAGGTCATTGATGACGTCACAAAATGTCACACGTCACGTCATGTGACGTGGCATCACGCAGTTCAAAGAAACTCCCAGAAGCGGACGCTTTCTGAGGATGTAATCCCCCCAACAAAATAGATAGCGGTTCCCCGCTAAAAAAAAGAAAGTCTCAACCAAATGGAAATTCAATTGAGACATTTTTACCTACCTTAATCATGACCATGGGACTATGAAAAATTTTTCTTTTTGTCCTATCGCTCATAGCTTGGAGGATGTAACAATCCTAAGAATGGTATCTCTCATACTTTCAACTGAGGTACTTTTCCCTTGAATGATTCAATGTTACACAAGAGCAATATTCTCCCGTAATGACCCGGAGAAAAGTATTTCTCAAACAAGCAACTGCGGTACTTTTCCCTCGAGCCCAAGAAATCCGCATTTTACGCAAAATCTGTAGAAAAATCCCAATTTTTTCAGGGATTGAAAATCCGTAGATCTGGGGACGCAACAATAGGTATAGCTTGGAAGTCGGTGAGTATAGCCCGATTAAAATAGCTCCTTCAGGTAACTAGATATGCAATACTCCAGTCATCAATTGGCCTAGCCCCTTCAATAAGCCAGATATACAAGATGTCAAACACCATAAGACTCATAAAACAGGTTCCCTGCCTCCGTTCATTGAACTCCGTTAAAGAACTCCTGAGTTTTTACACTCATTTGTGTGGGATATGATTTTTTCTCAATTTTTTTCCTCTTTGGGAATGGTGATTCTTGAAGTGATTTTTCATGCTGAAGATGATAGAATCGACAAAAAATTTGAAGCCATACTAAATGACAACATTTTCCTTTTAGCGGGGAACCCGCTATCCATTTTGTTAGGGGGATTACATCCTCAGAAAACGTCCGCGTCCGGGAATTTCTGTGAACTGCATGAAGTGACGTGGCGTGTGGTGCCTTATGACGTCATCAATGACCTTGACCTATTTCAGGTACTTGAGAACATTTCAACTTCCAGCGGAGATGCTTTATGACGTCATAAATGACCTTGACCTTGACCTATTTTAGGGGCTTGGAAAAATTTGAATTTCCATACTTCATTATATTAGGCTCAGCATGCAGTATACTGAGAAGAGCCCAGCTAACTCATTTTCCAAGGGGGCATTTTCACGCCAACGTGATTGCGAGCGCGGGAGGTTGCGGGTTCCCCTCTGCCATTGCAACCTGCGATGGCCTCCAATTTTTTTTTAATTGTTTGCTCTACAATAAAATTTGGTTTTCTGACAAGTGGCGGGGTTTCTCAAATCGCGTCACAACTATCCAGCCACCCCCTTTTGGAGAAAAACAACTACCGGTATTCTCTGTTAGTACCGATAGTTTTTTTGTTCACTACCGGTAGTACTTATTGGTTGTTGAAAATTTTGACTACCGAACTACCGATTTTTGACATGTTTCATGTCTTTTCTGACACATACACTATTGAAAATTTGCGAGTACCACCCTCTTTCGAAAAAAAAAAATTAAAAATTAAATAAAAAATAATAAAATAAAATAATAAAATAAAATAAAAAATAAAATAAAATAAAATGAAAATGAAATTATACACCTGAGAGGTCATTGAGAAATCTGCGAGTACCATTCTCATTCGAAAAAAAAGGAAAAATTGCTAAAAAATAATAAAATAGAATTAAAAATAAAATTATACAACTTGGAGGTCATTGAGAAATCTGCGAGTACTTTCGAAAAAAGAAAGAAAAAATTAAAAATAAAATAAAATAAAAAATCCAAGACGCGGGATGAACGAGCGGAGCTCATCAGCCTGAAATATATACTAAAGTAGACTCGTACTAGACCAAGAAGCGGGACAAACGAGCAGAGCGAGTGAGGCCCAGTAATCTCATTAGCTTGAAATATACCAAAATGGACTTGTACTGGACCAAGAAGCTGGAAATTTTGATAATTTTCGAACGATGAAGAGCTTAAGACGACTGGTGAAAAGACATGAAACATGATCTTTATATTTTTGGCAACGCCAAGAAATCCTTCCTTTTTTTTAAACTACCGACAACCGCCCATCACTAGATGATTGGAAAGAGCAAATATTTTGGGCTCCCCACCGCCTTTGCAGAAGGTGCAATGGCCGCCAATTGTTTTAACGAGAAACCTGCTATCTCTTTTGTTCAACTTGTGACGTCATCAACTTGCAGCATCAATATTTCCCGAATTGGAAAAAAACTCACAGGTTCTTTAGCGGAGTTAAATAAGAGGAGGCAGGGAACCCGTTTCATGAATCTTATGGTGTTCGAAACGTTGTATATCTGGCTCATTGAAGGGGCTAGGCCCATTGGTGTACGGAGTATTACATATCTAGAGCTATTTTAATCAGGCTATCAGTGCTGCTAGATCTACGGATTTTCAATATCCGAAAAAAATATATTGGACTTAAACTAGGCTAGGACTCTCCTTGTAGTATACTCGTCTAGTACTTACTAGGGTGCACCGACGGTTTGCGTCACCTCAAGAATTTCGTACTCGGTTTGCGTCACCCCACATTCAAGGTTTTGAGACGCGAATTGAATGGTGAAACACTTCACTTCTTCCAGCAACATTTCTCTATTCAAAACCTCCGAGAAGACTAATTTTAAAGAAAGTGACACAAACCGTGAACTGACGCAAACCGTCGTCGCACCCTAGTATATATATCATAAGATTTCAACCGAGCTATAGGGGATAGATGGGCGACTTTGACGAATTTCGACCTTCAAAAATATAGGTGATAGTCCAAGCAATAGGTGATAGGAGAGAGACTTGGAAAAATTTCAACCTCCAAGCCCCTTAGAAGAATTTCATCCTCCAAACTATAGGCGATAGGAGAAAAATAGAGAAATTTTCAAAATCCCAAGGTCATTTTGCCTCCCGGACAGCGGATGGCGGACGTTTTTTCCGGAAACACCTCCCCGATAGAACAGATTCCCTGTTAAAATCAGGTTAGAGGTCAGACTGAAATTTCGCAATTCACCTGTTGACCTTTTTATTTGGCTTCACATTGCGGATCTGGACTTGAGGGGGAGGGGGGATTTCCAAATACTGATGATTCAACTCATTATTACATAATACCGTCACTCTCTCGTTTTCTCTCGGCACAGAGGTAGGCAAGAAACAAGAGAACCCAAGAGAGATTCATCCCCTAATCCCTCCCCAGGGTACGTCACTGGTTTTTTTACGTAGAGTCATAGTTCTCAAGTTTTTGGTACACTTTTTCGTCTGACCTCATATTCTCGCATTAAGTTCATGAATAAAGAAACATGAGATGTATACGATTCGGCAACAAACTCGCTGCATCTCGTATCTCGCCTTTTATTTTAACTCCCGAAGTGATTCATATTACAGGTACGAACCACACATATCATTCGCTTAAACCGGCATCGATAATTTTCTTTTCGAGCTCTTAAATATAAACCAGAACGACGTGAAATAATTTAATTTTTCACAAGAAAAAGATATGAGTGGTCTCGATGGCAGTTTTCGGGAGGAACTACCGGTACTCGTGGATCTCGTCTGACACAATGCTCGTTTTGGTCGTCGGTATTCGTGTACCCCGTTACATTTTGTGTGAGCAAACCGAAATGAACTTGTCATTGATTTATTTATAAAATTTACCATTAAGAGATATTTTATCAGTTCTCCATTTTATTATCTATAGAAATCTAGAAAGGAGACCGTCTGATTTCTGAAATTTTAACGTTTTCATTTTTCTTCAGAATCATGTCTTCAGCATGTAAATGCCGTTGTTTTCCTGTATATTATTTCGTACCGGCACGGTTTGACGGTATTCTTTTTACTCCAATCTTTTTTTTTTTTTTTGTTTTTTCGATATTGTGTACAAGCTAGACATATTATACTCTTTTACGTGTGAGTATGCTCGTGTTTGTATTCGTATATAAACAGTTACGTATGTTTAGAGAAGAAAAAAAAAAAATCCCGCTGATATTTGTCTTGTATACGATTTAAACGATATAAAATACGTAGAAGGGGTACGGCAGGACAATAAAAATAAATCAAAGTAGAACGCACAACTCTTTTTTCCTCCGGTGAGTTCGGAATCTGTCTTCATTTTTACTCCTTGTCTATGGTAGGATCCTCATATAGGAAGATGGACGCCTCTCTTTTGCATCTCGGCGTCGAAATATATATTACAACGAAGTATTATATGAATATGACACACCTTTGCGCCTTCCTATGTCTTATAAGGATGACAACTATTCTCTCGGCCGAAGTCGGCACAGCGTGGCCCGTCCATTCCGTACACAGTTCGTGGGTGGCTGGATACAGACTATGCGAACGTAGGTACGATGTATTTTCGAATTATTTTTAAGAACGCGCGTATCTGAGGAGCCGACTTGAAACTATTTTCGAAGAATTCATTGAGATCCCTCTCGCGCGAGCGTGTAACGGAGCACACGCATTTGTTTCACGAAGGAAGAATATACGAAATAGAGTGATCAGAACAATACGTTTGTTGAACTCCTTAAGCTACTATATGGTTCTAATGTACAGCGAGTGGGTACTCATTCCTCGAGGCGCTAATTAGTACAATAAAGTACAGAAGGTCGAGAGAAAGCGTTTTCGTATAAAAAATCAAGGATCTAAACGTCCCGAAAATCTCATTTAGAACGTATTAGCTAATCATCTCGAGTACTTGCAATTACCTAGAATGATTGGAATCCGTTAAAATTTTACAATATAATTATCGTTAAGGAGACATTTCCAGATGGGGCATCTCGAGTATTTTCAACTACAATGATTAGAATTTGTTTATGTCGAGATAGTGCCGTTATTCGTAATTGTCTACAATACGAAAAAGATGGCTTGAGAGATGCGAAAGTCAGGAGCGTATTTTGAAGGCTTGCGATGAACCGTGGATTGAGTGATATTAATACATCTGCGTTCTCTAAGGGTGGTGACCAACGGAGTTTCGTCGATTTTGCACTCCTTTTCTTCTTGGACCACCTTCCACGCTTTTAACAATCAATTTCGTCACCCGCCTCATGCGGTCATGCACATGCTCATATAACATGGGAAAAAGAAATATCGAGTATGAAAGAAAAAGTTTCTCTTATTATCATTCTATTTTCGTCTTCCAAGTAACTCCATCCTCACCCACATAAATTTCGAGGAAACAAAAAAAAAGAACGGAAAGATGAATTTTTGAAAGTCCGTTTACTCCTACCTGTGACTACTTGAATGAATGAACCGTAACACACATTGATCTATATATAGGCTACGCTCAACACGTTATTCGTAATTTTTTTCTTCTTTGTAGTAAGAATGGAAGAAAAAAAAAAGAAGGTAAATACTTCCCCCACCATCGCCTTTCATAATGAAGCGATATCGAATACCTACGAAGTCTCGACCATTATAATAGACTAGACCCGGTAGAAGATTTATATGGTTACCAAATGTCAAAGAGCACAAAACAAAATTTTCCCCAAAATATTGAGACATTTTGGCTGCCGATGCCGTTGCATTAACTACTCGAGAAATTCGATCGCCACGGAAAGATTTTGATCAAACGATTTCTGAGAACTGTCAAACCTTTATGAGTGGAATAAGTACGTGTTACCTTTGCGGTGTTCACGATGGTCTTGTGATGTCACTAACGGATAGAAGTGAGTCATCGTGAACAGGTTTGGAGCACCCTTTGTGATCGATAGCGTGCGATAGTTGTTATTATTAGTCCCTCGAGTATTAGAAAAGGACCAAACTCATTTCTTCTTCTGGTGGTGAAATCTACGTTTAAAAAAATTTGTTGACTTTTTTAGACTTCGGTATGTTACCCAACGAAACTGGTCAAGATAATCATGATACCAAAAGGAAGAATCCAGTTCATTCCGAAGCCGTACCAAATCTTTCCTCTTAGCGATGTCCAAGCTATTTGAGAGACTATACTACTTGCGCTTCGAGACAACTGATTTCCTTCCAACAATTTGGATTCAGAGCCAAACACTCTACTGAGAACAAGTACACCGTGTTGATGAGACCGTAGGGCAGGGCCTTGAGGGGAAAAGTTCTTTCCATCAGTTTTCCTAAATGTTAGTCAAGCCTTTGACAGAGTTTGGATACCAGGGCTTTAGCACAAGATTAATCAACATTTCTCATCGAAGAACGAGCAATGATAGAGTATTCTATGTACACCATGTAGTAGCCTACTCCACGACCAAGCCAATCGCAGCAGGAGTACCTCAAGGCAATGCAATTGGTCCTCAGCCGTGCCTCCTTTATACCACTGATATTCCGGTACAAAATAACACCACACTTGCCACTTCTGCTGAAGATACTGTAGTACTCTCATCGCACGAAAATTACGTAGTCGGTGAGGGCAACCAGCAGTCACTGAAATAGTCAACTGGGCCACTAAAATCAAGATGAGACGACAGTGCGAGTGGACTGTCCATGGGCGTGACCCAGCCATCATCAATAATGAACCTGTCCGACTGGCTGAAAACGCTCACCATCAGCCTCATGAGAGGGAGGGGGCATAAGGGAAAAAATGCTACAGGTCCGAACTTTCTGGAGGGCCCGATATTTTTAAAAATGCTAAATTTTTTCCCCATTTGTCAACAGAAAGAAAAACGAATTGGGAAGAGAGGGGGCCCGTGAAAATTTTCCTCGGGCCCGTTTATCCTCTCTACGGGGCTGAGTTTGATAGAAGAACTCACATTCAGAAGTTGAATCAAGATTCCAAAAGATACACTGGGTGATCCGCGGTAAGAGTAGTCTTTCGTTGACAAACAAAAGGTTGCTTTACGTCATGGCGCTGCGGTCAGTTTGGATGTATGGTATCCCAATATGGGGATCGACAACAAATCGAAACATTACTAAAATCATAGGGACTCCATGGTACATCACAAATCACCAACTTTATCAAGATCTGGCCCCCGAAACAGTCAACCTGGTCGTATCTACAGCCACCGACAGATAAGTTGATTGACTTCACACTCTTAGCAACACAGAAACACTGACTCTACTCGAAAAAACCTCCTTACAACAATTTAATAGAAGAGCTATCTGACATAGTTCTCTCTATATCCTGACTAACCTCGACTGCATAAAATAGTCACTCGGCTCAATTCTCTCCTTACCTGTAGTGATTTTATATAAATGTCTTCATAAAAGTTCTCGTAATAAATAATTTAGAAAGAAAAAACGAAGCCAAAAAAAAGTTTCTTAGGCACCAGCGATTGCAAAAGTCGTAACGTTGTTATGTTTATGACGTCAACAAAAAACGAGAAGGCCCGAACGCAGCTTTTGAGCCGAAGCAAGCGAAAATTTTCTTTGTATCGTCAACTCGATGTATAAAACCTGGTCTGGCAAAACATCAACTCTCGATCCGTGGCTTAGTACAGGAAGGGAGAAACTCTGAATAAATATGAAAATTGGTGTGTGGAAACCTGGATAGGTACAGTACACATTGACTGATGAAAAAGTTTAATAACACGATTATAAAGCACCTAATGTCATGCATTTACACCTAATATAATGACTGGATCATGCTTATCGAGGTGTTTCGATACTATGTCGTTCAGTCATTTAATTGTAGCTTGGCACATTCCGTAATGCACCGATAGTAACGAGAAGTATTATTCAACCTCTCGATAACTCGTTCTTGATGAACTTCGGTATCTTTTTTCCTAAAAAAAAGTCGAAAAATTAATAAAGCTTGGGTTGCAAAATTTTGCACTTGCACTTTCGTCAAACGCAAGAAGAAGGCGGCCAAAAAAGAAAATTGTTGGCGTTAGAGCAGCACAAGTCTGAGCAAACAAGAGGGAAAAGAATAGGGAACACAGATCTTATTATTCGGTATCTTAGCGAGGGAGCCGCACTCTTACTTGTGTTGAGTGTAACGTTTGCCCTGGCGTTCAAACGAACTGGACCTGTTTCAGGAGGGTGCTGAGGGTGAGCTAATAGGAAAACCATCCAGAATTGATCTGTGCTGCTATTTTTAAATTAAAAATCTCGGGTGCTTTTTGTGAAACGCAGATGTCATCCATGACGTCATCAGTGACCTTGACCTACTCCAAAGAGAGTTTTAGAGGCCATCTGAGGTTGAAAGCGTAGCCGGACATACACCGTTTAAGTCATCCTGCAGTATCTTAGGCTGAATTAAACTACAATCGAAGCCTCACATACAGTATACAAAATTTATACCAGGCAAAGAAATTCTGGTGGAGGGGCAAACAAGAGTCCAGTGAGTTAGCCCGTCAGCCATTTAGCCTAGCATAGGGAGGCGTTGCTACCCCTCACAAGGCACTAAAAAAATTAAAAGGTACTTAATTTAGCAATTCTATTGCAAAAACTTCTGAATTTTTTTCAAAAGTCCCCCCCCCTCCCCCCACCGGGAAAAATTTACTCCGCTACCCATGACGTTATGGGTTGATGACGCGAGAAAAGTGTATGACGTCATCAAGTTTTTCATACGAAAAATGTATCGCGTAGTTCAATGTACAGTATACTAGATACTGTTAGATGAGTGGCTGAACTAGGTCAATGAATGAGTTCGGAGGGAAGGGGGGCTGAATTAGGCTGGAAGCGCTGATTAAGTGACGGTTTGAAAAGCTTATGAGTATAAAAAATACTGTTGGAGGTATATTTGGCCTATCGGTAGGTGGGTCACTAATTAACTTTGGAAATGCAAATCTTTCCCAATAGAGAAAAATTTCTCACAGCTACGGCTGGTGTCGCAAAAGTATACATGTCCCAGTGATGCTTAGTTAATTGTTGACTTTAATTTCAGGTCAAGACTTTTAGTCAATATAGGTTTTGTCCACTCTTCCTAATCTATGGATGAAATTTGACTTTTGGCTTCTTCAAGAATGTAATGAAACACCTCCAGAGAAAACTGAATTGGCTCCGGAACGTAATGAACTAGCTCCAAATTGAGTCAATAAAAATGACTCTTTGCTGACTTAAGACTTGGAGCCGATCATAAGAAAACTCATTTTGACTGAAAACTTGAAAATGACGATCAAAAGCCTAAAATCCCTAATGTGTCCAGAAGTTAGAAGTGATGACGTCAGATTTTGCTCGCTCAAGCACGTGCTTGCAGTGCTTGTGCCTAAATCCGGCACTTCATTCTGCAATACAACTTACAACCTGTAAAGAAGGAGTGCCTGGGGTGAATAACTTGAATTGCAAGCTCAAAGAAACAAAGCAACATAACTGGTTTATGATTTCAATAATTTCCAAAAGTTTTGCTAGGATAGGTGTATGGCAAAGAGCATGTAATTATTATATTGTGACGTTCTAACAGTCACTAAGTTTCCGCCGATGCCAATAACAAAAGACAATTATATAAAAACCAAACTTTATTACTGGTGCCGCAAACACACTATACACTCTAAACACTGTAAAGGCACAGTTGATCACAAAGTGTTTGCGTTAAGGAACACGAGAGCACGTTAACTTTATCGCTTCAGTATTCAAACTCAACCGTCCTTGCAAGTTACTGCCGGCTATTTATAGTCTTCCACCTATTTCCGGATTCTTCGAGATTTCTTCTCAAACGGCAAATGGGTTATGCAAAATTGATTGCTCGTGCTCTGGACATTTCAGGAATGTTTGGCGAGTAGGGCAGTTACAGGTGCGCTTTTTAGTAGCGTCCGTCATTACTGAAAGTTTTGTAGTATGTGCAAGCTTGCTGCTTGTGGCTTTGCCGCAGAACGCTACAATATTCAAGCTCCCCTTCCCTTTGGTTCCGTCAATGTTCATTTTCATTTGTTGAGAAAAAGTAGCACATCTTCTTTAGATTTTCATATATTAGATGAATAAAAGAGATTTTGTCAAAATTGGACGCAGTGATAACGTCACAACTTGATATCGTCACAAAAGTGTATCGGCTCAAGATTAAAAGTACTGACTTGAGTAAGGTTGAAGGTGGTGACGTCACGGATTGATAATGTCAGCAATGTTGGGGGCGAAGACGTCGTGGGTAAGGTTAGAGGTGATGACGTCATCAAGTTTTCAAACAAAAAATGTAACGCCTAGTCTGTACTAGATGCTGTTAGAGGAGTGGCTGAACCAAACGAATGAATGTGTTTGGAAGGATGGGGGGCTGAATTGGGCTAAAAGCGCAGATTAAGTGACTGTTTGAATAGCCTATGAGTATAAGAAATTCTGATGGAGGTATATTTGGTCTATCGGTTGATGAATTACTAATCAACTTCAGAAATGCAGATGCTTCCCAATAGAGATAAATTTCTCTCGGTTACTGGTGGTGTCACAAAAGTGTACACATGTCCCAGTGATAATTAGTTAATTGTTGACTCGAATTTCAGGTCAAGAATTTTAATCAATTGTTGCATCAATTGGAACTTCATAGGTTTTGTCCACTCTCCCTAATCAATCAATAAAATTTGACTTTTGGCTTCTTGAAGAATATAACGAACCGTCTCCAGAGAAAACTGAATTGGCTCCGGAGCGTAATGAACCAGCTCCAAATTGAGTCAATAACAATGACTTTTGGCTTAAACCAAGGTAAAACTCACCCAACTCTCATGACTAGAAATATGTAATTGTCAAATAAATGAAAAAAAAAAAAAAACCTTAGAGCTAATCATAAGAAAATTCAATGCCTAAAATCCCTAATGTGTTCAGAAGTTAGAAGTGATCACGTCAGCTTTTGCTCGTTTCGTTCGCTACCTTAGAAATTTTGAGCCTCAAGCACGTGCTTGCAGTGCTTGTGCCTAAATCCGTCATTGCATACTGCAACAACTTACAACCTGTAAAAAAGGCCAATGACCTCAGTACCTGGGGTGAATAACCTTGAATTGTAAGCTCAAAGAAACAAAGCAACATAGCTGGTTTATGACTTCAATAATTTCCAAGAGTTTTGCTAGGGTAGGCGTATGGCGAACAGCATGTAATTATTATATATGTGTCCTGACCGGCCATCCGCTAAAAGCGTTAGGATTGGCAAGACTGAAGGAGGGATAACGTCGAATTTCTCATTTGGATGTTCATCGAGTAATCTCCAAATTACTTAAGAACAAAACACTTTAGGAGAAAAAATTAAAAGAAGAACGGTGTGGACTGTAAAATTTTAACCAGTAATCTTCTATGATTCAAATTGATTTAGGGAAACCCTCCGCTCATCACTCGCAGATACTCCTCATTTCATTGAGCGCGATACTAGCACTTCCTGGCCCAAAATTAGGCGAAACAAAACGATATTGAATAATTGAAGGGCTATCCTGGAATAAGGTCAATTTCTGTGTACATTTTGAGTGGAAGAATTGCCCTTTTTCCGCCTTGGCTTTCAATTATTGATTTGCATTTTAAACACTCTCATTCGTGGATCTGCGATTAAGTTGGTGTATGCTTCTTTGTCTTTTTTTTTTTCATAGGTTTCCAGTTTGGTATAGGAGTCAGACCTACACCATGCAATGATGTAGAGAATAAAGTGATAAGAATACCGGGTGAATCGGCTTATCAGTTGATTCTAACAACCAATGTCACGTGGGGTTAAACGAATTAAGTGCCTTTATTCATATTTTTTTGCATGCTGAATGCTATTTGTTTACAATCCAAGTTCTTATCACTTTGTTCACTTTACATCAAATATAAGGTCTACAAATCCAGATAAAATGAGCAAAGCTGGGTCTGTTGGTGCAACATTGCTGATATGGGAAAGGAGTAATCGTGAGCCTACTTCTTTCTCAATTGATACACCATTTTTTCCCCTTCTCTTCAGCTGCCCTTCCAACCAGTGTTACAAGCTCGCGACCATTCAACTGATGTCTTTCATATGTTTGGGAATTTCGAAATAAATTTGTAACAAAAATCATAGAGGATATTTTCCTGCAATTATTTCTCAGTATGTAGGAAAGGATAAGAATCAAAATTTCAAGAATTTTTTCTCAGACAAGAGAGATTATGCATTTTTACTCTCATTGATCTATAATAAGCCTTGATATTGAATTTAGATTTTAGTATTGGGTTTCTGAATAAACCTAGATTATTTATCCACGCGAATTGAGCCTCAATGAAAGCACGTTCCTCACGATTATCGAGATTGTTGTCAAAAGAAAAAAAATAGTCTGTTGCATTTTTTTTTCTTCTTCTTCTAAGCTACCGGATCACGACTCAGTCTACTCGATCAAAAACATTTTCTTTTTTCCGTGCCGCTCAATCATTCTTCATTCATTAAAACTGGTAAGAGTAGACTAGCTATTAACCGATGAAGTTGATTCAATTAATTAATTATAGGAGATATCTATAGCTGAATGAACGGCTGCTAGAATTTGTGCAAATTAAACGTAAGAAACGTATAGGTAATAGTGACACAAAAATTCGTTGAATCATTTTCCCTCCCCGATGCTCCTTGTCGGTGACTGATCGATGTTACGAAACGAGTTATTAGTCTGTGTAATACAGCTTTTAATAGTGGTAATGAGATATGATAACACATCCATATGATGTTCTCGCTACTGTCGCCGGACCTTATAGCGTGAGAAGAAAAATAGGTACCTTTCTGGCACTCGCCTATCTATTAGTCGTATCTGCTTCCGCGATCTAGATTAAGTGACTTTCATTCGCAAAAATGAGACTATATGCGCCCAGATAAAAAATTCGCCGTTGACCTCTACCTGTAGACCTACAGGTCAGAGCACTGAAATTGACACAACACAACATTCTTTCATTACATTGACGGATAGTTACCGAAAGAGAAAGAACACGTAGAAAACTATGCGAGAATGAAACGAGCGACTGTACTATTTTTATAGGCTGGTAGAAAAAGATAGCGGATGAAAGAGTGACGACTCGTACGTAAATTCGAGTATTCTGTGAATGCGATACTCTCTCATCGTGCGTGTGTATGTGTGTTGGCGAAGTAAATCGAAAAGAGGGTGAAGGGAATGAATATAACGACGGAGAAAGATAGATCTGGAGAAGAAAAGAAGAACGAAAAAAAGAAGAGAGAATGTGCTGCCGCCATCTTGAATACTTCTTCAACTTAGGCCCATCTATTTGCGGGCTGTAAAATCTGCCGCCGGCCGAGCATCAACCGGTGGAGTGGTCGCGCATAGGTGAAGTGATTGTACCCGTGGAAAAAAGAGCGAAGGGGAGCACTTCAAGAATGTGTTTAGCTATGTTTTGTGTTAAAACTGGTCTTGGGTATTCTTCTTCTTCCTGTGTAGTTACGCTGAACGCTTCGACGCTAGCGTGTCGAGTGGATCTACGAAACCAGTTGAGTCTTCTGGTGCATATTAGTGCACGTGTGTCGTTCGATCGGTAATGAACGTTCCGTTTCGAGAGGAATAAAAAAAAAAACGTCGTACGGCATTTGAAGTTCTTTTCTTTTCGCTGAGAGATCGAGCTCTCGATTTTTGTTCGTGTTTCAGTGCGGAAATGTTGATTGTGTTGTTTTAAAAGGAGAGAAGAAAATTTTGTGCTTTATCTTTTATATGTTTTTTTCGTCTAGTTTTTCCGATACAGCATGTAAAATGTGTTCGAAGTTGTTAGGGTTTTTCGTCTTTCGTTAGCCGCGTTCGCCTCGCTATCATGTCGATCGATTCGTGATAAATAAAATATAATCATGGTGTTCGTTAACAGGTGCGCGTTAACGATGTGCCTGACGGCACAGTGTTTGATACTAATTGCAGCCCAAGGCCCCGGACCCGGTACCAAAAAACGCTCCGCAAATTCGGCCGATGTCTCGACGCAAATGCAGTCCAGAGCAGTGGACACGAAAGTACAATTGGAAATATTAGAAGGTCAGCCTCGCGGTACCATCGTCGGTTCAATACCGGTGAAACCCGGCTTCACTTATCGCTTTAACGAGTCCCCAAAAGAATTCTCATTGAACGGTACTACCGGTGAGCTACGCACAACGGTCATTCTCGATAGGGAAACATTAAAAAACGATCGTTTCGACTTGGTCGTGCTCTCTAGTCAGCCTACGTACCCGATAGAAGTACGTGTTCTTGTACTGGATGTCAACGATAATGCACCCGAGTTCCCTGAACCCTCTATCGCGGTATCGTTTTCGGAAAACGCTGCTCCCGGCACTAAATTACTTCTGGATACGGCTACCGATCGCGATATTGGCGTTAATAAAGTGACCGACGATTATCGAATTGTTTCTGGCAATACTGATGATAAATTTCGCCTCGAGGTAATTCGCAATCCTTCAGGCGACATTTCCTATCTATATCTGCGGACGACAGGTAATCTGGATCGAGAAACTACCGCTTTTTATCAGCTGAACGTCTCGGCTAGAGATGGTGGTGTCCCCATTCATTACGGTTATCTGCAGGTTAATGTCACCGTCTTAGATGTAAACGATAATCCACCGGTGTTCGCCTCTAGCGATTACAGCGTATCGTTGAATGAAAGCTCGCCTGTCGGCACCAAAGTGCTGAAAGTGACCGCGAATGACGAGGACGACGGCGACAATGCTCGAATCAGCTATTATTTATCTGAAACGGAAAGGCGATTTTCGGTAGACGCGAATACTGGCACAATTTTCATCGCCGAGCACTTAGACTGTCCCCATCAGAATTGCCCGCAATTACAGCAGCCGAAACACGGTAAGAACTGCCCGAAAAGTTGCGTTTTCACGGTCTACGCCCGCGATCACGGATCTCCTCAGCAGGATGGTCGTACCTATGTCACGGTCAACCTTCTCGACGCAAACGATCACGACCCTGTTATCAAATTCAGTTATTTTCCCTCCACGGCCGCGTTCGCTACAGTAGACGAGAACGCGGTTAACGGATCCGTGGTAGCGGCTGTCTCCGTAGTAGATCCGGACGAGGGTCTGAACGGAGAGACGACCGCCTCCATAAAGGCTGGTAACGAATTGCATCATTTTCGAATGGAGTCCGGACATAGTTTCGATTTGATACGCGTGAATGGAGTGTTGGATAGGGAGCATATTAACAAATACAATCTAACGGTTGTAGCGACGGATAAAGGCACCCCTGCGCGAACTGTCACAACTTTCCTTATCATTTACGTGAACGATGTAAATGATCACGAACCAGTTTTTGAAAAAAGCGAATATTCGACGGTTATCAATGAGCTAGCCCCAATCGGTACGTACGTGGCTGGTATAACGGCTACCGACGAGGACTCTGGAGTGAATGCGTTGATCTACTACAGTATTGTTTCGGGTAATGATTATCGTTGGTTCAATATCGATCAAGACACGGGGTTGGTGACGACAAAATCGGCGTTGGATAGAGAAAAATCTGGTACCATAGAGTTGAAAATCTCGGCTCGCGATGGTGGTCCAAACCCAAAATGGGCCTACACCCAACTGAAGGTGACAATTTTGGATGAAAACGACGAAGCGCCCCAATTCACTCAGACCGTTATGAATCTAACATTTTCGGAGGATACGCCAGAAAATTCATTGGTCACTACAGTCACGGCGGTGGACCACGATCAGGGTACAAATGGCAGCGTTATCTATTTTTTGCACCCAGAAACGGCTGTCAAGTATCCGTCTACGTTCGCTATAAATTCGATTAATGGTCAGGTGACGACGTTAAAAAGATTGGATCGCGAAACGGTACCCTCTTATCAGATCAAGGTGGTGGCTAAGGATCAAGGTTCTCCTCCTCAGTCAGCTACTGCGACAATTTTCCTCTCCCTGCTCGACATCAACGATAATATTCCGATACTCTATCCAGTTTGGTATTTTGCTCGCGTCTCTGACCAAATCGCGCCTGGAAATTTCATCACACGAGTCTCCGCCACCGACGCTGATCTAAACGACAGAATCTCCTATCGTATAGAGAACGACGACGACCCCACCTCGTCTCTGTTTTACATCAGCGAGAGTACAGGTATCGTTCATCTCAAGTCGTCACTTTCCGGAAGGCGAGAGAATAATTTTCGTCTCGTCATCTCTGCAACCGATAAAGACGGAAAGAAGTCTGTGGAAAACGCGATTGTAGAAATAGTCAAGAATAGCTCGACTGACGAGGAAATAAATTTCGAGAACGATAACTATATGTTTCAAATTCGAGAAGACGACGGTTTGCGAGATGATTTCAGTGAACGCGAGTTGGGCAAGGTGAAGATCAAGGCCATACCTTCGCTCCCTATACGTTTTTTTATCGTATCCGGCGACCCGAAGAAAGTATTCGATATTGGCGAGCATTCGGGAGTCGTTAAAACGAGAGGAAAAATTGATCGCGAGCAACAGGCTGCCTATAGTTTACTCGTGGTAGCCAAAATCGGTACCGCTATCGCAAAAACACGTATTAACGTCACTGTACAAGATCTGAACGATAATAAACCTCAGTTTGCTAGCGAAAAGGATGAAGTAATGGTGTACGAGAATACAGCAGTAGGACAAGAAATATTTTTGGTTCGCGCGAAGGATAAGGATTATGGTAGCAACAGTCGTATCATTTACAGCATTGTGAGCAAATTTGAGCAATTTCGCATCGCCGCCGACACGGGTGTAGTATACTTGAACAAGCCTTTGAAAGTACCACCCGGAAGCGTTCTGAATGCGGAAATCAAAGCGACCGATTCAGGCTCACCTGCTTTATGGGCCAAACATTCGATCTCCATCACCGTTCTAGACGTTAACGATCACACTCCAGTTTTTGAGAAAACCTCGTACGAAATTTCCCTGCCCGAGTCCATCACGGTGAACGAACGTTTCATCCCCATTGTTGCCACCGATAGCGACAGTGACGAAAATAGCGTGCTTTCCTACAGCATTACCAGCGGTAATGAAGAGAATAAATTTGGAATTTTTCCGGATGGTTACGTATACGTGAGACAGAAACTAGACAGAGAGGAGGAGGATTATTATTGCCTTACGGTGAGCGTGAAAGATTCCGGCTCT
This sequence comes from Aspidiotus destructor, assembly GCA_035079395.1. Taxonomy (NCBI): domain Eukaryota; kingdom Metazoa; phylum Arthropoda; class Insecta; order Hemiptera; family Diaspididae; genus Aspidiotus; species Aspidiotus destructor. Next base: position 2,738,203 of record JAVHKZ010000004.1, on the reverse strand, counting down.
CCGGAGCGTACCTCAACAGTTCCGCTCATTGTGCACATAATCGACGAGAATGATAATAAACCAGAATTTGCGAACACAAGTTTCGTTTTTCAGATCAACGAGAACGAGCCTCTGGATACCTTTGTCGGGAAAGTGAACGCTGTGGATAAAGATGTTGGTAGAAATGCAGAATTGACCTACTCCCTGGCGGGTAAATCTGAAGACTTTGTCATCGATCCGAAGAACGGATTTATCCGGACCGCTCGTACTTTCGATCGCGAATACCTTGTCCAAGTGACCGGTCAAAACTTTCTAACACTCGAAGCGATCGTCACCGATAATGGTTTTCCGAGGTTACAAGATAAAGTCAAAATCAACGTGTACGTGACGGACGTCAACGATAATGCGCCTCAGTTTCTTCGACAACCGTACAAACTCTCACTGTCTGAAAGCTCACCCGTTGGCACGCAAGTTATTCGCGTATTCACGGTAGATGCGGACGAAGGCGTCAATCGAGACGTTTTCTACTTCATAGCCGCCGGCAACGAAGAAAAACGTTTTACCATTGACAAAGCTACCGGCCAGGTCATTGTGGCCAAATCTTTAGATCGCGAGAAGACCGCTCATTACGAGTTGACGGTGACAGCTTATGACGCAGGCGAACCCACTTTAAGTTCGAATTCGACAATAATTATGGATATCACCGACGAAAATGATAATGCGCCAATGTTTGTGAATGCGGATTCTCGTATTACGATTCTAGAAAACGCCTCAGTCAACAGCAAATTGTATCAGTTCTCAGCAGTCGACGCGGACGCCGGTGTGAATAGCAACATATTTTTCTCAATCGGCTCTGGCAACCGACGAGAGTCTTTTCAAATAGATCCGATAACCGGAGTTTTATCATTGGGCAAGAAGCTAGATTACGAGGACGTTACCTCCTACGTTTTGAACATTACCGCTTATGATGGAGGAAATCCTCGTCTCTCTAGTACATTATTATTCACTGTGTCTGTAGAGGATTGTAATGATAACCCACCAGCTTTTCCGAGTACAGCTATCGTGCGCCAAATACGCGAGAATATCCCCATCAACACTCCTATAGTCACCGTCACAGCGGAGGATCCAGACTCCGGTCCTAACGGGAAGATTGTTTACTCTATTGTCAAACAAGAGCCAGCGACGAATTTTTCGCATTTTCATTTTCAAATTAATCCCAAAACTGGCGTCATACATACGCAGCTTCCAATTGATCGCGAGTCAGTTGATACGTTTCGGTTGACAGTGCGGGCTCTTGATCAAGCCGTAACCGAGTCAGAGCGTTTATTCGCCGAGAAAATGGTAACAGTGATTGTGGAGGATATGAACGACAACGCACCGGTATTTGTGTCTATGAACGCGGCAGTGATGAAGGTAACCACTGCGGAAACCTTTGTCATGAATGTGCTGGCTAAGGATGCGGACTCCGGCAGCAACGGTATGGTTACTTATGATTTGGTCGGCGGTAACACCGACTTATTCGCCGTCCAACGTAATACCGGAGCGTTGACGTTGAAACGACCCATCTCCGACTCGAAAATCAAATACCAGGTTACCGTCAAAGCGACAGATGAAGCGGTGCAGTCGGACAGACGCTCTAACGAGCAGACGGTGACGATTATTCTTCCTGGTAAACGAGAATTAGTTTTTAATGACGAATTCAGCGGACAAGTGTACGAGAACGAGCCGATTGGTACGAATATTGTGACCGTTAGTGCGAGACATAACGCGAATGCCGAGTACGAGATTGAGTATTTCATCACAAATGTGACCGGGCTGGGAGAACATTCGGAGCGCAGGATTTTCGATATGGACGTTAAATCGGGTATCATATCGACGGCGATGGCTCTGGACAGAGAAGCCGGATACGAGTGGTACGAAGTGGAGGTGTACGCTATTGCTGTGGACAGTATGCTCTCTATCTCTGGAATTACTAAGGTAAGAGAAAAAATATGTTTTTCGGATAAATTTAGGAATATTTTTTATGTATTAGAAATTGATGGGAAATAAGTTTTAGTACATCCAGAAAATTTCAGTTAAAATATTGCATTGTTCAAGGAACAATATTTGATGTCACCCAAGCCTCCTTCTCCCGTATGTAGAATGCTACTTGATACTTCTTGTCTAGAAACTCAAAATATCAATGGAATCAATACGATTTGCCAAGTTATGGCCAGACACACCGAAGGGAGGCATAATCAAGAAGAGTTGAACGAGGAGTTTTGTTCAAGTTACAGATTCCTTAAGACAATGCTATTCATTTCACTCTTCTTGAGTATGCCTTCTTTCAGTCAGAATATTAACTAGAATTTTGTAAGAAATAAAGAGGAAAAATGCATCTTTTATTGGTCAATCTCTGCTCCCTCCTCAAATGTTTCCCACTGTACCCCAGCCACTCTTAGAACAAATTCATTCTCCTCTACAGGATTTGAGAATGTACAACGTCTACTTGTTCAAGAATAAATCAACTAGGACGACTTATGAGGGTTATCGACGTAAGAATTCATGTTATTCAAAATTTCAAGAGACATGACTCGAAATCGACTGCAGATCAACGGGACAAATCAGTCGAAAATTGACGAGTCAGATTGACGTGGATTTGAAGTCGATTGGCGTACCTTAGTCGACTTCAAGTCGACGCAAAAGAGCAGTCGACTCTGAGAAGACAAAAAATTTGACTTCTACCCACGAAAAGTTGACGATCTGTTGACCTTAATCCTTGAATTCAAGACATTGAAACTCGAAAAAGCCTCAAAATCAACCGTCTCAGAATACGAGATGCATTTCGTGCTATCTTCAGTCAATGTACGTGCTTTAGTATACAACTCGGAACAACAAGTTTTTCCCCAGTATAGACGCCTTACTTATTTCGCCTTTACCTACTAACTTAATTATTAGTTTGATCATAGACCATTTTATGAGAAAATAGACAATTAAAACACGTCTTACAGGTTTTTTTTTTCTATTTTTAATCATAATGCGTAATCGTTGTTCTTTTTTTCTCCTTCTTCTTTTGAAATTATTACCGTGTACCTTCGAAAAATCTCTGTTCGCTGCGTACGAAAAAGATTTAGACTTCCTGATGTTATTCGTCGTAAATATTTGAGGTATGTGTCTGCTACGCGCCTAATTTATGCAGTTTTCACTCCTGTAAGCAATGGATCGTTCGATAATATTGTTTTTATGACGGTTTTTCGTATACGTGTACGTATACCGCTACCTCTGATATTCACCTCGGATTCTCAATAATAGGATATATTTTTTAGTAAAACCGTCGTATTGTAATATTAGAACTTCAATTTTCACAACTAAGGCGTTCGGTAAGAAGATATGGTAACCCACGTAGAGTCATTTTAATTGGCTAAGTAGTTTGTTCACTCTTCCTTTTTTTTCTTCTCTCTGCATTCATTGCTTCACGGCAATCATTTTAATACCTTCTTCAAAAACCGGTAGAACGTCGCGTCGTCACACACACAAACACGTACAGAAAAGGTACCGGTATCTTTTTAATAATCATCAAAACTCTGCTGGAATGAGCTTATATATTATTTTTAACGAAAAATATAGGAGAAACGGTTCTGCTGCAGGTTCTCGAAGCAAGATCGACCCTTGGCACCCTCCTCGACTCGGGCGCGTATAGCGTGCGCATTTTTTTATCGTCGTTAAATGATTAAAAATAAAAATTACGGTTCGTTCAACTGTAATATTATACGCGATAATTCATTCCAACCCTCACTTATCCACGATTTAAATATGACGGAATAAAATATATTTATGAAGACCGACTTCTTTCGAGGTATACAGACAGACCAAAAAGTTCTGGGAATCTAGATGTGCGTCATGCGACAATTTCGAAGTCAGGTCAGAGATAGAAGGTAGGGTCAGGGACAGGCCTATCACTCGATTTTCTACCGTAAGATTGTATGGAATCATGATGTAAATAAATATGATCATGCCTCGAAAAATATCATTGATCTAACCTAGACAAATTTTTATACCTAGCCCAGACAAATTCTTCTCGTTTAGGTTGATGACGTCATCCTCAAGTCCTGTTCTCAAATTCCTCCTCATCGATTGTGAAATATTTCAAGTCGAAAATGGTTACGTCACAAAAGTCGGATAGCTTGAGAGTTGAAATTTTCCAAATCCTTATGGTCCAAAGTCGGACGCGGATGAGCTCGCGCTCGTCCCATCATCATGTAAAGCACGAGTCGAAACTTTTCCAGTTTCATCTCCTATTATGTATAGCGCGAAGGTCGAAGTTTTCCTAGTCCCTCCCCATCGGTAGAATTTTACGGTTGGAACCACTGGAAAGACGGGATAGGTAACTGGTTTTAATCTCTTTAATTTACTGTAGTTAGTGTTTGAAATGAAAGCGGAGGCTTAGGAACTGGGATAGGGATAAAGTTGAGGAGGAGAGAAGCAAAGGGGGTTTACGCTCGTTTTTTGTCGAAAGCTTGGAAGGTAATTTGGAATCCGCGGTATGATAACTTGTTAAGGATGGACAAAATGAATTTTGTTCGCTTATGGATGCTCAGGTTATCGGCTTACAAATTGGTTTAACGGCGAAAGCAATGTCACTAAAAATGACAATAGTCTTGAACTGGACCTATACTAGATCCCCGAGACGTCACGAACTAATGACGTCATAGATTAAATTCCGTTCCACGAGTGTTCGCAAATCGTATCGGAATGTGTCTAGTTCCAGAGAGTGCAAATGGGTGTGATCAGAGTGAATATTCGTGACGTCGTTCCGTACGTTAACAATGTTCACACTTGGTGGCACGAAATTTGTTCTCATAACGCAAGAAAATCATACCTCAAAACACCCCCGCCAACTGGATTCATTCCGGCACGATTTGCGAACACTCGTGCAACAGACTTTAGCCCTTGTGACGTCACAGTCTGATAACGTCGCGTCGTGTAGACTTGAGGAAGGAAAATATACGACGGCACGTAACAAAGGGCACTATCTGTGACGTCAAGATCTGATGACGTCATATAAATCAGTCCCTGTGACGTTACGCTCTAATGACGTCATAGAACAAACCCTATAGCTAAGAAGTCAATATTTCAACAGAGAACACATTCCGTGCACCGTGTGGTGTCAAGCAAAATCCAAATTGGCAAAAATGGTCCAAGTCCAACAACGCCCCTTAAGTTCCAGCGGTAAAAATAGTTCATAGTCCTAGCCCGAGAAAGGTGGAAATTCTTTCAAGTTCCCATCGTATACTGTATAGCTTGCAGTTCAAAATTTTTCAACGACCTTCTCCTACCATCACCATCAATGAAATTTTTTCGAAAATGATGACGTTATAACAGTCGGTTCTCTGAGGACAACCCCCCCCCCCCCTCTCCCCAACAAAACATGGGATTTCCGGTAAAAAACTCCACTGCCTTTCCGCTATGTAACACGATCCTAAATCGCCTCCTTTTCCTCTCCACCTTCGTACTCTTTGAATTAAAACACAGTTTCTCTTTCTCCTCCCTCAAACAGGAAGATCCTCTACATAGTAAGCTCATTCGACAAATTCATGGAAATATACACATCTTGGAAGTAGCTTATTTACTTAAATGAAAGCATGACCAACAATTTTACTCAGTTTCATCGGACTCGAAATCGCAATTCCATCACAATGGTGGAATGTCTCAGCCGTTGCTTCGCTCGCGAGAAATTGTGAATGCAAGCCTTATCGAAAGGTGCAGACTTTTGGGCGTTCAGACTATACGTCGTTTCAGCGTTCTTTCTGATCTTATCTTATCAATCTGTTTCACGCGCGTATTTCTACATTCGCTCTCACCGTATTCGCCGAAGTGTGCGACAAGTAATAAATTATAATTTCGAAGGCGTCGAAACGGTAACAAACAATTTGATTCGAAAACTTTTTCCCAAGTTCGCGGGGCTCGGTCATTGATATTTGTTCGATCAAATGACGCATTTTTTCGCCGGTGCAGTATTCATTTTTCGTGCACGTATACAGTCATTCTGTACATGAATCATACGAGATGAAAGATACCGTATATACCTCTTCGTAAGTATTTAAACTTTTTCTTTAATTAGCTAGGTAGAAAAACAGGTCCCGGTAGTAAAAGGTCTGAAGAATGTCATACAGGATAAAATATTGTTATTTCATTTGTACGGTCGCTTCGTAATGGTACAGGTTGGAGACGATTGAAGATTATCTTCGTGTAGGAAAAGTATTTTTCGTGAGCAGGAATAGATTGTCCAACATATTTTTCCATGATATACAGTTCTTCTTCGAGTACGAGAGTGAGTAGAAAAAACTGTTCAAACTATATATAAATATTAACCTGATATTCGCGAGTGTATTCGTCTAAAATTAATGAAGTTTGATATAATATATGTTTTCCGTTTGTTTCTCCCCCCTTATATGACGCGAATATTAATTTATATGATATTTTCGGTTTCGCATACTGGGAAACAAAAATTCCAACCCGTATCCAGGATAGTTCCGCTGTCATAATCTTTGTCTCGAATTATTTAACCATAATTTTCACCCGAAGTTAAACGTTTGTGATAAATAATAATTATATACTTTTTCATTGTTCGTCGCAAATAGATACTGCAATATTTCATCGCGGTCTACTTGCAAATCATGTAGGTACCCACCTATAAACGTCGTGAAGATAGAGCGAAAACTGGACAAGATTCCTAGAAACGGGCCTTTTAAAGTGCAGTCATTAATATAATTCCGTATTTATCTGCTTTTCCGCCTTCTATACATACAGGTGTCTAAATTTTCGAAGTCTAAATTGCGAAAATTAGAACAAATAATTTTGCGTATAGAGTCATCGTACTTCGGTTTATAAAATTTCGATGCTAAACTCGTTGAACCGAGTACAGAGTTCGTACACCTATTATGGTATCCAAAATAATGGGTGGCTATGCAGGCATGATCTTCAAAAATTCTTCGCTTCAGATTTATAATTAACGACTTTCTAGCTCGTAGCAGACTCGATTACGTACATTACCTATAATCGATTTTTTTCTCTTCTTTTCTCTTCTTTCATGTTTCTTGACCGCGAAAAGGTCGAGGGAAGAATGTTCGCACTGTTAAACTGACTTAAATGAAGAAGTAACAAAAATCAGGATTCCTGTAGCCCGCTGTATGCGTAGATACAGCGTATCAATTCAAAAACATGTTCTCCAGAGTGCACTGTGCACTATGTGAGACAGGGTTTTTATATTTTTTTCTGTTCTATTTTCGATTCTTTATCGTTTATAAACTTTTGTTACAATTCGCGTTCAAAAAGAGAGACTAACAGTAATGGACCGTATCTCCAGCTTTTTTTTTATGTACATATGTGTGTGGTATTGTTATAAATCGATTGAAAAAAAAGAAAGAAAGGTACCCACTGTTTCATAGAGGAAGAATCTTAACGGCGATCCTACAACACTACGTGTATTTTCAGTTTTTCAACGTCTTATTACATGTAGAGCGTATAGGGATTTTGTAAACTCAAGGCGAGTTCAGATCTCTTGAACCTATTTTCTTGTCTCTGTGAGCTCAATTATATCCGTTATAGGGGCGAATTTTAGATCAGATTAAGGAAGAGACGTCCCGTGTAGACCTCATGAGGAGGTCGTCAAACTATTTTGCCACCGAGGATGCATGAATTCAAAAAATCGACTTTAACTATTCTGAAAAACCATCGTCCCGTTAGTGAGTGAAACCTTCTAGACTACAGAAGATGGAAAATGTCTAATGATAATGAGGAAATGGTGGCAAGGTTCAGCGTCTCCCCGTCTCTTTTGCAAATTGTAATTTCAAGGAGGGCGGACGAAAATTTCAACTTACATTAGGTAAAGTTTTTTTCCAGTGAGGAACCCGCTTTCCGTTTTATTGGAAGAGGGTATACTAAACGCGTTCGACTTTTGTGACGTCATCATTTCCGATAAAGTGGCCAGGGATTTGGAATTCTTTTGACGATCGCCTCCTCTTATGACCTTGATGACGTCATCAACTTGAGTTAGATTAGGCTTTTTCTCACACGATGAATCCTGAGGTACATAAAAGGTGCAGATAATACGGGTCGCCGCAAGCATGGAAATATTCACTCTTAAACAGATAAAGCCTTCCTTACAGAAACATTCCTTTTCAATCTCTACCGACCCGCAAGCAGGGCTGCTCAGCTGATTGGATTGGCTAAGCCCTTAACTAAAAACTAACGTTTCCAAATATTCGGCTAGGTGCTAAGCTAATCACTAGTATGACTTCATCGGCTAGTTAAAAGCTAGCTAATCTTAGGAGAAAATCGATTGGCTTATGGCTACCGGCTGAAAACTTTCGGCTAAATCTGCGTTACTCAAGTTTTTTTTTGGCTTTTTCGGAGTTTGGGTGACGAAAAAAAGAGAAGAAACTGGCCGTTAGCTATTCTAATTTCAGCGGCTAACGGCTCAGCTAATTGCTACAGTGATTTCATTAGTTAAAAGCCAGCTGATTTTGGGCAAAAACTGATCAGCTAACGGCTAATGACTGAAAACTTCGGTTAGCTAAACAACCCTGCCCGCAAATTCTCCTAACTTCTTTAATAGAACTCTCTCAAACTCCAGTTAACATTATTCTCTTCAATTCCCCCCCAAATCGACCTACTTATCGCAATACCTTCAACTATATGCTCTACTGTCTCACCCATTCCCCTCGCAAAAACATTCACTTCCATTTTGTCTCTCCTATCCATTCTCTCCTCATGACCCTATCATCCATTCATTTCGACAGAATTTTCATCTGGCACCTAGCCCTATGAGGGTCTCAGGTAAAGGAAAAGTTGATTAGCCAAAACTGCAAGACTTCCATAAATTAACTCTCATCGTCTTTGGACTAAAAATAACCTTACCCACACTACTCACCTCAAAATTACGGACAAATGGATCACATCCTAGTAAAATCAGATCTCATCAAACACCATTACAATTCGCTTCGGCTTCATTACACCAAAAATCCCATCGTCACGAAATCTACCTTACGCGTCTCCGAATCAGTCACACGTGACTCACACACGCTCACCGTCGTCCCAAGCTTTTCCCGCTCTCATGCCAATATTATAGCCTCGACTATCCCCAAGTTACCCACGTATCATTTTCGCATATCCATCTTTAGCTTCTCTCCGCTCCACCCACCAGATCTCGCACCATTTATCGAAACAACGACCTCCCATACATCCAAAACATCATCTTCTATATCTGAAAGCAACAAATCACATCCAAAGTATCTAAAATTGATTTATCATCAATCTCATAACCCGAGTGCAGTTGAGAGCCAGAGCTGCAATATCTACGAATTTTTGTTCCTCATAAAGGATACGGATTTTCTAACGGATTTTGCGTAAAATACGGAATTCTTAAGCTCAAGGGAAAAGTACCTTAGACATTTGTATGAGAGATACTTTTCTCCTGTTGATAGTAGAAAACTAAACAATCAATAAAAAACCGTAATCTACGAGAACAATTTAATAATACTTTTCTCCTGATCGTTATATGATTGTACCGCTGTCATTGAAACATCGAGTCGATCAAGAGAAAAGTACCTCAGTTGCTCTCGTGAGAGATACCTTTCTCCTTATCGTTGTTGATGAATTGATTTTTGGTTCTCAAAAAAGATACGGATTTTTTTTACGAATTTCGCGTAAAATACGGATTTCTTGTGTTTAAGGGAAAAGTACCTTGGACAATCGTATGCGAGATACTTTTCTCCTGGTCGTTATAGGGTTGTACCGCTGTCTCTTGTAATATCGAGTCGATCAAGAGAAAAGTACTTCAGTTGCTCTTGTGAATGATACTTTTCTCCTGATCGTTGTTGTTGAATTAGTAGGAGTCTGTAGAATTAATGTTTTCAGGTCTCAGAAATAATAGTGGTTACGGATTTTTGAAAATATCATCTGGCAGTACTGTTAAGAGCTTGTAATATGAAATAAAATATTTTAAAAAGACCCTTACGTTCCTTACGTTTTTTTCCACCAAGACTTCACAATCGGTTTTGTACATCCACGCGCAAGGTGCGACTTTACAAACCTAATACGTCAACACTCATCCAAGGAAACAAAAATAAGACTGTTTTCCATGGTGCCGCGGAGCTTGCGGGTTGCGCCACGGTTGCGCCTTGTCATCCCGAAGCTTGCAATATCGACTCAATTACGACTCAATTGCCACGTCGATTTCACATCAACTCATCAATTTTTTATCGACCTGAAATCGACTGCTCTATGGGGTCGATTTTGAGTGGATTTGTAGTTCGCTGTAATGTACGCTTGTTGACTTCGGCTCGACCTCAAATCAATTTTGAGTCGACTTATCCACCTGAAATCGATTGCTCTGTTGGGTCGATTCCGAGTCAATTCGTTGTGCTCTGGATATGTATTGGTCGATCTGAAGTCGATGTACAGTCGCCAAGTGTTCTGTGCATTTGGTGATCTCGCTACTCGCAGACAAAATGCGTAGGTAGTCGAAATTACATAACAAGGACTATCGAGAATCCTTATTATCCTTGACCAGTGTGGCAATGGTCGAAACGACGCAATTTCAACGACAATTTCTCGTCGGCATTAAATTCTGATACCAAAGTTCGACTTAATTTTGACCTCTACCAAATCGTGCCCTTGAAATCGACAAAATTTTGACTCGGAATGAACCAAAAATCGACATCAATCTACAGTAATCGAAACTCGACTCAATTTGGACGTCTACAATGAGTCGATGGTGGAGAGGAGCTCTCGATTTCGAGTAGACTTGCAGTCAGTTTGGGTTGATTTGTGGTCAAAGCTTAAAGCATTGGGCGGAACTAGATCGAAATAGCGATTCGATATGAAAAATTGTAATTTTGACGGATTGGAGGCTGTTCGAACAATGTCAGGATGTTGAAAACTTGGGATCTTACGATGGTTCGAGTATGAGACAAGTAGTTTGGCATTTTGTATGCTTGTTCCATCTCGGAAGCTAACCAGCTGATGAGCTCGATAACTCTCAGCTCGTTTGCCACTTCTTCCCTAATTTTATATAATCGTAATGAATTTTGTCAATCTTTAATCAATTCTACCAATCTTGAGTCGACATTTGATACGACTATCTCGTCCTTAGCATATCTTAGCCTATAAGTCTAGCATGCTGTATGTTAAGCTGAGTGGCTCTTTGGCTCCACTCGTTCCCCTCATCCAGAAAGCCATGAAACAAAGATCCCTCAAGCCTCCTAATTATTGTTTATACCTCCTCTCATTCAGTTTCTCATAAAATACTTGATTTGAATTATCTCGACAAACACTTGGTGAATGTATGAAGGAAACTTGAATGATATTTCAACACTTCGAAAGAATGTAGCGAAGTTAGAGAATTTCGGTCGATCATACTTTATCTAATTTAACGCACATAAATACGACCATGCCCACGAAATAAATTCGAGTTTTGGCAGATGATCGTAACTCTACGATTTTTCGTGAGAAATTTTGCATATTTTTGGGTGATGTCGCGTCGCGTATGAAAAACTAAGTGGTTTTTTGCATAATTCGATAAGTTATAACCCAACGCTGGCGTAACTTCTGAAGATGAGTATTATATACGTCTAAATCTTCCGCCCCTTGGTCGCACAGCCAAAGTGCCAAATTTGCACAGCCTAATCACCCGAAACATCTGGGCTCAAAATTGATACTTTTGTAAAAAGGGAATAGACTAACATTATAGAGGCCTTTTACGCGTTATTAATTGTTTTGCTACTGCACGTACAAAATTATTACGTACCTACGAAAAAAGATTCGTCGTCGTCCTGTTTTTCGTCTCTATTTAGCCCGCAGCGAACGCGGACTAAATGAGAAGTTTGAAAATTAGAGGTTTCAAAAATAATAATTTTATATAGCGTATGTTTTATTTTTGATGTTTTTTTTTTCTTCCTTTCTCTTCAAGTATATCAGCCTTGTATGGTATGTTTTCCTTGTACCTATGTCGGGTGGATAAGACGCTTTGGCAGATACTTTAATGGCTTGATGGCTGAGAACGATCAAATTCGTACATTGTTAAACGAGTACACAGTGATTGACTGAACCTTCGGTAGGCGCCAAAAGCTAATGAGTCTAGTTGTGTGACAGCCGGATTCTGTATGGCCGCGATCTCGGCGAGGTTTCCGAGTTGGAAGAGGTATTCACGCGCGTGAAAGTTCTGTAAATTTGCTTTTCAATTTACATCGGCCGATTCGGATGCTCGTATTCGAGTTACACATCAAGTGGCCTAAATCGTGTAAGGCGCGAGGTCTCCCGTGTTGTTTTTCGCCTCACTGTATCACAAATTAATCAAAATGATAATTTTTTCCTCTGTTCCAAAATCCCACGTCAACAAATTATTTATTGTATCTATATAGGTGCGTTCGATGTGTATTTTTTTCTTTCCTCTCTTATAAATATTTTTAAAATACCTGTAAAATTTCGTCAGCGTTGTATTCTCGCATCAGAATATTACCGAGCCCTTCTTTGGTTTACTATTTTTCGTTTACTGGCACATAAATTGAAATGTCGTCGTGACAACAACTGTGTATGTATAGGATTACATTTCACCGTTATTTCGAATACCCAACATACCACGGTGTGTACGTGTTGTATAATATTAATTATTATCGAAACCATTTGAATGTCATTTTTTCTTAAAAGTACACGGGCCACCTTCGAAAACAGTTTTATAATTGAAGTAAACATAGTATTCTCCATATAGGCCTATGGTAAAGGTCTCGTGTATGTATAATTGAGCGTTTAATGAGTTTCGTGAGCAAACACTCGTCCGTTTCTTTCTACAACGCTTCTGCTTCTATAGACCGTACCAGAAGTAAGTTCACAAAATTTCTACAGCGCAACAACATGACGATGGCACATCCAATAACACTTTTCGTTCGTCCGCAGTAGTTAAACACTACTTAAATGGTAATACCTGCGTTCTACGCGAACAAAGAAATAATCTCCTGTAAGCATTCTATACTCTCTTAACTGGTTGGAAATATCTCGAATCATCCTGGGCAATCTCGGGGAAAAAAAGTAAAGAATGAACGGTTTATCGATAAACCAGTACTGATAGTCTACTTGGAAAAATACGCGCAAAATATTTCTATAGCGTACCTACACCCTTTTTGTCCGCGTAGAGCGGCTATGTAGAAATCCTTGCGGCCGTTTTTTCGATGATCATCAAAGGAGTGGCGCATGGGAGACAAATAATGACCAGAAAACAAAGACAGACTCGACAGCCCGGTCATTGCGTAATATTATAATTTTATCAGATGGAAGCCTAACACTCCATCCTCAGGGGTCTCGATATCTCTTTATCTCTCCATTCACTCTTTACGTAGGAATATACTATACTGTAAGGTGTTCTATACCTAGGGTACTCTTCGCAGATACGGATTTATCTTGAATTGTGAGCCGTAGCTCGCAGCTGCGGGTAACCTGTAATTGGGCATTAAAAGAAAATAGGTGTACGCGTATACAGCTACATACGTCTTTAATTAATTGCCTCTTACCTGACGCGATTGTAAGGATGCAATTTTTAAAGAATAGCAATAGTATTGGAGATTTTTTTATCATCGTTGAAATTGCTCTACTAAAAAAAAAAAATGAGGTAAAACTCGACCCTGATGTGTAATTTTGTCTTTTATTTAAGAATCACTTTCACGTTTGCGCGATGTAGAGTTCTTCGAGAGGCTCCGTACTTCCTCTCGTTCGTTTCTTTCAAAAGGATGGCCAAGATTAATGGTAATATAATTACGTAAATAAGGGTGCGTAAGAAAAAAACTTTGATACGGATTTTTTAGATCATGATACGTGCTGTGTGCGTGAAACATTCATGAAATGAAATATATGTTCGGAACAGTAGCGAAGAGGGAAGAGTCTCTCGAAGAGGTGGTCTGTGTCCGAGAGACTCATGCGATTGATAGATATACGGTAATGTTTATTTGAAAAGGAATAACATCTCCGCTTTTGGATAACGTTCTTAATATTCTCAGTCCAGCCATTTATTTCGTTGGTAATCAGTAGCTCTGAAGTTAATCAAATAAATTTGAAAACCGAGGATGTATGTAGGTATGAGATGTTTGGACTCGGTAAACTATAAAAGTAAGGATCGAATAAATAATGTTGCAGACCGTCTCATTACTGACCAGGCACGTAGGTATAAGAGCAGTGTATACGGACAGAAGGGAAGAAGTATTTCTGCGTTACGAAATGATTACCCACCATTCTGTCATGATCGAGTGAAATTGTTCTAGTCAGACAGTGCTACAATAATTTCTAGTGGATCTTCGGTCCTTTCCAAGGCTTTGCCTGTTTTAGCCTAGGACAGTTCTCAGGAAAATTCACGTTTTATGACGTCATCGGATATATATCTTAGTCTAGCCTGATCGAAACAACTCCTCCAAGTGACTAGATAAGCAATACTTCAAACACCACCCCTTCAAGAAATTCCAAGTCCTCTTCGTATAATTTTACAGCACTGACAGCCTGATTGGAATGGCTCCTTCAAGTAACCAGATATGCAATACTCTATACACCAATCGGCTTAGCACCTTTACCTTCAATGAGCCAGATATACAACGTTTCAAACACCTCAAGATTCATAAAACAGGTACTCTGCCTCCCCACATTTTACTCAGTTGAAAAACCCGTGAGTTTTTTTAATTTCTCTTTATAAATGCTCGATCCAGCTACAATTTAAGACCAAGATCAAGCCTGGGGAGCCGGAGTTAGGAGCTGGAGCCATAATTTGATGTTGAAAAGAGCCGAAAACTCCGCTCTTTTGGTCAGCTCCTCAGCTCTTTGGGAACTGCTCCGCTCTCTCCTTTTCAAGGAGCTCAGGAGCTGTTCTTCCGTCAAAATAAATTCGACAAATTTCAAAATCCAAAGCCCTAAAGCTTAAAGCTTGCAGTAAAGACAACCCGACTAAAGACTCGAAATTAATAATATTAGCTTTGCTTGTTTTTTTTTCTCCTTGAGGCTCCGCTCAGAAGATCAAGAGCTAATTCAGCTAGCTCCGGCTCCACTGGCTATTTGGCTCCGCTCCGCTCTTTGAGAAACTGGAGCCAAGAGCTGGAGCCGGAGCTGGCTCGGAGTCAGCTCTTTTTTCTTCTGGCTCCGCTCTCAAGATCGAGAGCTTTACCTCCGGCTCCGCTCCAAAGGTCCAGCTTCCTGGCTCTTCTCCGCTCTTCGATTTTCGAGGAGCCAGGAGCTGGAGCCGGAGCCAGAAATCACTAGCTCCCCAGGCTTGCCAAAAATTCACGGGTTCTTCGACGGAGTTAAACGAGGGGAAACGGGTAACCTGTTCTAAGGGGTACCTTGGAAGAGCGTTTCGAGTTTCACGGTGTTTGAAGCGTTGCATATCTTGCTGATTGAAGGGGCTAAGTCAATTGGTGTATGGGGCATTGCATATCTAGTAAACTGAACGGGGCAACACCGATTTCCGAGCTATACATAGAAGGGGACTTGGAAAATTTTTGATCTCCGAGCTTTGCAGGCGAGGCGCAGGCGGATGGCGGGCGCTCTCTCCGACCCCTCTCCCCCCGCTAAAACAGGTTCCGTGTGGATAATTTTTGATGCGGATAGAAGTACAATAAGGACATCAACCAGCTTAAACCTCTTTGCGACGTCATCAACGTCATTAGTCCGTCTGTCTGTGACGTCATCAAAATAGTAACTTACTAATTCTTCTTCCTCTCCCGGATTCGCGTTTCCTGGATTGGGTCGAGGGTTTCAAGTCCATCATCGGGAATAAGGCAGAAGCCTAGTATAATCTAGTACATCGTATGCTAAGCACAGTTTAGGCCGATTATGGCCTAGTAATAGAATAGCTTCAAAAAATTGGCTTCCCAACTAGATTCTCCTTTCCTCCCGCTTTGATTCATCATGAAATATAGAGGAAAGAACCACGTCTACGAGAACTTCACTTTTGCACCATTGCTGATGCAATGATACGAGATTTTTGACAAATAATACCACTCGTGTTACCTCTGATGATGCTATTCTGTCTTAGAGTACGCGTTAAAGCAGCCCCTTCGACTGCCGCAGAATGGAATAATTAACCGGAATCCCCTCCGCGAAACACAAGAAGAACGAAAATTAAATTATAAAATTCGTTTACGTAGTTCAGTCAAAAGATATCGCACTCGTAATGGTTATTAGTCTTATCGTGGAAACGTCCATTGTTCGTTCGTTTCATTGTTCTTCAGTCCGCTCTGTGCGATGTGACGACTGGTTTTGTTTCTAGATATAGTACTATATGTCGTACAGCAGAGGACACTGTTTTGTCCATCCATAAATGAAGTAATAGCTCGCATTTCTCGATCGTTGATATGTACGCGACCTCGTCCATGTCTTAGGAGAAAATCAATGTACTGCATCATACTCTTGAACTTCCGGCATGTCTTTCTTACATGGTGAGAGGAGGATATTGATAGATTATAAAGTTGCCATATTTACATTCATCGATGAATTGCACCTGCGATATATTGCTAGGCTCCATTCTTCTTATATGCGTGTGGTGTGTCAAAAACCAGCTTCTGAAGTATACCCATTCTATTAGCAGATCTTTATCAGCCACACGTCGATAAAGAAAGGTCGAATATTAAAGTTTAATGCAATTATAAAGTCGTAAAAAATGAAACCTAATTAGAATTCCAGATGATGTTGATTTGAAAGCTCGTTAGTATTTTACTAACCTACGTTTACGCTATCTATCGCGGCACAAGCGTGGACGTCTTCCGACTGCGCATTATCCGCTATGGTTATAGACGGCGCCAACAAATTTACAATAAGTGCCCGTTGCCGGACCTATCGCGTAATAAAATTGGCGTCGCGATTATCGGTAAGCTACGACCTAATCGACTCTCGATCGAGAGTCCCTGATAGAAAATACTGAACCGAGTACTACGTTGAATGATTATAAATTTCTGATTTAATTAGGCCGAGAGCTGTGCGCTCGATATGGCGAGTATCCAACGAGAGAGAGAGCTATTTGATACAGTACCAAAGTTTTTAAAACATTTAAGCTGAACTCGAAGCTGACTTCTCTTCGCACATTTTCATAAATTTGGGAATGGTTTACGGTGATTTTAGATGATAATTTGTGACAGTAGATACAATTTACTTAATTTATTAAAGGTACCTGAGTACCGGTAATGTCATAATAGAGAGGAACGTCCCTGAAACCGATTAATGTTGAAGTATGACGTAAGTAGGTTTAAAATTCGAGTAGGTTGTCATGTGCTGAAGGGGAAAAAAAAGGATATTTTAAAATTTCTACGTTTTTCTTCACTGAGAAGGGAAAAATATGTGTATATTGTCCGTGATAAGTACACTGAAGTGACAACTTGTTAGGTCGCGTGTGCGCTTCATTTTTCGTGTTTTCTTCGAGACACGGATGTGGAAACATCTCATTAGAAAACATTAAAATAGACGTTTTGAATAAAATATGTACATATGTCACGGTGGTACCTACTTGAATATTTTTCTTCAACGTTTTAGAGTGAACAACGCTAATACAGAAAATTCCTTCTACATAGTTTTATTTTGATTTCTACTCGATTCTTTCCACGTTGTCCCTCGTGTTCTCTTTCAAGGTTAGTTGAACTGAATTTCTGGTAATGATTTGGTCTCTCTACTATCATACTGTGTACGAGTATTTTTTTTTTTTACAATTCACCTTTGATGGTTTTTTGAGTCTTTTCAATACTTAAGTTAATGGAAGTATTTTATGAAAAATTTTTCGAATTCTACTTCGATAATTGATAAGTATCGATTGACTAGTCAAAATTTTCGCAAGCTCGCCCCTCACTGATTCCAGAATAACTTGCACCCGATAAAACTTTCGCAATAGTCCCAGTCCTCATCTAAAGCACGGTCTCTTACATATAGCCTCAAGGTCAAAACTTTTACGAGTCCTTCGAAAGGTGCACCTCAAAGGCTGAGATTTTGACAGTTTTATGCGAGATTATTGAAATTTTTTATCTTCCATCATCCTCCGGTCCCAAGAGGAATTTTTTGAGAAAATGTCTCTTCGATTCTCTTAGAGGACTTCTCCAAGTTTGGATAAATGACGTTGATTTGGCGTCAACGTCGACTCATTAACATACGTCGACCAAGAATCGACGGTCGACGTATGTTGATGATGGCACATGCTCCTACACCAGGGCTTTCAGCCGCCACTGGGAGCCCACTGGGGGCTCACTAGCAGCACATCGCGACCCTGGCTTCTCAGGCGAGGGATTCTTTTTGACATGTTTCATGTCTTTACTCTTCCCTGACCCCTAATTTGAAATTTTCCGAGTGCCCCCTCCCTTCACCCTCGTCTCTCCGTGGGTGATTAGAAAATTTGCGAGTTCATCCCGCGAGTTTACCTTGCCCAGTTTATATACTAGCTTCATGATCGCTATATTCTAGCTTTGAGTCTTCACTATACTAGACCTAATATATACAGTACGCTGGTTGTTGAAGCGGAGGCCAGCCAAATATAGAATCGATATTTTGATACAATCGAGATCAGGAAATCGATATAATCGATGCCAATGTATCGATATAATCGAGACCGATATATCGATATAATCGAGATTGATATATCGATATTATCGAGATTGATAAATCGATATTATCGAGATTGATAAATCGATATTCTCGGGATTGATATAATATTGATCTTTATTTTGAATTTCCTTGCAAACGCCCAAAGACATATATATAATTTCTGTTTGTACTCTGAGTCTATGAGTTGCATGAAATTTTACCACCGCAAATGAGCAGGTATTAGGCCTAAACTAGGCTGCTTGATTATATTGGACTATACTGGGCTTGTCATGAAACATGATCTTCTACGATTTGGCTCCACCAGAAGATTTCTACTTTTTTCCCTCTTCCTCTTCTTCTTCTTTGTGTTTGTTTTCCTATTACTTCTTTTCCAAGCGCTTCCTCCTTAGCACCCTATTTTCAATAGATAGCTTTATGTCTACTTTGAATTGACATCAAGAGTTTTCATTAACTTGACATCAACGTCAATATGAGGTCGATTTCGTGGCTCAACCGCTAACCAGGAGCTCCCTTCACAAAAATATAGTACGTTGATGCCTCCGTAAGTAACCGTTAGTACGTAACTTATGTGCGAGTAGTGAAGTTACAGAAACAAGCAGGTTGATATGGAGTGGATATCTAGTCGACATCATTAACAAAATTTAAATTTTTGTCGACTGAAAATCGACGTCGATCTTGAGTTTTTTTATTGACCTGGAGTTGACTTAATTTCGACGTCCACAATGAGTCAAAATACAGCCGAATTTCGGTCAACATGACGGCCTCTCTAAATCGACTTCAATTTTTAGTTGATTCCAAGTCAACAATAAAAATATTACAGTCGACCAAAAATCGAATATTTGTTGCCGTCAATATCGGGTGCACAACTTGTTCACAATCACATTTTTGGTAGATGAGAGACGACGTTGAAAGGGAGTCAACATGGTATTCCTGAGTCGACGATATTTTGACTTCAACGAATCGACGTCATCATGCGGACTTCGGAAAGGTGGCGATTTTAAGTAGTATTTTAGTAGACTTTTGAGTCAACATTGCTTATGACTTGAAATCGACCCTAAATCGACGTTCGATATGGTTCAACGCGGGAGAGGGGGGAGGGTAAGCAAAAATATTTCAATTTTTGGATTTTTTGGGTGATTATAGGTAATGGTTGGGTGAAAGATTGGCGGTGAGTCGATGTCAGTTAGAATCGTAGAGGATTTTGTGAACGATAAACTTGAAAAGTCAATGATTAGCTGCCTTTGAAAAAGTTTATTCTGACTTGCACATAGACATAGCACACAGAGTTGAATCAAAAAGCAACGAGGTCGATGCGGATTGTTGATTTTGGAGTGGTTGAGGTTCCCAGGTGCTAGCTTCCAAGTGTAAATATCTCTGAGCTGGGGAACCGTACATGACGTTAACTTCATTTAGAGTCGATTTGAAAAAATTTTATCAGAATTTTCTTCATGACTATAGGAAACTAAATACAAGTCGAAAGTTGACGTCGTAAAAAATGACTTCCAGGAGAAAAAAGAAGAAAAAAACAAAGTTGTTAGACAACATTAATGTTCGTACTATCTCTCATCGGAATAATAATTTCGTCGCGATGAGTGGTACTTATTGTTTAATTTGTACGATACGTTCGGTTCCTAAAGACTTTTATCCGATTCTATATGTCTTATTAACACTCGTATAAATTTTTATACCTATACTTTGAGAGCCGTTTTCTCGTAAAATGCTCCCGTTACGTCAATAAAAATCATTTGAACAAACTTCGCTATCGGATTGCCGTACTAAACGAACTGTTGTATTGCCTCTGGTTATAAGATTAAGTCTGTTTTCTCCTCAAGTCCGTAAAACTATTTGCATTCTACTCTGTACTCGTACCTATAGAATGACGCTCCTAATGCTGATGGATACACGGGAGTGTCCAGATGAACGGATGCTGAAAAATTTCATCAAGATTGTGGGTTGTGTTCACGATTGATACACTGGCTCTTGTTTTACCCTCTCGTGCCTTAGTTCACAGCTAACGTACGAATGAGCACAAATTCCTTCTTCCTAAATGTCAAAGAAATAGGTTCGTTTTCGGAAATTCCATATAAGAAACCATGAAGACCCAGTCCTCCAAACCAATATTGACCAGATGGCAAATTACCATTGAATGGAACTTTGTTTCTGACGATCCTCGCTAGACGACTTGATAATCATTCGATAATTTATTACAATTTGTCTCTTCAAAATTCACTTCTTCTTAAGTTGAGTAACAGTTCAATCTTGGTAAATTTAGGATACTGTCCACCTATGATTGAATAACTCTTCCCTCGCGTTTTCGCGAATTCTTCAAAATTACCATTCTTTGTTTTACATCTTATGATATTTTTGTTCCTTTTTGGTGAACTCCATGACATCGCGTACCATGGCCTCATATGCCTTTTAGCTTACGTCGTATATCGTACATAGTAAACGACCTTTTTCGTCAAACTCGACGATTGCAAATATTTCATTTACGTAATCGGATGCTGCGGCAACTTTAGCATGTAGGAATTGCCATTTTGGACTCGGGTGCGAGGGAGTCAATTAATTTCGGATAAGCTACCGACGAGACATCGATACCGGTTTCGTGTTGATGACTTCACTCTCAAGGTTCCATTGTCGCTTCCCTACGCATGTTCATTGTCTCCATATAATGAGTACGATAGTTTGTGTTTAAATTCGCACTTTTTCGAGCGAAAAAAGCCTTCATACTCCACCAGCACTAAAAATATGAGCAGGTTAAGCGATGTCATGTTTTGAAAAATATTCCAACCGCCACAAGGCTCGGCCACTCAATCATGGATCGAGCGCCACGATCTTAAATTCACGAGAGAGGTTGAAAAAAATTTGAATGAAATATTATAACTATGTATAAGAGGTTGTATACAAAGCATGTAGGTAATATTCGAGCGTTTTAAAACAGCTGTAAGTTTTTTTTTTCTCTCTCTCCGTTCTTCTACATTTATTTATCGCTGTCATTAATTTTAGTTCGCGATCTGAACTCGGAGATAACTACGCTACAGAGCAGAGACCGGAGTACGCTGCGTGTATTTACAGAAGACCTTATTTATTGTTGGCGGTTCGAACAAGAATCGAACTGCTTTGTGATTTACTTTTTCGTCTACTTTTTTTTTTTTTCTTTCTCTCATCCATTCTTGCTCTTTTCGCTAGAAATAAAATGTCTTAACTGGTCGTATTCTAAGTAGGCTAATAAACGTGTAATTCGCCGAGAATGTTGCAGATGTGCCTCGTGGGCAATAGATGTATCATTTCCTTCAGACTCGCGCATAGGAAGAGACTTTTTCCCCGAGTTTCGAGGAACTTTCAAACCATCGGAAATGAAGAAGAGGGAGCTCGTATAGTGATGATAGAATTATTGCATAGACTTATTGGCGCGTTGTGTAGGAACGGCATATATATTTGCAGCTGCGAGGTTTGAAGTCGTACCCAACATTTGATGTATTCGACACCCACCTTTGGAAAAAAAAAGTTCACGTTAAACCTACATCCGTTTCCTTAATCTCTCTACAGGCTATACGTTTGATTTTTACCTACCACCGGTGAGAATGTCTGGTCGCATATGACGACGAACAAATTGATTCGACGAAAGAAGAAAACGACTTCGACTTTTGTTCCAGATCATGCTGTACCGGTATTATATGCACCTCTCTATATCTGCTATACTTGCTTATGTACATTACTCGTTGTAGATGTTGATGTCACCCTGCTGTACGAGAGTGTGTACCTATGATTTTTATGGTTATTTTATAGATCGCCGTATATAATCAGTTTGAAAAACAAAGAACACGTTTATTTTGTCGCCGTATACAATATTTAAATGCGCGTTAAGTTGATTATTTTAGTTGGGAGACGCGTGTAAGTACCCCAGAGCGTTGCACTTTGTCGGTGATAAATTTATGACATTCGCGCCAAATTCATTATCATTTTGTCGGGTATCTACTTCCGAACTAGCTGCGTGCCCGTTGCTGTAGGACGATATCAGGCTGCACAAGCTGGAATGAAATTATTGGATAATGAGTTTTAACGTGGTGAAGATGCGAGACCAGTCTGGATCTTAGAGATGGTAATGAGATGACGCGGAGAAACAGGCTCAGGGTTTTCTTGTTTTACATGTAATTTCTGGGAAGCAGAGCTTTGACTTTTTTCGTATACTCGTATAGATTTGTCAGTCCATTGATGCTGATCATGCGGTACACGATCTCTTTCCAGGCAGTGTCGAAAGAATCGTCGCCGTCCGATACCTTGACAGGACTCTTGTGTTTATGGAGATTGGATAGTTTTGAGTTGTTCGAATTTTTTCGCAATTTGTTTCCACTACATTGCAGAAAAAAACGAAGTTATGATGAAAATGAATCAGATGGTAGGTATACCTGTAGTGAAATGAAAAATACGAACCTCAGGTCAACGTCGACTTGACGCCGAATAGAATCATAATCTTGACCAAAAATAAACTCAAAATGGGCGTGGGTTTTTCGTCGAATGAGTTCCGTCTAATTTTGAGTGCATAAGATCGGAATTGGACTCAAAATCAACTGCCATATAGTTTCGATGTTATTCGGTAATCAACGGCGCTCTTGCATCTGCCTATACAGGGTGCGCCAAAAAGATGTTAACAGTTGAACGAAAAACTCCGGGAGGACTCGAGCTCTCCAGTTGACTGTTGATATCTTTCTGGCGCACCCTATGTAATACAATTGAAGGTACAAGGGGACTAGGGGGAATGACCAAAAGAAACGATCTGGGATATTGGACCTTTTGCACTTCTTAGGAAAGACCACTCCTCGACCCAATTTCATTTTCGTACATTTCTTCTTCTTTTGCCGTACCCTTTAATTGACGACCAAATTTCATGGATTTTAACTAAATAATCCTGAACCAGATTCAGCATGAGGTTTAGCATCAAAATTTTAAAATGAAAGTCATTCAATTTTTTTTTGAGAAAAAGTTTTTTAAAGAATTATTGTGATTTGTCAGTTTTGTTGTACCTGATGATGGTAGCAAAGCTACCGAAACGTCGTTCGTCGAATAAAAAAATTTCAGTTGTCTGCTTGTTCTTGTTAGATTTGACCGGGGAAAAATCTCTTTCTTAAATTTTATTCCTCAGGTTCTTGTTTTTTCTCCATTCTTCAGTCGATTAATAGTCATTTTTCACTTGAATCGACGTCGACCTGAACTTAATTTCAAGTCGAGTTCTGCAAATTTTTTCATCAACCTGAAATCAATTGCTCTGAATTGCATCTTCAGTTTCCTGGGAATGTATAATGATCGTCTCCAAATTGACTTCAAGTCGACGATATTTTGAAGTTGATTTTTGAGTCGAGTTCTCCGATTTTTTCATCGACCCGAAAGCGGACTGCAATGGATTGCGTCAATCGACTATCAACCTTCAATTTTCTGGAAATGTATAATAGTCGACTAGGCAAATTGACGTTTATCTGAAATCGATCTTGAGCCGACTTTACCAAATTTTTTCACTGACCTGGAATCTAATGTTCACAATTGTGTCGACTAACAGTCGAAATCCATAGTTGTCTGGGAATGTATACGCACTTATCGACGTCAAATTGGTATCGATGAACATTCATCAGCGTTTTGAGTGTTTTGGTGGCTTTGCTATTCTCAGACAGAATGCGTAGCCCTAATTAGAATATAACGATCACCTAAACGACGGCAGAGCCGTAAACAACGGAAATTTTCATTTCTTCTTTGTATCGATAAACTCACCGTCGCGACAAAAATTTACCTAATTGAGAATCTATTTGACCAGTGCAGCGATGGTAAAATTAGCGCAATTTTGACATCAATTTTCAGTCGATATTGAAATATGGTATCAAATGTTTACTCATTTTGGACCACGATTCCGAAACCCTATCAAATTCTGCACATAGAAACCACAAAATTTCTACGTGCAAGACATGAACAATGATTTGAAGGCAAAGAGGAGCTGTCGATTTTGAGCAGTGGCGGCGCGTGACGTTTCTGCGCCTATGGCTCGTTAAGATTATGGCGCCTGAAATCTTATACTTGAAATTCGAGCATTTTTTACTCGGTTTTTCCAAACGATTGGTTTCCAACTGATGAAAACCGACTTTCGATATCCCAACACTCGGTCCCAAAAAGATAAGAACCAACTGTTGATACCTTCAACACTCGGTTTCCAAATGATGAAAACCAACTTTCAATATCCCAACACTCGGTTCAAATTATGGGAACCGTCAGTCAATTCTCCTAACACTCGGTTTTTCTCAACACTCAGTTTCCAAATGATGAAAACCGACTTTCAATGTCTCAACACTCGGTTTCCAAATGATGAAAACCAACAGTCAATGCACCACTTGGTCCAAATGATGGCAACCGACTGTCGATACCCCCAACATTCAGTTTCTCCCAACACTTGGTCCCCAAATGATGCTTTTTGAGTCGACTTTCGGCCATTTGGAGCAGGTTTGACTTCAAATCAATGTCGGTTTGGAGTCGACATACTCCATTATTGGGTCATCAATCAGGGAGAGGGGAAAGGGTTGACTGCACGTACATGTTTACTGACAATATCAACGATCGACGTCAAATTTATCGCACATCTGAAGAGGTTGAATCAAAATTCAAGTCAACAATGATATGACCTCATGTCGACTTGATAGTGCGAGGTCGGTGTACGGTTAATTTGAACAAAGAATTAAGGTTTTCGATATCAATTTAAGGTCGATTCAGAAAGGCTGCAGTCGGTTTCAGGTCACTCAAAAAAGGTCGATACCACGTTATTACAATATACAGTCAATGTTGATTTGGCAACGCAATTTTGTTCGAGACTTTAAAACTGAGTCAATTTTCAGCCGAGTTTTGGTCTACACTGTTCATAACTCTATGATTTATCCAGAATTAAATAGACTCATAAAATTCACGAGAATTAAACGAACGCGTCTAAATTTGAAAAACTTCCTCTCACATTGTAGAATGAAGAAAGAAATGATTTTCTTACGTACACACTTGTACAATTAAAGTCGACCTACTCAATAGATGGAAATAATATATGGCTATTACTACTGACTTCGTCACCTTGAGACACGTAATAAGTGATCGCTTAGTCTTATTCGTCGCTATTGCTGTACATCTGATCATCCAGATTTTGTTTTCGTGTAAAAAATCGTTGCACTAATAGGCGAGCAATACCGGTTAAAAGATGATCAGAACTTGTTTTCTCACGTTCTTGTATACTTTAGAAAGCGGTTGGTCAAAATTTAATGGCGCAGAAACAACATTTGTATTCGCAAAATATCTCAAATTTTTCATTTAGTGCCATAAAATAGCTAAATAACAGAGCCTCATTTTATCTTTGACATCAACGGGATTGCCACACTTCGATCTCTTAATTAGGTAAATTTTTAAGTACCTCATCTAATTGAGCCGATAATTAATTAAGATGATGAGGACATAAACAATTTTTTTCCATACGCGGCTATCTCTCGCGCGAGAGTCATGACGTTAGATTTCCTCTACTACGCTATGCTAAACCTTACTGAACTAAGGTGCATGTGGTTTGCTTCAGTGGTGATTCTATGAAACATTTTAGGGCTAATATCTCCCCATCATTCTGCACCCGATGATGTCGACCGTCGATTTTCCATCGATAGTCATCCGCTGGGGGCGTTATAATCGGAAAAATTGGAAGCAGGATCATGGATGTTCATTAAGTAATCTGAAAGTCACCACGAAAGTAAGCGGTTTAGGATAAAAATTTGTAGAGTGTGTGACTTTCTGCAAGTCATCTTCCTCCTTGAAAATTGATTTTGATCAATTTAAGTAATACTTTCCGCCCGTCGCCCGCACAGCCCATCAATTGCTACAGTTTTGTTGTGAGTGATACTAGCGCTGTCTGGCTTTATAGAATCCTTGGCAATTCTTATAAACTATCCTACACACGCCACTCCTCTAAGCCATCAAAGAGACTTTTGACTGTAGATGGATTGTAAAAAGTCGGCCGGAATCTGAAAGGGCGGAGGACGCAACCCGACTGCAAAGAAAATTTATCCGGATCCTAATCTACTGTTTTCTATCATCATAGTGCGAATCTCAGGAGAGAGAGGTGATAAATTCAGGGCATTTTCTTTGAAGTCTTCTACGAACCATGTGGTCAAGGTCAAAGTTGACCTGATTTACCCTAGCCAGGTGTTCTATCGTCCTCAGTTCCCTGTGAAATGTGACCAGACTCAAAGGGAGACGATGAATTAAACTGCTGAACGTTGTAATATTGTGGGCAACAGGACAGAATGACGACCGATGGATTACGATATCGGTCGATGTATTCTTCCTGTAACTACCAAATTCATGGACGCCGTCTCTAACGGAGATGGTCTAGCCGAAGAAGTCTATTGAAGAACCACCAACTTCTAATGTGAAAATGTAGAGGCTATTTAAGTATGCAAGGTCTGCAGGACTGGTCAGTGCACACAAAACGTCGTTAACGTATCCATGTCAATAATAAACGTAACCCAAAAACACTCGACTCGAGGCGAACAGATGAAGCTCAAATTTGGACTTTAACACCTTTGAAGTAAGAGAACCCAGCCGGGATCCAATTTGGTTTCCTCAACCCATCAAGGACTAATGAAAAAACATCAAATTTACATCAAAACTTTCAGGGTTATAAAAATTCCTCCAATGCCTCATAAAGAGCACCAGATTTGACGAGTACGCCTCCCACACATTGGATAGCGGTGGCTTTGGAGATGTTTGAGAATAAACTAACAACATCAGATAACCATAGAGTCCAAACTGGATGAAGACTTAGATCCTCCAGCTTGTCTACAAAGCCCGAGTTCTTCACTGAGCAGGAAAAATCTTATTCGACTAGTGATTTGAGCCAGCGATCCAAGAATTTATCGAGAGAGTATGTCGGCGACAATACAAACAAGACAAGCGGCCGCATTGGGGAGTCCTTTTTATGCACTTCAGGCAACCCATAAAGGAAGAGAAGCACGAGATACGGTTCCAAAAGAGCATTCTTCGTCAAAAAACTCTCGATAATGACTTTACTCTTACTAATGAGAAAATTGGGAAAACAAAAGAGGTAATTTTCCAAGGCCCCGCACTAGTTGAGCACGTCATAATCATTGAAGACATAGGAAGACTTCTCCGCATTCCCTTCATCAGCCTTTTTGATAATTAACCCCTCCCCTTGATCCTCCTCTTCAGATCTTTGATCAAATCGTTTGCATTACTAGGATGTCAGATTTACGAAAAAGATACAGGGTTTTCTTTCTCATAGATTTTACGTACAATACGAATTTCTTGCGATCAAGGGAAAGGTGCCTTAGACACTACTACGAAAGATACTTTTTCCTTGTTCGTTATGGGCTGACAGGGCGGTTTTCGGTAATTTTGAGTCAATCAAGGGAAAAGTACCTCAGTACTCTTATGAATAACATCTTTCTTCTGCTTGTTATCAATGGATCGATCGAAGTCCGTAGAAATTTGTTTTAGGGCTGATACGGATTTTTGAAACTATCACCTGGCAGCACTGTTGCAGTATTACTTGAGCGGGAGAGAGGGTATTACAGGTCATTTTAGCGCACCTTCTTTGAATATCAACGCCAGTTCCGATCTTCATCACCCGATAAGCTACAATGTTTGTCAGAGTCTCTTCATTTTTAAGGGTAGCTCAAACTTCATACCCTTCTTCAGGAGGGTCAATTCATCGAGATTGAACTCAACTCGTCTGAAATTTATAATGTGCGGCTGGAATTGCTGGGCAATAACATCAGCACAGAGCATTCAGCGCCTGTATCTGAGCTCTATCGCGGTTTTGTAGCTTTCTTACTCACTTGTATTCTCCCTTGATTTAAGGAAATCTTCCGCCTATCATCCACACCGCCTATCAATTGCCTCATTTCTGTTGTGCGCGGTATACTAGCGCGGTCTGGCCCGGACCTGAATAGTGTGGAAGAATTAGACGTGTACTTTTAAGTACTTTGTTAGCTAAATGACCCATACGTAGTTTCCAGAGTATTCAGAGGACTAGATAAGGTTGACATTCTGACATTATAAATTTGTGACAAGGTATCTTTAACAAATTTCAGAACTTACTCCAATTTATTTCGATAATATTAAGTTGCTTGTCGGTTTAAATTCAAATCGACGACAACAAACAACGGGATCACTAATTGATGACTAATCGATTGTAGTACAGGGCTATCAAAACTATTCCATATTGTCCGCGAACTCGCGTTAGTTCCACAAATTTCGTCCAAAACGATAATTTTAAAAAAGTGTACATTCGCGTGGATTTTATGTTTATTTATGTAAATGTAGTCTACAAAATGCGGAAACTGTTGGGCGTTGCAACGCTGCGCAGGCGAATAGTATATAGAAGTGAATCTCATGCTTCGACCATATGGAAATGTGGAAGAAGAAAAAAAACGTGTAAGTCTTCCGCAGTTAAAACGACCAGAAAATTTTTATCGTTTTTTTCACTCCCAGGTAGGTTATGGGATGGATATAATTATACGCTCCGATGCAATATCATTCATTCCAGCTAGTATAGTATTTGATTGTAGTATAAGAATTACCGCTTAATTAGCCGGTGTTATAATTTCCAACTACAAAAAAAAAAAAAGAAAAACTGTCATAAAATTCGGCTCCTCGGACTGTCTTATTTATTTATTGTTTGTAGTTTATTCACATCTTCGGTATAGGCAAGCTGTACCAGATACCTCTTCTTCTCGAGGACAGCATTAATCTTTCTGTGCGGCTGTATGTATGGCGTCGACTCTACAATAGTATTCTTTTTTTTTACTCTCTGATGCAGGCAGCCAACGAGCTAATAAATTGTATATAGACTATTCGGCATCTACGATGTATATCTTCTGGGAAAGTATATTGTAAAGCGTCATTGTTCGTCGGTTATTATTGCTGTATTTAAAATTTGCTATAATTTCGAACGAACGTCTCTCTTTCGTCTCTTCGGCGCGACAATCACGCTCGCGTAAAAATGATTTATACGGAATAATGAGAATAACTAACGAAAAACCACAATTGCCAATTATTCGTTTACGTGCGCCTCTTTAATGGACCGAACACGCATCATTCTATTCCGGACGGGACGCGCCCCGAAGAGATTTGAAACGCGAGGCAAGATCGATGGCAGGTGCCTGAACGGCTCAAATTTTTTAAAATGATCTACAATGCTTCGCGTCGGTCGATCTTCCAAGACAAACTACGTATTTCCGTTGATGTCCGCGCGTCAAACGAGGAAAAATTTTCATTTTGTAAATTAAAAAAAATTACACCACCCGAAAAAATCTCTCGATACATCTATGGATATACCGTAAGTTTCTTTTGAAGTGACCTTCATAAATTTAAAATGCATCTTTTTTTTCTTCTTCTTCGTCTTGCGCGCCATGTCCATTACATTCTTCGGTATATTTACTCTCACGCTGCGTTCAAACTACTTGGTTCATTTCCTTACCCATAAAAATACCATTTCTTAATTTACATTTGGTTGCCTTTATAAAGTTTCGTGTTGTGTACGTATCCGTGATATGATGTATGTTTAAGCAGGGTCAGATGGCACCACGGGACGCTGGCGCGCAGCGTGAGTCCGACCAACACACATCCCCTTGTCTTCGCTACTTTAGCATCGCATCGTGCTGCTTAGATTATTCTTTCTTTAAAAATAGGGTTCATTTATATAACGATGATTTAAAGTTTAAGTAATATCGGTAATTAGCGAGCTACTCTTACCGGAGTCTCGCGAACATCTTAGTCTATATATTCCCTTCCCCCTTTAATACGCATACGACATATAGGAAAAGCGCTTAATTGTCTCCTTTAGAAGGTGTGTACAAAAAGCGCACAATAGGATGCGCGCGACCGTGGCTGTATATTATAAGACTAATTTCATTTTAGCCCTCAATTTTGTACAGCGTATAAATATCTATAATTATAACAGACCCATATCGAAATTCTTCCATATTGAAGTTGAACTTCCATAACAGTTTTGTCGTCTATTATAGAATTCAAAGTTGAGGAGAAGAAAAAATGAGAAAAAAAAACTCGTTTTATAAAACACGTTTACTGAATATATACACCTTCTCTACGGTTCAATGGTTTCTGAAGTTTTATTTATTTTCTCATAAATATTCGCCGCTACTCAACTTTTCCATTATCATTAGTGTGAAATTATTTGAAAAACCAAACGATAGAGTTTGTACAATGTTTTTACTCGCGCCACGATGCTCTGACTATCGCTAAAAATGCTTTAATTTTCTATACGCGTCCACATAATATAAGTTATAACTGGGATGTATATAGGAATACATTTGTGACCAGCAGAACCAGATGCTTTATTCGCTATGTGCATTAAAAAACTCGCGTTCATGTGTGGAAAAAGGAAATAGCCTCGATTTGGTCGTGATATAGGTAGACGTAATTTTACTTATATATATCTTTCTAACCTAGTACGTATTTAGGAATGTGAGAAATTTCGGGCGGATTACGAAAGCGACGAGGCAATTTTGACGCAATTTATTTCGTCCGTATAGACGCCGTTATTGAGTTTTAAATGGAATACTTTCGTTCTGTGTAAACTGTCAAAAAAAGAGAGAGATGTTAATAACATATACGTGAATACGTGCGCGCCGCGGTTCAATCGACGATGGAATTTGGAGGAATATATATTTTTTTACTGGAGATTATCGCGAAATGTTAGAAACTTCTAAAACTTCAACATGCCCACCGGCACAATCTGTGAACTCCTCTATAAATCAATACCCATATTAAAAATTAGATCTTTGAAATAAAAAACATGAAAAAGACTTTCGATTTTCTTGAAGACGAAATAGATCTTGAAAGTTTAGCTAAAGTTGAATTGAAGAACAGACCGAGATGAAAATGATCCCAAAATCAACACATATTGAAGCTATAGGAAATGCTAACTGCACCTGCATAATTCAATCCCCCCCCCTCCCCTCCCACCTCAAAAACAGATTTTTAAATATTTGAAGGAAAGGAGATTGTAAAACAATTCCAAAGTTCAGAGGTCTCAAATTCAAACTCCATCAGAAAGGAGCAGATATTTGAACGTATTTCATCATCTCATAATCCTCTCCTCTCGCTCTCAGCTCTCCACGAATGAAGATTCAAATTAGAAAATTGAGGGGTCCGTCGAATAAATCCTCTCCTTCTGGATAGACTCTGAAATATTTCAAATACAGGAGCTAACCTGTCTCCTCTAGAGACACATGTTTGCTTCTGCGTAATATATCGATGTATCGATCATATTGAATCGATTCTACCCATTATATCAACTCTTAATGCGTCCATCTTCGTCATGATGACTTCATAGCCAGTATTTACTCGTTTAGTCCAAACCTAGTATTCAATTAGTTATGCTGAAATGCCCTCTCGCTTTACTCATTCACCTGAACAGCCTAATAAGGATATAAAACTAGTACATACAGGCCTATGACGTCATACGACACCCCGCCTTCTGTCTCTCTCCCTCTGCTCCTAGTTTACTTTCTATCATTAGGAATGACGTTGGGCTAAGCAGCTGAGCCTAGTGTAGTCATGTATATTAAAGGAAAAAATAATGAGAAGCAGAGGTCGCAATTTTTCCAAATTCTAAAAGTTAAATCTAGAATACTGTAAGTCGGTATGGGAGCAGAGTGGGTTGGTTGGCCAGTCCCTATAGTATATTGTATGTCAGACCTAGTAAAGCCTAGTATGCTGTATGTTAGGCCTAGTATAACGCAGGCGAAGGATATAGATAGGTCTGGAACCAACGAGGGTTGGAATTTCTCCTAGTCTGTAAAGTAGGTCAAAGTATTTCTTGACGATCATCCCACGGTAGTCACTGTCAAAAAAAGGCTATGATAGGCCTGTTACAGAACAAGCTAGGAGATCAAACACCTAGTATAGGCCTAGTAAAGCCTAGTTTAATAAAGACAGCAAAGGAAGATATTATAGCCCAGTATAGCCTAGTATACTGTAGTATAAAGGAAGTAGTTGGGTCGAAATTTTTTCCAAGTCTCTGAAGTAGGTCGGGGTCCCTGACTACGTCATCAAACGCGATAGAAGACTGAAAAATTTTCGGGCCGATTTTGACAAGGAGCCTGTTTTATCGGGGGGGGGGGCGGAAAAAATATCCACCGGGCGACCGGCCGATGAAGCTTGGAGGTCGAAAATTTCCCGAGTTCACCTTCTATTGCACAGGTACTAGATTGATGGATGTTTGGTCCTCGAAAAAGAATACAAATTTTGCGTTGAATAAAAATTTCTTGTGCTCAAGGGCAAAGCACCCCAGTCGTTAAAAGGGTCGATACTTTTCTCCTGATTGTCATAGGCTGATCAAGGGAAAAGTACCTCAGTTACGCGTATAAGAGACACCTTTCTCCTGATCGTTATCAATAAATCAGTTCAAGCCCGTAGTAATCCGTTTTCCAGGCAGTGCTGCCAGCAAATCCACAGCCACCATTATTTTCTCAAATCCTCTCAAATGCCTAAAAAGAATTTCTACACTTTCAACCGTCCAGCAATAACGATCAAGAGAAAGGTATCTCTCGAAACAGTATCTGAGGTACTTTTCCCTAGATCGACTCAATATTACGAAAAGATTTATCATCCCATAATGATCAGGAGAAAGGTATCTCTTGGAACAATACCTGAGGTACTTTTTCCTTGATCGACTCTATGTTACGAGAGAATTTATCATCCTATGACGACCAGGAGAAAAGTATGTCTCATATTGGTGACTAAGGTACTTTTCCCCTGAACACAATAAATCCTTATTTTACGCAAAATCTGTAGAAAAAATAATCTGTAATTTTTTTTCGGGGAGAAAAAATCCGTACATCTGGCAGCACTGTTTCCAGGCCTTGGAAAGATGACGGGTGCAGATTTTTGAAAATATTATCTGCAGCACTGCTATCGTATAAGCTCAGAGATCGGTGTAGCCCCTTCAATTAACTAGATATGCAATGCTTCATACACCAATTGGCATAGCCCCTTCAATGAGGCAGATATGCAACGCCTAAAACACCAGAAGACTCAGAACGCGCTTCTACGTTACCCCATAAAACAGGTTGCTTAACTGCCCTCGTTCCCAGGAGTAGCCCCATCTTTAACCATATAAAATGCTTGAATAAGGAAAAAAGGGATTTTACCAAATGAGAGAAAAGTATTGCTATTAGTATCCATCTTTTATACTCGGGCCGTGTTGACTTCTCTCTGACAATGCTGTAGATAAAGCAGCCAAACAAGCAACTTCATTTCCGGGGTGATTCCGAGACCAATCTTTCTTGTAAAAAACAGTCGAACAACAAAGAAAAATCAAAAATATACTCTTGGTCAACATTTCACCGTCATTCCAGACAAGAGGAAGTCATCTTAGAACGATTAAGAACTAACGCATACTTTCTCGCTCTTCCATTGTTTCCTCATTGCCAGGACGAAAATCCAACCCTAAATCATTAATTGTATACAACCTAAACGATCTGTTGTCAAAATAGCATCTAGCACCAGCTCTGTCGGACGACCAGTCCTCCCCTCTCCCTCTTCTATGTATAACTCGAGGTTAGAACTTTTCCAAGTCTTCGAAGAACGTTATAGGACTCCTGCGCTTTTCTTCCAAATAACGTTTCCCCACGCATCAATTTGGTTTATTCCAAGTTCAACCGAAATACTCAGCTTATAAACAGCCTTACTGCACTTTCCCTTCCAAGTTGTCCTCTCTTTTTCTTTCCATAGCAATTATAAATTGAACACCCATCATCCGCGTAGCACGTTCCAATATTCATTCCCATCTTGCTCTGCTCTATAGTCGTTCTGTGGCCCACTTCATGTACTCCGATGTACGTCGCTGCTGTCTTAAATTCTGCCATTTTGTACATGATCGATTCACCCAAATGTCTTTTCACGACAATCCAACGACAGTACGGAAAAAATTTGTCCAGCTGCTGTCCTCACGACGATCCCTGCAGCATCAGACTACAAACCATACAGAATCAGTATTTGAAGCGATTGAACGTAAAAACGGCGACCGAAGTAACGTCCGATTCGGATACCATTCAAAAGCGATATTATAAATTTTATCAACATGGGAAAACATAATTTATCGAAAATGTAATTTATTATTCACGCTTTTCTTTTCGTTTCTTTTGGAGAGTTCTTCGACTTCCTTCAATATATAACCTACCCATCGATTTTTTTTTTTGCATAAAAAAGAAATTAAAAATACGAATAAACTGGTTGTGTTCGGAGCTTATCAAAACATCTAGAATCCGTTTCGCTTTTTACTCACCCAATAACTGCCTTCAACTACTTTTTGCAGCGAATTTGCCGACGATTTTTAAGAAACGCGTTATCAACAATATTGACAGGAATTGCTAACCTAATATATTATAGTCCGACTGGTGAAATTTAGCGTCCGTATACACCGAACCAGTTAATTTATTGAGCTGATTTTGACGCCGAGGAAAGTGAGATAAGACACTGTGCGCAGCTTCACGTTCGTTGAAGTCTTTATCAATGAAAATTGCTTCCTTTTAACGCACGATGGTGATCGTTCGCTCTGTTAGAGAGGCTAAATAGGTGTATTCATCCAAAATTATAAGTGGCTTTTTATATCGAAATGGTAAAAATATACCGGGATATAATTAGCGATATCGATATAAATGGAAGATATTTTGCAATAATAGAACAAAAATAAGAGAAAACAGCCATGAGAATCACGACGGTTTTTCGATAGTAAAATAAAAAAGACTGATTTTTATTCCAACCATCATCATCATAGTCTGGAAGAAGAACTCTCCCTCCATACTTTCATCTTCATCAATTGGTGATTAGGGGCCTCAAAACTTCTTTGGTAGAGGTCATGGTTAAAAGTCGATCTGTAATTTTGGATAGTTTGCAGGAGAGGGGCAGATCGAATGATACATGCTTACTTCTGAGTTTAAACAGCTCCATAATTTTAGATTTTGTTTCCTAGGCTCGTACATTGAATTAACTTCTTAGGCGCTTTATCCCCGCAAAAATAATTATATTTCGTATTGAGAACTCGCTTGGAGCTCTCTTGGCCTTTGGCGTTCCTGCGTACATAATTTAAATATTGCAAAGAAATGAAATTATTGAAAATTTTAATTAATTGAAATATTTCGTTGTTTATTTTGTTGCAGGTAAATAAGTATTAAAATACTTTGCTAGATATCGAAACTATCGGTATTTGAATTCTATGCCGCTGTACGTAAGTAAAATATAGATTGTTGTCTATCCAAATACGACGGGTTTTATAAAAAGTAACTCTTTCAAGATGGAAAAGATATTTGCTGTGATCTAGAACCATTTCCAGATAACATATCATCATTATAGGTATGACTTTAGGTTCTCAAATGTAAGTGCCTCACTCTCAATCTCTTACATTTGTCTGACATTCTGAAAATACTGTCATACACCGTCCTACCAAGCTTTCTAACTGTTTCTTGTTTGAGGTCTATAACATGTAGCAAAATCAGTAACATGGTATTAGTCACAACTTTATACTCCCATTGAGCAGAAAGTTCCGTAAAGAAATTCAAGTACTTCCTATTTACGATACGTGTGTGCGTCCGGAAAATCTCACATGTCGGAAAGTTAGCCGTTTTAATTAGAGGATAGGAATGCGAAACGACTTGTACGAATCGTTAACACCTGTCGAGAATCACTTGTTGCGTATAAACGTATATATAGAAACCTACGAGCCTTTTCATTTTGTTTTTTTTTTCTCTCTTTTTGATAAAAATGCATGCGTAGGGTAATTAGAGCTATAGTGAGTTTCCAACGATGGAAGGCGAAATAAAACGAAGATGGAATGATAAGCGAATTAAGCATCAAAGAAAAAGAAAAGAAAAAAAAAAAAACTTGGAGGAAGGAGTAGGATAACAATATGTTGCGGCCCACATTTTCATCTTTCTCATTTTCATCAAGTAAAGTCTCTGGAGTAAAACGAAGACAGGGTTATTATTTCAACTTCGGGCGTACAACCGCAAAATGGCGAACGATTTCTATTGGAATGCGTTTAGCTGTATACCTATTTATTTCATGTGAAAGTATAATGTATACGAGCTGGATGTAGCCCGCAAAAACAAAATAAAAAATAGGCGTACCCCTATCGTCTATAGATGTACGATGTTTAGTGAATGCTTCAAAAAAATAAAGATGGAGCTGACCGTGTTACCCTAATCCGCTAACATTGCCGGCTAATTTGCTTTAAATGTGACTACCGATGTGCGTTGCATTTTTCGGCTGTCAAAATCACTATCCGTCCTCGCATCGTAATTGAAAAGGCGCTTATTTCAAGACAAGAATTTCAACCCATCCTATACGAACGTATGCTGGGAATCTACAATGTCCATTCCGCAAGGAATCATTCTCGTACTTCGAAAATTTCTCTATCTACCGCATGAACTTCATCCCGTACTCTTTCACCCATCTTATAACTGCATGCGAGCTTTTTTTTCAGCGAGAAACTCGCTATTCGTTTTATGGAGGGAGGGGGGGGGGTGTGTCCCAGAAAATATCTACGAAAACATCCACGTTTAACTATTAAGACGTTATCGTTTCTGGGAAAATGTCTAGGAATTCTGATTTCGATGACGTCATCAACTTGAGTTAGGTTACATGACAACCACAAAAAACGTCCGCGTTCGACTTTCTTACACTAGATTCATTAGAAAAGGTCTGGACTTCAAGAGATGAAGGGAACAAGTATAAGACTAGCTTTTTCCCCCGGGCCCGCGAAGCTTATATCGTCGTATGCTCGTGAAGGTGTGAGATCGGGAGTTTCTGGATCAATTTTTGCATGTTGGGAACGGCCGATGTGACCCAGAACCCAAATAGAAGTCATCGACGATTGGGTAGGGGATGCAAAGAGGGAGAGGAATTAATTAGATAGCAAGACGTAGTTGAGTCCGGTAGGAACACTAAGTAAGTTGTAACAGACAGGGATTGATAGCGTTCAACTCAGCACTGAGTTTCCTAAGCGGTTAGCCCTAATTTTCTCATGATTGTCAATGTCAACAGTTCTTTAAAAAAACCTCCTTAAATACCATATTATACTGCTCAAAATTAAAGCTCAAATATATTTCGCAGAGATCAGATTTAGAGCATTTCAAAAGAAGTGCAGGTTTACCTGTGACACTACCCGATGGGCATTTAGTACGTAATTCTCCTTTACACTTCTTTGTAGAAAAATAATCCGTAAGTAGATCCAGCGGTGAAGAGTTTCGACTGGTTTTTGGAAATTATAATCAATTTCAACCCCTACCATACTTTCTATAGATTCACGCCTTTATATTCAGGCCTTTGATGCACTTAGATCTTGGGATCAACAAAATTCCGATTCTCTCGATACT
Organism: Aspidiotus destructor; assembly: GCA_035079395.1. Lineage (NCBI taxonomy): Eukaryota > Metazoa > Arthropoda > Insecta > Hemiptera > Diaspididae > Aspidiotus > Aspidiotus destructor. The sequence continues at coordinate 2,700,209 of JAVHKZ010000004.1, read as the reverse complement.
TATACACCTCAAATTCTCCTTGACACTATGATCCCGGGACTTAGAAAAATCTGAACCTTTGAATAACTTCGACACCTCATTCCCGAACCAATTTTTGGAATCAAGCGAGTTTGCTGTACCAGTAGTAGAAGAAGGTGACAATATAGTTCAAACTATCGAGAGAGACGGGGGGAAGACGGGTAGTTCGATCCGATTGCGGTAGCACGCCCCCCCCCTTTCGCTAGATTGATCTCCTCCCTGATGAATCATGTGGACCGTTGATTTCGGGTTGAAAGTCGACCAAAAATCGACCGAGAATTAATTTTTTTCAAAGTCTTGGTCGAGATCGCGTCGATATATCGTTAAAACCGACCTTACGCCGACGTCGACAACCGATCGATTTCGAGACGACAAATATCGACTTCATGTCGACTCATTTGTCACGTCAATTCAATACCGAGTCAATATTCCCAAATTTTTGTCGACCCAAAATCGACTGCTCTGTAGGATCGATTTTGAGTCGACTTCTAGTCGATATGCGGTCGATTTTGGGTCGAAATTGGCGGAACTAAGTCGACTCAAAATCGACATCGATTTAGTCGACATATCGGGTCGATTTCGAGTCGATTTTAAGTCGATATGATTCAACGGGTCTTCTTCTCCTTGGGCCAATAATTCCAGCATGCTGATCCATGGCGTCTGGGCATCACCTTAGCTGAGGATAAGAACAATGGATCAAACTGATCCATAGGATTAGGCGGGCACTGTGACCGTAGGACTAGATAGTGAAAATTTCAACGTTCCCGATACCCCTTTGTAGGACTCCCCCTAAGTTTAGAGTGATGGATTTTTTTCTCTTCTACTAGTACATAGCCTAGTAATTCATACTGGTATATCGACCTATGACTTAGGGAAAGAAAACTTCGAGGAAATAGGATAGGATGCTAGCCTAGTCCAATCACTTGAATTCTTCTGTTGCCAATATAATGCCTAGTGTACCAACCTCGCTTCTTCTACTCTTTCCCTGTCTTCAACGATCTCCTGGAACGATATTAGAGTTTTCCAGAAACATTTCCCGTCCCAAAAACTAATAAGATACGAGACTTGATTTCTATCGACAGAACGTCGCATCGCAAAGAGATTGCTTATCAATTTTCCAAATTCTCCCTCGCTTCACTCTCTACTGAAAACTACTAGTTTCTAAGGTTATCACGGAATGACACAACCGCATGCATATTCAATTCATGAATCAATTATTGCTAATTGCCAGGCTTGGATCCAGAACTTCACTATGCGGGAGGGGGGGGGGGGGGTGACTCACGCCAGGGATTCCGCGCGTAAACATTTTTCCCCCTCCTCCCCTCGAAAGACCTTTCCCAACCCTCTGAATTCCTCAACGTGAAGTTTTTTTTTGTGTAATTTAGGGATGGGAGGGATCCTCCATCCTCCCTCCCCTCGTGGATCCACACCTGATCGCTAATTGAGAAACTCAGCTTTTGTAAAGAACTATTCACTCCTGTTTTCTTACTACTTACCTGGCGTTCTCTCAATCTCAACAACATTATACTATCGGGCTCACTTTCCTCCCTCCAATCTTCAAGAGCTACCCACTCGAACAACCTCACAAGGCATCCACGTATCCAATCATCATCCATTATCTGGATACCGGGTCACATCGAGCATCCCCAACATGCAAAAATTTATCCCTACTCGCTCATCAAAATCACTGACCTCGCATCTTCCTCAGTATGCTACTTCAAAACTATATTATCGTTCCTTAATTCGAGATTCTTTGAATCACATACGTGGAATACCCGACCTCGCAAAAAACTTGGAACAATTAAAAGTAAACTCACCCCTTGATCTTCCTCAAACCTTAACTCGAAGTCATTTTATGCCGCCTCAAGATTGGCCGCACCTGATTCACGCCTCCTTTTCATCTCCTTGATTTCCGCAGCCCTCCGCCGTATAATTACTGATATGCAGATAACTGGACAGCCTATCACCTTTTCTCATGACTCATGTCCTGCTCTCCAAAACCAATATACTTATTAACATGCCCTCACTTATAGGTATCCCCGCCTTACGTATCAACTCTGACAAGGTATTCAACACCCTCAACTACCTTCACCTCCTAATTTTTGCCTTTGAATTTCTACATCAATGCATTTTAATTTTGCCATGTCTTTTGTATCATTTTGTGTCTTGTATATGCGGTCAAGTCTCATGAATTTAAAAGTATTGTCAATGAGTCATTCTATGGTACCCAGTACTGAGTGGTCATCTCCGCGATGATTAATTCTTTCCGATTTTCGAGTCCGTTACTCTGAAGAGTCGTGCTCACGCAAATTCATAATGTATACGAAAGTAGACTACATATATTACTGAGGTATACCTATAATGCCCGTTAAAAAGATACCATAAGTGTGTTCAGCGTCTTTGTGTAGCGCTCGAATCATTTATCAGCGGGATTTTCCTCCTCTATAATGTTGGTCGTCAAATTGATTCTTCTTATAATCATACATTTAATCTCAGTACTCCGGACAAACAAGAGCGACTGTGAATTTCCGCTTCGACAGCTGGAATGAAGATTTAAATATGACGATATCGTCACGCAGGTCAGATGGACAACTGAGCGCGAGTATGAACCAAGATGGGTCTATTACAGATAGCCTGGTGATTGCGTATAAACTGCGTGGAGTCGCGTGAAGCGGTATTGACTCAACGCATGCATACGAACGAAGTCAAAACTAGAAACTTCATTTCGGCTGGAGTACGGATTGAGGAGAAATTTCACAATTAGAGAGAGGAAAGTGGCTCCTTCTGGAATTTTATCAGTCCTGCGAATGTCGATAAGATCACGCTTCGATTCCGGAAGGAACTGGTTTCTTTGATGCCGCTCTGAATGTCATCGAAATCGACCATCTTCGTGCACATTCCCAAGTTTTTCGATGCAGAAAAGTTTGCTAGAGCGAGAGGCTCGTCATTGCGTTGAGAAACTCCCGACATTTACGGTACAACTCGTCCGCGTGTGATGATTCAGTTCCGCGTAAACGCCATCGGAATTCAATTCGAACAGTATACTTCCAATAAATAACTCCCACTTGACTCGCGTTGCAGCGCTGAACGCGTTTAATTCATCTGGGTGCTGAAACTGACCGTCCGACCTACTTGAGCGCGTACGAACAATAAATTTTAGCAGTCTTAAGTATAAAATTTCCATCTGTCGAAACGGCTTACCTACCAGTCGTAAAGTTCACGTAGAAAGAAATCGATCAGCTATACCTGTACAAGTACTATGCAAAAAGACTTTACGAATATTGCGAGGTGCGAATAATTTTTCCGTGTACTCCACCTTTTGGTACGGTTTTATGCCGGGGGCTTCTGGTTTTCAACGCGTAAATGACGTCGCGTAAGAATCGATATTTTGCGATCTTTCCTAGAATATAAATAATCGGGCGCACACAGCCTACGAAGAATACGGTTATCCGATTTACAAAAAATCTGGATAGGTCTACATATTATACGAAATTTCTATGTTATTTTTTGAAAATATATTACGAGAACTTGTATATTATATACTCGTACATTCACAGACTATACGCTGTATATGAACTCGCTTTGGTAATATAATTTATAGGCCTTACCATGGGAGTGGTTTTATCGATGAACCTAATTCGAAATTCAGGCCTTCGTAAACACGTTACCGGCACTTTGAATATTTCTACTATATATGCAGCAGCTCTACCGATACCTAAAATAGATGCCCACGTTTTTTTTTTTTTTTTCTTTCTTTTGGTGAAACCAAATGCTCGTAGCTTTCGAAGTTCGTATACCGGTACTTTGAATACGCTGTCATTCCCACCGATACAAGCTGTATCCGATATATTTGACTAGTTGTCGACTAGAGTAATAAAAATCTTACTCAAATTACTCGTTCGAAAGGATTTTGGAAGTTGATTTGACAAACGTATACCGAGATGTACCGATATAATATGGGCATTCTATATCTCCGTGGTATTATTTATTCGCACTCCACCTTCCTCTTTTACTCGAGAAGAGCTGTGTTTGGTTCTCTCGAGTTCTCATATTCAGAGCATAATTTGGTTGATGGATCGTACCTTTCAATTAGCGCGATTTCGGTTAAGAATTTTTCTAGCGCAATTCAGGCGAATTTGTAAACAAGTCATTTTTTTTTTACTTCATTCATGTTGATTTGGAAAACCTCTTCAAAGTAGTCTCTTTGGGGTTCTTGCCTGTGCAAGTCGAGAGTCCTTATGCATTCCCAAAGAAATATTATTCATGCGCCATAGTATACGAGTCTCTTGGTGTTTTTAAAAAAATTGGTATTGCTTTCGCCTGCGAAAACTTTTTTCTACTTTGAAATCTAGAAACCAAGAGGTCCGCACCTTCTTGTTCTCCTCTCAGAGATTTGGTTCCTTTTTGCCTTTCAATGATACACGCGGTAGGTAATTACCATTATTGAGGTATCGAGAAGGGTGAAGAAAATGAGAATTTTTTTCGAAGACTGAACAGAATCAATAAACTCGCCAGGAACTGTAGAGAGATTTGAAAAATGCTATGCAAAAATGAAAAAATAAGTATCTCCAGTCGTGACGTCACACCGTATATTTCGGTAGGAAACTTCTTCTTTTTGCGGATTCGAAGGGGCTTTTGGCTTGCCGAAGCAAGATCTTCAAGTTTTGACATGTTTCATGTCTTTGTTCTGGGCTCATCCTCATGGGAATTTTTCCCTGTGGCAGTGATTCTCAAATCTGCGAGTTCGAGGGTTCCCTCCCCCTCGAAAGGGACTTCAAAAAATTTCGAGAAAGATCTCTCAGGAGTGATTCTGAAATCTGCGATCCGAGCCCCCCCCCTCTCTCTCTGAAGTGGTTATCCGAATATAATGAAAGGGCGTAGGCCAGATTTATACTAGGCTAAGAAAACTCCGAGAGCCATTATGAAGCTATTAGCTAGTGAGGTCATAAGTTCGGTGACGTCATAATGTCGTCAATCCTGGTCCACTTACAACACTAAGAGCAAACTTCTCCAAAATCCGAGCCCCTCTCCGCAGTAGTTCTAGCCTAGCCTAATATGCGGGGCGAACGAGCGGAAAGTCAATAGCCTAAGATATTCTAAAGTAGACTTACTGATTCTAGCTTTATACTAGGATTATACTCGTCTTCATCAAGACTTATACTAGACCAAGGAGGGAGGCGGAGCGAGTAAGCCCTCCAACAGCCAACTCGTCCCCAGAAGTCACTAGCTACTAAAAAAGACATGAAACAGGATCTTTATTCATTTGGCTCTGCCAGAAAATATTTATGTGACCTGTTCCAAGATAAGGGCTATTAGCATCAAGGACCTGTTCCAGGGAAAGGATAGCTGTGCTGCCAGATGATCTTTTCAAAAATCCGTATCCGTCATTTTTCCCAAGACCTAAAGACAGTTTTTGATGGACTTTGACTGATTCATCAATACCGATCAGGAGAAAGGTATCTCGTGTAATATTGACTAAGATACTTTTACCTTGATCGGCTCGATGTTACGGGAGACAGTATAGCCTCAGACTATAACGATCAAGAGAAAAGTATCTCTCATATTCGAGTCTAAGGTACTTTTCCCTTGAGCGCAAGAAGTCTGTATTTTACGCTAAATCTGTAGAAAACCTGTATCTTTTTCGAGGACCGAAAATCCGTAGATCTGGCAGCATTGAAGGGTAGCAATTAGATTCCGTTTTTGCCCTCCTGGGAGACTTACGTTTTGCTGCTAATTGCCCTTATCTTAGAACAGGTCACAATGTCACTACTTCGCCTCCTCTGGTTCTCTTACCTCTCGGAACTATTTCATCTTTCACGCGCTATTATTTTTATTTTCACAATATCTTTCAAGTTTCTGGACAGTTCTGGCAAATTTTATTCTTGTGCAACATTTTTCGAATTTAATTTGCGCCCCTATTCACCTTCTACGACTTTCCTGATGCGAGTTATGGACCAAAATGGACCAAAAATTGACCGATTTGCCAAAATTCTCAAAAATAAGAAATCGTTTCAACTTCCGTTTTCTATTTGATTTGAAAGTAAAATTCAATGCTGATTCCATAATAAGTACCTGAATATTTTCTAAGTTGCGATCTGATGATGTCATAGAGAAGTCCCTTTGACGTTACACACCAGTCTCTGTGCCGTCACGATCTAATGACGTCATAGAACAATCCCTAGCTTGGAGGTCATAATTTTAACAAGGAACCTACTCTACAGGAGAAGGAGGGGGGGAGTGATTTTTCAGAATTTGGCGAGCGCCGTATGGTGTTCAGCAAGAAATGCAAATCGGAAAAAATGGTCCACATTCAACCCGTATTGCCAGTCTTGTCAGTTCAATTTTGATGAGAAAAGGAAACATTTTTAAATTGTCGCTGATACTATCTCCGTTTTTCCATCGTTAGTACAGATGGTCTATCCTTAGTTCACAACACTAATTCCCTCAAGACTACAAATACAAATCGACGCAACCGGTCGATAGAAAAATTTGGAGAAGTCAACTCGAAATCGACCTGACAACGACGCGCCGTTGACGTGAGGTCGATTTCAACATCATAATGACTCAATTTCGACCAAAAATTCTCGGACGGTTCGACGTCGATTATCAGTCGACGATGCGGGTCCTTATTGGGTACGAGAGTTGGAAATTGATCGCTAGTTTTTACCTTACTTCAATTTTGCCCCGAATCACTAAAAATCAAAGAAGGGAAGATGTTTTCTTACAAGAGTACATTATAACTCTAACTCTTGGAAAAAAAAGGCAATGAAATTCAGGTCGACCAAAGGAATAGAAGAGATACACGATATGTAAGGTAGAAAGTAAAACAAGAAACCTTGATTGATAATGAGCGGATCCATAATTGGCTTGTTGCCCTTGTTAGGATCGCGTTACTGTTCTGCATAACCCATATATACTTTGCATGAACGTGGAAATACTCTTTCTCTAACGACGTTTCTAACTGTCGTACAGATGGGTGGAGATAAAATCAGTGTTTTATACGTCGCGTCGAACGGTTCGACTAATGTGATATTCGCTAATACGTTAAAATTAATAAGTAATAATAATGGTAAAATAAAAATAATTACATGAAAACAACAATAATAATTATAATAAGTACTACAATTATGATAACTTGAGAAATAAAAATGTGAAGATCATCTTACGATGATCACAGTTCAAATACAAAGTGTGCAGATCTCCGTCGTCATTATCTTTTAGGGCTGTATTTAGAAGATGATTGTGAGAGAACTTTCAAAAAAGATAAGCTTGATTCTTTTCTCTCTTTCGATCTTTTTCCCTGTCTACTACTCCCATTGATATTACTTTACAAACTGAGAGTATAAAGGACTCAACTTTAATACTCATTTCCTCTTCGAGAAGACACATTTTTCGTAGATTGAGACGTTCTATCAGTTTTGACGCAAAAAGCATCGGAGAAACTTTGATCGGCATTTGAGGCACGGAATCGCTGTTCCGTAGAACGGTACTAATTCCTGTACAGTTATTGAGGGGAGGGGGTGTAGGAAGTATATAATCTCAGTCATATAGATATGATCCGCCTTTAAGGAACATCGTAATCTCGTTTTTTTATCAGACCGTTCCAAGTTTTTGCCCATGTGCGTGTGATTTCGTATGTACGCTCGAACGCTGGCAGCGCTTTAAACTGTTTTTTCTTTCTTTTAGTCTCTTTTTCTGCTGCGAGTATGCATACAAGCGCCCTGCATCGTATAAAAAGTGCATACATCTTACATTGCTGAACAAGAAATCTTAAGTATTTTAATAGTCCTTAATAAGCGGGTTCGGAATCTACAGCGCGTTAAAACGAAGACATATTCTTTCTATATCAAACAACAATGAATAAGAATGCGGTTTTGATAGAATTTTAACCGGAGGTTAGAAAAACAAATGAGGGGGAAAAAAAGTTCGTGAATATATTATTGCTTGCATAAAACTGAAATATGCAATAGAAAATGCGGCGACGGGAAGAAAAATGAAAATCAGATTCGAGAAAATTTCTGATGGTCATGCGCGTTCGTGTGCCGCACGATGAACACGAACCGAGATTGATTTAGGTCGATCATACCGCTCGAATACTGGATATATGCGGCACCCAGAACTCCTCCCATTCACTTGCGCATTCATCAGTATTGTAGCTGTATACACGAGGATGGCGCGTTGCGATTGTCGAGATTAGAACACCTACAAAATAAGACCAGAAGTGGATAAGCAGCGAAGGCTTACACGAGTTGAGATACGATCGAACTATACGCGTTGTTCGCAAATTTTATAGGTATGTACGAAAGGGAAGAGAACGATCATAAATAGATAATTTATACAAACGAAGCTGCTTCGAATTACCTCCGAGGCTGAGGGTAATAAAAAATAGGAATTCAAGTTCATACGTGCCGATTTTCTAGATACATAAAGTTTTAAAGGTAAGTAATTGACCTAGAGAGAGAGCTTGATAAGTTGTAGGGGTATGGAACTTTAGAATATGTACGAGTAGTGTTTCGATATCATGTGAACGTTGGCAATTCGTTAGGTACTCGGAGTACATTATTACTGAAAGGGTGCAGAATGGTGTTTGAGTTATGAGAAACGAGCTTGCGGGGAAGGAAGTTTGTTCTTCCAGAAAGCGAGTACATCTGCCAAGAGCTACATCTACGAAGAACTCTGCGACAACTTGTATTCTCAATTTGTTCTTTTCGTTGATGTTAACCCTCTTTTTTATCCTTCCAATTTTACTACTTCTCGATCCCTCTCTTTCAGGAGTTTTCAAGCTGTGGAACTGGCTGCAACAACGTTGCGCCAGCAGTACAGGAATACCTGTGCAAACGCCACACATTACAAATTGTCCAACTACCACGATTGCGAACTTTAAGAGGCGAGCGCGTCCACGTATGACTTTAATGACGTTATCATTTCCGAAAAAATGACCTTGATGATGATGGAGGAGGGATTTGAAAAAATTTAGACTCACAAGTTATTAGTTACGTACTCAGACAAACCTTACCCTAAGTCGAGTTGGTAAAAACTGGCTTTGATATGAAGGCCCATTTTAGGCGGAGGATGTTGGTTATGATGTTTGAACCACGGTCTCTTACATATTATTCAGTCACAAGGTCAAAACTTTTTCGAGTCCTTCAATAGGTGCACCTCGAAGGCTGAAATTTTGACAGTTTTATGCAGAATGACCCGAAAATTTTCATCGTTTATCATCCTTCGTTCCCGAAAAGAATTTTCGGAGAAAAGGTCTCTTCGATTCTCTTGGAGGACTTCTCCAAGTTTAGATAAATGACGCCGATTTGGTGTCAACATCGAGTCATTTACATTGTCGACCAAGAATCGACGGTCGACGTATGTTGATGATGGCACAAGCAGATTCAACGATTGATGATAATCTTCTTAAAATGGCTTTTTGCTTTTCACATTCTTATAAGTATGGTAGATTGGCAGGTGGTGGCACTCGCTGGTCTTCTAGTCCACGTTCTCAGTAATCAGCACGGAGCAAGGAAAGAAGAAAGAAAAAACAATCATGCAAATTGATTTCGTGCTCATGAAATTCAGTTAATAAAGAGTTGCAGCTGAGTGGCTGATAGGCTGGCACTGCTCAAGTCATAAGAAGTGGTGGCCTCATTGACTGGCTTTTTGACTGCGTCGCACTCCCATGACAGACTTTGCAACTGACTCAAAAGCCAATGAAAACATGACTTAAACTTTGACTTCAGCTTCGACAGGCTTAGACTTTGCAGCCCTGCCCTTGAGGCGTTCTATGTGTTTGATGAGTTTGCTACTCGCAGACATAAAGCGTAGTCATAATTATACAACGAGGGCCTTTGAGAATCTTAATTGATGTTTGAGCAGTGCAGCTATGGTCGAATTTACGCAACGTTGACGTCGATCTTCCGTCGATATGAAAATCTGATACCAGAAGTCGACTCATTTTTGAATTCAATCTTGAAACCTCATCAAATTGGGCACGTAATGTCAAAATTGAATGCAAGTTTTCAGGTCAAACGGGAGTCGACTCCATTTCAAAGTCGACGATAGGCGGGCGATTTTGAGCCAACTTCCACTCATTTTGTTACGATTTGTGGTCGATATTGGGCGGAGGTAAATCGACTCAAAATTTCATCTAGTTCAGTTGTTTGTCGTTGAGCAATATCGTAGGACGCCTTCAGAAGACGATTGGTCATTAAAGTATGGTATCATGTGTATCTCAGTCAATTCCTCCACCCTTCCATAATTTGAAAAGTTGTTCTAATTAGGATTCTAAAACAATCGCTGCTTAAACCAAATAGTTTTTTTACACGTTGCATTGTTCTCTAGACGTCTCTCGATTATACTGTTTGGATTAATTCTTCAGCCTCTGCATCGACTCCGATGATCGTGAAGCGTGCGTGCCCCTTGTAAAATATTTACACATTCACAAATGATTCTGCGTTCATAAATTACGCACGCCTCGTTTTAATAACCGCGATATTGTAGAGAGATCTCTATACACGCATTGTATGCGCATGAATTTGAGTTGGCATCCAAGGTAGGAAAAAGCACAATTTATGACAACAATCACAATCTCGGTGATCTACTGTACATGTTCGAAATTCGTTTCAAAGAATATTATTGTCCGAGAATTGTGCGATCACGGTGCACGCGTACTTATATGTGCGCGCGCGAAGAGATTACGTGAAAAATAAAAGACCTGTAATTTGCAAGATTCAAATCAGCATACCCTCGAGGCGATCAGCGAAACAACGAAGTCAATATGAAATAGACACATCCGTTAAATCGTGCTTTCTTTCATTTTCTTTTGTATCCGATATCCATTTTTACACACTTTTCAGTTCGCATATCCATGTAAAAATTTGTATCTCGCTATTTGTAAATGTAAATTCATAGTAATGGATCACGATTTGGAATCAGTTCGCCATCCAGAGGTATTGAATTTTCGATCACTCAATTCAGCGAGTGAGAGGTTAGAACTTCATCATTCTCGTCCAATCGAGATGAATAAATGATTATTTTGAAGTCAAAAATGTCCTTCAATTCTGTCAACAGAGTCGACTCTCACCTGTAGCCTCTCCGCTCTTTTCTGAAACATTTCAGTGCGTCTTTTCACATTAACTAGTTGTTAACTCCGTAAAAATGAAAAGCTAACTCGTTAAAGAAATTTCAATATTCATCGTGGCCAGCCTCCGTGGTGCATACCGACTTTGCATCTTATAATGAACAACCGCAAAATGCAGTCATGTCATTTGAAAAAAAAAAAAGTATGCAGTCTTCCCTTATTTTATTCGCTCACTAGTTTCGGTAAGGTTATTTGTTGTGCGTATACAGTATATACATCTACTTATTCAGTCAGCGGCGACTACTTCCATCTCATGTTTCAAAGACATCCGGCGCATCATCTTGGCTGTGAATTTGCCAACTGCCTCAACTGATGCACGCATGCGCAAACCCTTTAGCAAACGCTGGTCGATATTACGCATTATAATTTTAATTATATTTTTTCTGACTCACTTTGTCTATCTTTTTTTTTTCTCTATCGTACATCTCTCGCTTCCCTTACCATCATATTTTTCCGACCACAATTGTTATTAAGAAAATTAGGCATCATCGGAGAATAGCGTCGGTCGGATATAGGAGCACTTGAGCTATTCATACGTGCTCCGATATGTATATATGCAACTAACGGCGAACAATAGGACGGTTTTGGAGGGGAAAAATTTTTTTGAAGCAATATCACCGCAATAGCCTTCGGCCTTTTCGTACACTTTCGAGACAATTCGTTCTCACAATCATATGGATATAACAACATTATACAGCACTACGTTTCCTCTACCATCGAAGCACGAAGTAGACAAAAAGAATGAGAATAAAAAAAAAATGTCTTCTATGAATGTCGTTCAATTCGCTAATATATTTTTAATTATGAGTACGACTGTCCCATGAAAGTGCCGCATTGTATTCTATATACTACAGCCGAAGGCGTCCACCTTATACTACATGCCCCAAATCGTCTATCGAAAGTTAATTACGTATGGACAAGGAGTTTTGATTGAATTCCTTCAAGTCCGGTTAAAATCGATTTTCAAAAGAATGCCTAGTTCGGTGCTGCGCAAATTTCTTTCAAAAGAAGTTCGAGTTGAAGGTAACCGAAGAAGAGCGAATAGAACATCAACAGCATCTCTTTTATAACTTGATTACGAGCAAGCTGACGCGACGCGATGGCGAATTAGGGGGCCGCCGTGAATCGACGACGTTTCTACGAAAGAATAAAAGTAGTGATGCGAGTTCGAGTACACAGATCAGTCAAAGAATGCAGTACGATACATATAGACATATACATGCAAGGAAGACGTGCAACAGAGCCGTACGATGTACATACATATAATAATTACGAGAATTTATGGTACACGGAATTTGCGCATGCGTTCTTCGACAATACTCAGCGGTCTGGAATGTCTCGAGATAAGACAGGGTTGAAAGTACATAAAAGTTCTCCTTCGATCAGCGTATAGCGCGCATATTTTTCTCGATCTAGTCTCACAGAGATGCGTATTGCATTGTGATGCATCGTGCTCAACCCTAATTAATCTTACGTTACCCACCGAACATACCGATCGTTGTGATTACCGCCAACCGAAATTCATCATCCCTCGCAGCCTATAAATTACTCATAGCTCGATAACCATAAACGCAAAAAAAGTTTTCAACCACGAACAGCGTACCTACTTCTCAGCTGCAAGATTACAAGATGAACGGACAAGATTAACTAACGCTGAACGCGTCATTGGGACCGCGGCCGTGACCATGCGCTATAAGCTCTGCTTGAGCCGACAAATTTTTGCTTTTATCGGAGATACGTTGAGCATTTTAGAGGAAGAAACTATATTATCTGTAAAGAATGCAGTTACGCTCGTACAAACGCGTTCATGTAGGTAGGTACATTCTCGCAGAAATGTGTACACCTTTAAACATAAAAATTCAACATTTGTGATTGTGCTATTGGTGCATATCAAACTTAGCCTACTCTTTCACCTATCTGATGTACAAGCCTCACGATGAGGGAAGAAGAATAAAAACTGCACGAGTACTTATCAATAAAAGCGATAATTGTATTTGTTCGGTTTGTTCATTCTTTTCTCACTTTTTCCCTTCCTGTTTTCTGGAATAAAGAAATTTATGACGGTAATGTCCCCACACACACACACACACAATGCTATGTAGGCATAGAATTTCCACCTCGTTCTTTATGTAACACTCTGACTAAGAATTTGTTTAGAATTTATTAATCAGTACGGGCGAGTACAGATCGTTTTTTTTCTTCGCACCTCATTCACATGTAAAATAAAAAATTCATCTTGTAACATAGGTACATATAACTTTCATACAAGGGTAAAATGACATTCTTTTGCATTTCAAGAATATCAGAACACGATTATACTAAAAAAAAATGTACCACAATGAAAATAAAGTCGCATTAATTCACGCCATCGGTTAGAATGCAATGCAGCGAACAAATTATTATTAAAAATTGTACGCCTATAATTACTTACATAAAAAAGAAATGAGTTATTTCACTCTTTTCTTCTGCTATATACAAAGAAGAGGGAAAAAAGGCAGAGGAGGAACGTGTACGCACGATATGTTAAATGTACGTAAGAAGTACGCTAAGGCTTTAGCACCATCAGCCTTTAACAAATATGTTAGACGGACTAATTTGTTGTAGAATTATGAGAAATATAAAATTCAGCTATCAGTCTGTCTCGAATATGGCTTCTAGCGACACCTGACCGCTTCAATATAAAAAACCTTTTGATGATAAAAAAAATGAACTCGTAGCTAGAAGGCAAACGAGCGGTATTGTGTTGGTTATATACGTAGGTTGATTTAACGGCTGGAAATACTTGAGAAAACATGTAAAACATGAAGCAAATACAGGCGACTTCTCCAGCACTCGTGCAGCGCCCAACGTTGAGCCGTTCTCCGTGGAATTGATGTATTTACGTACGTAAATATACAGTATATATATAGGCACAGCATCCACGGTCTAGGGCGACGAGTACTTACGTTCGTATATACACGTAAAATGGTTTGATTGAAATCATCTTCCAGCAAACGATTAATGATGAGCAATCAAAATGTAAATAAACGATTTTCTGGGAACGCCTTGTCGTTGAAAGGCGTATAGATATACTTCGAGAAATTCGCATGCTATGACAGTTCCTCGCGGAAATTTATGTTTGCGCTTGATTCCCTTTATCAAACTATAGCATACAGGAAGAAATTCAGCTCGTCGGATGATGTACAGCACTCACTCATGCACATAAGACAAAAAAAATCGAAGGGTCCGGTAGAAGCTGAAATATTCACGCTCTCTTTAGGTAAAAAATTAGAAAAGTATGTGAGAACATGATACAAAGTATTTGCCTCGCCTCAATAGAATTTCTTCGCGTTGCACTATTGACCCCATGTTATGAACTGCTCGTATCGCACAAATCTTACAGCTTTGTTGGGAACGTAACTGATTCTTGTAAAAATAATTATTCCTAAAAAGTTCTTTTACTTTTGCTGCTTCAAAACTGAGGTTACTCAAAAAGTTGGCGTGCGGTGCAAAGATTCCGGTTTTGAGCACAACCTTTTCTTTCTTTCTTTGGATATTTACCTACCCATTTGATATCTAGCCTATGGGTAATCGTTAATCAAGATACTCATTTTTACAAGATTCACTCCTTTGTAAGTCAATGAATAATCTTGAAAATCTCTGGTTCTTGACTCACCTGTACAATCGATACTTCAAAGCATTGCGAACGTCAGCGAAGTATATCTAGATACAATATAAATTCATCAAACGTATACGTATTAAGTAATTGAAAATTCTTCATAGCCTCCCGTTTCATTAATTTTTCCAATCTTACCATTAGGTACTCTTCTTCTGCAACATCATCATAGGTTCTCTCCTACTATTTGGTTCAATCTATCAATAAACAATTCTATATTCTATATGAAAAACATCATGCAGCTGACTTATGTGATGTTGATGAGAATCAAATTATCTCCTGAAAATGAAGCTGAGAGAATCAAACCCAAAGTTAATTTAGGATAACTAATAAATTATCTAGCCTACCTGAATATAACTTGTACTTTTTGGATTATGAAATTTGAAATTTCTGTTGAATGCCGCAGTTGATGAGTTGAGTGTTGTGTAGCTTCTCCATTCATCAAATCTTGAAAGAAATTCATTGTATTCTTTCTCGTTCCTGTTTTTTAAGAAGCAAAACAATATAATATTCTTTTCAAATTTTGTCAACAAATTAGGCTAAAACAAAATGATCTCTTACAGAATATACTGTCTTTATTTTTAAATATTCCTCTTCTACAGTTACTTTTAGATCTGCTTCCTGATTTAATCTTTCTGGTCATTGAATGAAAGTCAAAGTGAAATAATAAAGAATCACTGATAACGTGTAGTTCACTGATCATGACCAAAGGTCATAACCTGGTGACCCATAAATTGTGCCAATCAGATAGAGCGCTTTTTTATATTATTGTTTCTATTTGAATGCTTCAGTGCTTCACTCCTTCACATCATATCTAAAGGTGAGTAGAGAGAAAGAGAAACCAAATCCAAATCAAGAAAAGAGATTCTTTCCTGATCATGGACACAATCCCTTTTTCCTGATTGAATTATGCAAAATCCAAGGTCATTCATTTGGTAGTAGCATTTGGCAGCACTGCTGTACAAAATATAGAATCTGGACGTATCTGCTTATCAACAATCAACAAAAAAAGTTATTTTGTTAAGTGGAAGGAGATCCTTCTATGCAGATTGTAGATAGCAGATACGTCCATTCTATTTTGTATGGCAGAGCAGCCAGCTGTTTATCCCCGTTTCCATGTTTGTTGTGCGTCAAGTATTGTAGCTGAGGGAGAAGGAAGTAAGGAACTTCATTGCTTCAAACTCTTGCTTCAGTTTGGATTATTTTCATTTTGAATCCGGTAGAATGTGAGAATTCTTTTAGTTTTAGTAGATTCTCTGAGACAATCGTTGTAGTAGAATCTTGTGCACAATAATTCAGTATTGAAATGAATTCCAAGAGATGATGAATGGATTGTTAGGAGCGTTGGATCAAAAATTGATGAACAAATTATTTCTCAGGACTCATGGATAGAAGAGAAGGTACTGCGTACAAAAATGTACAAAATAAGGTTCACACACTTATTATTTATACCTACTTTACTGATACGAAAGAAATTTATCATTAAAATTACCTACAGAATTAGAATATTCTTCGAGGAAGTACCTATGTCTGTAGTTTTTGTGCAATATTTGTCTTCCATAGATATCAGCTGAAATGGGTCGATGAGTAGCTGTATCGTATTTTATTTAATAGATACCTACCTATCCTTTACCGTGAAGACATCCGTGGTTGTACGTTTTTATCTGAAGACTGAAAATCTAGAGGAGAAGTTGGTGAAAATGCTTGTCATCTTACTTGTATTGGAAGAATACAACTGGTGGTTTTTTTCTCTCAAATAATAATCTTCCAGTTTTTGGGTTTTCTAGCGTGGTCAAACTCGAAGAATCGACGTACGATTCTGTATGTAAGAGATGTTTACAGGTTAAGCTGCGAACCTGTATTGTGTTATGCGGATCGATCTTGATCGACTTTGTATACACTGAATTTACCACGAGCGCGCTACCATTATAAGCATAGACTATTTACATCGAATCGTTGTAGAATTCTTTCAAAGAAACGATATTAAGGTGAAGAAACGTAATATAAATTACTTTAATCTTCAGTCGACTTTCGCAATAAAATATCTTCCTTTCGCATTTCACCGCGCTTATCATTTCTTCCTCCAATAATATTATGATCTTTTCGTTATAGGGAAAGAATAAAACAAGTATAAGAATATAATAATGCAGATATGCAAAGTGAGTGCACTATATTTCTGGATTCGGAGTAAAATATATGTTCTCGTTGACAGTCCAAAGAAGAGATTTTAAAAAAAGCAAAAAGCCATGAAGGTGTAATCGAAAATTTCTCACTTTTCTATTGGATTTCACGTATGAACTTTGTAACGAACGGTCGAATATCCCATGCTGCATAACGGTTTTAGTGATCATCCGAACCTTAGCGACCATTTAATACACTAGCCATAAAGTATCATTAATGTCAACATTCTTTCGAATTGAATGCAACATCTCTTCTGTATATATTTAATTTTTAATTTTTTTATTCAAGGAAACCAGTTCGAGAAAAATTTAAGCGAACGACAAATGTGAATAATAGAGAGAGATGAAAAAAAAATCGAATAAGCGAATTATGAAGAAAAAAAGCAAAAGAACTAATCCGAGAGTGCATAAATGTGATAACCTTATGTGCGCGCAAATCCATTACGAAAGCGTTCGATCGTATCCGACAATTTCATTCTTCCCTGTTTAATTAATGAACTCGTTTGTAATTTGTATCTACTACACGTAATTACAGCCTAGACGGAGAAAAAAGGTTGAAGGAGCCGATATGTGCGACGATAGACGATTAAAGGAGAAAAAAAAAAGGTAATGAACCAATAGATCGATCTTCATTATAATGTTTCTACAACTCAACTGTATATCTGAGCTCAGTTGATACACACAAAAACTAGTATTTTTCTATGAGGAAATATGTCCACTTTTTTCTCCATTTCTATTGTTTTTTTTTTATTCTTACTCAACCAGTACGCTACCAACTTCTCGGAATGATGTATTTACTGAGATTGCTTGAAAGGAGGAAAAAAACTTGTTACAATGTTAAGTATAGTTGGAAAATGCGAGGTTGCTCCTTGGTAATGAGTCTTTTAAATAGGTAAAGGTAGATAGATCTTGGTACAAGAGTGTGTATTGTTACAAACGTATCTGATTATTACCTTTCAAAAAATTCTTGATATGCAAGGTCCTATTTGATAAATTTTTATAATGCGATTGTCTGATGTCAAAATGTAGTAATACATTAAGAGGCTGTATCGGACATGACGCGATGACTGTATATAACGCGAAACTTTGTCTTTAAAAGGATCGACGTTCTGGTAAGGCCTTCCAAGAACGCTCGGTTTGTTATTTCTATTTTATGTAAGTTCGTTTTCTTGTACTGTAACTTATTAAAATATATACATTGTCAAGTACGCAGTAATGTTAAAGTCTCCACGCTCGCTATTGCCGTTCACGTCATATACTCAAGGTTTGTGTGACCCGGTAATGAGTTCACTGGGCTGATCTAACATTAGAGTGTTGTGTTAAACTGCATTTGGTTCCATCCATACTCGTGCATTCCCATGTCTTAACGGATTCTAATGTCTTCATCGTTGTATGCGAGGAGCATTGAAATCGTAGATGTAGAAGATTTTGGTTCTTCTACGTTCGCGAAGTTCTTTGAGTACCAGTTTCTTGTAGCTATTGCTGCCTCTTTGTAGGCGGAATCATGGAAATAAAAATTTGGGTGGTGATTGATGAAGATAAATTCTAATAAAGACTGAAATAAATGTAGAAATTTAATTGTTGGGCTGCTTATTTTACATAAAATATCGCTCAAAGTAATAAAAAATATGTTTTTTTTTCTCTGTTACAGGTAAATACCTATCTTGTCTTCTAATTCCATCGTTATTCGTGAGTACGTTACGTAAGTAGTGTTATAGTTTTCGGTAAATTTTTGTATGCTTATACCATTGAGGAAGAGCTGGTGTTTTAGGACTCTAAAATTTATATAAACATAAACATAAACTTATGCTGATACTGCTGCAGAATATTAGACTCCACGAGATCAAGTCATTTATTTAAGTTCTCTCTAATTTTCGATTATTGTCTCCTAGGAAAATAATCCGTCGATATTTTCTATTTATTGGTGTGGTAGCTGGACGACAGATTGATGCGAAATTAAAAAAACTATTTAGGTGTATATCCCTCGTCCTATAAGATGGAATAATATTTTCATAAAGCGCTCTTCCAACTTTCTGCCTCGAAACCAAACGCTATATCCCATATAGCCCACGTTGAACGTGTGGGTCACAAGCTAACAAGTTCTGCTCATTTACACTCATAAATCCGACGAATTAGAATATAAGTTTTTATAACTGTTCGTTCCAGTTTTATTATATTGGCAAACTAATATTGTACAATCTAGTGTATTAGGTTTTTTTTTTTTCTTGATCCAAAATCCGTTTTTATCGGTGGGAGACTGTATTTTCAATAGTAATACTTTGACGTTGCTTCGATGGATCAAAACTCGTCAGTTCAGTTTTATTATATCTGACAAGAAAAGTCGGAAAGACGAAAAAATTCTTGCATATCAAATTAAGATTAGGATAGGCGTAAATAGCTATCTCGTTAAGATCATTTTCACCAAATATAGCAAAAACATCATATTATTATGTAGATACTTGTAGGGAGAGCGGGGTCTAATTTGGACCACGCTTATTTCTTCCGTGAAATATTCTTTTATTAAAAGCCACCGGTAAGTAGATATTTTTAGAAACAGGTGTAACAGTAGTATCTCGACATTCTCGATTTGCTTTGTATGCTACATTCGGATTATGTTGTGTGTGTGAAGAGGAATTGAACCACAATTTATTTAAAATTGACACCTACTGTTGTACCTCGGGGTGACTGATGTCGAGCTCAGTTCTTGTGGATTAGAATTTTATGCATATCGCCGGAAACTTCGTAAATTGTCGTGGTATCCTTCAATCTCGGTGAAACGTGAACGAAACATTTCTATCGTTGATAATATAGCAATTTTCCATCCGTAAACTTAAAATTATTTTTCGCCAAAAACAAGAGAAATTTTGCTGTGCAAATGACCGCACATCAATTTTGGCTGTATGTACGCGGACCAATCTTATAATCATTAGTAGAAAACGCCCCCCCTCGATATACGTTGCATTTTACAAAGCGGCTTCTTCCTTAATGTGGATTTCATCGCACAAAGCTGGAATGTAGAAAAACAAGTTTCTAGAAAATACACATAATCGAATCCAAGTCATTTCTGGTCAATCATCAACACATGAAGCGTATATGATATACCGTGCGGATGTACGAGTTGATATGTGTATCTGCCCATCAGCGATGGACTTTACCGTTTAATATTATGCGACCCTACGGATTATTGAAGAGAAGCAGTAGCTGACAAACACCTGCGACGAAAATTAGTCTGTCGGAAGAATCGGTCCCTATAGGAGATTTAATTGAAGGTAGAGTGCAAGGAACTAGTTCGATGTAGAATCGGGTCAATGAATGTGCTCCCGTGTTACGATGATTAGAGAAATATTTGAAATTCTTTACATTCAATATTACATAAGATCGGTGATAGTCGAAATGCATGCTTCATCAACATTTTTTCGGTGAGATACCGTGCTTCGAACGAATTATGGAAACATGGAAAAGTTGAATGATTCTTCGCACTCGGTAGTGGAGTGTAAGATGATGAGTATCATGGTCGCGTCGCCTCTTCGTCTCAGACCGTCCCGGTAGTAATTGAGGGAAATGCCAATTATAGTCGAGACTGTGAACACGTTTCTACTCGATACGTAACACAGAGGGTTTCAGTACCTTCTAACGGCTGACAGATAGCTTTACAATTTCGTAGTGTATTTTCAAAAAGTTGAATGAATGCACGTACAAAGGATTAAACTGCCCAATAAAGAGCAGATGCGTGTGAAGAATTTTTTGTTGGTACGCCAAGGAAAAGAGAAAAGAAAAAGGAGGAAAAGAAGCGGCCGACATATAAGCAGACGGATACATCGTTTAACAATTGACGCGAGGAATAAAGTGTGGAAAATTGAAAATGTAAAAACTTATCGAAGCGAGACAAAGATAAATGAAAAAAAACGGTGACCGTCTCCGATCCGATCGGTAAGGCCGCTCTTAGCTCTTGTCTTGTGTGATAGTTTTTTGTTTTGTTCGGGCGAAAGTGAAAACACTGCGGATCTGAGTAGTTAGGAAGGAATTCGACTCTAATTCGGTGTAACAAAAAGTGTTCTCGAAAATCATTATTCAGAAAATATTTCGTATGTTATTACGATCATTATACAGGATTATTATCATTTTTTATCAATTTACCGGCCGGCATTACGCAAGGGCCACACAAAAAATCTAGACTAAGTATATCGAAAATATGACCGCGAGGTGGGAAAGGAATCTCTAGGTTAGATTTGTATATTTAAGAGAGAGAGAGGGAAGAGGTACATACCTCAAAAAATATGTGAACGAATGACTGTTGCAATGAGCACGATCGAATAGCATGCGAATGATAGCAGCTCTGCTCTTAACTTTCTCGATCGCGAGTTCAAAAACCCTTTCCGTGTTTCACTCTTTCATTTACCAACTGATGTTGGTCCCTTTGTCATCCGCTGTTTCTAGACATTGTCGCCCACAATTCCTATGACAGTTGCAGGATATCCATCTCGCATGTCTTCAATCCCGTCAATTCTCTTGACAGATGAACTCAGCTTTCCTTTCTTGTTAATTTCTGTCTCAAGCTCGCGGTCTCCTCTAGGATCTCGTTCAGCTTATGTTCTACAACATGTTGATCAATACCCAACACCTATTTCTTGCTTCGAGGAATTCCTCCTCCATAATAAGTATGGTGTTTATCGAATTGACCTCTGCGACTGCCTGCTGATGAAATTGACTGTAAGAGGGAATGTTGGAACTCACGAGGACTATTTCCCTCAAAATCTTTTTTCCTTGCACATATCCTTTGTTTGACTCAACATTTGAGTTTTCAAAAATATCGATATTATATCCCTCCGAAGAATGAATGAGTCCTGGAGATTTCGTCTGAATTCGTCGTCATCATTATACTGGTTACCACCTAGAACTCTCTGACTCGTCTTCGCAAACCCTTGCAGCCGCAAAGGGATTTTGAATGAGCTCCCATTGGATAAGGCATGTTTTTTTGTCATTCCTCGTGTGTTTCTTTACTATCGTGGCAGATACCAGAGAATGCTGCAATACCTGTTCATCGTCACCCTATTGAACATTTATAGAAGATACAAAATGAATTAATGAATGAACATCGCGCGAGAGTTGTAATGTAGAAAGAGAGAAGTAAAAATGAAAAGAAACCGGAAAGTGTCTTGTTTCCATTACGACAAAAATTCTAAGTGAGTAATTGAAACACCTAAAATTAAATTCACTTCATCACTGTGAACGAGTGCTGTGCATGTTTCCTCTAGGTACCTATTATAATTTTCGAATTAAAGTTCATGTACTTAGCTATTCTAACAACATTGCAGCACGAATGTACTCGAAGTAATTTTTCGTTTATAGTAGAAAAATGGATTTGTAGTGGTGATGAGAATATACGGAGGAATGAACGAATACGTATTATGTACATGACAACGTATGTATACCGGTGCTCTAATGTGTAATGCTGAAAATGAAGGCAAAAAAATAAAATAAAGCGGAAAAAAGAAAAATATTCATAATAATTATAATGAATGTAAATCCTAATCCGCTTAAGAGGATTATCCAAATGGGGAACAATTCTTCAGTTCTATGTAATGCCAGTGACGGGTGATGGCGTGACGGGCGCGTTTTAAAAACTGCCGAAATACTCGGACGTATCTGACGGCGACGTAACGGAAAATGAATCGACTCATTACCAGCCTACCCATCCAGCGGATACTACAGGTGTGATTGGGAAGATTACCGATGGATGCGGTGATGGCGACGACGATTATTTGAAAATGACTAAGTTAAATCATCGCTTCGTGACCTTCAACTCATTATTAAAAATTTTAGCTCTGCGCCTCTTCATTGCGCTAGAGGTCCGCGTGTCCGGTCGACACATCCAACCCTAAACTAATTAACCATCTTTAATATGTAGAAAACGGACACATATTTACATTCAATGGGTAAAAAGTTACGTGACTTTGGGAAGGAAGAGCGCGCGTGATTTTCATAAAATGAGAAACGCGAATAGAGGCCAAAGCTGCGTTGACGTGTTGTAAGAAATCGAGATTTTAATACGTTATCGAAAAATTTTTTACTCGTAAATTAATTCGGATTCGTTTGTAGGTGTAAATTTCAAATAAGTAGGCCTACTGCGTATACGAGTCGGTACTTTTTAGAATAGCATTTTTTGGTAGGTAGTATCATCAATAATTTAATTATCGGAGAAGTTGCATTTTGGGAAAAAATCTGTCTCATTAATATTCGTTTATGTTAATTTTGTTTTTGTCAGGTACGAAAGAAAAAAACTTCATTATTCGGTCGACTGATTTATCAATCTTCTTTTTACAAGACTCATAATGTATCCACTGCCACAAAATGGGCCTACTTTCGGATGACGATTCGCGCATTAGTTTATGATGTTGTGGGAAAAAAACATATAATACTGTAATTGCCATCGTATAAAAATAATACGACAGCTCATTTATAACCTGGATGAATATTGTTGACCTGTACTGATTCCTTAAATAACATGCAAGGTCGATGGAGTTCGTAAAAATTGACGAAACTTATGGACTATTGGGTAAACACGATGCACGAAGAATGTTCTACTAATATGGATTTACACGACTATTCAGTTTCTTTCGAGTTTTGAAGATAAAGATAGGGCCTAAGGTTGAAATGTGAAGGTAATTTCTGAATAGTATTGAGAAACGAGCGTCTGTAGTACATAGGTACAATGTAGATAAAGTGAGATAAAAGCTGAGAGTGGATGTTCAAAGTGTTAGGAAAGTAGAGTCCTTCGATTTTGAAAGTTTACATCTCTCAAGTTTAATTCCTGTCTATAACAATCTTTTACTGGATTGATGCGGTGCTTGCAACGTATTAATTCTTTGAGGCTTCTCTTGAGGCACGTGGATGGATATTCTGATTTACATCTTGAATGTATAGATGCAAATCGATGTAGCACACATTTTGAGCCATTTTAATTTATGAAACAACCATCCTACATCATCTATTGGCTGTAAAGAATACCATTTGCCCATTTTCTTTAAACAATTTCCTTGAATTTGTGTGAAATTGCATTCCGATGTCATTATTATGAGAGCGTTGGTTGGAGAATTTCTGTGAGCTTTCTCTACGCCTGTGATCTCTTTCAAATGAATTGATTGACTCAGACATCAGAAAGTTCAGTGGGTTATTCTATTAATAAAAACATGTTTTTGTTAGAAGTGTGCGGATTTTCAATGATATACGATGTGAATGTTTGACATTAGAAAATTCAATAATTTATAAAATTGTTATCTATTTTCTCACTTTCGAGTGACATTTCACATGGTTTATGTTATCCTCCATCAGTTGAAATTTCCTTTTTTATCAGTCTTGTTGGTCTTTGGAACTTTCCAATCTGAAATAATTATGCAAGTACAAGTTTTCTCGAATTTCTTTTCCTTATATTTCGTCGAAAATGTATGTAGCACTCAATTAATGACTCCGCAGCATTGATGTAGGAAGGTCTAATCTGAGGGAAGAAGTCTTTATGACTCGAAATAATAAAGAAAAGGACAGAGATTATACTCCAGAGGCTCCTCTCTTCGTAAGCTTACGCGACTGTTGCTACGCAATTCTTAAAACTGTATTTTTCCTCTTTTGAACCGACGGGTCCTGAACTGTTTTAGCTGTATAACTAACTTTGTTTGCGTAAGTTGAACAGAACGGAACTGATTTTCAGCATTTGTTAAACTATCAATACTTTCCATATTTCTCAGTTAGAGTGGCTGAAGTTCCTAAATAACTGAGCAAAGAAAGAGAAAGAATTTCGAATATTTTCGGATATGAGGTTTAAATTGAACCAAGAAATGGAAATTCATTTTTTGAAATTTGGACCTGATGGCCAAATTTTAAATATAAACTTTTGGTTCTTCATTTATTTCTTATTTTTGTGCGTACGTTCTCTCTTTATCCTTATGGAAATCTATACTTAGGATACCTAGTTGGCCCAATCATTGTAATATTGAATGGCTATCAAACTTATTTACAGATACTTTTGCTCAGGGCTGCTCAGCTAAGCCGAAGCCATTAGCGGTTAGCTGTTAGCTGGGCAATTTTCACTCAAAATTAGCTAGTCACTAGCTAGCTAATGAAATTACATTAGCCATTAGCTTAGCCGTTAGTCATTGGAATCAAATTAGCTAACGGCTAATTTTTTTCCTACCCTCTCCTGATTTTCCCCTCGATTAAACCCTCACCACAAAATTTAGCTATTAGCTTCAGCTTTTAGCCGTTAGTTTATCAATTTTGCTTAAAATTAGCCAAGCTTTTAGCTAGCCAATCGGAGCATATTAGCCGTTAGCTTTAGCTTAAGCTGATCAGAAAAAAAATCAGCTCTTAGCTTAGCTTTTAGCCATTGCAATCGGCTAAGCAGCCCTGCTTTTGCTACTGTTGTTAACTGTTATCAATATTGTGACGTCATCAGGGAAAAAAGGTCTATTGGCCTTGGTGTTCGGCAGTGTATCGCAGTTGAAAGATTCAGCTTCGGCTTTTGGCTTATACTCTTGACCTTGAAAAATGTAGCTTTAGCTGAGACTTTTGGGTGTGCAAAAAAGAAGTTCGGCTAGCTTTTGGCTTTTTTTCAACCGGCTTTTGGCTTTTCAATTATTAGGAAAATCGGACACGATCAGGAGAAAAGGATCTCTGTTAAAAGTACAAACAAATTGAAAATTGATTCTTTTGAAACTTTATTGTCCTTCTCTTTTTCAGTTCTCTCCTCTCTGAACTCTGGAAAGAAAAAACCAGAAAAGATGCTTTGTTTTTTTTTTTTTTTTTAAATATGGTTCTGCACAAACTTTTTAAAATCCAGAGGAAACCAAAAGCTAGTCAAAAAATTTAGCTGAAAAAAGCTTTTGGCTTCCAGAGGTGCGCTTAAAGCTGGCTTTTGGCTTTTGTCTCATCAGTAGAAATTGAGCTGAATTTGGCTTTCAGCTTTTGGCTTTTAGCTGGCTGCAATACACTGGTGTTGGGAACTATTAATAGATTATCGATACTAGCGATAGTTTTTCCCGGAAAAACGATAATTTTGTAAAAAAGAAACAGCAATCACATCGCCGATAGTTTGAAAATGTTTCTTTTTCTTATCAAAATCACAAAATTGCAAGCCTGGGGAGCCGGAGCTAGGAGCTGAAGCCATAATTTGATCTTGAAAAGAGCCGAAAACTCTGCTCTTTTGGTTAGCTCCTCAGCTCTTTGGGAGCTGCTCTTCAGTCAAAATGACAAGAAAAAAAAAAAAAAAAAAAAAGTTTTTTTTGTTGAAGTTTGAACTATTTCATATTCATTGATAATGATAAAAGAAGGCTGACAATGGCGTGATATGGGCGAAGTTGATAATATCAGCTCTGCTTGTTTTTTTTTCTCCTTGAGGCTTCGCTCAGAAGATCAAGAGCTTCAGCTAGCTCCGGCTTCGCTGCAAAAATCCAGGTCTTTGGCTCCGCTCCGCTCTTTGAGAAACTGGAGCCAGGAGCTGGAGCCGGAGCTGGCTCGGAGCTAGCTCTTTTTCTTCTTCTGACTCCGCTCTAAAGGGGCAGCCTCCTGGCTCCGCTCCGCTCTTCGATTTTCGAGGAGCCAGGAGCTGGAGCCGGAGCCAGAAATCACTGGCTCCCCAGGATTGCAAAATTGGTGTGAATTTACTGATAACACATTTGTAACAAAGAGAAAGGAAACCCAGTTCAATAAATTAAGATCAATCAGGCGGTACCAGTTGCGCAATGGTTGTGGCACCACGTTTTATTTATGGTGATTCCTAGTCGCATTCATCATCTGGTAACACTGAAATAGTGAAATACATTCCTTGACGAGCTTCTCGGAAAAGTAATGTTCAGGAGAAAGGTATCTATCATACTACTAGTGTAGGTACTTTTCTCCTGATCGATGTTTTCATTCAAACTACCTATCTATGGTTTCAGGAAAAACTATTGCATAGATCGTCCCAATTGGACCCTAATAAGCAAAACTCGACCAAGCGACATGATAACGATTTGGAGATCTGGCAAAATGTTCATTCACTATAGGTGGAGATTCTCCTAATTCCCCAGATCGTTATCATGTCGCTTGGTCGAGTTTTGCTTATTAGGGTCCAATTGTAGCTTTGAAAAAATATCGGGACTGTAAAACTATCGACTTTTGTTTGGCTCTGAAGTTCTGCTCTTTCAATTTATCTGCTGAATGACTTTATTTTCGATTCATTTTGAGTGCAATCAATAAAAATTGAAATGGGAAAATCGTCCTGATACACTTTCCAATTTTGTTGATTGCAGTTCTCCTGACGGGTGACCGGCCTGAGTGATTTTTATGCAAAAAATATCATTTTTTGAGGAGTTATCTGTCAGAAGGGCATACGTCTCTTGTAATTCAGTGACTGTTGTAATTCCTATGAAACGGGTGACCTTTTGACACATAACTCCCCATTTTCGGTAATGAATTTTTAACACATTGTCGGCCCAGACTCAAAATGTTGTAATTCCATCTTACAGATTTACTACAGCAGTCTACACCAACTCCATATAGAAGTAGAAAAATTGTACTCATTTTGGAGAATTGTATTTACACTATCAAAGTTACCAACTAGGTGCAAAAGGGCTCTATATGAACATTCCAAAGGATTACTCAAGCCTCTAGCCTACCACGCTGAAAAAAAAAAAATCACGAAATTTGGAGTTACTTCAGTTTGACTCTTGGCCAATTGGTTCTGCCTCGTTTGTTAATTTTAGTTGTTTCTTGAATCCACGTTCGTGACGGGTGAAATTTTGTTAGTCCTTTGCAGGCGTTTGTTCTTCTACGGCGTTCGTTAGTGGACGATTTTCTGCCTACATTTGATCCATGTGAATTGCTTCACTTTGGGACAAGTCCACCTTTACAAATGAAAGATTGGCTGGAACAAAATTTTATTTTCTCTCTCCCTTTCTTTCAATCCTTCTCTCTGCGAGACATTCACCTTTACGCCTCTTCGACGCTGACTCATCGCCTCTGGGAGTTTATTAATTAAAGCTTTCGAAAACGACTGTCATTCAGAAAGCTTTGCCACCTTCCGTTTTTTTTTTCTTTTTTCGATATTTTATCTTGTATGGTGAATATCAAAGATGAGCAAATGATATAAGTGAGTTTATAATAACGTAAATGATGTAATCGACAAGTAATTTGCGACCATTTCATATGTTATCGATTGAAGAATGGACAAGAGAGGGAACAAGTGAAAAACGGCTAGTGCGTACCATGAGTGGATGCTCGAGGGCTACAAAAACTATTCAGTCTTTTTTTTTTCACTTCATCATTCGATTTACTTTGTAATTATACTTCCCATATATACAGTTCCTGTAGATGTTGAGAATCAAAAGAGATAACGCTAAGTCGCGTCGCTCGTAACGTATCATCTTAATGTCAGCGAAACAGGCTGTTTAAATAATTTAGCATCAAAACGGTACACGTTTAGGAGAAGAAAAGTGACCTGCATCTTTAAATTTAACAATCGCTATATCTTTATAACATCTACATAAATAGGTGTATTATATACGCTCACAATTTACTGCAGAGCAACATGTAAGAATGTAAAAATTGGTACCCTATTCTGTATTATAAATATCGGTATACGCCTATAATTAAGCTATTACTGAGTCAGAAAAAAAGAAAAGCAGAAAAGAAAGAAAAGAGAAGGAGAGAGAAAAAAAAGCACAGTGATCCGCAGTCAAAATACACCATACGGATACGACTGAAATCGTATTTAAAACTATAAGATGCCCGGCGGTAACTGTCATGATAAGTTCTCCTTTTTTTTTTTTTCGTTATTATTTTTATTATTATATAAAATACGTTTATAATTCTTATTACGCTAGTTTATGTTATACATTTGAAGCGGTGAAAAAAATAGGGTAAATTGCAAAGATAACTTAGTACCTAACTTCGTTCTTTATGCAGCTTCTTCGGGGCAGTTTTGAAAACGAACAATAATAAAGTATTCCTATAACAAACGGAACGTCTACGTCCGTGTCGTAAACTTACCTTTACCGGTTCTGCAAACTGCATCATGAACGCGTAATTAGCACCTTAAGTGTGGTATGTAAAACCAGCATGCACATCCATGTTTCAAATTATAAAAATATACAAACAATTTGATACTACACAAGTTCGCGAATCGTATCGCATTTATCAACGTCTAAAATTAATACGCACCAATTTGGTACGTATAATATGCTCTCGTGTACCTGTAGTATACGTACCTATATCTCGTCTTCTTCTTCTTTGTAAATATTTTAAACGAGTGCAAATATTTTACTGTTCTAGTCGTGACCATAAAAGTATACAGACTTTATACGTTCACTCTCATTTCGTGCATGCAGCATGCGTTTAAAATAAGAGAGCGAATTTTAAATAATATCGACGTCAGGTAGGTATGTGTTCGAGAATATAGCCAACTATTAATTTTCGTGTTTCCGAAGTTGAAGAAGAAGAAGAAGGAAAAAAAAATCGTAATCGAATATAAAATAAGTCTTGAAAATGTGCGACGGAGTTTGAGAAACCCTCCGCGACTGAGATCGAAACTCCTTTTCCTGCGGTTATAATTCTTTTGAATCGGTGCAACAGGGTGTACGATGGCAAACGCATTCATAGTTACATTTGAAGAAGAGATAGAAGGAAAAAAACATTCAACAGGTGTGAAATACCAGCGCGAGCACTTTACCTTTCCGTGACCGTGGATGCAGTCAGAGGGAAAATCTATAATAGGCCTGTACGGTATACGGGACGAGACGCGCAGTCGACATAATACCTGTAAATGATAGAAATAGAAACAGTTATACAATATACGCAGCAAAAGGGTAGATTTCACTCATTTCGAAATGTCGCATTCACAATCGCCGAGTGGGAATTGATTCGTGACCTATCCGTATTTCCTAATATAATTTTCAATTCTTTCATCGCCCGAGAAAATGAAGATCAGCGAATGCTGACGGAATCTCGCGCCGAAAGCAAAAGTGTACATCCTTTTCCTTATAGCGATGAGCGGAAACGCCAGAATGATAAATTATTTATAACAATCAGAAATCATTTGTAATAAATCTGGAAAAGAATTCTTCGTGTTTCGGTAGATTTTTATGAAAGGTAGGTCGGCATGGATTTTGAATTCAAACCAATTTAATGCGAAGATATTGGAATCGTTTGCATTCTCGCCCATTGACGAGACGCCAGGCAGTTGAGAGTTTCCGAGAGTGAATTTGAACAGCAATGACGTGGCTACTCATGAGGATCTAGATTCAACTCCATCGGGAAACCGCGAATTTGGCTTTGGAATTGCGCAATTTGATCGGAGAATTTTGAAACCCATGAATGACTGTGGACATAGTCCTAAGCATCTGAGAGAAACGAATATGATCTGTACGTTCCTTGAAGGGTAAATGTGAGTGGTGAAAAAAACTGATTCAACTCTAATCAACTTTGTAAAGGTGATGCGGGTCCATAATCTCTGCCCAAGGGAATAATATGTGATATTTTAATGATAATGTCGTCTAAAGGTATGGTATTGCTCCAGTTTTGGTGTTGGTCGCATTTCGCCGAAGTCCCCACAAGCAATAGCCTGTAACACACATCGTCAACCCTCAGGAAAATTTTATCATTCCCCGCTGAATTAAAAACACGTAAAACCAAATTTCAAATCGATCGTACAGAAGCTGTCTAATAAACCAGTTCCCCATTTTTCGGTTGCTTGACATAGACAAATTAGGACTAAACGTACGGATTCTATTAAAATAATTCCTTTCCGAAAAATTGACTGCGACCTTGCTACTTTTATAATTTATGATTCGCATTACATATTCTATTGAAAGTGTGCTTCCTAGTAATTGCTTTTGGATTTCTTTGCTCTTCTGTGCCATTCTAACTTCTAAGAATTGTACCTATAGGTCTTGGCGCTAAGTAATTTGCTCCTATTAACGCGATATAAAGTGCTGAAATTTTTTATTTATTCGCTTTTTTATCTTCGATTTTAAAGTTCTAAAAACATTATTACTTTACACCTTTAGGAGTGCAAAATCGTAATAAAATTGTGTTCTGCGCACGTTCAAGTCTTCAAGGAAACGGAATCTACTTTAGATCGTGAAGGTCCACGAGGAAATAGAAGTCCCTCCAAAGAATATTAGTGTAACCATTGTCAGTTTTGATTGATTTGTTCATACATTAATGTCACAGGAGACGTGGTCTAATCGGTAATATTTTCCCCGTTGTAACACAATCTCCCGTTGAACTTTGGGAGTCTATCAAATCGCATGGATTGACACAGACGGCGATGCCTGGAGGAGGAGACTGAGATCCGCAAAAATTGAATGAGACACCATTCGAGAAAAAAAGTCGTGGATCATAAATAGGAATTGTAATGTAATACTAATAATTATCTCAACTTGAATCCTGATCAATTTTGACGATGGCACACTCTTTGACTTGGTGCTCCCTCCCCCCTCCCAAAAAATCACATTATCCTCCATTTTGACAAGAAACTTATTTTATCGCGGGTCTCTCGGTAAAAACGTCCGCCATTCGGGCGGCAACCTTACCTAACCTAACTTAATCATGACCATGGGTTTTGTTTTTGTCCTATTGCTTATAGCTTGGAGGTTAAAATTTTTCAAAGTTTCTCTCTTATCACCTAGTTCGGACTACCACGTATAGTCCGAAAGTCAAAATTCTTTCAAGTCACCCACCAGTGCTGCCAGATTTACGGATTTTTGGTCCTCGAAAAAAATACAGATTTTTCTATGGTTTTTGAATAAAATACGTATTTTTTGTGCTCATGGGAAAAGTATCTTAGTCACTTGTATGAGAGATACTTTTCTCTTGGTCTTTATAGTTTAATATCGCATTCTCTGTAACATTGAGTCGACTAAGAGAAAAGTACCTCAGTCACTAGAGTGAGAGATACGTTTCTCTTGATCGTTATTGTTAGATCACTGAGAGTCAATAGAAATTCATGTTTAGGTCTTAGAAAAAACTGCGGGTACGGATTTTTGAAAATATCATCTGGCAGCAGTGTCGCCCACCGATTACCTGAGTTCGAAGGTCAAAATTCTTCTCGACTGCCCCCTCCGTTTTCTAAATCCCTCTCCAATGGCTCGATCCCGTTGAACATTTGATGTCCCCATGACAAAAACACCCGTATTATGTCCCCATTATGTATGTAAAATATCCTCAAAATACCCAAAATGTCCCCACCATGTCTCCATGGGGAAATTTTGGGGACATAATGGGGAAGTTTTTGCCATCCAATGTTCAACGTCGGCCTCCTATCATACATACTAGTAAAGGAAGGTTCCAAGCTAGTTCAAGTCCAGTATATTGTATATTGGTGAATGATTTCTCAATAACGATCATAAAAATGGTACCTCTCAGACTTTTAACTGAGGTACTTTTCTCTTGAACGACTCAGTATTACAGAAGAGCAGTATAAGCCTGTAATGACTCGGAGAAAAGTATTTCTCATACAAGCAACTGCGGTACTTTTCCCTCAAATCCAAGAAATCCGCATTTTACGCAAAATCCGTTGAAAAATCCCAATTTTTTTCGAGGATTGAAATTCCATAGATCTGGCAGCACTGATAGCCGGATTAAAATAGCTCCTCCAAGTAACTAGATATGCAATACTTCATTCACCAATTGACCTAGCCTCTTCAATGAGCCAGATATACAACGTTTCAAGCATCATAAGACTCATAAAACAGGTTCCCTGCCTTTCCTCATTTAACTCCTTGAAGAACTCGTGGGTTTTCTGTTTTCTTGACATTCAATTAACCAAGTTTGAACTGAGTTATTAGCAGAGACCGGACTTTTTGGCATTAATAATGAAAAATTTCGGCAATTCAATGTTGAATTTTTGGCATTATTCGGCATTTAAAAAAAAAAAGTTCGAAAAACGCGCGTTTTCAGAGCTATTACAGACTTACGACCAGAATTATTCAAATTCTGACCAAAATTGTGTGATTTTTGACCAAAATAAACGAATTCTAGGGATAAAACTCATCAAGACAGAAATCCTAACAATTTTTCAATCAAAATTTTTAATTTTTCTGATCTGTTCTAAATTGAGCTCCATTATTTTTCCACCAAAATTGCCCAATTTTAGGCAAAATTCACCAATTTTTCGCTCAAAATTCCGTGATATTGGACAATATTTCACAAATTGCTCATTTTCGGCCTTGTTCGGCTTTTAACCCTGTTTTCGGCATTTTTCCCATTTTCGGCACTTTTCGGCAAAATAAAATTTTTTTCCCCGCCTCCTCTCACCATGATTTGCGCTCATATTAGGAAAACACCTTCCCGCCCTCCCTTAAAAAAAAGTGTCAAATGCCACAAAATCCGGTCTCTGGTTATTAGTGAGGAAGAGAGTCCTAACTTGAATAATCTTATAGCCTAAGGTCTAGCTTAGGTTGATTGTAGCCTAGCTTTCATTCCCAGAGGAGAAATTTAGCTAAAGATTCCATACTCATAGCTTAACTTGAAAATTTGGAGTACGGTCTTCCTCTGCTTCTGCTTCTACAAAGGCGCATAGCTCCATATTTTGCTGCATCTCCCTCTCTCTATAACGAAATTTGCCTAGTCTCTAAATTGAGTCATGACTCATGACCATTGATGACGTCATAAAGGTCGGACGAAGAAGTTTTCCGAGGATGTAACCTTCATTAGCTAGGAATCAGTCTTATATTAGCCTGAAATGCTTCCCTGGGCCTAGCTTATGTTAAGCCTGAAACTCCACCTTGGATCATGACTTCACATGTATATCCTAGGCTAAAAATTACAGCTTGAAGTTATGAAGTTATTCCACCTCTACAAAAGTTCAGAGGTCGAAATTTTTTCAAGTCCTTATTCTGTAGAGGTTGATGGTTCAATTTTTCCCCATGTCCTTTCAATAGTGTAGATAATTGGAACTGGACCCTTAAATGAAGTCAAGGTCATTGATTACGTCATAAAACGTCGGGCAAGGACTTTTTTGAGGATCAAAGAAATAGTGGGTCCTCGCTAAAAAACTGTGAAAATCGACCTACAGATATTCTGTCAGAGGATCTTCCGTCCTCAATATGCGTGTTTCACTAAGCGTCTGCACTACGTCTCGCAAGCTCTCTCTATCTACCATTGCAGTCCGGCGCTCGGGCCTGTTGGAACCTCGGTCGCTGTCCAGCAGTCAGTGAGGAGTACATTCCAGACTGTGGTTTTCATCTCCCTTCTGGTTTTGAGGGAGTCACTTACCGATTCAATGTCCGGGTCACTTGTTCGTGGATGGATGAACACATATGCGATCTTTCGCAACGGACTCCATCCTCCTGATCACTTCGGACACTGCCACGAGAACGAGTAAATTTCAGAAAGCACAAAACGACTTAGAAGGAATGGGGCAATGATGCTTATCGTATCTTTCTTTCTCAATTATTCATTGATCCAATACAGGCTTTCATTTCAAGTTGTAGTCAAATTACGACGTCTATCATGGTAATCTATCTCCTCTAGAACTGCGGCGAACTCAAGAAATTCGTCTTTCTTTTTACGAGAATTTCACGGTGACCAAATTCTATTCTCGAAGTAGTTACTAAGGTCAATGTCATGATGGAACAATGATTTTAAGAAGGCGAAACGAAAAGAAAACCTTCACGAACGAGATGTCGATGATTATTGTTTTATGATTTCGTATATTCGATGATGTAATGATGCAGCGTGCGTTTAATTAGAAAACTTTCACACAGGCGAACTGTGGAAGCGCGCGAGTCGAAGTTGCATTCTTAAGCTAATTGAAATACGCGGGCGGTAGTTAGAAGGAGAGTACATAGAAGAAAGAGATGGTGACCGACGATGTCGCTGTCGTCCGTCTTATTTCTGAGGTTAAGCGTCGGTAGTGCAGTCATAAAACACAATGTTTACTGATTAATAAATACACTCGCTTCTTTCTAATATTATAGGCCTAGTTTTTAAACTAGTTTTCTTGGTTTTTGCCCCCTTAGTAGTTGGTATGGTATTCTTTCTGTTTTTTTTTCTTCTTCTTCCTTCTGGAGATGAAAATTACTTGTACCGTACATTTATTGCGCATCTAGTTGGATGACCGGATTTATTCGTTGCATTCGAGGTAATATTCGGTGCGCGGAGGTTCTTCTATCTGTATAGTCTTAACCATCTACGAAGACTCTCTCACTACCTAGGTAGTTGTTTGTATATTGAACTTGTTCGCGTGTTCAGATTTTTTTCTGCCTCCTTATCGCTGTTATGACCTTGTATAATATTGGTATAGTTTATTACTCTAGAGCATGGAAATGGTTGCATCTTTTCTGCGCATTCTGGAAACCCCTTATCGCGCTTCACTTTCACAGCCCTTGCGTTCGTCGACAAATTTAATTCTGTGGAAGGAAGGAGCGAACCTGTTGAACCGTGTCTAATACTTTAATCCCGCGTCAGCCGTCTCTCAAAAGCAACGTGACATTGGCTGTTGGAAGAAAGCTACATTTGTACAGAAAAAGATGGAATAAGCACCGTGATCGTATATACAGGAAAGAAAAATAATGTTCTCGTTTTTCCTTTATTTTCATTCTTCTTCTCGAATACCACACCATTCTCTCGAATAGTTTTTTTCGGCGCAACGACGTCTCTGAAATTCTGTAGAAATTGTGACGTGGTATTATATGGATAATGAATATGCGCCAGTATCACCTTTTTTTTCTTCTTCTAAACGGGGTTTTATGTTTCAAAGAACGCATCGCAAAAGGCCGTTTAGTGCGTACGTGTACACTTTGTATGTGTTTTGATTTTTCTTTTGTTCGTATTGCTCGACATTGGCAGACAGAAATGCGTCTCTCGAATGACAAGCGAGTTTGAATAATAACCTTTTTTTTTTTCTCTTTCTTGTGATATTCTACCGAACAAGAGTATCCGTGACGTGCTTAAACGCCGTGAGAAGAGTGAAGTCGCTCGCGAGGAATTCGGAGGACGGAGAAGGATCAATCGGTGCATGAGAGGCGATACAATTTGAGGACTGTTGAAGAACATTTTTCTTCGTATTTTCTTGTATGTATGACAACCTGAATTTTCATAATCGTCACATACATTTTGTTCGACCATTTTAAAGATTTTGTATAGGCTGCAATACTTTGACAAGCACAACAGTGACTGAAAGTGTCCAAAGATGACGTGAGAAAACGGTTCTGTTCCAATTGTGTTTGAGATGAGGGTATCTACAGGACAGTTGAGTCGATGAAAGTCAAGGCATGACTCAGCAAGAACGAACTGCGCACTGTTTTTCACATCGCGTTTTGAATTGTGAAAAGAATCGCCACGATCTGTTTTTCAATTGGTAATCCGTCTAATACGCATCTTCTGACTTACCCATTTCCATCGAAAATATCATAGAGTGGATATTCTTGTCCCTTGTCAACCTTTTATTCTACTCTGTAACGACCTGAATATTTCTAGTTAGATGAGATCCGTTGAGAGTGACGTATATGAACTATTGTCAAAGATTTGTCTCTATTAATTTATATATTCGGCATCATTGCAATTGCGAGTCCCACAATACCTAATCAAATCTGACAAGTGGCTTAATTGGGTCCCGATACTTAAGCTATAGGCGAGAAGCAGAAGTTTAGACCAAGACGAAACAGAGAATACAGGGTTGCGATCATATAATTCTTGTACATATCCTCCTTTCAAGAGTTGTCTAACTCGTGACCGTTGACACATTCATATCGATTCTCGAGAACTAAAACCGAAAAATCTCCAATCATAGAAATTATTCTCACTGAGACTTTATATTTCTGCTTGCATCATGTTGGGACGGAGCACTACAATGACAATCATAATACGCTATTTTGCAACTTATTAAGTACGATTTTGCAACGCCGTCGAATATACTTACCGAATTCGACATCTCTATTTGTCTGTCTACTGTCCTCTTCTCGCTCTTACGATGGTTTCGTTTTTGTTCACTTTCAAAAGTACGTCTTTCTTCCATCCACCTGTTACAGCATCAGCGTGCCATGATTTAGTACCATTTTCACATTCAGCCCTCAAGGAACCTGAATTAGTTAACTATATCTTTTCTCCTAGTAAAAATGCTCCTCTCGAGGCGAACGTTCTTTCTACTTTCGTTCTTTCAATTTTATATTCACTACGATAAACGACGAGATTGACGAGCATTCATCGTAATCATTTTATAATTATTATAGTCACGTACCGAAATAATTTACTGCGAAACTTAACAAAATATTATGCTACAACAACGTGCCTCGTACGCATTTTCTACCCGAGCGTAATGTAATCGAATATCATTTCCTGAATCGTCTTCAGGAGTTTCATGAACTCTGATAAAAGGGCTGCCCCGATCGTCAGTTCGCTCTGGCGCACGTCTACCGCGGGTAGTTGGAATGAGAATAGATTTTAGGGTTGTATACAGGTACACATCCCGGCGAATTATTTCGCATCCTGAGGTCGTGTTGCACGCACGCGCTTCAGACGAGGGATCTTTCACCTACCTCGCGAGAGCTCCTTTTTGCGCAAAAAATGTATGAATAATTAGGTGAGGTAGACGATTCTCTGGTCTAGACAACATCTATTATCCCATTATAATGAGTTTATTCGTTTATTATTTCATTTGATACACGACAGATGTTCGAAATTTTAGTTTATACTAATTTCGATACCTGCAGCTTCAAACGAATTAAAAAACGATTGCACCGCAGGTAGTTATTTTAAGGAAGTACGTAATAAAAAAGAGTCGAAGGGATTATATAATAACAGATCGTGTGTCGCCGATGATTAAAAGTGGAGAAGATTTTGCGTGTCACCCCTTTTCGAAAGTACTTTTATTTTCATGTCGCACGTGTACGCATCATTTATCATAATACCTATAGTTGCACAAACCTTCGTTGTTGTATATGGCGACTACGCATTACAGAACGGCGGACTTGTGAAAAATTCGGTCGCGCAGAGAATAGCCTACAAACCAGTTCAACGTTTATAAGCGAGAGTAACTAAAATTCTCTAGTCGTATAATATTGTCATCTCTATTGTTGAAAGAGGACAATATTTCTAATCTGTGGAACCGAGCAGAGTATTTAGTTCGAAATTCCTCTGTCATGTTCACGTATTGGGCGAAACTCTCTGATGTACGTATACTATACATGCGAAAATAATGGAGGAAACTCGTGTGTTCTAAAGCTTAAAGTAACAAACGAAGAGGGAATGCTATGCGCCATCTCTCAAATTGGATCAAAAACGTAGCAGTTAATCGAAAAGTAAAATAGAGCATTATAAAATGTGTGTGTTCATTGACAAAAAATGATAGACTTTTCACACGGTGGTCCGGGTCATACTTATTGTTGTGCCTTTAACTCAAAGTCCAAAAATTTTCTACATCGAAGTGCTACTGGTCAGACTCGACGAGATGTTATGGGTGCTAATAATGAAGAAAGCTGAATTGCTGAAAATCGTTCATAAGTTGCCTTCGGCGGCTTCTCATTAATGACTAGGTGGTAACAAAATAGAATATGAGATTGGTGAGAGATGATCAAACCACCCCATGAATTTGCATTCATCTTGAGAATAACGCGGGACCCAATTTAGCCATTGGGTAGACTTCATAGGACATTGAGGGACTCGATTGCAACGTTGCCAAATATGTCAGTGATATTAATGTAGAGTCTCGACATGAATGATCTGTCCTGAAGAAAGCTTTGAAGTATGTTGGGAAGGTTGCCTTGAAGGCCGATTTCATGTATTTTAGAGTTGATGAGGTGACACCAGATCCGGGGAAAGTTCCCTGAAGGTCAAAAAAGATGGAGTAGAGGGTAGATTTGAGTAGAGACGAGTTATTGATTTGTGATTGGAGGTCTTCGTCCTTTTCCGTAGCCGTATTGGAAGGGTGGAATTAGGTTATTGGATTCAAAGTACCAGAGAAGTTTTTTGTTTAAAATTTGTCGGAAAAGTTTGCCGAGGACACCCGATGAGGCTATAGGGCGGTAAAAGACGGGAAGGAGGGAGTCCGCGTTAGGTTTTGAGATGGGGAGAATGGTGACAGTTTTCCAGGAAGGTGGTAGGAGTTGAGAGAGAAGATGGATATTATTAAATTGTTCTCTTAGATTACGGTACATTTTATTGATAGAAAACTAAACAAATTACACTTTCCGTATAGAAATTGATGAAGGTAACTGCAAACGTTTTCGGCTTACCCTATCATCACAAGCAGACAAAATACAAACTGATTGAAAAGAGATAGGTTCTCAAAGGTAATCGCTATAAACTGTTCGTATACGAAAAATTACACGTTGGAAGTTGTGTACATTGGTGACCTCATATAGACCAGACTAATGATTAATTCTTCATTCTTAACACGATTTAACACTACATAACGGTGGCATACATCATTCTTTGCTATAATTGATTCGAGGGCTACTCTTCGTTTATACTTCTGCTCGAAATGCAGTAGAGTTTCCTCTTTGGTGATGTGATTTTCCTCCAGGAGATGCCGTGCGAACGCCGATTTCAGAGGATTCCCGTTTTCAAAAGCGTCGACATGGTTATTGATGCGGGTTCGGGAGGACCTCCCGCACTCCCCAATGTAGACGGCCGGGCAATCTCTACATTCTAAAAGGTAGATACCACATTTTGACAAGGGGGGGGGGAGACTGTCTTTGCCATTAGACAACAACCTACCGATTTGGAGGTAAGGGTAGAAGACTGGTTTCAGACTGTTTGCCCAGAGAAGGTTAGCCAAAACATCGGTGATGGAAGGGAGGTAAGGAAGAGGGACCAGTCTAGTCTTTTTAATACTAGTGGCGGGGTCACGCATAGTCCGTTCGGTTGAGAATCACCACGGTACTGCCTTTGTCAGCCTTAGTCACCACTAAATCTTGGGCTTTTATGTTCTTTCGGAGAGAAAGAAGGGTGTTTCGGTCTGTTTTTTTGAATAGAGAGGGACAGAATTCGAGAAAATCTTCTCAGCCAAGTCCGACACCATTTCCGACCCCCTATGCTGTAGAAGTGGGACAAGCTCGGCTACAATCAAATCCTTTGCCGGCGGTTCGGAGACGGGAGGTAAGGAAAACTTGGGTCCTTTTTCCAACATCGCGATTTCATCGTTTGAGAGAATGGCACTAGATGAGTTTACCAGGCGAGTGAAGAAGGTATTCAAAATAGAGCTTTATCGTTGAGCGGAACCTCTTGAGGTATGTTCTTTTTGGGACCTCAGACGTTGTAGCTTTCTCTCCTTTTTGAATTTTAGTTCCTCATGAAAGTCTTCCGAGGCCCAATTTAACTTCAGGAGGAATTGATGATACTCTTCAGAGCTCAAAACGGACGCTAGGCGAAGGTGGGCACTGTAGCAGAGTTTTGTGACACAATTAAGGCGACCGTACCCTCTTTTCAGTTCCAGTCCTAACCATTTTTTGGTTATTGAAATTCGTAAGTTAGCCACGATGGATGGTGAATCACTATAGAACTTGCATTTTACAAAATTAGGAGTCAAGGATTCTTTTACACACTGTTTCAATGTGGCCCTTTGGCGTCGATACGTGGACGATGTTTTATGTATATGGCAAGGCCCCACCGATCTCATCGATGAGTTTCTAACCTTCCTCAATAGCCTCTACCCTACCATCGAATTTACTGTGGAGATCGGTGGGAATCAGATCAATTTCTTTGACCTTCATATTGAACACGCTGG
Source organism: Aspidiotus destructor (assembly GCA_035079395.1). NCBI lineage: Eukaryota > Metazoa > Arthropoda > Insecta > Hemiptera > Diaspididae > Aspidiotus > Aspidiotus destructor. Next base: position 2,659,527 of record JAVHKZ010000004.1, on the reverse strand, counting down.
TGGTGTGTGGTCTTACGAGATTTACCGGAAACCCATCACCCCCGACATCACTGTTCATGGAACATCTTTTTGTCCCCTTCCCCATAAGTTGTCCGCTTATCATTACTTCATCAATAGACTGGTTTCAATTCCCCTGACGCCCCAAGCCTTTAAAAATGAGGTTGAGGTCATAAAGTTCTTAGCGGAAAAGAACTGTATTAATGTCGACATCGGTAGAATGATAAAGAAGAAGTTGATCAAGAGTATCCTTGGTCGCGTTTCGACTTTGCGTGACCCCGCCACTAGTATTAAAAGACTAGACTGGTCCCTCTTCCTCACCTCCCTCCCCTCACCGATGTTTTGGCTAACCTCCTCTGGGCAAACAGTCTGAAACCAGTCTTCTACCCTTACCTCCAAATCGGTAGGTTTTTGTCTAATGGCAAAGACAGTCTCCCCCCCCCCCCTTGTCAAAATGTGGTATCTACCTTTTAGAATGTAGAGATTGCCCGGCCGTCTACATTGGGGAGTGCGGGAGGTCCTCCCGAACCCGCATCAATAACCATGTCGACGCTTTTGAAAACGGGAATCCTCTGAAATCGGCGTTCGCACGGCATCTCCTGGAGGAAAATCACATCACCAAAGAGGAAACTCTACTGCATTTCGAGCAGAAGTATAAACGAAGAGTAGCCCTCGAATCAATTATAGCAAAGAATGATGTATGCCACCGTTATGTAGGGTTAAATCGTGTTAAGAATGAAGAATTAATCATTAGTCTGGTCTATATGAGGTCACCAATGTACACAACTTCAAACGTGTAACTTTTCGTATACGAACAGTTTATAGCGATTACCTTTGAGGACCTATCTCTTTTCAATCAGTTTGTATTTTGTCTGCTTGTGATGATGGCGTAAGCCGAAAACGTTTGCAGTTACCTTAATAAATTTCTATACGGAAAGTGTAATTTGTTTAGTTTTCTACTATCAAGAGAAGATGGAGTTGAGGTTGGAAAACGAATTGAGATGAAGATTTTTGAACATGTCTGCGTGGATGCTGTCAGGTCCAGGAGCAGAATTTTTTTAGATTTTTCTTGATGGTGGATTGGAGTCCTTGTTCAGATACAGGGAGATCATAAGGGGGAATCTTCGATGTGCATTTTTAAAAAACTCTCTGTAATAATTATCGATCATCGTAAGGTTTTACTACATCTTTATAGGAATCAATTATACTTATTCAGCATGTACACATCAGCACCGAGTTGTACTCATATTGATAAGTTACCAATATAATCATCGTTTATGGAAACTTGTCAACGTAAATTCCCTTTGTTGCGCGTTGGTGACGACAGCGAATACCGGACGCGAAGAAGAAGACGAAAAGATGTTTTCTGCAGTACACAGTAACAAGTTTTCAGAACTTTTTTTTTTTTTTTTGCTGAAAGAATACAAACTGTGTACGTTTACAATGGCTGTTTGCTAACTCATGTCCATATTTCAGCGCAAATACGTTTTTAGAATACAGATCACGATGAATATATGTATAATCCTACACTCTCCATCATTGACGGTTATACGACAATTATATTAATTTTACATATCGCATACAGCATATTATTGTAAATGAATTAAATTTTTCGGTATCGTATTAAAATAGATAAAATATTAAAAACTTCTCGGAAAAATTGTCGAATTCGAGCGCGCGTTTGATGCTGATATGCGCGAGATGAGAAAATTATTACTTTATTTTTGCGTTACACACAGATCGTTTGCAGATGTTCTGCCCGGTTTGAAAATACTACGTGAAAGAGAACGATGACATTTATTAGAATCGGACGCGCGTCCGCAAAAAGAGAGGACCCAAAACTCCCGTTTAGACGCGCATTCCACATGTACACAGGTATAAAACTTCATCAACCAGTCGGAAAGGCAAAAGCGACAACTGGAACCTTTCTACAGATGCTGTCTATTATGAGCATGCGTGGCCAGACAGAAATTATAATAAAGATTTGATTGGAATCTGGTAGAAGAAAGAGAATCCTCCGCAAGTGTGGAAAAAAATATCGTCCCTCGATAATGGTACGAATAAATTTTTTTGAAAACACTATCTTCATTATTGCTTCGCTGCATCAAGGACAACTTGATGATGGTTGTGCGCACTTATATGTATAGACGCGCAAACCTTTAACAACTGGCCACTCTCGGTACGGTTAATTTTACGGACAAATATATTTTTATGACCAGCGCGTTTAAGAATACGTAGAAAATCAACATTATAATAAGTTATAATATCGTTAATACCGTATTACCGATAATAACACGAGTTTACTGACTCACGTATGGAGCGATAGCGAAAAAAAAAGAAGGAAAAAGAAATACCTTTCACCTATGATTTTTTAATTAAAGAATGTTAATATCGGCGACGACAAGAAGAAGTAACGAATTTATGGCGAAGACCGAAGCGACAATTAAATTTAATTGACGATGCGTGTATCGTTTATGAACTTTGTTCGGCGGCGCGACGCGCGATTCAAGAATTTAAATTAAATATCACTCTTCCGACGTCATATTATACTATACGCGTACGACACCGTACGCATCATATGTACCGGAGGAGAGGCACTTGCTAAGCGCCAATCATGTTCGCAAAATATGACCTCTCAGCGAGAAAACCGCATCATTGATGAAAATGTCAGAGATGGAAGCGTGCCCCGGCTGCGACATTGGACAAGTACGACGAAGTATCCGCCAGTCGACGCGGTAGAAAGTTACCACGAGTGCGTGTTGTATGAAGGAGAGGCGTGTAGCTTCGTGCGACAGTCACGCGCGTTGTGTCGTCGAAAAAGCTCTGGGCGTAACGCTTACCTTTCGAACAAAGAAAATTTGAGACGCTGTTAATCGTTAGCGAAATTATTCTGAAAACTAGGTGTTCTGAGGGCAAATTATTTCAAGTTTTTTATTTCAGAGTTGGTCTCGTACTCATGACGTATTTTATGGTCCAGGTCTACATTATGCGAGTGGTAAGAAGCGATTATCAATTGGAAAAAGAATGGTCAGCGGGAGAGAGATGGGTCTTTATCAACAGTCAAATGCAGTCCCAAGTTAGTTTACAACTCTTCCTCGGATTTCTCATCTTGCATTGTCTATGAGGTAGAGTATCGCCTTCAGTATGGGATCAAGTTGCAACTGATGGCTGCATCATATCCAATGTTCTGAACGTTGATGACGTCATTCTACGCCAATAACACGGAACTGGAAGACAGGAAAAATTACAGTCACGTAACGGATTTTTTAACTTCATTTACATCACAACATGTTTCGCGACGTCTAAGCGACGTATTATCAGGTGTACTGAAATAACTACATACGATGATACGAAAATTCATGCGACAAAGGAGAACGAGAAGGAAAATGTAGGAAAAAGGAAGGAGAAAGATCAAGTGCAAGTGAAGTCATCGTCTTCGGACGGAACAAGATTATGCATATGAGAGATAAACGGATTGATGAGGCTGCGAGTATCGTTAAGAAGGAAATCGCCTGAACGTGAAAGCTCGGCAATTATTTCAACCTCTTCTAACCTATTAAGGAGCCGGCCTTTAGTCGCTTTATGGATAAGCTTGAAAGTGAAATGATTGAAACTATGATTTTGCTCAATGCAGTGCCTCACTATGGCGGATTTTTCCGGATGATGGTTACGGAATGCGGAGCCATGTTCATCGGAACGATCCTTAAGGGAACGGCCCATTTGGCCAATATAAACGGCAGAACAGTTAGGGACTGTGCAAGAGGCGTGATAAACTCCGCCGCACTGTTCAGGGAGGAGCTTATCTTTCAGAGAAGATAAGTGGCCCAAGGTTAAAAGAGAGTAGAAGGCACATCGATAACCATAAGGTTCAAGAATGCGGGCCATTTTATAAGAGAGGGGGCCGAGAAAGAGCCGACGAACCCAGCGCTTACAAATAGGGCGCTGAGGAGCGAGGTTAGACTGCATAGCGCGTTGGAGAGATTTCCTCGAGATGACCTTATCAACGTCAAAAGAGATATTATTTAAGCGCGCGAGTTCTGAGATGTGTGCCTTCTCTATGTTGAAATTGCGGGTGGAGAGAGGAATTGCCAGGAGGCGGTGGACGAAAGCGAGTAATGCGGAGTATTTGTGAGAATCATGATGAAAAGAGGAACCATTGATAAGAATGCCAGTGTTAAAAGGCTTACGATAGATAGCAAACTGAGGAGAGAGGCGGTCGTTCTCGAGGTGAAGGGAAATGTTGAGGTCGAGATAATTGATAGAGAAACCGCCTATTTCGAGGGTGAAATGGATGTGAGGATGAATAGAGTCAAGGTGACAGAAATTCGAGATCGGACGAGGAACCATTCCAAGCGCAAAGAATGTCGTCAACGTAGCGAAACCAGCGGAGAATGTGAGGTTGAAGGAAGAATGGTGCTGGTGAGGAGATTGGATTCAAGCTTATCCATAAAGACGTCGGCAACGAGAGAAGAGAGAGGCGCATCCATTGGAAGGCCGTCAGGGAATTCGTAAGGCATATAAAAATCAAGGTGCGGAACTCTGAGATGGTATTAGGGTGAACGTGATTAGAGGTGAGGAGGTCCAACATGTAGTCAATACTCTGAGCAACAGGAATATTGGTGTACATGTTGATGGACACATCAAAGGAAATGAGTGAAGAATCGGAAGGAAAAGAAACAGTCTTTTAGTTTTGAGGTGAGATCAGAAGAGGTAGTGATGGTGTATTGAGGAGAAAAGTTAGAAAGACAACGAAACCATTTATCAAGGTAGCGAGCTAATTTTTAAGTAGCATCCGTATAAAAGGCTACGACAGGGCGGATGGGAAGGTTCGGTTTATGGGTCTTAAGTTGCCCGTATAAACGGGGAGGCCAAAGCAGCATCACGATGGGGGCTGCGCATTGTCTCGTAAATACGAGGAGACTCTTTTACTTAATAACACGGAACTTCAATCAGCTGGAGGTTAAGTCGCGCTTTCTGTGGGGACATGATTTGCATGATATCCCGGACTGAGCGCTGGAAGTGGTAGTGACTGGGTTAAAGAACCTATTGGAGATTAGAAGGGCATCATTATTACTAAACATCCTCCCTCATAGGCGTTTATACCGTAGTACTCGCTACGAAAGCTGAACTTGGATGGAGAATGTTTTATCTAGCAACACAAAGTTTTTAATTATCAATAGATGAATTTGTTTCCACCTGAGTGTTTTTTTGTTTGCCCGTAATATGCCCATGTAGAATATTTATATGATTTCACGTAATCGTCTCCTCCTCATTGATTTCACCCTATAGTCCTTCGAACTCAAACGCGAACGTATTATGAGAATTTTTCAACGAGTAGGTGATAATGATCTTGAAATGTCGTCTAATCGACCTCTGGAATGGCTTTGTAAAGAGTCACTCGAAATGAATTCCGAATAATTTTTTGGCGTTAGATATACCAGTTCTCGTATATATAATCGATAAAATATCTTTTTTTATTTTATTTTTCTCGTTTTATGTGGGAAGAAATTTAATAACGATGTACAACAGTAGTTATAGAGTCTGTTGTGATTATATAGTCCACATTAGGTTTTATAGCTCGACTTCAAAAGCTTGTTGTCGTGTTTAGTACGGATATTAGTACAAATCATCTCCCGCAGCATAATCCGTTTTTAATGAATTCGAAAAATTTTTCGTCGGTATCGCAGGGATGGAAAAATAATATATACTCGCTGGACCATTCATTGTTTCTCTTTCAGCCGCATACTCGACGTAGTAGTCGAGATCAAAGAAGCAATATTGAACCTAATCTTACTGCAGGATGACTATAGTTTTTCTGGAATATTTATAAAATAATTTATTATAAACGAAAGAATCGAAAGAAAATTACCGAATTATGAATATAACGCTGTTTCTTTCGGCTACCTTCAAAACTGGTGCGGATAATTTTTTTGGCGAAGATTATTACCTCGTTTAAATTATGTATCGTGAAAATGATTTTTGTCAGCTCGAATCCCGAAATTTATTTGCTCATAGATTACCTCTGTCTTTCTTTTGAAACTCTCTATGGGAGGTAAGTATTGTAATAACGTATGACGTTTTTGTCTATCATTCTTTCTTTGTGGATTTTGCCCGTCCTGATGATGATTTTTAATTTACTGTAATATTCACCCGCCGTTGTGTGCTGTTGAGGCATTTTCTTGACTGTATGGCACCCGAGAAAGGCGTCTTACATAAATTTTCCGCTCGTGTATAGAATTTTGAAATCTGTGTCGTCGAACCAAGGATTTCATTGGAATAGCTCGTCAATTTTGGGCACGACCTCATCAGGTGGCATAAACGGCGTATGTGTCATCCACGATATTTTTCAAAATATTACTAACGCAGTTCTGTATTTTGTGACGATCACGCTGAGAGTGTCAATCCTTAATTCGAGATCAAGCTTGATTATTCGGACTCACCGTTAGCTTAAAACATTTCCCTGAACCTTGATAACATTCATCAGAATTCAAGACTGGGATAGGTATACGAATTATAATAAATCATCCGTTTTAATTTGAGATATTCCTTAAATTGTAATTTCAAATGAGTTACTCTTTTGATTTTCACCTTTTGAATAGTTGTTTTTTTAGAATTTAGGCGTTGTAATTTTTCGGTATAATTTCGCTATTAAAATCCGTCTCAAGTACCGGTAATTAGAAGTATTGAATCCGTTTGTGTGGGATAGCGTAAAATTTTGTAAAAACTTCCATTCTGTAGCTGATGATAGAAATGTCTCCGAAAATTGATAATCGATCTTATCGTTTCTCATAATTTTAATAAGGTACACGTATACGAACGAGCTATTCGCCTTTTCGATGTAATATGTGGTAATTTTCGTTAATAAATTCTCGTATCATTTTGCAATCAGAAGAACTTGCACGTCGCCACCTCTAATTATAAAATAACTAAACGGATCATATTCCGCTCCGCATATATCTGAATATTGACCGAGAATTCGCGTTAGTCGTTTGCAAATGAGTCGAATTGATGGTATAGTCGGGTTTATGAACTCGGAAATTTTTTCGAACGATTGCGAATATTTTTGTTAGCTCTTTAAATTCGTCTAAGTTCATTTTAAATGATTCTATTGACTTTAAATATTTTGGCAGCGGTGAACGTAACAATTTTCTGGCCGATGTCTGAAATAGACTCTATGTAGCCAATTGCGGATACAAGAGGATTTTTTCTAGAGGCGAAGATGGGTAGGATCGATCTTTAATTAATGTATTTGAGTGAGGATGCGCAGGAAACTGAATGGCTATGAAGACAGCTGTAAAGCTATCAGCTCCTCACAGACGAAAGCCATTATTTCAATAATGGTGAAATTTGAGTGAAAAAACTGGCAATAAGAACTTCCTGAATCTAATAACCACCGAGCAAGAGATTTCAAAAGAAAAGTACAAATATACTCAACTCTTTGAGGGGAATTCACTTGGTCCTTTCAACATGAAGATATTTTATCGGTCCATCAACTAAAGAAGAATCTTTACTTGTCTTCTACTTGTGGCTGGTATTTATAAGATTTTTCTTTCATTTCACTTTCTGACAAGTTTCATGTCTTTACTCTGGCTTGACCTCTAATTTGAAATTTTTCGGGTGCCCCCCTCCCTGCACCCTACTTCGCACGTGCTCCCTCCCCCTCCTTCACACTCGTTACTTCGCGGGTGAATTAAAAAATTGCGAGTTCACCCTACCCAGTTCCCAGTTTATATACTAGCTCCATAATAGTTTTATACTAGGATTGTACTAGTCTTAAACTAGGCTTATAATAGACGAAGTAGACCATCCCCCCTTCACCCTCGTGACTCCATGGGTGACAGGCTCTCCAATAATGCAGCACGATTTTACAAGTCTCAAAATTTAAAAATAAAAGCAGGGGAGCGCATGGAGCCTAATCGGGAAGGGAAACGGTTTCGTTGACGAGGTTTATCGCGAGCGAAAACGTAAGTTCCCGCGCTAGTTTGAGAGGGATGAGTATGGATCTGTTTCCGCGTTTCGTCGTGAGCACAAGCGTACTTCACCTACTATTTGGGAAAAGAGAGAAATTTTGACATGTTTCATGTCTTCTCTCTACCCCCTAATTCTTGAAAATTGTCCGGGCGTCCGGTTGTGACCTTAGGACTTGAAGGAATTTTGGTAAAAAAAAAAAAAAAATAATAAAAGAAGAATAAAATAAAAATAAAATAGAATAAAAATAAATAAAAAATTAATAAAATGGAATAAAAATAAATAAAAATAAAAATATAAAATAAAGTGAAAATAAATAAATAAATAAAATGAAATATAATAAAAATAAATAAAATAAAAATAAATAAAATCAAAATAAATAAAATAAAATAAAATAAAAATAAAATAAAATGAAAATAAATAAAAATAAAAATAAAAATAAAAATAAAAATAAAAAATAAAATAAAATGAAAATAAATAAATAAATAAAATAAAATATAATAAAAATAAATAAAATGAAAATAAAATAAAATAAAAATAAAATAAAATAAAATAAAATATAAATGAATAAAAAATGAATAAAAATAAATAAAATGGAATAAAAATAAAATTAAAATAAATTAAATTGAAAATAAAAATAAAAATCTGGGCGGTCACTGAGAAATTTGTATCATCCTCTCTCTCAGCAAAAATATAAAAAAATTAAATCAAAAAATAAAATTAAATTAAAAATGATTCTGAAAAAACTCATCAGCCTGAAATAATACTAAAGTAGACTTGTAGTGGACCAAGAAGCGGGACGAACGAGCGGAGCGAGAGAGGCTTAATAATCTCATCAGCTTGAAATATACTAAAGTAGACTTGTACTGGACCAAGAAGCGGGACAAACGAGCGGAGCGAGGGAGGCCCAGTAATCTTACCAGCCTGAAATATACTGAAGTAGACTTATACTACATCAAGCGAGTGTTTTTAGCCGGAAATATTCCAAAGTAGACTTATACAACATCAAGCGAGTGCCGCGAGTGAGTCCCAGAAAGCAGTCAGCCTAAAATACTAAGCTGGAAATTTCGGAAATTTTTGAACTATGAAGAGCTTAAGACGACTGGCGAGAAGACATGAAACATGATCTTGATATTTCTGGCAATGCCAAGAAATCCTTCATCTTTTTTCTCATTCGATTCGGGGTATGTACAAGAATCATCCTCTCCAAATCGACTTCTTGTCGACGTCATTGAATTCTACTTGATTTCTACGGATTCAGGTTAGAACTGATGCGTCGATCTATTTGCAATCGTTCATGGTCGACTTCTGGATACCCCGCAACAATACATTAAATTTGTGTCGCTACTCAATGAAATAACGGGTCAACACGAGTCGAATTGACTTCAGATGACGTCGCTTTGCAGTCGACATGGTACTGCGGGATTGCAGTTGTCCGCATCGCAACCCAGTAAAGTTTCTGGTGACATTTTAAAAAATCGTATGCATTTTTGTACACCTCGCAGTAGTAAAGACAGACTAAATTCACTTCAGACGATATTATACAAATCACAACACGAAACCAACGTGTCGGAAAACAACCATTCCCTTTGACGTGAACGATGATACACGGCGGAAGTTGACATTATAGAACGCAATGGAATAGGTCAATGTCGTTACCGGAATCTAAATTCAGATAAAAAGGTGTCCCTTCCCTGCGACAACTGTACTGTCGTGATTCCTGGCTCCGTCAGTATACGGAAAGGTCGGCAAAATTAATCGGGAGATATATCGAAAATGAGCGCGCGGTTGGAAATCGAATCGGCCGAATATGAAATTATGTCATTACGAAGCAGCGGGGATTTGCAAATTTTTAATAGGACCGGATCAGCAGGGCATCGTCAATGCGTCTCTTCTTCGCCAGTGAACGTGAAAAAGCCTCAGGATAGGTGAGCTAGTCTCGGTCATTTAGACGTGTATGCGTTATACGTACGAGAGTATATGAATTGTATAATGTAAGTAATAAAATCTTACGTGCTCTCGTAAAATTAATTGATGTCTTAATTTGAAATTTTTTGTCCATCATTAAAATTTGATCGCGGCGAATAACGCGGCTACTATGTTCGGAAATTACCCGAATTCATCTTTATTGGAATGCTGTATGAAATCGCCCTTAATATTCCAGATTTTTCGTTCTGATGAATATTTTTGTATCGCGACTATTTTCAACACGCCGCTCTTTGATGGGATGGGAATAAATTTCAACTGGAATACTCTATTTCTCGGTGTGTTAAAAATGTACGTAGAACCAGGTTATCAAGTATTATGATTTGAGGAATACTGAGAAGTATTCAAATTGTGATGATGATTTTTTGCAATTTTTTGTAGATGATCTATAATTTTTGCTGATGAAAGATAGAATCTGAATACTCTAACTAGACTTGTATGCAATTCGCATCTCCGGAAGGAGTCGAGTAGGAGAGATGTAAGCCAATTTTGATCATTACGGTCCAAGCAAACTGCTCTTTTACGAGAAATGGGGCTGCCAAGAGTCAAACAAGGTCCGGAAGAAAACTTTTTCTCCGTTCCAATGATCATAAATTTAAGATTTCTTCACGAATCCGGGGAAGGAAAAAGTAATCTCCCTGCTTCTTGTCGAGCCTGGTTTTATGGGCCAGATTTCGAGGAGTGCAGTGTACGTCTGCATTTAAGGGCGCTGCAAGTTGATCTCGTTACAGCCTCTCCATGAAAAACTATTCCAATCTTTTCCTTTCGTTATCTCGCAGAAAGAAGTCCCTTTTTGAAGTACTACGCTCGTTTCACTCTTCGAAGACTGAAATGGAACTCGTCGATCTTGAACTGATCACTGTGGCGTAGGAATTCGAATTTTATGTATTGCGATTGTTAATGTCAATAGTGGATCGATTACCTAAATCATCAGTGTTCAAATGTTCCTAAATTTAGTAGATATGCTTCTCACAAATTTTAGTTCGATTTGATTCTAAATTGACCTTCTCGTGTGAAGAATCTTCTGCATTAACTAAAAGGTCGAAACGTTGATGTAATTTAATGTTGTATACGTGTGGTCAAAGTTCTAAGAATGGAAAAGAATGGGCCCTTGAAGACGCGTAAGAAAATCCTTCGTATATTATTATAACGCGTCATCTTACTTTTCGATCATGAGAATTGAATATTAATTTCCGAAGAAAATTACGAGAATTTCTTATCCGATCGTCAAGTGTTCATTTTCAAGTCGCTAAAGAAGAGCGTGAAACGAGCGCACCTTTCAATTACTAATCAATCTAATCAATGCCGCGAAATTGCCGCATTATAGCTTTTTCTCCACTTTTTTGTCACTCGTCAAAAAGAAAATTCGACATCTTATCGCGATTTCAGGTTAGAGAATGTCTAGCTTGGAAATTTTATGGGAAAAATATGCGCGTTAAAAACTAATATCGGTTAACGCTATCTAATGTGTGGCGTTAGAAAACTAAAAATTTTTGTACTTTAAAATTATTCTTTCGTGTGTGTGGTCGAAAAGAAGAGGTCAAAAGAAGACGAACAGAAGATAACAAGTTATTTGGTCATATCCGTTGGTCGGATGGTGATTCAACAGTAGCTATATCGGTGTGTCATTAGATGGACGTGAGCTATGATAATGTGGTGTCTAAGAAAAAAATAAAGTAGGTATGTTGATGATGAGATCACGTTTTTTTTTTCTGGGAAAGATTTTTATCGCTTTTGGAGACAATCAAGGAAATAAATTTGAAGAAATTTTCTCTTTTTTTTGAGAGGTGCAACATAATGTAAACTTTAATAAATCCTCGGATACATCCAAATACTTTTATAATGATCGAAAAATTTATCTTAACGGAACTACTTCGAGCTCGACTTCGTTATTTTTCTAGAAACATGAAAATATGGACATGTCAATAGCCTTCTCTAGCTCCTCGGAGAAAGGAATCTTGAAATCAAAGTTTTGGCACTCGAAGAATTACGTACCCAGAAATACTTCACCACCATCTTCTATATTTTCACTTTTCTGGGGGATGGAGGGAGGAGAGCCGACTCGCTCAAAAAACTCCTGTATTCAATTGAGAAAAGAAAATGAAAAATTCGAAACCTTACTAGCACGGTATAAAGCAGCAAACGGATGGAAAAAAATTCTATCATTGAGATTTCCTACTAAAACTCTCACAACCTGTTTCGAACTTAGTTCGAAGATTATTATCAGAACCGAAAATACCAGTTGCATAAGGACGTAAATGACCCTGAAAAAATTTTATGTGATATGACAAATTTCTTGTTCCAAGTTCTTGCAATCTAGTGTGGTTCTTTATTTACTTTTATTAATATGGAATTTTTATTATTTTTGTTACAGGTGAGTTCTGGTGGACGTATTTAAAAGTATGAAAGAGTCATTCATAGTAGTAGCTAATGGAGAAAATGCACTCATGATCAGACTCTTGCCAAGCAAATAAATTCTTTGTACTCGCGTATGGAAGCAGTATTTACCTGTTGTTCACAAGTCAAGTAAATTATTTTAAGATTATCGACGGCTTTTTACAAGTCATATCTTTCTCCGAATGGATTTTTGACATTTTAAAATATGGGCAAAAATTTTTGATTCTGCGAGATTTCGGAAACCTTTGAATTATTTTATGTTGAATGGACGTAACTGCAAAGATTGTGAATCTGCGACTGATTTCGACACAAACGCGAGTAGCATCGACCGGCGGAAGACGAGCCAAAGAAAGGAGAAGTAGCCTAAGACAGCGAGAAGGAAGAGGGAGGAAGGAGAGCGGTTGAGGAAGTTGACGTTTTCTCGATGACTTGCTGCCCCGAATTCCAACTATTCGAGCTTATTCATGGTTCCACTTTTGGTAGCTGCTTGGATAAGCTCGACGAGATCCACATCATGACCGGTTTTGAGTTAAGAATCGGTTTTCTTGAATGCTCTTGCTTGTATTTCAAAGCTTCAGAAATTGAATCGTAGATGTCATTTTTCTTTTCGGGCAAAACTGGATCCTTTCGTGCAAAACGATGACTCAAACTCTTGGAAAAAGCAAGGGTGAATTCTAGTTTACCTAAAATGGTTGCTGAAAGGAGAGAGGGTCTATTTAAGTACGGCAGGCGAAAGTAGTCTTAACAAGGAGACGATGAGCTATTGGTGGAAATATTTTATTGTCGAGGTTCCCACTCGCAAAGAACCTTGTTCTTGTATCTGGTCCAGTCAGGGTTAGCATTTTTCTAATTTCACACCAGGTGCAAACTTCAATTCCATGTATTTTCCCTGTCATTTGAAGAATTTCTCATCAGGTGCAAAAATTTTCCTCCATCTGGTGCATCTGGATGCCCGTCAGCCCTGGGTCTAGTGGAAGATTTACGTGGTTGGGGGATTTTGTTTGAACCGTTGGAATTCCAGATTGCTCACGAAGACTTCTGCTACCAAAGGCGAGAATGGATTGCACTCGTGGAGGCCACCCGAAAACATGTATTCTACTCCTGATTCTTTATTTGGGGTACTCAGGGTAAAGTTGATTAGTATCGTGATGGACAACTTGAAGCTGTAGCAGATCGCACATGAGAAAAATTGAAGTAGCTGTGGGATTTCGGAGAGACTGCAAGATTAACAAATTTGGGAGTGACACCGGAATGAGCAACTTGGCCTCTCTGTAGGGAGGATGTATAGAGAAAGCTACCCTTGACAAATCGGCAAGTCTTGTTTATGAGTTTTGAGTTACCCGTAGAGTTCAAGAAGAAGGAGATTCATCACCTGTTGAGACATCTTGAATCTTTGATCTTAGACTGAGTATTTCGAAGCGGATGAAAGTTTTGTACTCGCCATAACTCTCGAGAGTCGTGACTTCTCAAAATTGTCAAAAGTTTTTACAATAGGTGTTAGAAACTTTCTTTTGGACTATATCTCACATCATGACTGTAATTCCTACCTTCTATAAAAGCCAGCGGTTGTAGAGTAAAAGAAATACCCCAAAATTTGTCGGTCGGTTCCTCACCAATATGCAATTTGTTACGGACTTCTTACAGGTGTATGTCTTCGGGCTGGGGTTGTTTGAAAGTTTGTGTCAGGTCTTTCTGAGAGGCGAGACGTAACGCTTGACCTTGACCTAATCCAGGGATTTTGAGAAAATCTCTATTCTTGCTACTTTGGTACTTTTATCTTCGGCCTTCATTTTTTTAGGCCATTAAACGCAGTATACTAGGCTTTAATCATACAAGGCGTATTCTTGACCGAGAAAATTCCGTTTAGGCCCGCCAGCTAAGATGCAAAAGTCGGACTAGTCTCTAGACTCTCGAATTTACCCTGTCTGATGGTGGGCCCAGCATTTCCGGGGTTAACCTGCCGAGCATTTTTTTCTATTTTCAAAACGCCCTCTTCTTCATGATCTAAAGAAATGTTCTTTATCTTTCTTCTACCCCTCCCCTCTCTCCTCTCTTATTCCACTATTGGTGATCAAAGTCCTAATGAGATTTTATGGTCTCGCGATTTCAACTTCTTGTACGTTACGTCGTTAATTCTAGAGTTCAGACGCCCTCTTCTTCCTGATCTAAAGAAATGTCCTTTGTTTTCCTTTCCCTTCCCCCTCCCTCCTCTCTTATTCCACCATTGGTGATCAAAGTTCTAATGAGATTTTATGGTCTCGCGATTTCAACTTCAGGTACGTTGCATCGTTAAATCGAAAAATCAGACGCCTTCTACTTCTTGATCCAAAGAAATGTTTTTTGTCTTCCTTTTGCCTCCTCCCTCCTCTCTTATTCCACCATTGGTGATCAAAGTTCTAATGAGATTTTAGGGTCTCGACGATTTCAACTTCAGGTACGTTACGTCGTTAATTCTAAAGTTCAAGTGGAATCTAGAGAAGACAAAAATTTTCAACGGTCTTCATGTGTACTGGTGCAAGGTTAACCATAATTGTATCAAATAATTCAAAGATATATTCAGGCTAGCATTAAAATAATTCAATCTTACTTTTTATGTGTGCAGGTAAAGAATAATTATTTCGAAATTGTCTCATATGGGAATTATTAAAATATCATCGAGGTTATTACATGATCGTGAATCGGAGAACTCTTACTAGTTTCTGTTTGGTTTCCAAATTGAATATATTATGACTGCCCTATCGTGGTTTTATGTTTCTATGATATTTTTTTCGCTCGGAAAACTGTTGATCCATTGGTAGTCGATATCTCATCTCTCGTCGTTGTATGCGCCTAGTGTCCCTTCGGCGTCAAAGAGGCTGAACTGGACTCGGATAAGTTCATTATCTTTGTTCTGGACCTTCCCTACTTCTTTTTGTACCAACTCGGGTGATTTGTTTTTTTGAATGGGATATAAAACTGCAATTCTCTCGTATTCGATTATTGAGACTGAGCAAACCTATGAATATCTTTGCTTATAAACTCGCGCCTCTGCCGAGAACAGAAAAATCTATTAATTTTCAATTGACGTATTAGGAACGAGAAGTTGATCCGATGGACGCCTCTTCTTACCGAATTCTCGTATGACTCCTGGCATACGACCTACAGGAGTACATATTTGTATCTCGGCGACCAGTGGGTACCCAAGATTTACCTACGTGATACACAGCGATTGTATCTGAGATAAAGAAACTGTGATTCAAAAGGGTTAACCTGACTCACTGTAAAGTTTGTACGGACTGCGGACGCTGGACATTAATAATATCTCTGTTGTGCTTTCGTGGTCTATCAAGGCGATACCGCGTACTACCGTAAAGTTTTAAAACTAGAGACGCGCTATTTTCAGGGAAATGTAGAAAAAAAAACGTTTAATTTCGAGTACTTAGTAGGGATTACGGATTATAACGCGTAAGAATAAATTATTAGAATATTAATGGTCACGTTGGCATGTCCGGAGGGAGTAAATACGTCAGTAACGAAAAAGAAGAAAGAGAGCACCACGCTCTGAAGAGAAGTACCAAGCAGCAACAGTTTCGTACAGCATTCCATAGAAACAGCAGTGGGCCTAATATAATATTAGTACGCGTTCGCCGGAGATCGAGCAGCAACAGCGCCTCGACGACTACAGACTCTTAAACCCGATTCGCTTCATCAACTGTCAGATCTTTCAGTTAGAAGCTGGAGGTTTAAGGCATCCACTGTGCATAATACATATGTATATGTATGCACGCCACACGCACGTACAGATAAATGAAAAATATATTTATGTTCGATATGTACCTTCATTTAAAGAAGAGAGAGATAGGAAAGAAGAGAAGACGTCATAAAAAACACTACAGTCCGACATACACAATTTACCGTACATTCTGTGCATTGATTATATCAGCTTTGTTTAATTCTTGACGAAATATTTTGTAATTGTCCCCTCGTAAATGCAGCATCCGAAGAGGCTACTCGTAAAACCAGCCGTACGAGAATGGGATTTCGTTGAGAACAATTAGTAGTTCTTTTTTTTTCTTCTTCTTTCCATTCCACAAAAACGTGAAATTGGCCGACGACATACTGCGTCCGTCGTGTATTCATAATCCTCAATAAA
Source organism: Aspidiotus destructor (assembly GCA_035079395.1). Classification (NCBI taxonomy): domain Eukaryota; kingdom Metazoa; phylum Arthropoda; class Insecta; order Hemiptera; family Diaspididae; genus Aspidiotus; species Aspidiotus destructor. The sequence continues at coordinate 2,643,047 of JAVHKZ010000004.1, read as the reverse complement.
AATACAAAGTACACCGTCTTAACATCAGCGCCAGCACGAGTACCAGCATTCAAAAATAATCCGATTAGTTTTTCTCAAGCGATTTTTTCTCGGAATCAGTTCGTTGCTCCTGATGGTTGGCGATTTTTCGGTATACCCCGTGTGTTTATATATTTTTTTTCGTTCCTAATCTTAAAATGGGAAGTTCACTCACGTATCGTGCTTTTCCAAATTCTTAAGATTCCTTTCATCGAGTAGGACACGTCGAATTGTTGTTCCTCGAAGTCTCGAATGATTCGACGAAATCGGTTGAATTCATTAATGCCGAGTTGCTGGCCGCTTTGCGTGCGTTTTACCAAAACCCAATCAACGAGCATTTGCACTCGCTCATAAGTACCGTACCCAGATGTCTAGACAAATACATTCTTCGGTCCTGCCAAGTACTGCGCAAAATTGCGCCCACCCTGCCTCTCTCATCTACACTGTAGTAGTAGACTTCATCGTGCAGGTATCAAATAAATTTTTATTATTTATACGACTTTTTAAGTCGAGTTTCGCTATTGTCAACAGTTGAGTTTATGGGTAAGAAAGAAAGAAAAACAACAAATTTGCATACTCTTGAGAATCTGCTATAGGGAGAAGAAATGAATGAAGAGAGCGCTCGTCAATAAATCAAAACGCCTTGGTTTGTCGTATAATGAAAAATATTTCTATAAGTAGTGGTCTGTAAGAAGTTATAAAGGTAACTTACGGTGCATGACCACGAATAGAAGAACGTTCCCGTATCATATACGGTATACGTGCCATACAATGATTCCTTATTATCATACGATATGCTGTTTTGATTACAATAATCATTCAGGGAGAAAAAACCTTATTTGAACATTGATAGAAAAATTATATTTCATTTTTATATACCGCGAAGGCCAATGCTGAATGCGCATGTTGCGTAAATAACTACGGGCGTTTTCGCGAACGTTGACGGGATCTAAGGGGCGATGGCATGAAGTCTAAGGCATTCGTGCGTATGAACAGAAACGCGAGAGAAGTATCACCGTGCACGCTATCGAAGTGGCAAACGATTCTCTGCGAAGATCCAAAATTCATGATTCATTCCCTCGTACCAAATTAGAGAGAGGTGATAAAACCTGTAACTTGTCTCGCGAGCGAATCTCGAGCCCTCGTGATGAGATTTTTGAAGTCTGGTAACTTTGACGTCGCTATTACAGTATTCAGATTTATGAAATTCGGTTTCCTCGAGGGCCTGGAAATGTCAGTTTGTGAACCTTTCCTCGGACGAGAAGAATGAAAAATTCAGGTTTTGTTTGAGACGACTTCAAAGGCCTTTGAAAAAAGCAAAGATATCTTGCCAATCTGGAATGATGGAAGTACCATAGAATTCGATGGCTTCTTTCCCACCAGTTCATTTCATGTAAGGCCAAACTACGGAAGTCCGTCTCTGACTCCCACGTCACTTTGGAGGATAAGTTATAATGTCGAGAGCGTTGCCCATCATATGAAAGAGAATATAAAGCAGTGCACGGTGTGCTCTTAGTAACTTGGCTGAGAGGAGACTACTTTTCTCGTTGAGGTAGGGAGCGCTTGGTCAGGCTGATGTCCGTAGAATCGCGCACATCCAACTCTCTTTGAGTATTGGCTTGGCTGGAATACAATTTTCAGGCTTATACTAGCCTAAGACAGGAAACGAACAAGCGGAACGAGTAAACCTGACATACAGTGTACTAAGTTTCAACCTACTCGAGTACTGAAATAATATACAACCCATCACACCTCTAGTATTGAGTTTTCTATAAATTCGAAAGCTAGTCTTTGCAATTGCAACCAGCTGAGGTGTGGCCTTGGCTCACAAAAATCAATTCACTCCAGAACCAGGGCGACCTTGAAGCATGATCTTCATTTATTTGGCTCTGCCAGAATAGTTTTTGTTGTTCCGTCTCATGTTTTTACCGAACCCTACATTTGATTCATGAATCGCGCAAGCCCTCTAGCCTAAGAATACAAAGCTGGTAGCAGCGCAGAAAAGAGACTTGATGTCACGCTCCTGACTACCCCGATGACGTCATATGCTGGACAATCATCAGTATATGCTGCTCCAAGTGAGCATAAGCAGGTGACGGATGACCTATATTGTAACTGCATACTTGCCCAGAACTCAACAATCTTAGCCTGACGTCACTGCCCTTATCCGAATTGACCTTGACCTGCATTGAGACTGCTACGACATCGAACCTATGCGATCTATAGCTTGTGATCGAAAACTTGCTCTGGACTACCTTCCATGTAGTACTGGCCTTAACACAAAAATTTTCACATACCTAACACGCCTTCAACTGCCTGAAAACGGTTTTTGGATGACTTATTCTCACAGGGAAGCTGTTAGCTGTCTGTCATCCTCCCTCCAGTAAATTACATATGGATGCTAAGAGGCAGAGGCGGATCCACGGGGTGGGGGGGGGGAACTTTTCCCTGGAAAAGTCAGGGAAAAACGTTTTTCTACGACAACGAGCGATAGATACCTCAATAGAATACCCATGACGCGACTATAAGACAATGCTGCCAGATTATACTCTCAAAAATCCATATCCGCTATTTTTTGTTTTGTATGACCTGAGAACAGGCTCCTATAACGATCAGGAGAAAGATATCTCTCTAACGAATAACTGAGATACATTTACCTTGATCGACTCAATGTTACGAGAGACAGCTGTATCATCCTACAACGATCAGGAGAAAAGTATCTCTGATATATGTGTCTAAGGTACTTTTCCCTTGAACATGAGAAATCCGTAATTTACGCAAAAACCGTTGAAAAATCCGTATCTTTTTCGAGGACCAAAAATCCGGAGATCTGGCAGCACTGCTATAAGAGAATCTTGGGAAAATCCCCCCCCCCCCCTCCCCTAAAATGATGGTCGGGATCAGTCCTTGCTAAGAAGCGAAAACTATGACTTACTCTACCTACTTCAGAGATTTCAAAAATGTCTCATTCTTTGTCAATACACAAGTGATAATAATTATAATATTCTGGTTTCCTATGGAGGAGGATCCGTTCTCGTTTGGTGGAGTCGGCGATGGCGTAATGGTCCAATCCTGAAACGTATTGTTCTTCTGCAGATATACATTCCCGGTAAAGGTGTCGGAAGGTTGGCTGGAGTACGGGCCGTTATTAGTTCATTGTTGTTGTTAGAGAGTTGTCTCCTCGTACTCGTTCGTCGTTTTTGTCAGTTTGAGAGCAGTATGGCGGATATCTCCTCAACTTTTCCTCTGTCTTCCACTCGCACAAATCTTCGTTGAGAATTCACTTTGAAGCACCTAAGCAGAAATTCTTCTTCTTGGAACTATTTTTAAGCATAGGCAGGACTGCCTGTAGCTGTGTTTGAGCCCGAATCGCTGGACGACGTATCCAAAATCCTTTTTGTAGGTCTTCCCCTGCTTCTCTTTCCATCCGGTGTGTACTTCCATACATTCTTTGGTGATCGTTCGTCCGGCATTCTCCCAACATGTTTTCTCCAATTCCTCCTGTAGTTCTTGATCTTTTCCATTACTGGCTTGACTTCTAGTTCCTCCAGTATTTCTGTATTTCTTTTCCTGTCTAGTCTCGTATATCCCGCGGTCGCTCTCATGAATTTCATTTGCGCTGCGGATATTCGTTTTTTCTTCTAAATTGTTAATATTTCTAGTTGGCTGATTTGAAACGAAAACCAACAAATCTTTATTTTGGATCGACTGATTGCGAATAAAATCTCGATTTCCTGTTTTAAATTTTGAATACAGGCATTTGGCGTTATTTTAGCTAAAATATTGTCCTCCAAAAGAATTCTTCTTCCGAGGGAAAGAATGTTCTTGGGACAGCATCTCAACATTTTTTAAGTTTACTTCTACTCCTGTTTGGAGTTAAAACTCTCTTCAAGAAAAGTATTTCATTCAGAATAGAGTCCACGGCGAGGCTATGCCTTGAAAAACTGAAGTCATCAGAGATTTTCTTTGGTCAGGGAAAAGTCAGGGAGTTCTGAGAAAATCGATGAAAGTGAGGGAAATTCCGTGAAGCCACGCAATTGAAATCACCAGTAATCAAGATAATCCTCCAACCATTGAGACGAATTGAAAAATCCTCCTGATAGTCTGATAGAAGTCGTGGAAAAGTCTGGGAAATTCATTATTGAGAACAAGTGGCGCCCTCTAAGTTGAAAAAAGTCTCACTTCCTCCTTTTCTGAAGAAATACAAATGCGAGTAATTCTGAATAGGATCATGCGTGTCTCTGTTTTCATTTCTACTTCAGAAATATTTTCTTTACCCCAGGACTCTGGAGTCGTAATCTGTGAAACGATTTGCCGTCTTCCTAAATCCTTCTTTGTGTAATCTCATTGAGGACCGAATACTATTGAAGAGATTTTCTTATCATGTTTATGGCACTTGGGAATTCGGTGCCGAAGTTTATATTATAAAATAACTCGTTCGGTACTCGTTTTTCGAAATTGACACTTATTCACGCTCGATGAAAGAGATTACCGCAGAAGGAGAAGTTTTGTTATCGAAAATCGGATAAATAATACGTACAAAAGGGGTCCGGTCCATTCTTTCTGCGAGAAACAAAATATGAAATATATCATCTTTTGTGAGACGAAAAACGGTGAATATCTGTTTGCTTTTCGTATATCATTCATGCTCATCTATAAGCCGTTCGATGATCTACCGTAACAGTAAGCGGCGTTTCCAATTCAACGATGGCATTTAAATACATTATAATAAAAATTTTCGCACCCGTACTCCTTCGAGTTAGTATGTGATGGTGTGGTTATCGATCATATATAATATTGAAAATACACGACCAGCAGATATTCGAGCGTCTGAACAATGCTGACGGGTTTCGGTTGGCATTCTCGGTATTCTCGATGTATCTTTTTATATGAATTTTTGTCTCGCATTTTATGCCGCATACGCGCGGATAAGGCGTATTTTATATTCGGTACACTCCAGTATGAAAATGTTTCATTGTCGTTGTTTCCGTTTCACCCTCTAATTCATCAATAGCGACAAACCGGTTAAATAAGATTTTGAAAAGAAGGCTTATTGGAAAATGGAAAAAGCACGCCGAAAAAATTCGCCCTTCGGTATTTCAAATTATTAGGATTTATTATACTACCACACGTACGGAACCCACACGTGGGAGCGTGGTTTATTTTACATGCATTTATGTATTGTGTATACGTTGCGTATCTAGTCATTGTGGAATGGACCTCTGTTGGCTCCTTTTATTCATTTTCATTGAGTAGATCTGCGCAAGGTGTGTATGTGTATATGCGGTTTGGCAGTGGCAGTGTCATCCCGTTCGAGATGGGGACGGTGCACAGTCATCGGCGGGATGATGAGTAGCGATTATTCTGTACCAGGAGTTTGTATTCATATGGTAGAATAGAACCTGCTGGTATTTCCGGTTCTTCTTATTCATACAGAAAACGTAATGGGATGATGGTACTGGTGTATTGTTTTGTTCTTCATCGCTTAGGCTTATTATGCTGATTAATGATAGCCGTCTTGTAAAATATAGATTACGTAATTTAACGCTTCATTCAAAAATAATCTCACGAATTTTGGAGCGTATGAAGAGTATAGCTGTATTCGCTGGGGTGGTTTATTCGAAATGTTGGCTTAAATTGACGTCATCTCTACTCGTACAGGTTTTGATGTTTGTACCGGCACGGAAATCCGCGGGTCCGAGGTGTCCCCTCTAACCTCCGTTGATGGATTAAACAAATACGTTCTTCTGAGTTACGGTTATCCATATTAGCGAGGAAGAGTAAAAGTGCGAAGAATGAATTGAAAAGAAAACGAGAGAGGAGGAAAAAGGATGAGATAATTTTAAGTGGAAACATGATTTACACTTAATAAATGAAGAGATTGACGAGTGTAAGACGCGTGCCGTTGAGGAGAGAATCGCCTGAGAGGGAAGCAACGTCAAATATTTGTGAAGGTGGCCTTTAGTAGCTTTATTAATACGTTTGAACTCTTGGGAATCGAAGGAGAGGTCATTTTCTACTCAATGTTTGGTGAGGGCTGATTTATCGAAAGTTCTCGTCGGAAAGCAGAGAACGTTCGAGAAGGATGCGACCAGTTTGGCTAATGTACGCAGCAGAACAGTTAGAAGCTGAGCAGCTGACGCAATAAACCTCACTGCAATTTTCAGGAAGGAGTTCATCCTTGAGAGAGGATAAGTGCACCACCGTAAGAAGGGGATAAAAGGTCCAGCGGTACCCACGGGATTCGAGTCTCCGGGCCGTTTTGTAGGAATTACGGCCGAGGAAAGACACACGAGCCCAGGAGGGAGAGTGACGAGGAGAATGGATACTCTGGGAGGAAAGGTTAGATTGCACAGCGCGTTTAAGAGACTCTCTAGAGATGACTTCGTCGATATCGACGGAGATATTATGTAGGAGTTCGTTGATGTGGGCTTTCCCCTTATTGAAATCGCGAGGTCAGAAAGGAATGGCGAGAGGACTGTGAATGAAGGCAAATGAGGTAGAGAATTCATGAGAAAAATGATGAAAAGATTCATCATTCCAATACGATATTGGCGAGAAACGAGGAGAATGGCAGTTGTTCGCGAGGAGGAGAGAGGTGGGGAGATCTGAGTAATTGATGGAGGAGCCGTTTGTTTCTGGAATGCATGGATGTTCGAGTGAATACGGTTGGAGGGCCAGTTTCACCAACGACGTTCAAAATGACGTGACAGTTTAAACTCACATTCATTGATCGATTAAACTCGGATTAGCGCTCGATAGACGATCGGCTTCTTGGTAAGACTGGCCCTGAGTGTGGAAGGAAATATTCTAGATCGGACGAGGAGCCATTCCAGACACAGAGAATGCCCTCAACGTAACAAAGCCAGGTGAGAATATGAGGTCGAGGAAGAATAACGCTGTCAGATTCAAGTTTGTCCAAAAGAACGTCGGCTACGAGCGAAAAAGGAGGTGCATCCATACGGAGGCTATAGGGGAATTTGTAGAGAAAATTTCGATAAAAACAGATCTTATTACTAAGACAGAGAGAAACGAGAGTCCGGAACTCGGTGGTGGTGTCACGAGAGATGTTGTTAGATTATGAGATGATTCATCGTGCAGTTAATACTCACGGCTACTCAGGATTATATTCGAGCGGATCCAGGGGGGGGATTTCTCCTTAAAAATCAGGACGACAACGAACAATAGATACCTCTAAAAAAATACCCATGTCGCGACTATAAGACAATGCTGCCAAATTATACTTTCAAAAGTCCGTATTAGCTATTTTTTCGAAGACCTGAAAACAGATTCCTATAACGATCAGGAGAAAGATATCTCTCAAACGAATAACTGAGATACTTTTCCCTTGATCGATTCCATGTTACAAGAGACAGCGGTGTCACACTTTAACGATCAGGAGAAAGATATCTCTCAAACGAGTAACTGAGATACCTTTCCCTTGATCGACTCGATGTTACGAAAGGTAGTGGCATCACCCTATAACGATCAGGAGAAAAGTATCTTTGATATATGTGTCTTAGGTACTTTTCCCTTGAGCACAAGAAATCCGTAGTTCACGCAAAATCCGTTTTCGGGAAAAATCCGGAGATCTGGCAGCACTGCTCTAAGAGAACTTCGGAAAAAAATGCCCCCCCCCCCCCTAAAATGATGGTCTAGATCCATATATCGAACCTAATAGATTTAGCATAATGAAGGCTAAGCCTAGATAGTCTAGTATACAGTACGTTGGGTCTATCGCGTTATGAAGACAACGCGGACATAAGTCTCAAGGTAGTAAAAGTTGAAATAATTTCAATCCCTATGACGTCATCGACTATATCGCACTTAGTCTAGTATATACAGTGTACTGGACTAAGGACGCGAGTGAGCCCGTGAGCCACTCAGTTCAATATGTGCTAAGCTATGAACGGAGGCGAACGAGTGAAGTGAGTAATCCCTTCAATTTACCTATGAAATGGAAATTAATAGATTGATAATCCTTTATTGCTGAGAACCGTGGAAACAACACCCTGTGTTTACCGTTACCCCTCCTTGTAAACCTGCGATTTTTATTTATTTGATCTTTTCAAAATGGACGTGGAGTAAAATAATTTCGAAAGAATTCCCGCATTGAATTCTATCAGAAATTCCATATATTTCCTTCAATAAATCTAGCAGATCATCAAGAATGGCTACGTTTGATTTAGCCTGATCCTGACCCTTCTAATTTGCGAGTAAAACAATCCTTCGTGGTACAAGTAGCCATGCAATATGGAAAGCATTCTTTTTTAAGCTGATTATGTTGTTGCGACGGGAAGTAGAAGTGGTTCAAAAGAGCCAGGGCTTTACAATACGATTTGAAAATATCTCAACGACGTCATGTCAATTGTCCCATTCCGACGATTTTATCATCAGCTTCTACGAAGTCATTAGGGGTACGATCTTGATAACATCGTTTGGATGAATTTGACCTCAACAATCCAAACTTCTTATAGTCATATACGATAATGTTTTGATTCTGTTTTGTTCTGTCTGTTTCGTAACTAATGATTTGGATTTTCTTCCACGCAGGTCCGTATCGATGTGCTGGATAGGAACGATAGTCCACCTTCGTTCAGCGATATGCCGACCGAGTTATTCATCTCGGAAGATTTACCCATCGGTCATGTCGTAACGAAAGTGAAAACCACCGATCCGGACACTCCGACTCGTATAAGGTATTCGCTATTCGGAGACGACGTGAATAAATTCAATTTAGATCCGGACACCGGAGTGCTCAGTTTGACCGAAGTATTGGATCGTGAGACGAAAGCGAAGCATAAATTGTTTATCCAAGCGAGCGATGGTATTCAGAAAGCAGAGACCTTACTCACTGTCATTGTAAGTATATAATATTGAAACTACATTCGAAAGTCAAAAAAAGCTCCCTGAGCGTGTATACTGGAACGAGCATTCTGTCCTTTTTAAATCTCGCGCGTTAATGAAGCGTTAGACTTCTCCTACAGCTATGAATGAATAGAATTCGAACGACCGAAGCGCGTTCGCAAAATGTGAGTTGTAAGTTACAGACGTACGTGGAGTGGCTCGTGAAAAATGATGTTAACCATTGTTGAAAAGAGACAGTTTGAAAATGCTTCTTCAAAATGTACGGTCACGCATCGGTCAGAGGCCAATAAAATATGATACACGCTAAATGATCTCGAAGTGTATGGAAATATATATGATGCGACCTGGGTCGGAAGGAAAGGCGGTCGAGTGTAAAGTGAAAAGGCTTAAATCGGTATTGGGTATAGAAGAGTTGAATGCGCGTATTCGCGTAATAGATGGTGCTGTACGCTTTTATTCGAGTTTGATTTTGCCGCTTCCTACACATGTTCAAGTCTTTCGAGAGCGGTAGAGCAAATTGAGTGACTTCTAAGAAGGATTGCAGAAATTCGCTCATTCAATTTGAAACGTCTGTGTGAACGAAAGAGTTTGAGAACCAGGCAAAGCAGTCCTTCATCAATTTGAATCAGTGTGACAGAATTTTCCCTTCGAATATGACTGCATTCTTCGTGAAGCGTACGTGTTCTACCAAAGCTTTTATATTTTACCATAAGGTAGAAAACTATCTAGGCTTGTTGAAGTTACTTTTCTTAAACTTCAAAATAGAAATCTTAGCTTCTAAGCAGAAGCCTTTGATTGTCTGGGTACGAGCGCCAGTGATTGAGTCATGGTTAGGCTCCTGTATGCTCGTCGATAGAACCCGTCTTTGCACTCGCTCTTACTGAGAAAAACAGGGGTAGTTTTGTCCCGATGTTATACAATAATGACAATCTGTGACATGGCAGATTCTACAGACTCTCGCCCCATGATTCCGCGTATTGCGGACGTCTGAATTAACATCTTCGGCAGTAGCCGGCGCACCACTCTCCAGGTGGCGACCTAATTATGTTTTCGACGTCTGGCAAATTTGTATCGGGTTGTCGTCCGTGTCTTTGATTTCAACTCTAATCGCCAAAACGTCTTAGCAAACAGCGCGACACAGCTTGAGTAATGAAATATTGGTAGAACGCGTACGCTAATGAAGGAGCAGGTCCCTGTTTGTCAGGCGTCGAGCACAATATTTTGGTAGAGCACGTACGTTCTTAGTAGTTACACGCTTTTGTTTGATTTCGCCGCTCTTTTGCCTAAGTTTTCGTACAGAGCAAATTGGGTTACTCGAAAAATCTCCAGTAGATTGTGAAACAAGATCGCGATCGTGAAATTCTCGAAACGTCCGGCGAATGAAGGAGCATACAAGAGGAAACCAAATGACTCAAGGCTAAGATCCCGTCAAAGGTTGAAAGACGAAGAATAACAGACTGTGAATGCCGAAGGAGGAGAAGGGACTGGAAAGGAAATATGAGCAAAAAGGATACTAGACTAAAAAGAGGTAGAATTATGGAGAGGAAACTTGAAGAAGAGATGAAGTGGCGGACTTTGGTAGCTAATCTAAGAACATATATTTTTTACTTGTTTCATACTTTTGCTGAACCCTAACCCTGACTCTTCCACGCGGTTTTTTGGCCTCATATCTTCTGACATTGGCCTCAAGTCCAAGCATATCAAGCTAGTGCAGAAGAAGAGGCATAGCCATCCTGATCCCGATTGACCTTGACCTAAGTGTGGATGTAGCCACTCATTTCCATGATTGTATGAGCGATTTAGGTTCTTGAACTTATAGACACGAATTTGCTAAGAAAGGATGACTAGTATATCTCCTAATTGATTTTTCTGATTTGAATATACTTTTCAAGCGGAGTGAACAGGAAAACTATCACCTCTCCCTTCCTCCGTCTCCCCTCGAAATCGCAGCTGAAACTATCGTGGATACTTACCGACCTCATCTTTTTTTCAGGTCACTGACACCAACGATAATCCGCCAGTATTTTCCGAGTACGCCTACTCGTTCGATGTGGCCGAAAATGAAGTTCGCGGCACAAAGGTCGGTCAGGTATCGGCTACAGACGAAGACGAGAACGTCAATGGGCAGATATCGTACACCGTCATTTCGGACTGGGCTAATGACGTGTTCTCGCTGAATCCGCAGACAGGCATTTTCACGCTAACTTCCAAACTGGATTACGAAGAGGTAAGAAGAATCAATTTCTCGTCTTACAGACGTATTCGACAAGATAAACTGTGGATCCGTACGTGTAGACTGTGGTAGTGGTGTGTCGTCGCGGGTGAAGAGCCCGTCGACGCTCGAACGCGTCGAGAAAATAAGTTTCCTCTGCGGGAATTGTAATTGAAAAATCCTGGACCTATAGACGCAGGGTACGATGATCCGACTGGCGTATAATTTTTTCCTCCAGTTTGACGTTTTGATTTCGAAGTTTTCATTCGCTTTCTTTTACTCTTTTTTCCTTCTTCTTTCTCGCTATCGTTTTTTCTTTCTTTGACGAGGGTACCGGGAGTATTAGCAGCGCAGTCGTCTAAACACAAATCCTGTTCTTATCTATTAAATGTCGGTGTTATTCACGCAGCCGGAACACGCACCTTGAAGAGATGAACGCGCACGTACGATGAGGGAAAGAGAAGAAAAATGATTTGATGTAAAAGCGTATAATTTTGATATTACTCGAAAGCATTAGAATACTTATTAACATATCGAATTCTCTGTGCGCTTTTAATTTTAAATAGGTCTTTGTTTTCTATATTATACTCGTGTAGCATTTTCTTCTCTTGCACACGACGTGGTGTATATTGAAAACTATTTTTTTTTTTTTTCGGTAATATTCAGTCATTAAACGAGTCTAGGTCTTTTACTGTCGGAGAATTAATGCCGGTAAAAGTATTTATTATTTCATCAACTTATGCACCTACCAACTTTTGACAGATAACGACTCACCATACAGTGGAGGGATGATCGTCAGTGTACTTCTGCATTATGTAAGGTTGATCGAATATATAGAATACATGGCGCATTCCTCCATAACCGAGTGTCTCGATTTTCATATACGAGTATATTGTCGTAGAAGACGTTATTATTTTTCTTCTTATCCTGTCGTACGATGTAATGTTCGAATTATCTGCGCTATAAAGCCAGTTCATCTTGTCTCTCTACAATGTTGTTATGTTCATCTTTTTTATATATATTTTTTTCTCGTACAGGTTCAGCACTACATATTCACCGTACAGGCGCAGGATTATGGTAGACCAACGTTATTGACAACAGTAACCGTGTATTTCAACGTGATCGATTTGAACGATAATCAACCAGTTTTCGATTCTGCTTCGTACTCGGCCGAGCTACTGGAAAACGTAACGATCGGTACATCCGTCTTGACCGTATCGGCGATAGATCTCGATTCCGGTACGTATTTGCGAAATTTTCGATTTTTTTCTGTAATTTCTTGCGCAGATGCGTGAACGCGCTACCATAAGATTGTTGTCGGATAAGAAATGTCGACTCGGTGCGAGTAACTGATTTGCGGATGAGTTCATTGAAGAAGGAAGGTTCAGAGTTGCCTGTTTAATTTGGGGAAAATTGTTCGGAGCTATTTTTTCCAACGAGGGGGTGACTTCCTATGGATCTTGTCGACGTTAAATGAACCGGGACTTCATTTCTCTTCTAGTCTTGGTCACAATTGCATCGGTATATTGTTGAAATCGACCTGACGTCGACGTCGATATTAGATTGCGATGATTCTATTATGAGTTGGTGTCCTTTCTCAAGAAGGTTATTTGCATAAGTTAAAGAACCTTGAGTAGAGTACGAGAGACCCAAGCAACGATGCGATGTGTTCCCGCGTTTCCTGGCTTCGTCAATATAAACGCTACGCAGCCTATGAACACCCCTCCCTTTGCTTAAAGAAATGGAATCGTAGTAAGCGAGCGTAAATCACGCCTCAATTAACTAGGGAGAGAGCTCAAGAAAGGCAATCAAATGAATTTACACCTAAGAGAGAGAGAGAGAGAGAGAGAGAGAGAGAGAGAGAGGGGGGGGGGGGGTCTCGAGGAAGAGTTGAGAAGAGATCCGATGTTTGAACGCGCGGTTTTTGGCAGAAGTTAGGTATTCGCTGTGGCGACCGGCGACCTCTTTCCTCGCGTTAGAATCAATGAGGAAAACACTGACTAATAAGGTAGGCGATGGTGTCGGAAGAGGCTAATTTTAAGAGAAGATGAGGGGAAAAAAGGACCACGAGAGTACCTGTCGCAGTGGCTTGCCTAAATATGCCAGAGTCGAAAGGATTATCCTCCATATAGTTGTTGATGTTGAGAAAGTTTATATTGTAGCCTCCTAGCAGAAGTGAAGAAGGTACGGAGGCTGTTGATAAATCGTAAAGAAGGTGAGAAGAGCCAGAGCATAGGCATTGGACGTCATCGACGTATCTATACAAATAGGAGATAGGTGGCAGACCTATGGACCTAGGGCTGACAATAGAGGCGAAGAAAGAAGGGTGTTGCGACTAGGAGAGTTTGCTTCTGAGGAACTCTCACTAAGATTTGACAAGAATTATTGATGGTTTTCCTTACCTTGTCCGCTTCGTGACTTGAATTGAATTGCTCTTCTTGGACTCTCTCTTTGTTTAGTAAAAGTATCTCCTCTAGCTTTTTGACCGGATTATCATGATCCCATCTTTGTAAGGAAACTCCTGGTTAATTTTAAGGGCCATATCCTTAGACGCGAGGAACCTGGTGCTTATATGGGCAAACTGCAATGCGAGAACTGTCGCAGCGTTTGTATTGGAGAAATCATCAGCAGTGAGCAAACGTTTATCTGTTAGGATCTGGGAAAACATTGATGCTTGGGTCTTTCGAACTCAACATCCTTCAGCTTATGCAGATCACCTTATTGAAAGTGGATACCAACACAGAAGAGGTTCCGCACTGCTGATTCAGATCGAAAATTCTTGCCTTCGTCTTTTGGATGCTATGGCCTTATCAATCATTTCACTCTTCTGAACAGGAACGTAATTGTGTTTCTCGTTCTCCGTCTCCTCAGTTCAGACTTCTTCTGCAGTTCTTCTTCAGTGGTCTCTTGACCAAAAGATATCAGAACTTTTGTCAAGTGTAGGTCCCTGATAATGACGCCGGTCGACTTCAAATCGACCTCAACATGGAGTGCAGTTGAGTTCGACTTCTCAAAATTCTTTTCTCGACCTAAAATCGACTGCTCTGTTGTGTGCGATTGGTAATCACTGTGAAATCGTCATCAATCTGGAGTCGGTCTGTTTGGCGACTTTCCCACTCGCAGACAGAATGCGTATTGCGTTTTCATAATTATAAAACGAAGACCAGTGAAAATAAGATTTATCCGATTCACTAAATGTGTAATAAGATGGTCCACAAATGTCGAATCACCCGAATTCCTCTTTTCCCACGCTTTCTCATGTTCGTCTATTCTAATTTTAAGCTGGCGGCTTGCCTCGCCTATATAAACTCCATTACAGTCGTTGCAATCCACTTTGCAAACACCGCTCCTTCCGACCAATGGGATAGGGTCCTCTAACTTGACAAATAGACTTTTGACAGTGCAGTGTCAAGATTATAATACACTGGGCGAAACCCAAAGGGGTGGAGGACACGACCCAATTGAGAAGAGAACTTCCCCAAAAACGGAAGCTTTATCCAACGCTTTCTGCTATCTAAGGTCGGATTGCGAGGGGGGGGGGGTAGTAGAGTCTAGGCATATCTGAGTTAACTACGTCCTAACCATTAAGTTGAGCTGACCCAGTGGTATACTGGTCAACTAATGGATAAGCTATCAATACCAGCAAATTCATGAGCAACAGGGCAGAAAGATCTGCCTTGGACAGTAATATCGGTTGAAGTATCTCTCCTGTAGATGGCGAATTCATGAACTTTGTCTCTACCAGAGATCGTCACGTCCAAGAAGTTGATAGATGAACCGCCTACTTCCAACCCGGTAAACATTTTTCCTGGTGGAAGCCCAGTTGAAGGGCTTCAAAAGGGAAAAACGTGGGTAGTCTTTCTCAAGTGCTTCAAATTGTTTACCGGGAATGTGAATTTCGTTCGACCATTGAGAATCTCATCCATGCTAGACCTCTGCAGCAATGGTTGATCTCGAGTTTCAGTCAACATTAAA
Source organism: Aspidiotus destructor (assembly GCA_035079395.1). Classification (NCBI taxonomy): domain Eukaryota; kingdom Metazoa; phylum Arthropoda; class Insecta; order Hemiptera; family Diaspididae; genus Aspidiotus; species Aspidiotus destructor. The sequence goes on along the minus strand of JAVHKZ010000004.1, from coordinate 2,627,974 downwards.
ATCAACTCCAGATTCTAAAACACTATCAAATTGTGCGCCAGAATGACCGATTTTCCGTGACGTCACAGCGCTGATACCTATTGGCAAAAGTATTCAAAAAGAAGTCCAGCAGCTTCACGATTAGCTTAAGAACAACAGAGGAACATTTCAATTGTTCATTCAAACTCGAAAAAAAAAAAATGAACTCGAGAATCGAGAATGGATTTGTATGCCCAGGAAAGTTTAGAGATTGTGAATACAAAAGTAATGATGAACGATCGAATTCATATGAAAATCGATGTGCAGTTCACCGAGTTGTCAATAGGTATGACGTCGCAAGAAAATCCATCTCTTGCAAGTATTTCGCCGGCGAAAGCCGAATAGTTGACGTCAGTTTCCAGTAGATATCAATCTATATAATACCGGGAGTCGACTTCGATGAGTCGATGGTACAAAGGAGCGATCGATGTTGAGTTGATTTGCAGCCGACATGGTTTATGATTCATTTTAGAAATCCAGTTGAATTTGAAAGATACAGAATCCTGAGAAAGAAGATAGAAAGTTTGGATCTGGTATGACTAACAGCGAATCGAAGTCGAAATTCTAATGAGGTCGGTATGTTAGGTGAAAATCCTCATTCATATTTGAGTAAACGATTTTATGCTCGACCTACTTCCAAAAGCAAAAGTATCAAAAATTAGAGAATGTACGCAGATGGTGTTAGAATATGTGTACCCATGTCGCCTAAATCTTGTATGCTAGCGCGTGAAGTAATTCTTTTAAGGCGAAATTCGACCCACTCGCGATCTCACAATTTGAATAGAAAACCAGAGTAATATTATTTCGATTTCGATAATGAGAGTGACACTGTTTGCCCTCTCATCTTTGAAAGAAGGAATCCAATTTCTGACAATGCATTCGGTATCGGCATTTCAATTGCTCTTCTTTACATTCATACAAATCTCGAGAGATTTCTTAAAATCTAACGCTAGGGCCATTTACCAACGCGATAAGCAGCTCTCCGGATCATCGTAATCTGGCGTTTCAAAGAATTCATTGAAAACCGACACATAAGCTACTGTGGCATAACAACGGCTCCCGCGTTGATCAATTGACATTTTTGACAGACGCCTCAACCTTCGTTTCTACTTCAGACCGCGTGAACGAAAATTCCAACCTAATCCGCTTTAATTCTCGGACCCGAATGCATTTTAATTCGTTTTTCTCGTTTACTAATTTTCACGTAACTTTTGTCTTTTTCCGCCGATTACGCGCTTTCAAAAAACTTAATGTAGTCCTTATTTTGTCAAACTCTTCCTACTCATTGTCAGTTCTCATAGAGTTTCAAAAGTGTCTTCTATGAACGCAGATGAGAGAAAAAGAAGGAAATTAGAATGTTCCCATCACGATTACGTGTGGGTTATTAGGATGTATAAGAACTGCCGGGGTAATCGATTTTAATCCGTGTCTACGGATGACTCAGCATGACGTAAGAGTGGGCAATCGGTCGTCTTAAGATTCCAATCGTACGGACAAAGTTTTTCGGTGGTTAAATAAATTTGAAGGGATGAGAGGTATTTTCACAGTTTCGAGAGCTTATAATGAATACGTTTTACCACGAGTATTTATAAAGATGTCGATGGCCATATACCTAATTTTGAATAAGTCAGAACCTGGCACCACGAAATCTAGACTCTCTAGACTCGCTGATAGTGACTTGCCTGTTTGTAAGTGTCAAAGTATTATGTGACGTCCCGTTCCAACAATACGAGTGTTTCCACTCACTTTGATCAAAAAACTTTTCTCAACAGAAATCAAAAAATTCAGTACAGGACGGATACACATAGATAAGCTATACTAATTTTACACGTTGACTTCATGCTGTCAGGCGCCCGATTTATTTGTACATTCGGAAGCTAGTCGCGGGAGTATTTTAGGAGGGAAAATTGTTCGTCTTTTGCGATCAAAATTTACATCAACTGCTGGCCGCCAACTCTTCTTAACGGTGATTTACGTCTGTCATTATAGATCCTGTGAACGGCGGATGCACGTCGAGAGAATATCGGAAATAGGAAATAATCCACTCGAACTTCTGTAAACACAGTAAAGACTGACATACAAAGTTTTCTCAGAACAAATATTAGAACCGTCGTATGCGCACTTGAGCATTCAGCTCCCTATACGCTACAGACGTGCATTACGTCAATAATTAATATGTACGACGCGACGCTCATTTATTCGCGCGCGCGTTTCACATTTATTCGAGTATGTATAGACGTTTTTCGTGTAAATGTGCGTAAATAACTCATGGGTACAGAAAACTGGTACAATACAAGACGTATTATTTACTCGCGCGCTGATGATAGAATGAAAATAGTAAGTTATGAAGACGAACGCTACTACATACTCGGTATACTATGTTCGAGAATCTTAACGTGATTCACTCGACAAAGATCAATAACCGATCAGTAAAAATATTGTTCTGTATTCGTTAATCATAGGTTTACCTATTAGATTCAGCACATCGTAGGCCCGAGGAGAAATTTCTATAAAAAACCGGTCTCTCCTCCAAAGCTTTCATTGTATTACGCGTCCATGCGACGCGTTATCGAGCGTGGAACGATGAAACCGCGTGCATTCAGTTTTATGTGTTTTTTGAACTAAATTCGGGTAGAATGAGATTAAAATTCTGTTGAATTGTTATTCAAAATTGCTCGTCGGTTAAAGTGATGAAATATTTAACACATTATCTCGCGGAAAACAGGTCCATATAGCTACAAAATTCTCTCCCAAGAAGCTTCGAACTCGAGATGGCGGCGAATACGATATGTCTGATCAACACTTTTGCCCTTTGTAGGAACTTTCGAAAGGTTACACACAATCAAGTCGACTGAAATGAAAGTCAAAAGTCATGATCGTGTTCGATGCTAGAAGACAAAATATCATTGAAGAGATTTTGAAAGCGATTCTAAGGAGAAATTAAAGCTGCGAAGTCCATCGAGAAAGGTCGAGGATACATGGACTTAAAAGAATGGTCAATATTCTACTGTTTCATCGTAGTCGAGTTCATGTGATTTCTTGATGTTGAGATGTACGGTTTCTCAATGGCCAATGAGGTGACGGTTATTGACAGTCAAGTTGTATTTTGTTGATGAGAGGTGTTTTTGAATGGGTGAGAGTGTTAGAGCTTGACGGGCTGCGTGGTCGACTGATTCGTATCCCTCAATCCGCCCGTGACTAGGGATCCGCACGTAGCTTATTCGTTTTGAGGTGTCGATGAAAGGGTAGTGAAAGGTGAATACCATGAACTCGAGGGTGATGTGAGTGAAAGTCTTCAATTGCATGTAGAGATGCTGACAAATGATCTTTGAGAGGACTTGGAAGATTTTAAAACTAAATACTCCTCCCTGGGGCAAACCGTATCCGACAGGGAAAGGGGTAGAGGTTGTATTTTGAATTCAAACTTTCAACGTTGTTTCATGAAGGAAATTCTAGAGAATTTTAGGGAGATTTCCTTGACGGCCAATTTCATGTAATTCACTTATGATGAGTTGTCTCCAAACCCGGGGAAAGGCTTCTTGGAGATCAAAAGAGATGGAGTGAAGACAGGATTCTCGGAGTGTTGAATTATTGTTTTGCGATCGGAGGTCGACAAGAGATTAGGTGGTGTTTCGTACTTCTCTAAAGTCGTATTGGAAAGGTGAGAGAAAGTTGTTCGACTTTAGAAACCAAAGAAGCCTTTTGTTCAAGATGTATGATGCTGGAAGGAAGGGGTCTGAGCTGTGGATGGATATTATGAGCGAAGATGGATTTAAAAAAGGAGAGGAGGTAGGAAATTCAGTTAGGGTGGAGGTTTTTTAGCATGGCTGCGTGAATATTGTTCAGTCCAGGAGATGCGTTTCTTAAATTTTTGCTGATGAGGGTTTCAAGTCCACTTTTAGATATGAAAAGATTGTAAGGGAGTTGTTCGTTTTCAGATGAGAGATTTGGTCGACGAAACCATTGCCCGATAACTTCGAATAAGGAACCTGTTTTATGGAGGAGGAAATCAAGGAAAAATGACGGACGCCAGGCATCGTCCCGCAGACTTGAGACTCAGAAAAAGGCACTGTCCGGCAGAAAGTGGGGCTTAGGTGATAGGAGGATAGTTTGGAAAAATTTCAACCTTCGAGCCATAGGTGAGGGGGGGGGGGAAATGTTGACCTCCGGTGTTGCCAGGTGATGGTATAAAAAATCCGTATCCGGCATTCTTTGTAAGACCTGGAAACAGATTTCTAGAATTGATTGATCCATTGATAACAATCAGGAGGAAGGTATCTCTCACAAACATAGCTAAGGTACTTTTCCCATGATCGGCTCAATATTACGGAACATTGTAGTATCGGCTTATAACGAGCAGGAGAAAAGTATCTTTCGTACTGTTGTTAAAGATACCTTCCCCTTGATCGCAAGAAATTCACATTGTACGTGAAATCTATAAAAAAAGAAAAACCCGTATCTTTTTCGAGGACCAAAAATCCGTAAATCTGGCATCCTAGCCTCCGACCTCTTGGTGATAGAAGGTGGACTTGGATGAATTTCAACTTTCGAGCCATAGGTAAAGGGGGGGGGGGTGGTGGAAAAATGTCAACATCCGGTGTTGGCAGGTGATTGAATCATTTATCAAAAATCCATATCCGCCATTTTTTGTAAGACCTAGAAACAGATTTCTACGGATTTTGATTGATCCATTAATAACGATCAGGAGAAAGGTATCTCTCACAAATATAGCTAAGGTATTTTTCCCTTGATCGGCTCAATATTACGGAACATCGTAGTATCGGCCTATAACAAGCAGGAGAAAAGTATCTCTCGCACCGGTGTTCAAGATACCTTTCCCTTGATCGCAAGAAATCCGTAGAATCTAGAAACAAAGAAAAGCCCGTTTCTTTTTTGAGGACCAGAAATCCGTAGATCTGGCATCCTAGCTTCCGACCTTCGAGCTATAGGTGATACGAGAGGGGGGTGAAAAATTTTGACCTCTGAGCCATAGGTGATAAGGAGGAGAACCTGGAAAAATTTTAAAGAGTGGTAAGGCACAAAGTTCAAGCTTTATGAAATAAAATTAACAAGGTTCACTCTGCACGCTCATGACTCTCATAAAACAGGTTCCTCGTTTGCCTCAATCAACGAAGTTAATGAAGGCAACCCCAAGCAGCTCAGTCGGTGGGCTGCGAGTTTTTTATATCTCTCCACATGGTGGAGATGACAACGAATTGGTTTAGGCCTGCCGTGAATGTGCTCCAGGACCGTTTCTTCTCGGAGCGGACCAGAGCTCTTGCTCTGGAGAGGGCTTTTCTTACAGGATATGAAGTCGGACTGAGTGCGGGATGAATTGTATGTATGGTATGCTTTCATGCGGGATTTCATGACTGAGTGAATTTCATCTGACCACCATGATACTTGGTTAGGTTTGTGAGTGCTAGAGCGAGGTATTGATGATGAAGTTGGTGAAAGATTCCAGAGCTGTAAAGCTATCTTAGACGTTTGGGAGGGATGTAGTATTCGAAGTGACGTTTTGAAAGTTTGACCAGTTCGCTTTGTTAATGAGCCAGCGGGGGGCCGAGGTTGGATGTTTTTGAAAGAGGGTATGTGATGTGATTCTGATTGGAAAGTGATCGCTGTCCCATAGATCCGGTTGGGTTGACCATGTATAAGTTTTGGTGGAAGGGAAAGTGAGGAGAAGGAAAGATCGATTGCTGAGAGGATTCCTTAGGTTGATGGTCAGAATAAACTGAGGTAGTTTGATCTCCTATGGAGCTCACTGGCGATTGATTCTCACTAACGGTATCAATTTTCCGAGTCTTCAGAATGAGAAAGTTTTCCTAAAATAAACTTTTCGGCTTTTGAAACGAAACGCGTAAGCACCTATCACTATTCCGCCTTGTCAAGGTACGGAAAATGACAACGCGCAATTACTCGTAGGACGCTCGTACCATTCGCGCATTTCATTATTCTATCTCACGTTTCGCAATTAAATACTCGTACAGGTCGTACATATACAAACATTTTATCGATACTCGGCGTATATTCTCTTTCGGCTCACCTTTTTGAGCCAAACGACACGTCAATATTTCAAAGATCCGAGAATCTGATAATTCTCTGCTCGAGCGCTGCTACTTTTCAAACGCGCGATGCGGTTTTACGGATGTACCGCCGCAGCTTATATGCACTTAATAATAACGTCTTCATACTTTCGTAGAATGATAAAATGATAATTGCACGTATTTCGTGTTCTTACAATCACCCCCTCCCCCGCCCTATCTCTCCTTTTCGCATCCTAATCTATCGCGCATTCGTCCCGCAGAATGTTGTGCGCTGCCACAATTTTTTTTTTTTTTCAATTTACGAACTCGCCTAGCCCGACTCGAAATTTATCGCGGCGGCGACATTGTTTCGTCATTTACGACGCGTCTCATTTTGAAACGCTAATACGCGTACGCGATGACAGGACAAATTGAAAAGTCGTAATTTGACGCCAAGTCGCGTCGCCACTTATACAGCTTACTTCTCCGTACCGCTGAATATAATTTGACTAAATCGTTTTTCTGCATTAAGATAAAATCGTGTTGCTGAATCACGACGAGGTATACGTACGCATTTATATACGCGCAATACGTACACTGCAAAGATGCAGCGTACGACAGAATACAAACCACAGATCACGTGAACACTTACACTCGAATGAATTTATCCACGACACTGTGCGGAGCAATTACAAGCAAGCTTTCACGCGAAAACAAATCCGAGACGGGAGTGATTCTTTTGAGCCGCGTGTATTTGGGTTGAGGCGCTATATGTGTCGGACTAATACATATCAAAATAGAGACAGTATAATACAATGGGTATGTATTTATTCAGAGGTAGAAATTCGTGATCGTTGGTTCATAGAATTAAGAGCGAGTGTCCCGAACCCCTTTTTGGATTTGTATGTTGTCATAATTTTTCAAGTGGTCTCGAAGAAGTCGAGACCGTGTCCATTCCAGGTCGACGTCGACCTCGATAAAGTCACAACCAACGTTAGTTGTCGTTGATTGAATTCCACCTAACGACACATAGTTAGAATTCGGTTCAAAATTGAGCGCCACTTTCATTATTAGTACCAGAATTTTCAATTTCAACTGTAAATCTACATCAATTTTGAGCCCAGGAAGGAGCTGCGCACCCTGCTCCGAAACAATAGACACCTTGGGAACCCTGACTCGCTGACGTGGTCGACGTAGAAAACAAGATATTTAAAGGCAGCAAGTTTGATCAAATACTGGGCTAATTACTGGCCTTAATAAATAGACTGGTGGAACGAATGCGATGAATGAAAGAATCCAATTTGCAGCAGACAAAAGCAATGAAACCATCATTTATTTAGACTTAACACTCACTTTCGAGAACGGCAGAATAGAATAGAACATCTACAGGAAAGTAACGCGCAACGACGCAACACCACCATTCCGAGGGATTCTTACCACTACTCCAGGTACAAGTTAGAGGCGATTAGAACTACAATGAGGAAAGAAATTGAGTCAGTATGAAGCGGATTGTAGCAGCCAGCAGCCACTCTAGAGACGAGGTGGAGAAAGTCTATGGGAAGGAAAGTGGATGCAAAAAAAGGAACCCAAGACAGCACAGCGAGAAAATACTGAAAATCAGTACCATGCGTAGGAACATACCGGTTATGATAAGAATGTGGGCGTCCATAACAAACCATCTATAATGAAAAGAGTGAGCAAGAACCAGACGGATCAGAAGGACAAGGGAGGCTTGAGCGGAGCCCTCGTAGTGTAACTTGAAAGAAGTCGCCCTATTCCAGTTGGCCATCTCTTCTTTAGGTAGAGGAGCATCCAAAAGTATTCTAGTGAGCTGACTCATGAAATAGAATTGTACACTTGAGGTTTTTTAATTTCCAGTGCTTTACTTACCCATGAGTTGCGAAGACTGTCTTGCGTTATTTACCAGAAAATGACTCTCAGTCTACTCTAAAATCACATAGATCCTAAATTTTTGGGATCTCAAAATTGAGCTCGAAAAAGTGATGGTAGAGAAGTCGACGTAATCGTCGTATCACATCAAATTGTAGGAAGTAAGCATCTAGGATGCCAGATCTACGGATTTTGGGTCCTCGAAAAAGATACGAATTTTTCTTTTTTTATAGATTTTACGTACAATATGGATTTCTTGCGATCAAGGGAAAGGTATCTTAAACAACAGTACGAGAGATACTTTTCTCCTGCTCATTATAGGCCGATAATGAAGTTCCGTAGTATTGAGCCGATCAAGGGAAAAGTACCTTAGCTATATTTATGAGAGATACCTTTCTCCTGATCGTTATTAATGGATCAATCAAAATCCGTAGAAATCTGTTTCTATAGGTCTTACAAAAAATAGCGGATACGGATTTTTGATACTATCACTGACATGGCAACACCGGATGTCAACATTTTTCTACCCCCCCCCCTCATCACGATCAAGGGAAAAGTACCTCAGTTACTTGTATGAGAGGTACTACCGCTGTTTTTGGTCATATTAGAGTCGATCAAGGGAAAAGTACCTCAATTACTTGTATGAGAGGTACTACCGCTGGTTTTTGTCACATTAGAGTCGATCAAGGGAAAAGTATCTTAGTTCTATGTTTGGGACATACCTCTCTCCTGATCGCAGTGTTGCCAGATGATTTTTTTCAAAAATCCGTATCCGCCATTTTTTCTACACCTGGAAATAGGTTTCTCCCGATCTATCAATAACGATCGGGAGAAAGGTATCTCTTAAACAAGCGACTAAAGTACTTTTCCCTTGACCACGAGAAATCTGCATTCTACGCAAAATTCAAAGAATAATTTCGAGGAACAAAAATCCATAGACCTGGCGGCACTGCCTGATCGTTATTGATGAAAGTCAGCAGAAATCTATTTTCAGGTCTTGGAAGAAGAGCGGATACGGATTTTCACGAATATCATCTGGCAGCGCTACGTAAATTCGATTCTGTATGGTATTATTTCTCTGGATACTGGGTCATGATCGATCTTAAGGAACTTGACGCAATGAACCTCGCCGCAACGCAGTCACTACGTTATTTTTTCATAATCGAACACTCTTCCTTTCCTTTTGGTATAATTTCAGATCTTCCTCGTCCTATGAAATAGTCCTTTTCCTTGGTCCACTTCTAATCGTCCTTCCCGAGGAGAAGAAATCATCCTAACCTGTCTCAGAATAGGTCCTGCTGGCCTCGCCCGTTCTTTCCTCTTTTCACGGCTCTCTCCTCTTTCATGTCTTTACTGCAATACTAACGATTTCTCGAAAACTTTCGGCTTCGCCATCCTGTCTCTCCCTACATCAAAAACTTCCTCTCAAACAATCATGAGGAAATCATTAGCCCACCAATGTGCTGCCTTCAATTCACTTATTTCTACGATCACCCTCTAATCCTCATCTGTTCATTCCGAGCCTGTAGCCCTTATAAATGTGCTTCTCCTAACTATGAGTGTGATCTTACGAAAATAAATTTCTTTGGGAAATGCTTGAAATCCAATTCACTCAACGTCCTCATTCCATCTACCAGAACGTCCATGATTATTTGGTATTTTTGTCTTCTCCCGAGGGTATCTGTCCGTTAAACTTTCTTCAAAGTGTATTCCATCAAGTTGAGAAAAGCAATTCATCTTTCTCTGTAAATAGGAACAGGCACACTTTCAAAATTTGGGTACTCATTCCTGTCTACAAAGTACTAATATTGTCGGATAATTATGCCACTTTGTCGTCAAACTCTGGAGAACGCTGGTAAAATTTCAACTAATTCGTAAAAATATACTTTGTCGAGACGGACGGACCACCTTTATGACACGTCCGACCGCCGCCAATAATGAAGCAGCCTATATGTATTCAAAATATGTATATATTCAGTTTTGAAATTACGCGCCCATACATTATGACTGCAGCGAGACAGTAATTACCTTATTGTCAGCGAAAAACGATGAACATTAAATATTAGTATGGTGTTGAAAAAGTATGTTATTGGGAAGAGTATGTACCGTCTATAAGATGGAGAGATTTCTTTCGAAAAAAATTGAAATACACCCCACAAAAAAAGATTACTTTTTCTCCCTTTCCGATTATTTCGTTCCAACAAACAACGTTGTGTTGACTATATAACTCGCCCTCGCGGAGAAGAAAAAAAATTTACGACCACGATTTCTTCGAAATAGGTAACATTTTTAACACTTACTCGAGTTGTAAAGCTGTCATTTCGTTAATTTTACGTTCGCAGGGTCACGCATTATGCAGTCGATAATCGACATTTTTTCACTACATTGTCGTGACGTTTTAGTGCCTGATGATCAATTGATGAGTATGTTACTCCGTACTAAAAAATTCGATTTAATTTCTTTCTCGCAGGTGAAAACGGGCATATCGAGTACGAACTGCTGTACGAGGACAACAAAGCGAAAGATTTTAAAATCGACCCGAGAAACGGTACCATTTTCAGCAATCGGTTGTTGGACAGAGAAACGCATTCTTTTTACAACCTGCTGGTGATTGCTAAAGACAAGGCGACTTTTCCGCAGCCGAGATTATCAGCCAGCGTCCAAGTAAGTTTCATTATGTCCATTCTTTTTAATTTATGGCTTATATGCATCGCGGTATACATACGTAGCCTAGTTCGAATCCATTTTCGCGGGTACGCGTTTAAGATGTGCGGAAATAAGCTTCTCTGTGGAACGCGAAATTACACTCGGGCTTGATTTATGCTCGCATAGTAGAGCGATTGTTACAGATGGAATGATAGGTACTGTACGTTAAATTAGCAATTACCGCCCCTTCTCCGCGTACAAGTGCTGTATAATAAAAATAGAGTCAGGAATGCGTTTTCCGTCGAGTATATTATAAGTAGTATCTGGCCGCCCGTTGAAGGGAGCTTTTCTCATGAATTAGAAGCCTTCATCGCTTTCATTTCGAAACGATAAATTTAAATAATTAGACGTTAGATTTTCCTCTCGATCCGAACTCACTCATATTTTGCTGGTCGTTTTGTCCGTAAGAAATCGGACGTTCGAAAATATACTCTCGCGATTAAATTATGGGACGTATGAACGTGGAAAAAATTCTTGACGAAGTAGAGATGGAGGAAAAATTCCAACTGGTTTCTGATGGAGTGATTCTCAAATCCTCGACTTGCTCTTTGATAAATGGTGTAGAATAATAATGAAGTTGGATCATCAATTGAAAAAGATTTGGAGCTTAGAGGAAAAAATTGTTTGTAGAGGTTAGCCCTGGGGAAGTTTTGGCTCTATACCTTCAAGCTAGCCAAAAACTGTGGAGTCTTGAGCTAAATTCGTCGTCCTGCTGGGCCATGACTAACATGAGCTGGACCCCAAAAAAATTTTAGTCCATGCTCCAAGTTCAAGATTGGTAAAAGAAAAAGATGTAGAAGGGTCTTGGAAAAATCATAAGCACTAAGGTATAACATCATTGAGGTCCCTTAAGACGCGAGAAATAAAAACACGAGGGCGTAACGTTATCGGGTGATGATATTTCGTAAATGACTCTCAGGAGTTGGGCAAATGAGAAATAATTCATGACAAAGATTACGAATTCTCTGCTTTCTTCTCGAGGTCCAAGCGCTCTCACTACCAGGGTCTAGTCTATTGACTGAGGGAGCGCTCTGCACTCGAGCTGGAATTCAAGTAGTCCTGGATCATAAAGGACTCCTCCACTAGAGCTCTCATCCACCGCTGGGATCTTACTGAAAGTTCACCAGCAGCGCATCCAGACGCCCGCTTCTCAGGCGGGAGTTCTTCCTCTTCTTCTTTTGTTGGCTTATTCTGTCTTGTTTTTGCCCTTTTATTCTTCATTTAACGGCGCGTGCATGATGGCAGCAACATGAAGTATGGTACGACTAGATATGGAAGTTCACATCGTGACTACGTTGGCCACCCCCGTTTCGCGTTCATTACCTTAGCGGCAAATGTAGATACATGGTTCCATGCCTATGTTGTTCGTAGCATGCTCGGAACCAGATTACTTTCTGTGACTTCTTCATCGTTCTCGATCTAATAAAGAGACCGTCTTAGCTCACTCCGTTCACGTCTCCATGCCGCACACTGAAAGAAGGTGTGTTATGGTCCATCATTCCGCTTTTGAGATCACAGTGCAGTGTGAACACGACTATTGTTCAACTTTTCCCATTTTGAAAAGGTACGTACTTGAAGAAACACCATCATTCGGTTAAGATGAAAATTGAGCCAGTCATGGTCTCGTTCCATCCCCTTTCAGACTCTTCTCTGGCTGGGCAAGTCGCTCTTTCCACTTGGCAAGCAAGGAGCTCCAGGCCTCTTCCGCAAGGCTTTTTGGGTCTTTGTCTTCTTTTTTGCCTTGAACAACGCTGCTCGCTCTTCTGCAAGCAGATCAATTGACCGTTGTTGGATTGTTTCTATTTTTGCTCTTCTTTACGCAATCTTCATGGACTTGACCACACTCTTTGAAAGAGGGCTGACATTAATACGCTCGTGTAGTCTTCTTCTGCTCCTACTCGATTCAATATTGGATGGGACGAACGTATCACCATCCTGAAAGCTTTTCCCGCCATTTTCAACGGCTGAGCTTGCTGTCGAACCGGAGCCCCAGATCTTTCAGTTTCTCCTTAATCTCAATAACCGCACCTTGCAGACAAAATATGGGTAGATTAATTTGATGGCGTCTGTCTTGTCCACTGTCAAGCCTAATCCAGTGGATTCGATCTAACCTGATTCACTTTGGTCTCCAGCTCGGGCACAGCGTCAGCCGACTCAACCCCCAAATGAGCGGTAATCACGGTGACAGCAGCTTCCTCTTGAATAGGCTACTGAATATGATATTCCACAATTTAGGGCCCAAGACAAAGCCTTGTTGAACACCGCATGTTACGCTTTTTGACATGTTTCATGTCTTTCTTGAGGTTTCCAAAATTTTCGAGTTCACACACTCACGAGTCGCTCTTTGGAGAGGAACCCTAGTCTCAAGAATCCTAAATTCTGGCCCGTAATTCCGAAATTTGCAATCCTCTCCCTCCACCTCCTAACTATCTTTTATACTGTATCCCTTCTTTTCCTTTATAATAAATTATGAAGTCATCAGCTGGTGACGTCATCAACTGTGAACACAAGCCGGATTCTGAAGTCTGGGAGTTCAATGCTTTTATACTGCTGTATGTTAGGCCTGGTTGAGTAGTACTCCAATTCTGTAATCTGCAAGTATGTTGGACTTGCAGTATAAATGAGACTTGAGCAGTATCACTATTAGACTGGAGACTGTCGGGAGGCGTACGAGCTGAGTGAGTGATCCCGAGAATAGAAAAAGATCCTAAGCTGATGACGTCACAGGTAGCCTTAATCATGGGTTGATATCCTTGTAGGGATCTGATAGCTCAACTTACTGTGCACAACGCCTGTGTTGACGGGGGCAATTGAGCGGAGCGAGTGAGCCTCTTGTGAGCTAGACAGCTCGAAAACGGGAAGAGCGAGTAAGTACCCTTGAGCTAATGCGGCTCATCTTATTGTACATCACATTTTTATGAGTCCAGGAATGAGGCGCACGCCTCTCCGAGAAAAATTCACGAGTTAGGCCACGATTTCAACGCAACCTTGATATATAAATGAGGTCACCAGTGGCGTTGATAAGGGGGGAATTTGAGGGATATATCCTCCCTTCGCAATTTCTTTAGAGCCTTTTTTCCGTTCAATTCAGTAATTTTGTCTTTTTTTCGCGTAAATTAGGAAAAATTTGGGGAAATCCTGCCCCCCCTCTCCTCTCCCCATGAAGAAATCGTATAGATCACTTACTTAGTGCTACCTGATGATATTATCAAAAATCCGTATCCACCATTTTTTCCAAGACTTGAAAAGAGTTTCTCGAAGGAGTTTCTACAAATTTTACCAATTCATCAATAACGATCAGGAGAAAGGTATCTCTCATACAGGTAACTGAGGTACTTTTCCCTTGATCGACTCATCTTTCGAGGTACTGTAGTGTCTAGAAATGTATCTCTCGTATGAGCGAATAAGGTACGTTTCCCTTGAGCTAGAGAAGTCCTATTTTATGTAAAATCCGTAGAAAAATCCATAAATCTGGCAGCACTGCTTACTAGAAGACATAAAACATGAATTGCATATATTTCGTTCTGCCGGAAAATCTGCCAACAGAGTCTCTTTTTCGACCTCTCTGCAGTTTAAATAGTTGCAAGTGATCCTTAACAGGATCTCCTCTAATCTTCGACAACGGAATGGAAGTAAACGCATCAAATTGGCATTTATGCAAAACTGACGCGACGCTTCTTCATTGCCACAGAAGCTACATAATTATCTTTTTCAGTCTGCTTGCGCCATCTGAAGTACAGCGTCTAGCTTGGAAATCTTACTGACTTCTAGAGATTACCTTCTCGGACACTAAGTGGTCCTCCTGAGACTAAAATTCCTTTTAGATGACACTTTTTTCTGTAGTTAAAATGCGAAATCAAATTTTATTTCTTCTTTTAAGGTTCTATCGTGACGTCATTTCCTTATCAGAAACCTGTCAATGGACGCGATGAGTGACCGAACAAACTCTCAACTCCAAAGAAAGTCAATTTAACGAAACGCTTTCTGAAGCATTTGTTCGCAAAAGAGGAAAATACGTCTTCTCGCGAGTTGAATTGAATGTTCTTACTTTTACCTATGTTTTCTTCCCTATTCATGAGGCTTACTTCTCTTCTCATTTCCAACGTATAATATAAATTAGTTACCACGTTACAGCTTGTACGTACACTCTGGAAGAATATTAAAATCAATTTTATAATTTATTAGCGATTTGTATACCCGTATAGTAGTGGCCGTGCTATTGAATGCGGTACACACTCGTATCGTGAAGGCAACTTCTGTGGATACCCTCTTGTCCAGGAAATCTTGTTTCGGTAATTTGTTGTAGTCAAGAGGTGAGTTGGATCTGTGTATGTAGCCTCTATATATGAGCAGGATTAATCGAATGGGTGTGTCTGGTGTGGCTTCGTAAACAGTAGTCCATTATAAGAGAGACTTTAAACCGAGTTTACTACCGCGTACACCTCTTTACCGGAATATTCTGATAATTCGGTGATAAGTAAAACGGTTCGCGCGTCCAAAGATTTTTTTTTCTTCTCTCTCATTTGAATGTTTACTCGTCGTTAACGTGTGGAAATAATGTGTGACCTGGTACTCGTACTTAAATATTAGCTCAGTAATATCTTGACAATGTAGCTAATAATATGTACGAGTCGCTGCCGCGCGATGGTCTATAGGAAAAGTAAACACGATTTCGAATTTTTTTTCTCCTTCAATATTCTATCGTCGGTTTACTTTCTTCTATTTACTATATAGCCCGTATATTCTCCTGCCTACAACGTCTGATGATGAGAAAACGCGTGAGATTTTTACGAACCACTGTACTACCATCATGAATCAGGAGTTTCGTTTTAGAAATTTTCATTCCTCATCGTTTTGTAATTTTACTTACTCGAAGTTTTTGAACAAAAAGAACTCATTTACATGATCATAGAGAAAAAGAGTCTCGGATGATTTATAAACATAACAGCGTTGTAGTAGGCTTACTAGGAAATTATTAGGCGTCTGTATCTTGTCTTTCAATGTGCACGGTATGGGTTTACAGAAAAATGAAGAGCCCGTGATTTGTTATGCAAAAGATCGGAACTTCTTTCTTTTTTCGTTCATTATCATTTTTTCTCTTCTCGAGAGGACCTCCTGCGTACACAATTATCCTTTTCACGAATATACGCTTGACAGCACGGCGGTCGAGTAGACTTCTCACACTACGTAGACGAATACCCACGAGTGCCGTACATACTTTATGCTAAGGAGAGGGGAGGATGATCGACGCGTATATGTCGCTGCACTGATACTAATGAAATTAGATTCCCTAATTACCTTCGTGAAATCGGAAAAATCCGCGGAGAGCGAATTTATATTACAGTGCGGAGTGCACGCTGATGGAGCGTACATCAGGTCGATGTTGCTCAGCGAAGGTGTAACAACATGCATGATTTTCTATTCTGCCGGGTAATCTGTATACTCTTCGCTGGTTCTTGTTCAGTCTCTGAGGCAGGTTTTTGTTCTGTATGTGGCCGCTTCTGTTTCAGCATCACACGTATATTACTTATACCATATCTTATAAGATTAATGAAATTCTTCGTTCGATTATCGAATACCGCTGTTCATTATTTTTTGATCGCATGTGTTGTTTTTACATCGCTTCTGTTCTCCTCTCCCTCATTTTTTTTTCCTACAGCGAGAATAACTGTAGGAGAACATTTCTCTGGTAGGCTATGTATACGTTGAAGTTTATTCATCGTAGTCTTCTCGTGTTTTTTTTCTTTCTTACTCTTCGGTCTCGGCGAATTAGATTCTAATTATGCTGGGAAAAGTCGTCGCCTCAGTTTGTGAAGAGGCTTTGCAAATTGTTGGAACTTATACCGCATTTTATACACCTTTGACAGGTTGTTATCTTGAGAATTCGAAGATCGCGATTATCGAAAGAGAACCCAATTCATGATGGTACAAAAATCTGCTTTTCTGATCATGCACAAAGGGCGTGGTTTGTCTTCGAACGGAAAATGGATCGATCAGTACGAGTGGAAGAGAATGAGAGCGTTTTGAAGGACTGTAGATTGTGTTTTAATAATGGTCATCTGACTGTGGATTTCAATTTTCAAACGAGAGAATAGTCATGGTAGTGTTTCAAAAATGGTATACTCACATTATACTTACCGAGTTTTACAATTACCATCCAATCTTCTGACCTTAGACTCCTGAACCTCCTGGACCCTACGTATTGAAATCTTGAGAGCAAAGGGCCAAAAATCCTTGATGATCTCTAATACCCATCTCACCCCGTATATCAGCGGTAACCGTAAACTCCTCCTTCAATTTCGCTAAACTTGACCAGGGTTTTCCATTTTATACCAGTTTCCTCGGGCTGTAACCCCACACCTTGAAATCATTCTGAACTTGAGATATCTAACTCTAAAATGCTCATCTTAGCCTAGCCTATATTTAGTTGAAAACAACATAATTATAGCCTAGCTTAGAGGTTTATTTGGTTCAAAATTTGTTTAAGTCTCTTTTCTAGAGGTCCATAGCTCGAACCAGTGCTACCAGATGATATGATCCATAATACGTACCCGCGGTTTCTACAATTTTCACCAATTCATCAAGAACGATCAGGAGAAAGGTATCTCTCATACGAGTAACTGAAATACTTTTTCCTTGATCGACTCAATTTCACAGAGCACTGTAGTATCAATTCATAATGACCTGGAGAAAAGTATTTCTCGTATGAGCAAATAAGGTACTTTTCCCTTGAGCAAAAGAAATCTCTATTTTATGTAAGATCCGTAGAAAAATCTACCTTTTAGAGGGAGAAAAATACTTAAATCTAGCAGCACTGGCACAAATTTTCTTCGAGTGCCTTCTATAGAAGATCGAAGATGGAAACATCCAAACAAGGTCAAGGTTATTGAAGAAGTCGAATGCGGATGTTTTCCCAGGACTCTCCCCTCCCCTCAACAGAAAAGAAAGTGGATTCCCTGCTAAAAGTTTGTCCTTGGTTCTGCTTGATAAGTTTACATTTTAGGCTTTTTACTCGCTATCAGTTGTAGCATCGCCTCTCATCTTAGAAGGCCAGTTTATCAATTGTTTTCTCCTCTTTCTTGCCCTATTTTATTGAGTTATGGATTCTGAACTGGGTTCTTCGGCGCTATGATGAATGAAAGTCCATGTCTCTCCTCTATCTCGTTCTAACCAACTGAGCACATAATGACATCACGCCCTTCTTCAACTTGTATTTTTTCTTGACGGTCATTTAACTGACTTTGAACCTTCGTTGTAGTCAGACAGAGAGTCTTGACTTAGAGATTCTCAGTCTGAAATCCTTCTCTTGGCGTAACTCATGTTAGTTATAGCCTAGTTTTTATACTCGGAGGATGAATTTATCTCAAGACTCTACTGCAGTTGTAACCTAGTTTGAAAGTTTAGAGCTAAACCTCCCTCTGGGCTCACCTGTACAGAAGTTCATAGCTCCAGTTTACTAAAATTCCCTTTCGATAAATAATCGGTATCCGAAATTTTTCCAAGCTCTAGGTCAAGATCATTGATGACGTCACGCAAGTCGGATGCGGACGTTTTTTTGTGAATCCCAAAACAGAATGAGGGTTCCTCTCTCTTTCTCCTGTTTGATGATCTGACATTCTCAGGCTTTTACTTGCTTCTATCGCTTGTAGCACCGCCTCCTCTTCGAAGGCCAGTTCATCAATTCTCTTATTCTTCTCTCCCTTCCCTCACTATTACCAAGAGAGGTTCTTAAGAGACCTTCAAGCAGGCCCAAAGTTTTCCTCCTGGCCTTAGGTTTTGTGCTGCGAGGATAAATTTAGCTCAAGACTCCACAGTTGTAGCCCATCTTGAAAGTTTAGAACAGAACCTTCCTCTGGGCTCAGAGGTTCATAGCTCCACATTTTTCAGGTTCCCTCTTTATAAATAATCGGATACTCGAAATTTCACCGAGCCTCAGGTCAAGACTGTTGATGACGGCAGGAAGTTGAACGTGTACGTCTCCTGAGGATCCCCCCCCCCTCCCAACATAATACTGCGAAAGGTTACCCCTCACTCCTACTCAATAAGTTTAGATTGTTAGGCTTTTCCTCGCTTATATCACTTGCAGCCTCCTCCTCGAAGGTCAATCTATCATTTGTCGTATTTTCTTCATTCTCTCAATACTGGAGGTACATTTATACGAAAACGGGTTCAGCGGGGTCATGAGAAATTGAACGCCGTCCATGTCTCCTCGAGTGATTGTAATTTTTCCAAGTCTCTCCTCTATCTACTTTTTACCTTCTGAGTACATTATTTACGTAACGCCCTTCTTCAAGTATCAATTAATCAAGTTTGAACCTTGGTCATTACAGTGCGGAAGAGGGTCCTAACCTGAAGGGTCTCAGTCTGAAATCTTTCTCTGGACCTGGCTCATGTTAGTTGTGAGCCTAGCTCTTATGCTCAGAGAATGAAGATAGCTCAATAGCCTAGCTTGAATTTCTGGAGCTCATCTGTAGAAAGGTTCATAACTCCAATTCTTCGAGTTCCCGCTCTATAAATAATCAATCCTCGGAATTCTTCAAGTCTTAGGTCAAAACCATTAATGACGTCAGAAAGTTGAAACGCGAACTCGGTTGTAACATTATAGGAGTCTCTGCCTAAAATGTTGCAGTGTGCCTTCTTTAGGCTGAGACTTCACAGTTAGGCCAGTCTAAAGGTTTAGAGTTTGAAACTTCCCCATCTCTGCAGAGATTTAGAACTCCAAATTCGAGGTTTTTTTTTGTCAAAGGCCAAGGGTTCGAACCTTTCTCAAGTTTCCTGTGTAAAAGATCAGAACTCTGTATTTATTCTAGTCCCCATCATGTTCTTATTCCAACCTTTTCTTCAACTCCCGGATTGGTGTTTCTCTGTTGATCATCCGCCCTCATCTACATTGAAAACGACCTTTGAACTCAACTTAGGTATGGTTGGAGAAGAGGGGACCGGACGTGTTTCCTCGAAGCTACTGCCTCCTTTGATGCTTCCAGCAATGGCGTACTCTTGTACTCCTAACCATCCCTACTTGACCTTGGCACGAAGAAAAAATCGCTCGCAATTTGTTTTGCTCTTCATCGGGATAGCTTGGAGGCCCTATGGAATTTTTCAGAGCTTTCAATGACGTCATCAACGTTCTGTTCTATACCGAATCGTAGGAGAGGTTCGCGACTCCAGTTCCCCGTTCATACCTTCCAGAATATTGCCTACGTTGGTGTGCACTACCACCTTCTCTTACAACCCCAGTACTCTTCTGCAATCTCCTGATGCCTCACAACAGCCGTCGCCAGTAGCCTTCCTTCCATCTACAACACCCTCTCCTGCCTACACTTTGGTTATTATTTAATAGCATATTAAAGAAAAGACATCATCTTCTCGTATAACCTCCTCGAAACGAAAAATTAATAAAATAGAGACTAAAAGAATACTTCCCGACCATTGACATAACTTTACGGTTGTCATTTCGTTCCAAAAATTGGCAATAGAACTTACGACATAGTTCAGTTCGAAGAAGAAGCGGTGATCTCATACGTCCTGCAGAGATTACTCGCTGAAAATTGCATATATAATGTATCGAGGTGTATAATATAAAGTATCAATTTCAAAATACGCGTCAGTATAATGTATTACAGACCATAATAATTTAGACTTACCCGTCTCGTATATGCGAATGACTCTCCTAATCCTCATAAAAGCGTCATACAATTCCGTTATCTAGCAAATACGCTTTTATGAAGTTATAGCGTATGCAATAAACTGCAGCAACATTTCCCGAGTACAATTTTTATGTCATCCGCCTGTATTTCAGTTCTCCATGTGGGTTGTTTGGTATTTAGAAGTAAAATTTAGATATCTACCAGAACCAGTACTGTTCAGTAAGGCTGAGTTCGAAATTTGAGTCATTTACCGAGCGAGTCGATTAGTGCGCTAATTTCGTCAGAGAGTCAAATTATATACCCCACAGAGAGTATAAATTGAAATCAACGCGTCAATATATTATTATAATTCGGTTAAATGAAATTTCTATCATTACAGAAATGGGTTAGTTACGACATTATCAAAATCCATACGAACGCCTATGGGCTCACACATTACGAACGGTTTAGCCTAATTATCGATTGGGTTACAAAGTCACGAAATTTTGATTTATATTTGCCCGATATCTGAATTCGCGACGTATTGACGTAATCTTGATTTACGATCTTATAATGTTCTCATTTCATTTTGAAACTCGTACTCGGACCTACGAAAGAGAAGTTACCTACCTGTAGGAACGTTTCGTGTGTAGATGAAGGCTTCTGGAACATTTTATTCCAAGGAATTACGATCTAGAGAGGAAGTGACGAGTACAGAAAATGGATGATTAGGCTAAACTCAAAATTCTCCATCGAGCTCTTCAATTACCATACAAAAATGATAATTAGTCTTGAGTCGTGGAGGACCGCTGAGGCAGCCAGACGTCGTCGGCTGGCTTCTCGATCGCTCCTTCTCTTCACCTGGAATATATAAAGCGTCAATTTATCAATGAATAATAAATTAAGTCGAACGTAAATAACATCCGAGTCTTATCTCCGGTACATCATGACAATGTACCGTACAATACCCCTGCATGTATGCCTTATATACCTACCACACCTTTCGATACGCTAGCTAACATTTTTTTCCCAATCCGATGGTTACAGGTAACGATTACGATAAAAGACGTGAACGACATGTCACCGGAATTTCTGATTTCCAACGAGACCGCGGTGCTGGAGAACACGGCGATTAATACGGTGGTTACCGTGATGAAGGCGGTAGACATAGACGAAGGTCGTAACGGGTATCTGGAGTATTCGTTGCTCGATTCGGCCAACGGTATGTTCACGATAGGCAGCGCGGACGGCTTATTACGCGTAAACGGTAATTTAGACCGTGAAACGAAAACAAATTACACGTTGAAAGTGAGAGGCAAAGATCGTGGAGAACCGTCCAGGCAGACGGAGACGTCGTTGCTGATAAGGATACTGGACGAGAACGACAATGCGCCGACCTTCAATCCGAAACAGTATTCCGCATTTATTCCGGAAAACGCGAGCATCGGCGTTACCATATTGCAGGTGAGTTATCCTGAGAATTTTTAATGTCACGAAGAGTAAGAAAATATTGTATCGTATTTTTTCTTTGGAGACAGCTTAATGTTTGCTCTCATCTTCGATCATCTTCAGTCAATCACCATATATCCAGAATTCATCATCAAAAGTAATCCAGATAGAAATTTCTGTCTGTCTGTCCTCACCCGGCGTAGAGAACCAGAAAAAAAAAGTAGTCAGAGCAAATATACTTGCTTCAAGATTGACAATTTTCCTAGTCCCTACACTCTTCATATAATACGTAGCACCCTAAATTTTTCAGAATCTCCTCTTTCTTTTGATTAACCTGTCATAAGACGACCCGCGTAAGCGTCCAAAAAATTGATCAGGAGAAAGGATATTTTCATCACCTCAACTCGCCTTAAGCTTATGATAGAAGACGACGATTAAAGGGCCAGGGTGCGATCTAGTAAAAACGCAACAAAAATGCGATTCCATTCAATTTTAAAAGAGAACCTGTCTTATCGGCGGGTCTCTCGCAAAAAATGTCCGCCGTCCGGGAGGCAACATTAGCTTGGGACTTGAAAATTTTTCAAGTTCCCTCCTATCGGGTATACATCTAACAGAGGTCAAAAATTCTCGAAGTCCCTTCCTATCACCTATAGCTCGAGGGACGAAATTTTTCCAAGTCCCCCTCTGTCACCTATAGCTCGAAGGCTGAAAATTTTTGTAGTCCCTTCTTATCACATACATATCTAGCTGAGGTCAAAAATTTTTCCAAGTTCTTCTCCTATCATCTACATATTATATATGTAAATAACAAGATCAGAAGGAAGGCTTTAAGAGACATTTACTGTTCTGTACCATACAACATAATGACAATATCGTACCGTGCGTACTGAGGTATCTTAGATATAATACAGATTGCTAGGCATATCAATATTTCGGTTACACGGCCATACTGACATTCAACGGCGTCTCGACGTTGCTTTCTAAAATTTCCTTCTAACTTGAAAACTAGGAAGATCAACATTTGTGCGGCATTATTGGATTATTCAAATCGAGTAGAACTTTTCGGTATATTCAGTCGATTCTATTATCCTTTATCCGGTCATCTTGACTTACAATGACGTCCTCGTCGTGGAAAAAGACCATTCGGTCATTCTGATTACCTACAAATTCACCTTCTTATCTGATTCTGTTGAAATATTTGCTAGTAATTTTCCAATTTCTATGGAAGGGTTGTCACCATTTCCAGCATTTGTCAATCCTGAATCAGTAGTGGTAGTCGACGTAGATGAACCATCTCGATTTTCATTATTGTTTTCATCACCATTTGTGCGCAATATGCTCACCTCAGATATGGATCTTGATGTAATCCTAACAAGATCAGAAGGAAAACTTTAAGAGACATTTACTGTTCTGTACCATACAACATAATGACAATATCGTACCGTGCGTACTGAGGTATCTTAGATATAATACAGATTGCTAGGCATATCAATATTTCGGTTACATATATATAGTATAAAGCTAGGATAACGCAAGTAGGGGTTTTAGCCTAGTTTAAGCACAGTATACTGGATTTCAAGTCCCTTTTGTATCATATGAATAGGCTATCATATCACATATGTATAGCTTAGCCTGATAAAAACAGTCCCTTCAAGTAACTAGATATGCAATGTTTCATTTACTAATTTGCTTAGCCCCTTCAATGAGCCAGATATGCAATGCTTCAAATACCACCCATTGAATAAATTCAAAGCCTCTACGCACTAGGATGTAAGATCTACGGATTTTTGGTCCTGGAAAAAGATGCGAGTTTTCTTCTTTTATAGATTTCACATACACTACAAATTTCTTGCAATCAAGGGAAAGGGACCTTAGATATTAGTACAAGAGATACTTTTCTCCTGTTTGTTATGGACTAACAGTGCAGTATTCCGTGTTGTCAATCAAGGGAAAAGTACCTCAGCTACTCTCATGAACGATACCTTTCTCCTGATTGTTGTTGATGGATCAATCAAAGTCTGTAGACATTTGTTTTTAGGGCAAATACGGATTTTTGAAACTATCATCTGGCAGCACTGCATTTTTTCTAAAACCTGGAAACAGATTTCATCAATGACGATTAAGACAGAGGTATCTCTTGCTCAACTACTGAGGTACTTTTCCTTTGATCGACTCAATATTACGGCGGCCAGCGGTATCACCCTATAACGACCAGGAGAAAAGTATCTCTCATATGAGTGTTTAAGGTACTTATCCCTTGAGCTCAAGAAATCCGTATTTTGCGCAAAATGCGTATCTTTTTTGAGGATCAAAGATCCGTAGATCTGGCAGCACTGCCCCTTCGTATCATCTTTCAGCACTAATAGCCTGATTAAAATAGCTCCTTCAAGTAACTAGATATGCAATATTCTATACACCAGGGCTGCGAGATGATAGTTTTGAAAATCCGTACCCGCCCTAAAAACAAATTTCTACAGACTTTAATTGATCCATCAATAACAAGCAGGAAAAAGGTAATTTTCATGAGGCTAGCTGAGGTACTTTTCCCTCAATCGACATTACAGAATACTGCACTGTCATTCCATAACAAACAGGAGAAAAGTATCTCTCGTACAGGGGTCTAAGGTACCTTTCCCTTGATCGCAAGAAATTCGTATTGCACGTGAAATCTATAAAAAAAAAACCCTATCTTTTTCGAGGACCAAAAATCCGTAGATCTGCCATCCTAGCTATACACCAATTGGCCTAGCCCCTTCAATAAGCCAGATATATAACGTTTCAAACACCATAAGATTCATAAAACAGGTTTCCTGCCTCCCCTCATTTAACTCCGTGAAGAAGGCCGTGAGATATTATTCCATGAAATGCATTAATTGTCAAAACTTTCTTGTGGGACACAATTCAAACAGATGGCCATTTCTTAATGGGACGCAATTCCAACATTTTCTCCTCCTTTGCTGAGGGACGCAATTGTATCAGAATCATGTATTTGGGACTCAACTAGTTTCTTCTCGCGCTGTTCCTCATTGCAGTGTTTATCAAACAGTGACTTGTCATCTTCTTTCTCCCTCGATCTTCGTGTTCCTTTCTCCTGATGTCAAACTTTCTCCCAATCTCACCAATATAGATGTCTTCACACTTCGAATTTGAGCTTGTACACTCCCTTCAAGCTCTTTTTGAACTTTTCTCCGTCTGGTCGTTGCTCATTCTCTTAACCGTAGATACCCTTACTCACATCATAACCGCTAAATGCTTTCACCATCTTGTTCGCTCTTTTTCACTGTGCTGTCGTGTGTTCCCTTCTTTGCTTCCATTTTCCCAACAACTCCCGTTGAAATCTACTTTACTGTCTCAATTTCTTTCCTCTTCTCTTGATTGCTTTTTAGAAAGAAGCTTTCTCTGTAGCAGTAATTCTGGATCGCCGCCAACTTGTGCGTGGGTGTTGGTAGGAGTCCCCTGTGATGATGTGATGGTTTCCCTGAATTTGATGCTCTAAATCATCACACTCGTTTTCAGGAGGAACTGGTCCATCTGTCCGTTAGTGCTTGACATCGACGTATCTAGCCCAGTATTTGAGCGAGTCTCTGAAATTGCTGTCTTTCAGTATCCATGTCATCCATCAATATCTCCGTCAGTATCGATAACAGTGGTGATCCCATCGCTACTCCTGTTTCCTGTCCCTAGAACTTGTTTTGGAGTCGGCAGGGGTTATGGTTCACGATCCTTGCGTACTTCAGCCTGTTGTTTCGCAGCCGGTTGAGGAGCTCCTCCTTTGGTATGGTGCCAATTATATTTGTCGCGTCCAAGGGTACTAGCTTACCCTTACTCTCAATCCGTCCATCAACTCCTTGTTGTTCTTGATGCTTTGTATAGGTGCAAATTGGTAGTTTTCTTTCATGAACCTGTCGCGACGATTTTTATTATCTCGTAACATGGTGATCGAATGCTATTGAACAGTGGTCTTATAGGACGATTCGCTTTTTTGAATTTTGGTACTACCGAGTTTATCTTAATCAAAGAACAATACAATAACATTCATCTTAATCGTCATTGTTCTCTCTCGACATAGTTTTCAGTCTGTTCTGATATTTCTGAGTTGGTCCTACTCCAGCTCTTGGTATCCATTTTCCGTAATGAACGACCCCACTTCTTGTGTGTAGTCGTCCTTTCCAATACCACTACCGTATTGCTTTTGTCCAGCTTTGTCAAGACCAGGTTGTTCTGACGGATCTGATTTTGTGGATTTGTGACCTTCCCCTGCATTACTCGCGTTCTGTCATTGGTTCGGCAAATATTCTCCTTGATGTTACACCGTGCTTTCCTAATTCTGGCTCGGGCCTTTGGTTTCAAATCATCTTCCGTGATTTGGATCACAATGGCTATATTTTTGAGCTTATACCGTGTCACGGTTGAACTTGATATTTTTTTTCAACAGTCTTTCTTCTTCTTCCGTGCAAAAGTCGCTTTATAAGTTTTCGGTTGAGTTGTGCTCTGGTGTTGCTGTGTTTTCTTTTTATTCCT
Organism: Aspidiotus destructor; assembly: GCA_035079395.1. Classification (NCBI taxonomy): domain Eukaryota; kingdom Metazoa; phylum Arthropoda; class Insecta; order Hemiptera; family Diaspididae; genus Aspidiotus; species Aspidiotus destructor. Next base: position 2,601,738 of record JAVHKZ010000004.1, on the reverse strand, counting down.
ACATCATCGCCCTTGACCTAGGTGGATTTATATTCTCGATGCACCACGGTTGATCTCTCGCCTCATCCATGAGATCTGAAGTACGTTCTGCGTAATTGCTTGCCTGTGTACACTTCGACAGTTGGTTTATAGACAGAAGTGTGGAAGGATAAATGGAACATTTTAAGGGCTAGGTGGGATATTTTAGAGGACGACAATTTTAAATCGTAAGGCTTTATAAGGCGTTGCCGTTGAAGAATGGAGTGACTTTGAAAAGTGGAAAATATTCCAAGAGGTTCTAATGATAAAGTGCTAAAATCAAGATTGAAAGGTAAAATTATGAGTGAAAATAAATTTTCAAAATATTACATCGTTAAAACATTAGAGAGAGAGAGAGAGAGAGAGGGGAAGGGGGGTTGTTCGTAAATGAAAAACTCAAGCAAAAAATTTAGATCACTTCATCGGGATCCGGACCCGAGACCTTTCGCTTCCCGGGAGACTGCTCTAACCGCTGAGCTATGAGGGCGATTGAGGTGATCTAAATTTTTCGCTTGAGTCTTTCATTACCCAATAATCCTCCCTCCTCTAATATTTACCCCCGCACGTAAATATCGTGTCTTTCATGGTCAAAACATTTCACTTTTCTTGGTTTATGCGACGCTGGAATATTCTACGCCAGAGGAACATGAGGGCTAAAATTTCAAGCCATCGAATAGCATTGACGATCTTTTTCACGTAAATGGTTCATCTATAATTCTGGTTCTTCAAGGATTATAAAAATAATGAATTTCTCTCTTTCTCTCTCTCGTAACCATTGCTTCATTCACAAAGAAGAAAATACAATATCTACGACATGTGGTATTATTTTTGTAAAAATAATGAAACCTATAATATTGCATTCGTTTCATTTATCATTATTGATCACCCTTAATTTTCAAATACGTAATTAAGTGCATTGCTGCAGCCTTTTACCGCCTTTCCCCCATCTAAATTAGGGTCCAACAAGCATTTTCCGAATTTTTATAGAATAATTAAGTGTACTTTTAATCGTACCTACGTATCATAAACGGTATTAAATTGTCGGTTACTCGTATACATATTCCAATTTCGGATACTTTAAAAACCGGTTCCGCATACTCTCTGTTTTAAATACGCGCGCCTATCGTGTAGTTTAATCCTCGATGACGAACGAACGGGAGACAAGAAGAGTCATTATTAAAGAAAAAAAAAGTTTCAAATTAAACGAAGGAAACATGTGTATGTGCAGCGATTTGAAGTCTATATAATATTGTGTCAAAATGTCGGATTATAGTTTGTTCTGGATGCGGAGGTTTGAAATCCGCATAATATGAACTTTGGTAACCGACTTATAACACAGAAGCTTTTGGAATATTATATAGGTACATTTATCCGCAGCATTTTTCGCTCTCCGCAACCGGTTCTACGTCTTAATAATGGATTCTTAATGAGGAGCTTCTTTCGAGTTTAAATTCCTTTCCGAAAAATTTTTTCGATTTTAATAATTTCGTCGCGCTAGAAAACTAATGGTCGAGAATTATCTTTTGATTAGTTTTAATTTACTGTACGGCGTCGCGTCGTACGTTTCCGCCGAATGAATATAATACTAGAACTGATGATGAAATGAATTCAGGACTGCGTATTCCGGAATGTACGAGATGTGATTTTAGTATTAATTTAAGCTACTTATCTATCAGACCTTATTTCCCTGCACGTTTCGATAGTTGTTCGCCTGTCAATATGACAGAAACGCCTGCTCCTGGAAAGCTATTAACAGATTATCTCGTACAGCAGTAGCGCGTGTATAGATTGTAATGAATTAAAGAATATGTCGCTGTCTCCATTATAGGTAGAAAGACCAACTTTTCGCGAAAATTTCGCCAAATAGTCGAAATAATGGATGTCGAAGTGTTACTCAATATCAGCTAATATGGCGCTTCTGGTTTTCAGGTATTCGCAAGTGACGAGGACGAAGGTATCAATGGACGTATTCGGTATAGCATCGTGGACGGCGACGAAAATCGTGATTTCAGTATCAGTGACGACAGCGGTATCTTACGTGTAGCCAAAAATCTAAATTACGAGCGTCGTAACAAGTACACGTTGACGGTGCGGGCCGAGGATAGCGAAGGCAATCCTGATTACGCAATTCGCTCCGATACGGCCAGCGTCTCGGTGACTATAACGGACGTGAACGATAATTTTCCTGTGTTCTTCGATTCGCCGTATTTCGCCTACGTTATGGAGAATAGTGTACCCTATCCGAACGGTTACGTTGTGACAGTGAAAGCTTTCGACGCGGACTCGCCTCCGTTCAATTCGCAGATTAGATATTTTCTCAAAGAGGGTGATTTGGACCTGTTCAAAATCAACGCGTCTAGCGGAGAGATATATCTGTTAAAGCCGTTGGATCGCGAGAAGCAGGCTGAGCACGTACTGTCCGTCGTAGCTATGGATGCAGGTGAGTGTCTTCCTTGTTTGTCATGTTTGTATATATGAGTGACAAAGTGACAGAAATTCAATATCTCGAGTCTATAGCGAGATACAGGGGGCTAAACTGATAGGAACTGAGTCAATTGGAAAATTTGTGGCGAATACCAGTTTTGCAAAGTACAACACCATTGTAGAACATACCTGGTTCCAAAACTGCTACTATCGGTGATTCTACTTTTGTTAAAGGATGTAAGTCGATAGACATTAGGCGATCAGACTAACGTGCCCATCACCGTGACTAGCCCAAGCCTTCAACTCTCTCTGCTTTTCTCCGGATCGTTATAAGCTTATGAGACGTCTTTCGTGACACTGAGTCGATCAAGAGATAAGTACCTCATTCACCAGTACGAGTGGTTCAAGTCCAAGGACATTCGTTTTTTAGAAGAAATAGCGGATATCTGACAACACTGGGAGAATCGAAAGAAAATGGAAGCAGGGAACACCTAAAAAAAGTCACGGGTTCTTCAACGGAGTTAAACGAGGGGAGGTAGGAACCTGTTATACGGAGCGTTGAGCTTTGGCTCCGTAAAACTTCTCGATGAGATAGGCTCCATGTTAATAAGTTCCATTGATAGCCAAAAACTCGAGGATAAGCAATCAGCTGCTAGGCATCGCATCAAGTTTCAGCTAGACTGATTCCCGAGTCCCATTTGTCTTGTCAGATGAAACTATTCATACAAAAATTAGCCAAATGACTATAGACTTTTGTGATCTGTCGAATAGACGTGTGAAGTAAATCTTGCCACAGGGAGGAAAGAGGCGAAGGGGAGTTTGATCTCGGAATATTTGTACACTCGCGTTCACCGGAAGAAGAGAATGTTTTTTTTTTGTCTCTGGGAAAACTCGTACGTTTCCTTCAAATCGTCTAATATTTACTTTTATCGTGTATACGTGCGTCGAATTGGAACTGGCAAGACAAACGCGGTAAAAGAATTCTGTCTATTCTGTATACTTTATTCTTGTGTAGGTTGTCTGTGCAGTCAGTGCGTGTAATATGTACAGTAATTTTCACTCGTATGTTTTTCCTGTCATTCTCCGCACACCCGTACCGAGGAGTAACCGTATTTGTGATGTTTCTAAACGTTCTATAATTTTTTAATTATTATTGTTTAACTAGTATATACGCGCAAATGTACTGCGGTACGTATTTATCAATACTGTAATTATTGCGAGATTTACGATCTCTCCGAGTTGTATCCCTCTTGTTCCTTCGACGTGGTACGGGTGTAGAAAACGTTTAATTAAATCGAATTAAAAGGATGGAAAGCCGGAAAGAATGGAAGAAGAATAGGAGAGAGAGAAAAAAAAAAGAGGAGTTGTAGGACTTCGTAATGAACCGATTATGAGTGGTCCACTGTAGTACCTGTGCTTGTGCATACCGCAGACTTTGTTATCTTTCACCATCGTAGTCATTCTTCTACTATTTACTCTCTTCAGTGTCTTCACAAAAATTGTTGCCGTTTCTGTTTCTCATTCCAATTGAATCTTGGTTGGTATTGTGAGTACTAAAATTTCTTTCTTTCTTCATTACGCAGTCGACCGGATCTTGCGAGTCGTCGGGGTTGCTGAGCTAGGATGCCAGATCTACTTAAAAAGCTACGGGGTTCTCTTTTATTTAGATTTTACGTACGTACAATGCGGATTTCTTGCGATCACGGGAAAGGTACCTCGGACACCTGTACGAGAGATACTTTTCTCCTGATCGTTATCGGCTGATACTGCGGTTTCCCGTAATATTGAGTCGATCAAGGGAAAAGTACCTCAGTTACTCTTCAGAGAGATACCTTTCTCCTGATTGTTATTAATGGATCAATCAAAGTTCGTAGAAATTTACGGATTTTTGAGCTGTTGCTGAGTGGATAAGGAGAAAGGGAATCAATTTTTAGATGTATTCTAGATGAGGTTCTAAGGAAAGGAGTAGTGAGTTTTGGGAGAGAGATAGGATTTGGAAGAAACCGAATCATAGACGTAACAAAGTTGACCATGAGAGGAATACCAACTTCGGCGCATAGGCTAAGCGTAAGGCTGGAGTACAGAACACCGAGGACGAAACATAGGGCAGCAGATTGTGCCGCATACAATGACCTTAGGAACGATTTGCTAACCTGTCTGTAGATTGCGAACCCCTAGTCTAGTTAAAAGCGGATTAGATGGAGGTATAGCTCGAAGAGGAGCTTGCGACTGCAACTAGTGCGAGTGTAGGATAGGTATTTAAAGATGTTCAGCGAATTCAGGCATTTTGCTTTTAAAAATTTGATGTGGTTGGCGTCTAAGATAAGGCCAAGGAATCGGGTGGAGGATTGAAAACTGACCTGAAAGTTGTAAAGGAGGAGTTGGGGGGGGGGGGAGACGTAAGAGACTTCAATGAGAGAGGTGGTTTTTCATGCTAAATAAAATCTTCTGGCGGAGCCAAATAGAAAAAGTACTGCTGCCAGCTGATATTTTCAAAAATTCGTATCCGCCATTTTTGACATGTTTCATGTCTTTTCTCTATCCCCTAATTCTTGAAAATTGTCCGGGCGTCCGGCAGTGACCTTGGAACTTGGAAATTTTTCAACGTCGAATCTCAGCTCTACCCCCTAATTCTTGAAGATTGTCCGGGCGTCCGGTTGTGACCTTGGGACTTGAAAGAATTTTGGTAGAAAAAAAGAAATAATAAAATAAAAATATAAAAATATAAATGAAAAATAAATAAAAAATGAATAAAATTAAAAATAAATAAAATAAAATAAAATAAATAAAATAAAAATAAATAAATAAAATAAAAATAAATCAATAAAATAAAAATAAATAAATGAAATAAAAAAAATAGATGAAATAAAAAAATGAATAAAATAAAATACATAAAATAAAAAGAAATAAATAAATAAAATAGAAAAAAGTAAATAAAATGAAAAAATAAATGAGATAAAAAAATAAATAAAATAAAATAAAATAAATAAAATAAAAATAAATAAATACAATAAAAAAATAAATAAAATAAAAATAAATAAATAAAATGAAAAAAAATTGAATTAAATTGAAAATAAAAATGAATGTCTGGGCGGTCATTGAGAAATTTGCAAGTATCATCCTCTCTCTCAAAAAAAAAAATGATGAAAAAAATTGAATCAAAAAATAAAATGAAATGAAATGTAAATAAAATCAAAAATAATTCTGAAAAAACTCATCAGCCTGAAATATACTAATGTAGACTTGCACTGGATCAAGAAGCGGGACGAACGAGCGGAGCGAGTGAGGCCCAGTAATCTCATCAGCTTGAAATATACTGAAGTAGACTTATACTAGAACAAGAAGCTGGAAATTTTGGAAATTTTTGAACTATGAAGAGTTTAAGACGACTGGCGAAAAGACATGGAACATGATCTTTATATTTTTGGAATCGCCAAGAAATCCTTCATCCTTTTCTAAGATCTGAAAACGGATTTTTAATTATAACGATCAGGAGGAACGTATCTCTTATATTACTGATTACGGTACTTTTTCCCTGATCGAATCGAAGTTACGGAAAATCGCGATATCAGCTCATAAGCATTTAGGAGCCAGGGCAGAGTAAAGATTTAAAACAAGTAGAAAAAAAAAACGAAATTCCTCCACGAGGAGACCTGACCTAGGGTGAGTTTGAGTAGACGTGTTTGTCATTCGAAGAAACGATCAGTAAAAAGTCGTTTCCTAAAAATATGCGTGCGAGAGTTGAATTACGTCCTTATCGATTTAAAAGAGAATATTTGTCTTCGGATCCCGAACAGGACAAGTTTCCTATCAATTCAGGTGGCCGTTACGGAGGCAAATAAGTCTTACAGAAGAATTATACGTATTCATTGGGGAATTGGCACCCAATTGATACGCGTCCAATTAATCCAGCGTACCGATATCTCCTCTCATCATTCCCGACAAAAAAAAATGAACAGCGCTCGAATCAATTTTTTCCCCCCCGTCCACAAGAGAATCTCATGTATTTATAATTGTCATTCGGTCGACGATGGCGCTGGTGTGGGTTAATGCGATTTTTATCGTTTGAATTTCTTGCATTTCTTCTGATGCGAGCCATGTACACGAGTTATTCGTCGCATTGTAAAACCTCTATTTGTTTAACAAGAAAACGCATTTAATAACGAATATATATCGATGGAGTGCGCGCTATGTAAACTGTTGTAGTCTTTACAACATCCCAGTATCGGAGGGAGAGAAAGAGAAGTGCGAAAATGAGAGAGACGAACGAGTGCAGATGAAGAAGGATGCTTCAGAAATGGATGATATTTGTTTTTGTTCCCGGAAACTTTACACGTAGATTTTTAATGCGAAAAAACAATATACAAAATCAGCGTGTGTGCCGAGCAATGAACGATGCATTCTGTATAATATTTACGAGTATGTACCCGATTGTCGATAGGTAAGCGTTTACAAGGATACATGCGCGTATGGATCTGTACGAGTATCTTGTCCATGTTCTTTTTTTTTTTTACGCACTGATTTTGAAATATCTACCTCATTAAAAATGATCACTCGTCGATATATGCTCGTACGTGAACTAGTTATGGTAGGACTTCAAAATTCTCTCCGATGTTCTTTCCTTCACCCTTACATTCGATGTTGTATTGATTTATCATCGCTCGTGGCACAATTGATTGCGCAATTTATTAAATTTTGGAATTCGATCGATTTACATGCGTATAATTCACGCGGATAACGTACGTAGGAAGGCACAATTTTATGGAATACCAGGGTACTTATTTTCGTTGAATAACAGACGGTGAAAATTTATGAGAGCTATTCCAATTTTCAACGTTAATTGTGGACAGAACGCGACCAGTCCGAGCAATTCTCATGCATATCCTTACAAATTTTTTATGGATTTTTCATCTATCACCGAAAATAGTGTAATCTTTCAAAATTCTCAAGCGCCTGCCCGATTGAAAGCAGGAAGATGAGACTCACCCGAATAGAAAACAAAATTGCGAAAAAAAAGAGTTTAGCGACCATTGCACCTGCTGCAATGGTGGCAAGGAACCTGCGATCTCCACTTTTCTCTTTTCTTTGAAGTCTCTTTCCTCTGTTCAACCATCGTAATGTTTCTTCATCATGCTCTGACTTTTGCGAGTCCCTCCTCAACGAAGATTTGAACGAAAAATCAGAAGATGACCTCAACCTCTCATGCTTGTACTCGCCGTTAAAGATATTGAATTATACCTCGTAATTCTTTCAGATCCTTCCTTCATTTGCCTCTAGCCGTCCAGGTACATCATTGACCTCACATTTCTCTTCAAATCAACTAGCTCAAACCTAATCCATAGTAAGAAAGAATCTCAACTCTCAGCCTGAAATCTTGATCCAATCTAGTTTTTAACCCCAAGGAAGAATACGGAGGTTCATAGTTTCAATTTTTTTCAATTCATCTTTAAAGATCGAAACTAGAAGTAATATTAATTCCATTTTTGAAACTAGATAAAGGCACAATAAAGACGACCAGTTTCTCTCCTTGTGACGTCATCGTCATCCGCTGAATCTGATTTCTGATTGTGACGTCATCCGCGACGTCATTAGTCCCGATGTACGAAAGCTTATTTCAAGTTGCTCGAATTTTATAGATGAACTAATTATGCACATGACACAGCCGGGGACACTCTGCACATCTAGTAGGCGTGTGTACTCCCTCCCTTGTCTGGCCTGCACCCTTTCACCATAAATGACACAAAATGAAGTCACATTCATTCACGGCGTAGAAAAGTCCAACAATCCACACTCAATTTCAGCGAACCGCTTTCGTCCCCGGCTGTATCGGAGATCTACAACGAAGACAGCGACGACAAGAAGAACGAACACGATGCCTTAACGACGACGACGAGGCGATATTACGTTGAAAATGTGCAAATTAGACAGCATCTATAATATTCTAAGAGGCATTCGCAGACTCGAATATCGCGCATACGACTCGTTCTCCGGTGCAGTGTGTGGTTCTGGCGGTTGTCATTTTTTATTCGACAGATAAATACTCTCGATACGTAGGCCTAATTTATGAGATACACGGTAAAAAAAAAAAGAGAAAAAAAAACACGGTCGGACATTAAAATAAAAGTGAGCGCGCGATTTATGAAGCGTCGTAGTGGTGAAAGCCAACCAATATACGAAGATCCTCGCTCGATTGCGAACAATGCGACTACACGGTCCGCATGAGTCAGCGAACATTCTTCCCAGCCGGAAAGTCGAGCTTTGAAATAGTGTTATGGTCTTCTTGTACGAGAGAAACGTGAATCATTTTCTCGCTCTATCGATGCATCTGAAGCGAACGGCTACTGGGACACAGATTCTCTACAGAACAAAAAAAAAAAAAAAAACTAATTTTTGACAGCCGAAGATGAAAGAGAAGAGAAAAGGTTACAAAATTTCTCGGATACCTTATTAAAACAGAACATTAAATCATAAGAATCTGTGTTCGTTGGAAAGATCGAAACCGAGCGCACAGACTGATAATTATAACTTATGGGGCGCCTCTATTAATTCGTGTGAATCCGTCCCTTCTTCCATTATACAGAATCCTGTGTATTCTTCTATACGTTTCCTACTCGCGTTCCATCTTCCCGAATGAGAACAGATTTCCACAAATTGTATAATTACTAAGACAAACACGTTACGAGTTTCGAGTACACGTATAGAGGTGCTGTTTTTTTCGTTCTCGAAAATATCGATGGATAAAATAGTGTTTGCTCTAAAATTAAAATCGTCGGACAGTTTAATATTTATTCTGTCGACTTTTCGTATCGCTTTTGGTCCCATATATACTACGCAGAACATTCACACTCTTCGGAAGATGATTTTTCGTTAGATAGATCGAATGGATGAAATTTCACATTATAATCACTGCAGTTATATTAATTTGAATGCCAAAAACTTGATCGCAAATCACGTCAGCGCGCCGGTGCGGGATTTCAATAGAGAAAGGTGAGGCAGGTATACGCGCCGATCTTTCTCCGGCGCTCCTACTCATTGAATTGTTTATCGAGTGTGGATATATCAATATTCTTACAACGGTCGGGGTCAGAGGTCAAATAACTTTTTCCTATTGCTCGGTTGTCTTTTCGCGCTAATCGCGCGTTCATACACAAATGCGCGCTGTACGTTTCATCGTTTTGTGTACACATACCTCACCCCTACGAGAGATGATAAAATCTTCGCCGAGAAGACGTGGACACGACGGTCCTTCGTTTTAGAAATCCGAGAATTTCTCCGTAACGGTCGTTCGGGTACGAGAATATTCATAACTCGGGATCACGTTGCGCCGAATATTCGATGTGACTCGTTATGAGTTTGCTTAGCTTTCGAACTTCGTGTATGCTGCCACACTATGTCTGAGAGTCGATTTTTGGCGCAATATATATTCTTCAAATAGATATGAAGATGACTAGAAACTCTCTGAGGTGGAAACAGAATAAAGATCCAGGCCTGTCGAAAGCTCCCATCGGGTCCGGGACAAGGAACACAGGAAAAATTTGTTTGCTCCCTCCCCTTGAAAATAGGGGCCTGGGGAAAAAATCCCCGGATACCCCCCCCCCTCGTCAGGCCTGGTCTCCGTCTAGACTTTTAAACTATTTCCAGCGATTTCGGCAGACCAGGGAATTATTGAATTTCTTTGACCCAATCACGAATTCGTCTTTGAGTCTCGAGCTATCGATACTTGGGAACCTGGTAGATCGTGTCTGCATCCCAGCTGTTCCATTTTCCATAGCAATTTGGCATGACAAGGTGATGGTCGTATTTTTTTGACCAAATCACGAATTTGCCTTTGGGCAGTCGATAATCGGGAACATGAGTATTGGATTGTTTCTGAGTCTCAAGTTCGAGAACCAGAGGGTATTTTGTGCTTGCGTCTGAACTTTTGAATTTTCTCTTTCAAGTTTGTCTGAAAAAGAAATTAGAGTCTCTTTCCGTTATCCAGGACGAGGTTTGAATACTTCAAACCCTCCTCAGATGTGGGAATTCAGTCTTCTGAAGCCCACTAGGTCTCGTCTAACATGAGATGTTCTCTAGATCAGAATTTTACATTTATTACTGGGTCTCCACTTGTGGATTTTGCAAGATTTTCTTAAAGGAATATGGTCTGAGGGAATGTAATTGACTATTTGCTGAGTGTCGATGTTCGGATCTTGAAGAACCCACCGAGCTATAAATTCTCGAGAACCTTAAACTAGATTGGTTTCTGAGTCTCAACTTGAAACCCCGAGGGTATAGTTTGTCTCCGTCAGGCCTGTCGAGAGCTCCGGTCAGGTCCGGGGCAAGGAACACAGCGGGCCCCCAAAAAATTTTTCCCTCCCTTCCCCTTGAAAGTATGGACTCGGTAGCGGAGCCGGGCCCTTGGTCAAAGTCCCCAGTTGCCCCCCTCCCCCCTTCGTCAGGCCTGTGAAGATCATGTTGATTTTGAAAATCCCTCTCTTCCTAGTAGTCACACGTTCTTCCATTCCTCGGTAGGACTCGTAAGTAGACGAACTCGCAACTCACTCCTTTCAGTATCTTTAGTGGAAAAGGTGCAAGGTGGCAGATACTTTCCTCCCTCGGTAGCTGCCTTTAAAATTTACATGTCCCTGAAGTAGGTCCAGGTCACAAGGACTGAAGTATGGAAGTTACTTAGGCGGAAGAAGATCATGAGGCTTGGTCCAAGCTTCCCTTCCCAGATGGTCTACCGCCCCAATAAATCCTTTGAATGTTCAGTGTTCTTCAATTCTTCGTTCTAATTTTTGTGTTCAGTAGAATTGAAGAAAGAAATTCTTGGAGACTTTCTCTTGCAGAGGAAGGGATGAATCATAGATATCAATCCACTTAGGCAGAGCGGATAATCTTCTTCTTCTGCCAATTTATCACCAGGGGACGTAGAAGCAGCGTCAGAGTCTTTTGATCAAAACTTGAAATTTCTGCAAGTCTCCAAAGTAGGAGGAAGTCTTCTGTGATGTTCATGTCTCATACTGAATATGACGTCATTAATCTTTCGGGCCCATGTTCCCGAATTAGTTCATCCGCTCATCTTCCTCTCGAAGAGAATAAATTCTTGAAATATCTCCTAATGATATTAGGAAAGGTCTTCCAGATATGTGTCGACGATTGTATATGGACAAACCAGCCCGGAGAAGGAGTTAGAAGACGCAACTCCACCCCTAATGCGCATTTCAGATCCCTGAGGGTCTGCTCAGTCTGTGATATCATCCGAACAATTCTTGTGTTACTCAGAGTCAATTCAAATCAGAGGCATGAAGTCAGATTCCTTGGACAGCGTGTACCATACAAATACCTGTCCAGTCTATGACATCATCAGAGTAGCCTCAGTTGCTCAGAATCGATCCGAATCGGAAACAAGAAGTGAAGTCTAAGTCATTGAGTTCACAGCGGAGGAGTGTGGAGAATTAGGCCTCCTTCCTCTTTTGCTGACTCTCTATTTTGTCATCAGTGTAGTCCCTTTGTACGCTCAGGATCAATTCCGACTAGCAGCGCGACACGAGGTCAGGTCTAGATTACTTACTTGCCAAGGGGAATAACGATTCAGCGTATCCCGTCCCATCTCCTCTCTTGTGACTCAAGATTCCTTAGGTAGCGTACTCGTATTCTAATAACTGTCCAGTCAATGGCGTCATTAGAGGAGTTCCTGTGTAGTTCAAGGGTGATTGGCTCCAGAGGTGTGATGTATACAACCGTGTAGACTCAAATTTAGGAATTAGGGGTAGGCTTCACCAAGACATCGAATATGTCAATAAAAATTGTTGCTAAATTTTTTCCTTTTGCTTTGGTTGTGAAATCCAAAAAGGTCGTAAGAGACACAAAAATGGCTGTCAAAATTACGTAGATATTCTTAAAATACAATGGCTGTCAAAATTACGTAGATATTCTTAAAATACACTAGGAAAAGTTCAAATTTTTGTAAATACCTTACTTTACAAAAGGACGCAATTTGGGAGGAACTTCAGGGGAATTTTCCTAGTCTCCTGAGTTGGTCAAGGTCATTAGGCTCGTTTAGAGATGTGAAGAAAGAAGGGGAGATTTCCAAAGAATTTAGGGGCCATTGCATGTCTGCTATGGCAGCGGGGAACCCGCGACCTCCCTGATTTACCTGTATTAGGCCTGTTATAATGAAGGCTGGAAGTTGAAACTTTTTCAAGTCCCCAAAGTAAGTCAAGGTCATTGATGACGTCATAAAGTGTCACACGTCACGTCACGGCACGACACGTCATGTCATGTTACGTCACGCAGTTAACAGAAACTCCTGGACGCGGATGCGGACGTTTTCTGAGGATGTAATCCCCCTAACAAAATGAATGGCAAGTTCCCGCTAAAAACTTGGAAAATTCTTGAAGTCAATCAAAATGATTAGACGTAGCCCCAGCATGTTTTTCCTCTTGACAGCATGAGTTACTTTTGAGGATGATCAAAGTTAAACGTACCACCAGAACCCCCCCCCCCTCCTCCTCCTCCCGAAAGACTGGCAATCTAGAAGTTGAAGAAACTTTTGAAAAAATTTTCAAGTACTTGAAGTCGATCAAAATCGATGAACATAGCTCCAACTCCAGGTGCCTGGGCGTACCATAAGAGACGCCAATCGACAAGTTGAAAGGGTGGAAAGGGATGAAAGAATTTTACCAAATGTCGAAACTAGGTTGCCCTCATTGAAACTGCAATAAATGGAGGGAAGGCTGGCGGTGGACTTCCATAAGTCTTTCAAGCAGGTTATCTTTGCGTCTATCTGAACCGTGTCGGGAAGACGGCGAATGAAGGGTGAACATGTGAACGCAAAGAGAAAGGGTGAAGATTATAAGAAGTACGTAACCTTTCTCTATCATTCAGTCTTCTCCATATTCTAGAAACTTAGATATCTGTAAGATCCCAACTTCATTATTGCAAAAATTGGGTACTTCCAAAACCAGGTATCTTAGATCGCTCATGTCACATCGTTCCATTCATGCATCTTTTATCAGCTCGGCTACACTTTCATGTAAGAAGAGATGCTATCAATTATAATAATGATGCTGATATTCGAGGTGTGCAGGTTTTTGGTAATCTTGTACCTGTACTAAGTCCTCAATAACGGTGACAATTGCCTCTTTGGTCCTTGTTGAAGAAACTCATCAGCGGTCCTCCTCGTCTCAGGTCGTAAAACTTCGAATCCCAATAAAACTTCTATCGAATCTCGAACCAATGACCGCGTGAAGACAGTGACACCTTTTCCGACATCGAATTCATACGGATCGTATTCTCTTATAGGTCCTCTGTCGTATAAAAGGGTTGATAAATTAGATGCGTTCCACGAGTTCGAGACGCACGCTGGTAGTTCGTATGCTAATAAGCGAAGGTTACCTACATTCAGAAAGAACGACATTACGGTTACGATTGAAATTATATATCGATATATTCGTATAGGAGGATTGACTCGGGAAGTAGAGCAAAATAGAGGCGACGTTGCTGCTGCGACCGTTGTCGCGCGCTGACAGCAGCACGAGTTCAACCGGGGTTGTGCTTGCTGTCTTCATAATATAAAAATGTTGTTTATATTCCGCGTAGAACGCATTAATCTGGATTATCTAAAGTGCGTTTGTCCATTCACGATATAAAAATACGCTAGATACGGTACGCGTTGCACGCACCTACAAATACATTCATTAGGAAAGACGGGGCCACGCATATCGCATTCCACGACGGTTTTCTCCAACTTTTTCCCGCACCGTTGCTGCTCTTTCTTTCTTTTTTTGTGTCGATAGAACAAAACTTTTCAATTACCCCAAGTATATATGTATAATTTTAAAATAATTTCTGTCATTGCGTTACATTCCGTATCGCGTATAATTACATTGTTAAAATTCCGACCTCGTCTGTTTCTATTCTCCAACAGGGAGTCCGCCACTAACCGGTTCGGGCACGGTCAATATCTTCGTACAGGACGTGAACGATCACAATCCTCGATTCGAGAGGACGGATTACGTAGCGTTCGTTGCGGAAAACTTGCCATCCGGTACCGATATCATTCACATACAGGCCTTTGACGACGATTTCGGTCTAAACGCTAAATTAAGGTACGTAATCAAAGTCCTTCACCGCGGTAATTAATTTCATAGGCCTACTTATTGTACCGTACACGATGTATTCTAGTATACCAGTATGGGACTGATTTATATTATTTTCTTTTTTCTCGTTCTTTTTTTTTGCAGATACAGTTTGTTAGGCGATCGAGTTGATAGGTTTCAGGTGAACTCTGAAACCGGTCTGATATCGACTAAAGTGCCATTAGATCGAGAAGACGTTAGCGTTTATCGGTTGACATTAGTTGCTCAAGACAGTAGTGTTATAGAACCGAGGGCATCGACGGTGAATGTAGTCATCAATGTGCTAGACGAAAACGATAATGCTCCAGTTTTTGCGGAAACTCAGTGCACCGTTTACATTCCGGATCGTACGCAAACAGGTAGAAAATCGACTCGCTGTATAGAATTTATGCACTGGTCGTCGGGTAATTCGTTGTATTAATTTTGCCTTCTTTCCTCGCAGGTGAATTCGTTTTCGGCGTAACCGCGACAGACGCCGATCAAGAAGAGAACAGTCGAATCGAGTACTCGATGGTTGGCAACGATGTGAGCAAATTTTCTTTGAACGTGAAAACGGGCGTCATCAGAGCTGCTCGTGAATTGCGATCGGACGACGATGGCGACACGTACAAGATTATCGTTCAAGCTTCCGATCATGGAAATCCGCCCAAGAAATCGTCGACGCAAGTTACCATCAAATTACAACAAGCGCACTTATTTCCGGTGCTGATAGCGCCGAAGGAGACGGTCTTCGTGCTGCCGGAGAATTCGCCAGCTGGAAAGTCTATCACAAAGCTGAGAGGATCATCCCCGAAAGTAGGCTCAGCAGGCACGATCAAATTCTCCATCGCTGGTGGTAATTTGGGCGAAACGTTCAAAGTGGATGCAAATACTGGCGAAGTTTCTGTCTCAGACGGCGAACTCGATTACGAGTTACTCACCGAGTACGAATTATGGATCGAGGCTCAAGACTCGGATACCACACCTCTAAGATCCGTTGTGCAACTGACCATCAATGTTACCGACGTGAATGATAATGCTCCAATTTTCGACAATCTCACGTACACGGCCGCCGTTTTGGAAGAAGAATACCCGCCTCTGAAGGTGCTGCAAGTGCGAGCTCAGGATCGCGATTTCGGTTTGAACGGCAAGGTGAACTATCGGTTGAAGAACGACGCGGACGAAGCGTTCACCATCAACTCGCAAAGTGGGGAAGTGTTCACGAACGTAAAATTAGACCGCGAGAAGATCGACAGCTACCAGTTAATGGTGGAAGCGTATGACGAAGGCGTGCCGTCGCTCAAGAGTACTGCGTTGATTTACGTGAGTGTGCTCGATAAGAACGACAATCCGCCCAAGTTTACGCGACTGTTCAGCGTGAACGTGACCGAAAATGCCGATCCCGGCTCGTTCGTCATCCAGATCACCAGCTCCGATCTAGATGTGTTGGAAAACGCGAACGCGTCCTTTAGCTTCGTCGAGAATCCGGGCAACAAATTTACCATAGATCCAGCGTCGGGGAATGTTACCGTCGTCGGGTCGCTCGATCGCGAAGTTGAAGACGAGTACTTACTAAAAGTAGCGGCTGTGGATAGTTCGTGGAGGGCGGAAACGCCTCTCACTATCACCATCCAAGATCAGAACGATAACTCCCCCGAGTTTGAGAATTCAGACTACACGTTCTACGTACCGGAGACGAAACAGAGTTCCGTCTACATCGGCACGGTGATGGCACAGGATCGCGACAAGCAAGGACCAAATTCGCTGATTACGTACTCGTTGGCCTATTCTTCCGACTACTTCTCGATTGACCCATCCACAGCGGAAATATACTCGAAAAAGCGTTTGCAATACAAATCCTCAGCGCTCGATACCAGTCCGGAGAATCAATACAACTTCGTGGTTGTGGCTACGGACAATGGAAAACCGCCGCTGAGTTCCGAGTGTCACATCACTGTGAACGTTATCAACGCTAATAATAACGCTCCCCAGTTCGAACGTAAAGAGTACTTCTCTCCGGTGCCGGAAAGCGCCACTCCGGGTCAGCGAATCATCCAAGTGAAAGCGACGGACCCGCTGGACGACGGAATTAACGCGGTTATTGAGTATGTGAAAGTAGAGGGTAACGATAGCGATATTTTCGATGTTGATAAGAATAAAGGTTGGATCACGTTAAAGCGCCCGCTAAAGAACGCAGAACTGTTGGCCACCTATGCGTTGACTATCCGCGCGGTCGATCATGGTATACCGCCGAAACACGATCAATCCACCGTCCTCTTGGTGGTGTGCGGTGCCAACAATTACGCGCCCGTCTTTTCGGCCATCAGTTACCAAGTTATTGTGCCGGAGAACGAACTCATCGGGTCGACTATATTGACAATCGTGGCTACGGATGAAGACAAGGGTCCAAACGGTGTAGTAAGGTACTCGATGCCGAAAGTGGATACGGACGCGGATACAAAATTCCGTATCAACCCACTCACCGGCGCCATTACTATCGCAGAGCAGCTAGATTACGACACGATCAACGAGTATAGGCTAACTATCACGGCTACGGATTTAGCTTTCGAACCTAAGAGCGCTATCGCCTCTTTGACCGTCCTTCTCACTGATATAAACGATAATCCTCCTGTCTTCAACACGTCAACTTTTGAAATCAGCGTCTCAGAGAGGCTAATGGCTCACTCAGCTGTGGCTCAGATCATAGCTACAGATAACGATTCTCCTAAATACGCGGTCATCAGGTACGCCATAGTTGGCGGTACTGGCCGGGACCTGTTCAAAGTAGACTCAAAAACTGGTACCATCTACTCTCTCACTAAATTCGACTACGAAGAACAAGATCAATTCACCTTGACCATGCGAGCTACTAATCCCGATTCACCTCTGCAAAGCACCACCAATGTAATCGTGCACATCACCGGCGAGAACGAATTCTATCCCATATTTGTACAGCCAGTTTTCCACTTCGATATCCCAGAATCAGCGACGATCGGCACATACGTGGGCACTGTACAAGCGACGGATGAAGACGCCGGTGATGATGGTGTGATCTACTACCTGTTCGTCGGTTCGAGTAATGATAAAGGATTCGCGGTGAATGCCGAGACCGGAGTGATCACCGTCTCGAAACATCTAGACAGAGAAACTCAGAATCGTGTTGTCCTTACAGTGTTGGCCAAAAATAAAGGTAGTATTCGCGGCAACGACACCGATGAAGCTCAAGTCTGCCTATGTCGGCCGGGCTACCGCGGCAACCAGTGCGAGATCATCGCCGATCCCTGTCGTCAGAATCCCTGCTTGAACGGCGGCGTATGCGTAAGCCTGAAACCCGGCTACAAGTGCAATTGTCCGGAAGGGCAGCACGGTCGCCACTGCGAAAAGTCAACTTTCGGTTTCGGCGATCTATCCTACATGACGTTTCCTACGCTGGATGCGAACACGAACGACATATCCGTGACGTTCGCGACGATGAAATCGGATTCCTTATTAGTTTATAATTACGGAGCGCAGACGGGTGGCAGATCGGATTTCGTAGCGCTGGAACTGGTTAATGGGAAAGCGGTGTTCTCTTACGGCGGAACAAGAACGCCGATTACTTCCATCACGGTGCCGCAAAATTCGGCCGCCGCTGCCGACTCGTTGGCCGATGGAAATTGGCATAAAATTACGGCTACACGCAACGGCAGGGTCGTTTCGCTAAGCGTGTCTTTGTGCACAGAGAACGGAGATAGTTGTCAAGAATGTAAACCAGGAGACGTATCATGTTATACCGACGATACTGGTCCTTCCGGGTAAGATAATACTGTAACTTTGATTTTTTTTCTTCTTCTTTCGCTTACTGTTCATTTAGCCGCATTTAATGATGATAGCGCTGACCATTCGAGCGCGAACTTGTTCTAACTACTAGAAGTTGACGTATGTGTTTTTTTTTTCGTCTTTTTTTCAGAACGTTGAATTTTAACAATAATCCTATGTATCTTGGCGGCGTAACGTCTTCGGACGCGATACTCGAACGTTCCGGCCAAATTCATTCGGACGATTTTGTCGGCTGCATGCACAGCGTCGCTATTAACGGGCGTCATTTGAATTTGAGCGCTCCTCTCAAATCGGTCGGAGTGGAGCCGTTTTGCAATCGTACGTCGTACAGTTTGTGTCAAGGCTACCGTAACAACGCGATCGCGGACGCCAGTGGCGGCTCTTCGGTCTGCGGTAGCGGTACCTGCTTCGATCAGTGGAAACGGGTTAGTTGTGTGTGCGACCATACGGGCACGGTGGCGCCGAATTGTAATGCGGCGCTCGAACCGGTTACCGTTCACGAAGGAGGATACGTCGAATTTCGCCTGTCGGAGAAATACCGTCGGTTGCAATTGCTCGATTACATATACGGAGGGTCGACGTTGTGGCATTCGCGATTTAGCGATCGTTCGCGACGCCAGTTACGCAGTTACGAAACGCAAGCCAGCGTGCCGAGCAGATACGTGAGCTTGACCTTCCGTACGGTCTTCGACGGAGCTTTGTTGTACATGGCGACGGATACGGACTACACGGCGGTGGAGGTGAGTTTTGAAAGCTTATGATTGCAACGTGATGAGTCTGTTTGAAGGGACTATACAGAGGGGGGGGGTCTATGGTTATGAAGAAGGGTCAGAGCTAGGATGCTAGATCTACAGATTTTTGGTCCTCAAAAGAGATACGGGTTTTTCTTTTCTTACAGATTTTACGTAAAATATGGATTTCTTGCGATCAAGGGAAAAGTATCTTAAACTCTAATGCGAGAGATACTTTTCTCTTGCTCGTTATAGGTCGATACTGCAAGTTCCGTAATATTGAGCCGATCAAGGGAAAAGTACCTCAACTGCACTTATGACAGATATCATTCTCCTGATTGCTATTAATGGATCAATCAAAATCCGTAGAGATCACCTGGCAGCACTGGTACAGAGACTCGGGGAATTCCGACTTCTGACATTTATATAGAAAAAGTCTAAAGGAGGGGGGGGGGGGAGTTCCGACCTAGATCAAAAACTCGGGAAAGTTTCGACTTCCGAGCAGAATGTATGTGAAATGGACTACTGGAAATGAATCTGACTCCGGTTAGTTGTAGATCTGCGGAGGGCCGCACTTCTGACATAGTTTAGGAACTTCGATCTAGTCTAAAGTCTTCTGAGTTATAGGCGAAAAAAATTCGGTGATGAGTCAAATAAGTATACGATAAAAGTTGGGGTATAAATTATGGAAATAATGGGATTTCCTAAAAATATTTCGACTTCTTTAAACAATCGTTTGAATCCATCATTGACATCAAAAAAACATTCTCGTAGGAAAGACTCTTTTCTTGTCTCAATTAACGTGGTTCATGAAGAAGAGCCCATGACGCGACGCAAGTCCTATTTTGTTTATGGCGAGAGGAGCGTAGAAAACGTCTATGACCGCACTCGATTAGTGGCATTGACCTATTGTAGAGCTTGGATAATTTTGAATTGCCATTTTCTACGAGGGGGAAAGATCAAAAGTGTGAGCTCCGTATCTCTGTAGAGGCGGAAAAATTTTAAGCTATAGAACTCCAGCTAGGCTATGACTATGGAGTCTTGAGGTAGGATAGAGTTTTGGACTAAAAATGACGTATAAGGCAGGCCCAAAGGAGCATTTTAGGCTGAGACACCTGACTTGAAAGAAACTTGAAGCTTTGGGAAGTTGAGCTGAGAGAAAGGTCAAGCTCTGAACCAAAGCTCCCAGTCAAAAATCCGTTTTTTTCGTCCGGACTACTTGAAAATATCCGTTTCGGAGTCGTCTTGAGATACTTTGGAGCTGTTCTGATGTACTCCGGAGTTGTCTCAAACCGCTTTGCAGCTGTTTTGTTTGCTTCTGAACCGATCCATTTAGGAACGAAATTGTAAAATATCAATTTTTCATCTGGGAGCGTTGCTCGGAGCCTCTAAGTTTGGCTCTCACCGTGGAGTCTCGAGCTAGATCGTTTATATGGGTATAAAAGCCGGACTAAAACTAACATGTCCTGGGCCCAGAGAAGGATTTTAGGGTAATTCTCTTCCCCACTGTGAACTAGGTTTAAGCTTGGTTAAATAATTTCCAAAACAGAAAGCGTGACGTCAAGAATATTTTCAGGTACTCAAAAGAAAAGAGAGAGGAAACTTGAAAAAATACGAGCAAGAGAACATGACGTCAGTAGGGTCAGAGGTATCAGTCAAAGGTTGAGTCTTTGGCTAAATATGAGCTAGACTCGGAAGAGCTTTTTACTACTAGACTTCTCGTGCTTAGGCTAATTTCGATCTATGGATGTCACATCTCAGAGTTTGCATCCGACCCTTGTGACGTCATCGATAGCCTTGATCCAATCTAGGATGCCAGATCTACGGATTTTGGGTCAAAAAAGAGAAGGGTTTTTCTTTTTCTGTAGATTTGAAATACAATACGGATTTCTTGCGATCAAGTAAAAGATACTTTAGACATTGCAACGAGAGATACCTTTCTCCTGCTCGTTATGAGTTAATACTGCAGTGTTTCGGGATATTGCATCGATCAAGGGAAAAGTACCTCAGCTACCCCTATAAGACATACTTTTCTCCTGATTGTTATTAATAGATCAACCTAAACCCGTGGAAATCTGTTTGTAGGACTTACAAAAAATGGCTGCTCTCAGAGATGCCAAAGGAATACATTTTAGTTGTTTTTTTTTAATCGTGTTAGAGGAGAGGACTGACAGCGCTATAGTTATGGTATAAGAGGAAAGTTCAGGGCCTAGCTTGCTACATTAGGTGTTTATCGACAGGCTGATTCATGGCTTCGGAAAGTACAACCGTCAGAAAGACTTCCTATCATTAAGTACAAACTTATTGTGAAGTCTAGGATAGCCTCTTTGAACCGGGCTAGTGCATACACCGTCCTATTCAGGCCATTCTCTTCTTCTCTTGACGCTAGCCAATCAGCCTCAAAAGGGTGCCGGGATACCTAGATACAGGAACATGAATGCTGAAAATAGAATAGAGGTTAAGAGCCCACACAAATTCAATAAAATAGTAAATCCAGCTCTTCCGCTCATCAATAAGCTGTAACAAGCTTCCTATTTATAGATTGATCAATTTTCATCAAGAATGTGTATCTTCAAAACTAATTAAAATAATATCTATCTTCTTTCAGATTGTCAACGGTCAGATTGTCTATCATTCAAAACTCGGAAATAGCGTTCCCATAAACATGCCGATCGAGACCAACATAATCTTACCTGACGGCCAGTGGCACAGTCTGAAGCTGCAGATCATTCAGCGTATCCTACGCATTTTCATCGACGACGAAAGAGTTGGCGAAGAATTGGACGCGGAGAATGTACACAATTTCTTCGATCCGTATTTAACGACAATAACTTTGGGCGGATTCAAGAAAGAGCGTACGCCTTTTACCGATCTCATCTCGCAATGTAAGTTGGCCTCTGATGCGTACAAATATTCTGAAGTTGGCTCTGGCTTAATCACGAAAATTTCTTTTCAGCGTTCTCCGGCTGCATCGGTAATTTCAGCGTGAATGGAGAAGTTCAGCCATTCAGCGGGGGTGGCAGCGTATTCAGCGAGGTCCTTCTGCAAGGCAAAGTATCAATGGGTTGTACGGGACCAATTATAAGCGACGCCGTCTCCAATCCCGATCCTTTGCGTATCGGCGTGTCTTTGGTTGTGGTCTTTTTCATGATATTGTTGATCGGACTCGTCGTCAGTTTCATGCTGTTTCGACTACGCCGCCACAAAAAGGAGAAACAACCGGTTGGCCATTTGAAACAAAACGGTGATGCGACTATGGTCACAAACGGCGGAGTGATTACCGGAGCTGGTGACGTTATACGAGCTGGACTGCACGTTGACTCCTCCGCACCACCTTATATGACCGAGAATGGAGATATCATCAGAGGAGTGGCCGGTCACCACATGATGGCGCCTGAAATCATTTCTAAAAGGTACATATTCTAGCTAGAGTGAGAAATGTCCATAAAAGGCGATCCTTAGCATCTCTGTTTTCTTATCAACAGGTATAAAGATCAAGAACTCGCAGCCATGGAGCATATTCAGCGATCGCAAAGGCCAGATATCATCGAACGCGAAGTAATGGCGAAATCTCCTCCTCCACGCGAAGAACATCACCCTCATCCGCAGCCCATGCACCTTTCTCCTCATTCGCATGATTCTAACCAGTCACACGGTCATGCGGACAACGACTTACCCGAGCACTACGATCTCGAGAACTCGAGCTCGATTGCACCGTCAGATATTGACGTAGTTTACCACTATAAAGGTGAGCATATCTTCCCCTTGGAAGCTGCACACTATGCTTAAATGCTAATGAAGTTTCATTATTGCAGGTTACCGAGATGTAAATAATCTTCGTAAGCATAAATTACCTCCTACCCACCATCTACCGCATCCCGCTTCGCTGTATCACAAACATAACCTTCAGCACAGACATTCTCCTTTGCACGAGGCTGGTTTTGCGGTACATTCAAGGAGTAGCTCACACTCGGTTCACAGGCCCGTATCCAGAGTCGAATCTCCGAAACAACTCAATCTGCAGCACCAAAGCACACCCCTGGCTAGATTGAGTCCGAGTAGCGAACTCAGCCAACAGATGCCGCGGATCTTAACGTTACAAGTACGTAGAATTTTAAATCACAAACTCGATTCGAGAATCTGAATTTGTAAGTAACAAAATGATCGTTTTGCGTAGGATATCAGCGGGAAACCGTTACAGTCAGCGTTGCTGGCTACGACCTCCTCGTCCGGTGGTATGGGCAAAGACGCTCTGCACACGAACAGCGAACGTAGTCTGAATAGTCCGGTCATGAGTCAGTTAAGCGGTCGAAGTTCCTCGGAAAGCAGAAAAACTGCGGGCCCTCCTAGTCACGATAACAGCGCCGATTCGAACGTCGGCCTCAGTATGGGTTTGGTCTCGTCAAACGACATCGGTCGTCTGACAGGCCATCCCCGTAACTCTTCGTTGGTGAGTACGTTGGACGTTGTTTCTTGCTCCAGCGATAGGGGCGATAACGTATTACCAAATTCGGTGCATCATCATCTGCATCATAACCCGTCGAACGTGGTCGATGATGCCGACAGTTCTTCGTCGACCGAGGAGAGCGGTAACGATTCGTTCACGTGTTCCGAAATCGAGTACGATAACAACAGCTGCTCTGGCGAAAAGCTGAGCGATGTTATGCTAAACAATTTGGCGGACGATGATCGAAGGAGAGGTCGGGTGACGGAGCGCAGCGTCTCCGGTCAACCGGCTCCTTTACCGCCTTACAATATTAACAATTACGAGTCATTTCGCGGTTCACTGAGCACATTGGTCGCGTCGGATGACAACATCGCTCGCGTTCTTCCTTTCCGACCTCAGAATAATTCACCGTCGTCGCTTGGCTGGGAGCACGTGCTCAGTTGGGGACCAAATTTCGAGAACTTCGCTAACGTCTTCAAGGATATCGCTGAGTTACCGGAGACCGTGAATAGTCGTATGAACGGGTCGCTGAGGTCGCAAAATAAAAATAAATCGTCCGAAGAGTACGTGTGAAAACCTTCTGATGCGATGCAATCAATAATATTTCTCTTGTGCTCGTACATTTATTGTAGGTTTTTTTTTGTTTGTTTGTAGGTTATAGGCGTACCGTATCAGGAAAACTTTCGTAACGCTTAATATATATTTTTTTTCGTGGACTGTTTCAATAAAATTTAAAAATAATATTTGATAGACTGATTCGAATAATTTATTACTTGCGATGTTTTATATATGTTTGTAAAGACTGCGTTGTAATTTCTGATCAAATACCGTCGTAGCGTTTTTCTTATCTTTAACGTTTTAGTATTCCTTTCTCGTTGTTGTGCATTTATTTATTTTAATAAACTTCGTGTACTTTTTTTCCTGGTTAGTTAAATTCCTCGAGTCATTTTTTGTTGATAATTATTTCTAAGACGTAGGTTTAATTTTTTTAAATTTTTTATATAACTTTTCGAGGTGTTCTAGTAACGCTATTTTTAAGGCTCAGAAAAAGTCTCTAGTGAATTGATTGTGTAGTGATGAATCAAAAATTTATGTATCACTTCGGTTCAAACTCGGTTCGATCGCCTTATTTAATAGGTTACCAGGATTCTTAGGCTAAAAACTCGCATTTCAAGTGGTACGTACGTAATATTTTCCTTCGATTCACTGTGATATTCTTATTTAATTTTTTTTTTTTGACGTATTAAATTATAATTTTGCGTGAAAGATGCGAGATTTATTCTTTAGAAAATGTATGTTTAAACGGTGAAATTTTTCTTATTAATTTTCACGTAATCGTTTTGTTACCATGTTATTTTTTTTATATTCATCGTGTTTAGTAAGGACTGTAATTATTTATTATTTAATTTAATGTGAAAGCCATAACACTAGTGCCAAGTCAATTTATGAATGTGTAAAATTATTTTTTGTATATTTCGAACGATAACTGTTTTGTATCCGACTAAATTTGAAAAAACGGATTTTCTAATACAATGTGTTCTTATTTGATGATGTTTTCAAAACTTCATCTCCTTGTAAACTTACTACTTGTAGAAGAAAATGGATTCATCTTTCAGAAAATATTACCGAGAACTTCACACTCAAATTGACAATAAATATGTTTTTTTTTATAAGTATTGGAACCCTTCTGTCATTCCTTTCCTGGAAACAAAGGGCAATGACTTTCAAATTTCGAGAAAAGTGAGAAGGATTTTTTGGCGTTGCCAAAAATATAAAGATCATGTTTCAAGTCTTTTTGTCAGTCTTCTTAAGCTCTTCATCGTTCAATGATATCCAAAATTTCCAACTTCTTGTTCTAGTATAAGTCAACTTTGGAGTATTTTAGGCTGACTGCTTCCTGGGACGAACAAGCGGACTGGGCCTCACTCACCCCGCTCGTTTGTCCTGCTTCATAGTCCAGTAAATGTCTATTTTAGTATATTTCAAGCTGATGAGATTACTGGGACTCGCTTGCTCCGCTTGTTTGTCCCGCTTCTTGGTCCAGTACAAAGTCCACTTTAGTATTTCAAGCTGATGAGATTACTGGGACTCACTCGCTCTTTTAATTTAATTATATTTTATTTTAATCAAATTTAATTTAATTTAATTATATTTCATTTTAATTTGAATTAAATTAAATTGAATTTAATTAAATTTTATTTTAATTTATTTTATTTCAATTTAATTTAATTATATTTTATTTTAATCTAATTTAATTTAATTTAATTTAATTTTATTCTATTTTATTCCATTCTATTTTATTTTTATTTCATTTTTACCCAGGGGGTGGTACTTGCAGATTTCTGGATGACCTCCCAGGTGATTTAAGGTTTATTTTATTAACAGAGAACCTGTTTTATCAGGGGGTCTTTTTAGAAAAGTGCCCAACGTCCCGCGTTTGGCATCCGGCGTCCGGGAGGCACTTTCCTTACCTAATTATGACCTTGGGAGTTGAAAAATTTTTGAGCTCCCCCTCCTATCATCTATAGCTAAAAGATTCCAGTTATACTAGTATGAAGCTAGTATAATAAAGGAGGACTTCTAGCTTATATTTAAGATAATACAGATTGCCAGGCATATTAATATTTGATAATACAAATAGCTAGGCATATCAATATTCCAGTTACATAGCCATATAATAATCACACTATTGTATCAAACAGATGGAGGTATATTAAAGATGTTACAGATTGCTAAGCATATTAATATTTCAGTTATCCTCCTATATTATAAAGCACATCTGCAAAATTTTCGTCCAAGTAACCTCCTCCCCTAATGTATCGATTTAGTTGAAATTTCGTATATAACATTGTCAGACCTCCAAAATCAACCTTTTTGAAAAAAATTTAGAAAATCATTGTTGGGAAAGTTGTAATAAAGCTTTAAAGTTAAGCGTATATTGGCTGCTATCTCATCCCTATTCCTGTACATATGTTTATTGATGCGAACATAATGTTTTATTTCAACGTTCACAATGCTAAGCAAGAGGAGAAATTTTAAAAACCGGCCGAGTAATTCTGACAGGGAACACGTTGAGTTGTGTTCACTAATTTCCGTGTAAAAATGACTTTTGTACGGAGCTACTTTTACGATTTTTTGACCGAGCTAAAAATAAACTTATAGGTGAAGAGATGAGAAGGTCTACGGAGTAAATTTTCGTGTTGTAATCTGGGTAGAGTTACAGAGTGAGTTAGTTGGTTCCATTCACATTGAAGTCATGGTCGGTAAAGTTGAGAGTTAAGGGTGAGAGATATGGAAAAGATTGGGTTTGGCAAAAAACTTATAGGTGAAGAGATGAGAGGGTCTACGGAGTAAATTTTTGTGTTATAATATGGGTGGAGTTACAAAGTTGAGAGTTAAGGGTGAGAGATATGGAAAAGATTGGGTTTGGCAAAGTAGTTTAAGCTCCTTGTGAGATATGTTATTTCATTTCTAGAGTTTAGACAAGCTGGCGTTGAGTATTTCTACGAGTGCCGAGCGAGTTGCTGGATGAAATCGGTGTGCCTTAATGCCGGCAGCAAGAGCGCAAGAGTTATAGAGTATGTACGAGTGAATTATTCGGTTAATATCAATATTCATTCAAATTGAAGTGATGGTTTGTGGAATTGTGTTTCGGTTTGGTGAAATAGTTCAGGCTTTTTGTGAGACGCGCTATTACAATTTCAGAGTACATACGACTTAGCCGATGACGACTTGAGAAGTTTTTGTTATTTTATACTGCAAAGTGAAGGGAAGAGAGTCGTGTGTACAAAAAAAAGGTGAGTAAGTGCTGGAAGGATTATGAAGTTCCACGAATATGAATTATTCTTAAATATGAAGAAAAGTCAATCGTTGTTGGTGGTTGATTGAGGGATGATCAGAGTGTATTTATAGCGGGGGTTGAGGATAATTAGTTGACGCGTATGACCAGTTGTGTGGTGGGAGAGAATGATTTCTTTATGACGCTCACACAAGTCGAAGGGACTGCTTCACTTACGATTCCTCTTAGTTTGTTTGAATGTTTATTTTTCCGGGCTCTATGTTCAGGGAATGATCCGGATCCACAGGACGTAGACAGATGTATAATTAACGGATGATAGAGATTGCACGAATAAATGAATGTGTTGATTTGGGAAATTAGTTGAATAAAAGTCGTGTCTAAATTCGAGCTAAAGGTAAAGAGATGGAGATAGGGAAGACAAGAGTGTAAGGCCTATCCTACAATTTTTTCAATCAATGACTGATTATCATTTCTTGAATCAAGTAAGCGTTGCCTGTTTCGAGTCCAGACTAGATCCGTCGGTAAGGGCTGGTGGGTCATAAAATTGGCATAGAGACAATGTTTATAATGAGTTGTCGGTATACAGAGTTGTGATCCTGGAGATTATTAGCTAGATCAAGTCGGACATATGGGGGAGGCTATGGAGAAGTGGATGATAAGATAAGGGGTAGATGGTTCAATTCGAGGTGTTTAAATAGTTCAGATTCAATAGGGAGGAGGAGAGAACTGAGTCAGCAGATTGCGAGTGCGTAGATTGGAAGATGCGTGAATTGAGCTGTATGGATGCAAAAAAATCAATAGTAAGAGTTAGGAAGCGGCGTTTGAGGGAGGACGGTTTCAATTCCAGCGCAGAGGCTGAGAGTGGGTCTAGATCGTTGTAGCCGAGGCATTGATTTATTGACCAGCAAAAACGAGTTGTCTGCTTTATTATTAAAGAAGAACAGATGATAAATTTGTTGAACTTTTGATTTGTATTATGAATAGTGGATGTGAGCGAGAAGAGTCGTATGGGTACAAGAGTATTGAGTGGGTCGTTAAGGCTTAATGTCGAGTAGGAATATGATCAATAACGGCATTGTAATCTTCTGCGGATAGTTTCCTTCCTTGGTGAGTGAGGTGTTACAAGGGCAAGTCGGACGATGACGATTGTGAATAAGTTTACAGTGAACAATTCCTTTGCTCAATATTGTTCCGTGTTACAATACGGGCAGTAAGGTCACAAGTGAGCGACGGTATATGTGGGTGAGTGTGGAAGTGCTTGATTTTTGTAGATCCAGTGAGTTGGGAAAGTTTTTCATGACGTGGTATCAATCAGAAAACATACAGACTAATCGTTGAGGATGAAAGGGAGTTTTGACGTGCTGGAGAGGAAGGAGCCCAGAGATCAGAGAATAGATGGGATAATAATTGAGAAAGAGTAGTTGTACAAGTAGAGGAGCATTGTGAAACTTTTGGAAATTACGGGCTCGGGCTAAGCATTATAAGGGTCAGATTTGTTCTTCACGGTGTCGATTGTGATTGGAAAATGACCACTCATGAAGAAATAAAATTAGGAAACAAAATTTCTTCCGACTTGAGTATTACCATATCTGGCGTTTTTGGAGAAATTTGAAGTTTTCATAGATATTAATTAGGGTCGACGGATGTTTCGATGCGGGTAATGAGGGTGCAAAGGTCATAGAGTACAATCAGGAGAGTGAGTTAAGCGGTTAAAACCGAGCTCTATACAAATTAGGGTGATGGTCTGTGGCGTTAAGAATTGCAGGTGACAAATTCAGAGAAGAAATAGTTAGGAGGAGTGGTTCAAGTTTATCAATCATGGGGCGTATTATTTTACTTTGGGTATCATTCATAAAAATATTAGAATTTTTCAAGGTCAGTGATAAGTGAGAAGGAAAATCAAATAATTTTGCAAGGACGTGGGAAGCTAGAATGACAGACTTCAAAGAAACGCTAGCCATATCTCCCCCCTTACATAAAAAGAAAATATCCGAACATTCACCAACACATCGAGAAGGAGTTGTTGGATATAGATGAGGAGATTGGGAAATTAGAAGAAAAGAAATACCGACTGATTCTCGAAATTCAAAGTTTGAAAAATGGGTAGTTATAAGTATGTTCAATGTGTGATTATTGAAATAAAAATTGATTTTTTGTCCTCGACGTCATAGAATATTGAATGAGCGACGAAGTCGCGGGTTTTTCAGCTTGTATTAGTATAAAGCTAGTATATTATATTCAAAACTGAAAAATACTTATTGTTTTCCTAGCGCATTTTTCATTAAACAGATAAAGGATTTTCCAACCACAAACTCATAAAACAGGTTCCCTGCATCCCCTCATTTAACTCCGTTAAAGAAACCGTGAATTTTTATTATTATTTTATTTTGATTTAATTTAATTTAATTAAATTCTATTTTTTTTATTTTAATTTAATTTTATTTTAATTTTATTTAATTTTAATTTTAATTTAATTTAATTTAATTCAATTTCATTTTATTTTAATTTTATTTCATTGTATTTTATTTTATTTTATTTCATTTTAATTTAATTTAATTCAATTTTTATTTCATTTTTACCCAGGAGGTGGTACTTGCAGATTTCTGGATGACCTCCCAGGTGATTCAAGGTTCATTTTATTTTATTTTAATTTAATTAAATTTTAATTTAATTTAATTTAATTTTTATTTTATTTTTATCCAGGGGGTGGTACTTGCAGATTTCTGGATAACCTCCCAGGTAATTCACAAGAAATTTTGTAAGTCCATTAATAGGGGGAGGGGGTTGGTACTCGCAAATTTTTGGAAGTGTATAGGGTGTCAAAAAAGACATGAAACATGTCAATATTTTTCACAAATAAGTACCTCTTGTGAATTTATTTTGATCTATCAGTGATTGAGGTGACCTTTGTTGGATCAGTCTTTGGTTCTTACTTCAACTTGACAAAATTACTAAATTCAATGCCAAGTTTTTATAGCGATTACACGCCGAACCAATTTGTCAAATTGAATTTTACCGTTGGTGATCGAATTTTTCCGACTGCGGTTCAAATTACATTCAATTCTGAAGTAGACAAAATGAATAACTCAACTAAAAATCAATAAAAGGAAACCTCAAATACATAATATCTATCGAACCCTATTTCAAACATGACAGCAACGAAAATATTGCAAAATTACTGACATGAAGGACATGGGTGAAACCTAAGTACTTTGTTTGATTTTTGATACAATTGTTTTCGCTTGATTCAGTTCAAAAACCCCTCACTTGAGACTGGAAAACAAACCCTGCGTGTTGTCTTTAAAAAGATGCATGATTCTCGAA
Organism: Aspidiotus destructor; assembly: GCA_035079395.1. Lineage (NCBI taxonomy): Eukaryota > Metazoa > Arthropoda > Insecta > Hemiptera > Diaspididae > Aspidiotus > Aspidiotus destructor. The sequence continues at coordinate 2,571,075 of JAVHKZ010000004.1, read as the reverse complement.
GATATTAAGGTTCACCTTCTTTGCAAATATTAATTGTAAAGAATTTGCAAGTAAAAATATGTAACTTATATCGGAGTAACTTGCACGTAAATTCGTTGTTAGTTTTTCAACTGACTAATTGGTACGCCAGATTTGCAGCTGTTATACAGTACTTACAAAATAAATAGTTAGGTTACAGGTACGTGAATTACGTGCTCACATGCTTCCCTCCACCCCCTCACTTCATTATCAGATAAAATATTTACGAACTGCGAAAACTGATAAAATGTGATTTTCTACAAAGGAGGTATCGCCACTTTATTCGTAATTTCAAAGTATGTATTTGAATCAAAACTGCTCAAAAATTCTGTCAACATTTTGCGTTTCCATACAACATAAATTTCAACACCAAGAATAGGAAACAGAAGCTCACTTTATCTTTCAACTATACAAATCGAACTAGCCGTTTATAATGAAGATATTGGAGCTGTTCGAGTATCTCTCGTTTCGTCGCCCACACTCATGAAAAAAATATTGAGGAAAAAATAATACGTAATCATTTATTTCGTTTAGAAAAATAAAAAAGAATCAGAAAAAATTCAAAAGGAATAAAAAACACAGCCTTAATTGAACTTCAAAAGTCGACTTGGTTCCTAAATTAGTAGGAAGAGAGTATTGTCGAGAATATAAATCGAGAGAATTCATCGGTTCACTTTCTTCAGCACGTTTTTACCGCCAAATTGAAACTTTTACAATTCACAGTTGAAACGGAAACTAACAACTATTGTAGATTCATTTTCCTCCTTTCAGGCCATTTCGCAATCGCCTATGGAAGTACCTATCATAATAACGCATTAAGAGAATGAGTACAAAATAATGTCAATAATGGATTACAAATCAATATTAAACCATTCCAAACGAACCATTCTTTTGTTTTTCACGTTCTAACGGTATCCAGACACAAAATAGTTTGCCTCAGCACCTTTCACGAATTCCGAGCTCATTTTCTCAAACGTCCGGAAACGTCTCTCTTCGAAACATTCTCGAATTTCCTGGAGACAAACACAATATTAAACTAGGTATACGCTTTTTTCCTCCTATTGATTTGTGGAGTGAATTCACATACCTCTCGTGAACTGTACATGGACGGTGATAGATAGTTAAAGAAGTGTAAATTCAGCACTCACGACGCTGGCGCTTTCATCACATCTAATGGAAAAAAATAATCGAGTTCATTAGAACATGCTAGTATTTTTATAGTTTAGACGAATCGAAAACAGGATAAAACTTAATCGCTGAGGTCCCATCTTCGGAACCTTTGCTTCTTTATAAGACTCACTCGTCACGATTTTCAATCAACTGACGATTTCTTAATTCCAGCTCCGAAATGCGTTCTTTCAATCGATCGAGTTGAGAGATGAGTAAATCAACCTCTTCCACATCGCCATCCGTTTGTGAATATTTCGTTTGATAGCTGGTATTGAGGTGGTTGGTTTTCTTCGAATCACGGTACAAATAAAGCAATTCGGGCGGTTTAGGTATATTCAGACCCACATCATCCCAAACTTCAAAATCCTAATCAAACGTGTCATCAAATTAAAATTGTTCTTATAACGATTCAAGATAAGTACCGGATACGATTGTCTCACCTGATTTTCATTTTCATCCGCAAAAGTATTGGAAGTCAATTTATATCCGTGAGTCAATAAATATTCGTTGATGAGAAAGTTCAAAGCTCGCTGCTCGTGAGGTCTAATAGGTTCCATACTGCCCACTAAAGATGCAACGTCGACATCCGGATTGACAGTTTCATGTTCTATGGATACAATAAATGTTCAAGATTCACTGAAAAACAGAAGCGTTGTTGATTTTTACACCTACCATATGAAACGGTTAGATTAGTTCGTAACGCTTTTATAGTTTCTTTGGCTTTTCGTAATTCAAACTCTAAGACGGCGATTCGATCGTCGATCATTTTCTCGCCATCCTCTGAATACCGTGTCATATCCAAGGAATCAAGAGTAGCTTGACTCGACCATCGTGCTAAGAAAGTAACGAATGAATGACGAATTAAAATAAGCTAGACATTGGAATTGTAGGAAAGATCTTCACTTACTCAGCCCAGTGTTGGAGGTGTCGGCGCGAGAATTTTGTTCAAAATTCACAGGATTAGAGAAAAATTCCTTCAATTTTGGCACCTCTCTTCCAGATTCTGTCAATTCACAATGTAGTTCTAACGCAGTGAGAAGGTAACCATCTCTGAGCAATTTTGAAGCGATATCTGAGTAACTGATATCTATTTCTAATTTCGGCGAATCGCTGGAACACGGCTCGTGCTCTAATTCCAGGCCTCTTCCTGGTTCGGAGATGGCGTCAATCATTTTTAACACAAAAGCTCGAATTATTACTCAATTTCTTTTGGTAAAACTTGGCAATACTCCCACAGTCCTACTGACTCACATATCACATTGGAGTTTTACTCCGGAACCTGTCTGGAATCACTTGAGGCATGTCTGGAACTCAACCAATGCGCTCAGTCATCAACACACAAAGAAAACAATGACGTCACTTTCGTAACCAGCTGATTGGCAGTGTTGCAGCGCTTCAAGCGGAAGCTTGGTGAAAAAATCAGTAGTGGAGATTCAATCTGTCTATGAGATGTACTCTTTTTATTATCTGTGCGAACTTCCACATCACTCGTGCTTTCGACTTGTGTGTTCATGCCAGAACCGAGAAAACTTCCACATCGATACACATTACATTTCGCGTCGCTTTAACCGCTATTTGTCCGAGTCACAAGTATAACAAAATTATGATAAGACGTACTTTCAAATACTCTCTCGATACTCAGAATCTCACCATTATCGTTTGGAATAATCGATGACGACTTCCATCGCATCCAACAACGCTCTTTAATGCAAAAGTATCCGCGACAAATGAAATTTGTGGTTTGATTTTGAATCGTTTAGGTGTAGAGCTGATACAACATTCCAGAAAATGGCTGTGAGTATCGTAACTCCGTCTTTACGGTAAACGGTTTATAGCTCCAAGATATTTGAACTTTTCAATTCCAGGTTCAGAAAGGGAAACAAGGTACAAAAGGACAGAAACAAATCGTCAAAGAGAATGAGTCAACGCTTCAATTCTACAGAAATATGGCGGTGATTGGCAGTGCTGTATATTTAATCGTTGCGTACTTGTTTTACGATTTATTCACGTTCAAACAAATTGTGAGTAAGCCATTTTGTACTTCAATTCATTGGTAGTCTTTCGATTCCGGTGCTCGCCATCAACTTTGCTTTGAACTAGTATTGAAACTTCGCACGTATCTAGATTGAATCGATTCAATTTCATGTTCGCCAGTTTGTTTCCAAGAGCTTCGAAACTCGACTCAATGTATGACCGGTGCTCATTAGAAACACTGAATGAAAACTATGATCTTACATTATAAATTTACGTAAACATTGAATCGATTCGATCTAGAACTCTTTGTTTTGTTTTTGAGAGTTTGAAAATACGAGCTTTTACGCGATCTAATCGTATTTTTATGTATCTTTTCAGAGCTTGATCACTCTCTCCGTGGGTACCCAACTAGGATGTTTTTATTTTATGGCTCACATGGCCAAAACTCGGTATGGAGAAACAGGACAGCTTCTCGATTCGGGCTTGGATTTGAACATGGAAGGAGGTATCGGAGAGTACGTAATTTTCTCTGTGATTTTCTTTCGACGCGTAGACTATCTCAGGAAGAAATGATTGAATTGAACCAAACCTTTTGAACGTGATCTTGGAACAAGAACTGTTCATCATAGTTGTTCTTGCGAGCAGAGCCAAACTATCTCCTCCTGTAATATATTTCTCTCTGCACGAACAGATTTCTTCTATTTCGTGAAAGGAAAAATAATAAAGTGAGAGATTGATTGGAGAGAGTACATAATCAAAGTTTTAGAAAGATCGTAAGAAAATTATATCATTCTCATTGTTTTTCATCGGTATCATTCGAGGCGTATACAGAAAAACGCTCGGAATATTGTGCATTACGATTGATGATAATTTTTTTTTCGATTAGGAACACAAAAACTGAGTAATTTTCAGGGTATGCAAGATTCTATGACTGTGTTGTTAGTTTTAAGGGAAAGAAAAAAAATTCTCATATTTCGTTTATATCGGTCAAGAATACGTAATGCTAACTAAGGATTTTTGTTCGACATTTTGTAAATTGAGATTTTTGTAAGTCAACGTCTCAATTATTTTTCCTTTTTATTTTTTACAGGCACGTCAAAGATTTGATTATTCTGACTACCGGGTGTCAGATATTAGCATGTGTTTCTCTATACTTCTGGTTTTTATGGCTTCTGGTACGTATGGTTACATAAGAGAATTAAAAAAAATACATCTCGATACCGTTTGTGTCTATGTAAATATTCGTAAGACAAATTGGGGTTCTAAACTTTCGTCAAATCGAAGAATATTGTACTGTCAAAGAATTATGGTAGCTGATTTCGAAAACTTGATTGGATGTCGGTTCAATTTGTTTTCTATTATCAATGTTTATTCATTATTTTTTCTACGATGGAATCATGATACTTAATTGAATGATTTCTATGTCTTGATACATTTTTTTGAAACAATTCTACTCTTTTTTTAAAGAAATATTATACTCGAAAAAGTAAAAAAGAAACAAATACAAAGACTGCAATCAATTGAACACACTGATTGCTTTCGGTTAAACAGCCATTCCCTGAATATAGAAAGCGCCGAAAGCGCTCGGTGTGTTCAATATAAAGATGCCTTTGTATTTGCTTCTTTTTACTGATTATATTTCTTTAAATTATGGATAACCGTAAACTTCAAAAATGTAGGGTGTTAATTCAATTTTGCTCTCTTATCTAGCGGGGAAAATCACGAGTCTAGTACACAAATACCGCAACTATTGAAGCAAAAACTATCATTTAAAAAAAACGATTATAAGTTCTGGACAATTATATATAGAGGGAAGTGTGAATCTGTCATCAGTATGATATGCACAAAATTCTTCTTTGGTGGATGTGACATTCGAAAACGATTATCATGAGAGTATTTATTGATAAAATCAATTTTGTTCTATCGCGTAATCTTATTTTACATCATTTGTTTACGTTAACAGGCTCCTGGACGAGCATTTTGGTTGTTATGGGTCAATTTCCTCGGACCATATTTCATGCAGTCAGCACCTGAAGCTCCCGAAGTAAACGAAAAGAAACAGAAGAAGATGGAACGGCGAATGAAACGACAACAAAATAATCGCTAAGAATTACAACGGGATGCGGATTCGTCCAACTTCGTTTTTTGTGATAGTTCTGACCGGGGTTATTTGGAACAATCAGTATTGCAACTGAGAGTGTAGTATTATTCTTGTATTTTTGGTACATCCTAGGATAAACAATCCATGATGGGAAATTCGTGCTGACGTACATTTTTGATAATTTTCTGAGTACATTGTGATCAATCTAATAGAATACGGTTCAAGTAACGTGCATATTTTTCAGATCATTAATTTTACTTCAAATTTCGTATTCATGAAACACATTCGTTTTACGTTCTATTACGTTAGAACAAAAAATCAAAATTTAAAAGCAATATTCTCTGTTTGGAACAAATGATTCATGTTGATTTATCGGTTTACATCGTTCAAAGTATTTCCGTACGTTCTTTGCTCAAGAAGTAAAATAAAATAATCTATGACAATTTTTGATTAAGACTGGATTTACGAATAAATGCTCCGAGTACTCTATTATACGTTGAGAGATCGATACGATTTATTTATTTTGTTTGATAATTGAACTTAATTGGGGAAGCGATTTTAATTTTAGTACTAATAACACAATTTGTATGTTGTATAACCTGAAGGGGGTGTTGATAATCTTTATTTATGATTAGGAAAAAGACAGAACCGAGCGCCCCCGAAAATGTTCTATCTTAGGAATGAATTTTTCTCGTTATAGAATCTAAATTAGGTTTCCAGTCGACTGTTTTATAAAGTTTTCGTTTGGAAGCGGATTCGTCTTCCCCTTCTCATCTCTTGTTTTGCTAGGGCTGTTTAGAGAGGCATTATGGAGACTTCTTAATCAACAAGCGTGTTGATAAAGTACAATTTTATTATTAGTTTGCGATCTTTACCATAATTTCTATGCGAAGAAGGTAGAGTGAGAATTCTATTTACTGTGTGTTGTACTTACTATTGGAAATCGTGACAAAAACTAAAAGTAGACGTGCAAATCTCGAGCTTACGCACAGTTAGTTGAAGAATTTGCATAACTTCAATTCGCAGGGGACATTGAGAACCGGTTTGAATAATTTAATTCTCCATACAATGTTTTTATAATTATATTTTTTCAAAGAATGAAACAGAGGCTTTTGGTCGGAACGTCGTTCAATAATAAAAAGAGTGCGGGAAAAGCCACTGTTTCATTCTTCTAAAATTTATATCTCCCCGCAAAAAATAGTTCTTCAATCTCAATATTTTTTTATATTCATCCCTTTCACAATATTCCCAATATTTTTGTAAACTAGTATGTACTTAAAGAAGAACGAATAGAATATCTTGACATAAACAATATTGAGTAATCCCTACCCACCTCTTCCACTTATGGATTACTGTATCACGCTAAAAATAGTTTCATGTTCATAACTGTAATTTTGATTTTCTTCACGCAGAGGATAAAAAACCGTTTTAGAGCGCATGCTCTAATTGACAATTTTATTGAAAATTTTCGAATTAACATATTCGCGCAGAATTTCTAACAAAAATTACAGAATACTACCACGTTGTAGACTTGATTTGAGTGTACCTATATTCACAATTGTCCAGGTCTCAAATACCCGAGGCTATGTACCTTTGTCAAAAAATTCGAAGGTAATCTGTTCTGTAAGATGTACCGTAGCCAAAAATGATGTGCGTTTATTGTCTACAGTTTTAACCTTGACTCTCGTCTAAGTACATGAACTTTATATACACGATTGATCATTGCTTATAGACAGCTGTAGGATCATTTCGTAATTTTCTTAAGATCGACGCTTCTTTCAAAGCGTTCAATTTTTGTTTACTTCCTTCTTAACGATGTACCGCTAATAATTTTGTAGGCTTACGATGGTAAATTTTTAATTTATACATCTCGCTCAGTTCCGTTGTCGACGTTCTCACCATGCATTTTGAATTGTAGTTCTTGTGGGTAAGAACGATTCGAAATTATGTTAAGATTTGGCGGTGATGATACAAAATTTAAGCTTGCATTTGACCTCCAATCTCACCGTCTTGGAGGTTGAAGACGAACGGAATAACAAGAAAAGCGTTTTTAAATAAACAAGTAAAAAATACTGTAAAACTTTTCGTCGTCATCAGAATTGCGGAGCGGAAACGGCGCTTGAGCAACGACATTTAGTAATACATACAATAATGTGGAATGTTGTGTCTCTAAAGCCGTTACACGATGGAGAGTGGCCTATTTTGATTAAAACTTTACAACCGTGGCAAATCTTGACCAATTCGATCGCAACCCGAACATGAGTTCTGTCATCGATTATTTTTTAGTATGTTTGCCTTTCCCTTTGCTATACGTATTTAATTTCAAACGTTTCCTCCTTCGTTTTTACGAGTAAAATCAGGGAATCTTGTGTTTTACATGAGGTCAAATTTATTGTTAGCGTTGAAATTGTGTTGTTTTTCCGGTGTGTTGTGTATCTACTCAAGTATACTCGGTATTATTTTAGTAAACTGTCGTCCTCCTTTCATTTCAATTAAAACAGTATTTCGGACTGTTTAGGTCTGAATTGAACTTTGATTTCTTGAAGAGATGAGTACACCAACACATATGAACAGCCGTAATGAACTGGCAGAAGTATAACTTATCTGCGACTAGTGAAGTTACAGAAAAAAACAGTTCGATATGAAGTCGAAATCGATTCGACATCATTAAACGGAGTTAAAATTTTTTGTAGACAAAGAATCTACGACGATTTTAAGTCAATTCCGAGTAAACACTCTCAGCTCTGCGATCGGCCAAGAATAGACTCCTTATTAACGTGAATATTAAGTCGAAATTAAGTTGACGTTATTAGGAAGTTCACACTTTTTGTCGACCAAACATCGACATCGATATCAAGTCGACCTTTTCAAATTTTCCATCGACCAGAAGTCGACTAAATTTCGACGCTGACAATGAGTCTACCTCCAGTCAATTTTCAGTCAACATTAGGGCCACACTAAATTGACTCAAAATCGACTTCGATTCCTAGTCGATTTCAAGTCGACAATAAAAATATTGTAGTCGACCGAAAATCAACCATTTGTTGCCGTCGACATCGGGTGTACAAATTATTCATATTTTTCTCATATCAATCACTTTTTTGGTAGCCTAGGAGTCGACGTCGAAATGCAGTCAACATGATACCGAACAAAATGTTTTCTGAGTCGACGATATTTCGACTTTAGATCGACGTCGTCCCGCAGTCGATATACTTACCTTCAAAATCGACTGCATTTTTATGGACTTTGGTGAAGATGTCGAATTGATGTAGAAATTCTGTCGACTTCGAGTCGACATTGCATTGCCTAATGGGATGTTGTGATCCTCTTGGTTCAGTGGAGAAACCCCCCTCAAATTTTGACTCCTTGTAACTATACAAAAAAAAATATATAAAAATAGAAGGCCGAGCTATTGGAGAGGGACTTAGGAACCTAGATATTTTGGGTATTGGATTTCTTCGCGCAGCCAAAAAGATAAAGATCATATTTCATGTCTTTTCATAATTTTGCCCAATCTGATATGTTGTGGATAATGCGAGACAAAGATATTTGAGAGTTCTAGGCTAAGGCTTTAGAGCGGCACACTCGCTTGATCTAGTATAAGTCTACTTTGTAATATTTTAGGCTAATGAGCCTTCTTGGTCTAGTGTAAGTCTACTTTATTATATTTCAGGCTGATGAGATTAGGAGACCTCACTCGCTCCGCTCGTTCGTCCCGCTTCTTGGTCCAGTATAAGTCTACTTTATTATATTTCAGGCTGATGATGAGATTACTGGGCCTCACTCGCTCCGCTCGTTCGTCCCGCTTCAGTATGTTGTAAGCGAACCAGAATTCACGACTTATGACGTCACCGAACCTATAACGTCACAAGCTAATAGCTTCATAATGGCTCTCAGCGTCTTCTGAGCCTAGTATCAATCTATTCATTATATTAGGATAAACTACTGCTTCGGACTCGCGAACTCGGACTCGCAGATTTCAGAATCACTCCCCTGAGAAAACCTCAAAATTTTTCTTAGTGCCTTTCGGGGGGGGGGGCTCGGATTCGCGAACTTGGACTCGCAGATTCGAGAATCACTGCCACAATGAAAATTTCCATAAGGATAAGACCAGAGCAAAGACATGAACATGTCAAAAGAATTAGAGGTCACTGCAGGTTTGCAATGGCAGCGGAGAACCCGCAACCTCCCGCGCTCCGGATGACGTTGGCGAAAATGCCCCCTCAGAAAATGAGTCGGCTGGGCTCTTCTCAGTATACTGCATGCTAGGCCTGATATAATGAAGGCTGGAAATTGAAATTTTTCCAAGACTCTAAAGTAGGTCAAAGTCAATGTCATTGATGACGTCATAAAGCATCCCGGCTGGAAATTGAAATTTTTTCAAGTTCCTAAAGTAGGTCAAGGTCAAGGTCATTGATGACGTCATAAAGCGCCACACGTGACGTCACGTGACGTCACGCGCTTAAGAGAAACTCCCGGACGTGGACGTTTTCTGAGGATGTAATCCCCCTAACAAAATGAATATCGGGTTCCTCGCTAGAAAAACCTGTGCAAATGCCCCCCCCCCCCCCGCCTCCAAAACAACTAAGAAGAATCGTGTTTATTGAAATGACTTCACAACACCCTTACCAATGACTCGAAAACGACCCTAAATCGACGGTCGACATGGTTCAACGGGTATGCAGGATCCTTAGACCTCATATTATGAAGCTAGTGTGTTAGTATACTGCATAGATCAAAGAGAGACCTTGTCAGTTTGCTCTCCTTCTCCCTTTAGTATAAGTCTAACTAGTATAATCTCAGTATAAAGTTATTATACAAGTAGTGTAATACGAGGGGAGGTCCTCACCTATTTCATCTCTAGTATATTGTATACATCTAATAGTCTCCAAAAGCCACTCGATAAGTCTCTCAAAAATTTTCCAAGTCCCAAGGTCATCCGTACGGACGCCCAAACGAATTTTCGAGATTCAGGGGGTAGAGAAAAGATATGAAACATATCAAAACTAGTATAAAGCTTGCTGGCCGGGGTGAACTTGCGGGGTGAGCTCGCAGATTTTTGAATCACCCACGGAGTAACAAGAGTGAAGGAGGGGGGGGGGGGGGTCGGAAAATTTTTAATTAGGGGTCATGGCAGAGTAAAGACATGAAACATTTCAAACGAATGAATCATTGTAAAAAGTTGAAATTCAGAAAAAAAAACATTCTCCCAAGTGAAGTTTTAAACTTTTTACAATTTTTCGAAAAATCGATTGTATTAGGGTACCTTATGTAACGGCGCTGGCGGAAAGCGGGGAACTTGAACCTAGATTGCAATGAACGTAGCGGAATTTTGATGCGCTGCGACAAACTTGCAGATAAGATTTTGGCGTCATGTCCGTGATCACACCCTCTCTATTCTATTCATCTAAGGTGCACCAAAGAGAAATTACCAGTTGAATGGGAGTTCGCCTTAAACGCGAAAGGATAGATGTATACTTCAAGTTTACGAAGTTTGTATCTCAATTCGTTCTTCAATTTGCGCCCCAAGTCCACTTCTTACGACTTTTCTGAGCTGAGTTATGGTCCAAAATGTGTAAAAAATTGACCAATTTGCCAAAATTCTCAAGAATTAAAAATTGTTCGAAATCTCATTTTTACTTTATTTAAAAGTAAAGTCTAACGCCGATTCCGAAAAAAAATATCGGAATAGTCCTGTAAAACACGGAAGTGGCGGAATTTTCGCTTGATTTTTAGTCCATTTTGGTCTATAACTTGGCTTAAAGAAGACGTAGAAACTTTGTATTCGGCGCAAATTAAAGATAAAATTGACATACAAAATTTGTACATTCGAACTATACATCTAACGTTGGCCTTTTTTTATGCTAGAACGGATTTAGTGCAAGCTCCCATTTGACTGCCCACCCAGTATCAGCGAGATTCAGAGGATCGTATACCATATCAAGCACTCCATTTTATTGATCTTGACTGAAAACTATGGAGTGGTCAGGGAGTTTCTGTACACATTTCTCTCAAAAACAGTGCCCAACTCTTTCAGAATCACATCTAGTTGGAAAACGGCGAAGGAAGTTTTTATCTCGAAATTTTCCATTCAGAGGGTTCTTGTAGAATTCCGCCTCCTCTTAGCCAAGATTTCTCCTAAAGACGGCGCAAATAACCTTTCATAAATCAGGTTCCTAATTTCTCATTCGTTCACAAGAATTTATAAAACTATTGGAAAATACTATTTCGAATCGTGTGTACTCCTCCCTATTCAGGAAAATATCTCTATAGAAGACAAGGGTGGAAACTTAGGGGTTGCCTGGGGGCTCGAGCATTCCTCGAGAATTCTCGAGGGTTGCACAGCAACCCCTGAAAAATTCCCTACAAAAAAAAAAAAAAAAGAATATTATATCAAACGATACAAGCAAAAGAAAAGTTATCAATTTGAGACTAAGGCTATCGCCCCCCCCCCCCCTACCACAACAAGCCTATTTAAGCATCCCTTGCGAAAATTGTGAGTTGCCGCCTCTGAAGAAAAAGAAATGAGAGGAGAAGTCACGACTTCTCCATTCATTTCTTGCAAATAAGGTTCGTACCCTGGAAGAAGCTATAAACTTCATAGAAGTCCCTTTATACAGAAAAAAAATAAATTCATCAATTCTTGTCAGCATTTTCTATTTACCCGAAATTATTTAAATTACATTCGGACTTAGGTATAATATTTCGTTAGAGAAAAATTTGAAATGAGCAGTGTGCTCAAGTTACTACCAAAAAAAAAATTGATAAACGTAAGTCATACGTTCAAACAAGCTGTCCTCCGTGACTCGAATCAATCAAACGTCGTTGGTATTTCAATAATATTTCGTGTACAATTCGATAAGTTTTTTATTTATAGGTACTAAAATACCCATCGACAAATTGATAGATGGCGTGTGTTGGGTTTAGTTCAGTAGAATACCTTTCGCTAAATAATTGTGTTTACGATACTATATAGAATTGCGACAGTGCATTTTTATCGTTAAATTACTCCATACGAACGACAAAATGTCTCCACGAAAAAACGTCATTTGGAAGATAATCGAGACGAAAGTATGTAGGCACTTGTCAACATAAAATAAGTGTTCCCTAAAAATATGAATCAAATCGAACGCAATGTGACGTAAGCCTGGACACAAGGGGCTCGATGTATTGTTCGATGTAAGTACAGTCGATAACTCCTTCATCTTCTATCAGTTTCAACCGCTCAAATTTAAGTGAAGGCTTCCTTCGTAACAATGTCATCTGACCGTGGTTTCCTATTTTCAGAAAAAAGAACAGTCGTGGTAGAATTCCAAAAAAGAGATAACCGCGTTCTACCAACCCAAGGAGGGGGCGAACGAGCGGAGTGAGTGAGCTACGCAAAAGCTATTGGCTTGAAATACCTTAACTGGAACTATACACCAAGCGCTGGTAAAACTGGCCCACGTGAGCGGCTCAACCAATTTTAAAGCAATGATATGTTTCTTGTCTTTACTCTGCCCTGACCTCTAATTTGAATTTTTGAAATTTTCCTAGTTGCCCTCCCCTTCACCCTCGTTAGCCTGTGGGTGATTCAAAAAATTTGCGAGTTCACTCCGCGAGTTCACCTTGCCCAATTTATATACAAGGTTTATATTAGCTTTTTGATAGCTTTAGAGAGCTGTATCGCTGAAGAAGGAGCTAGCGACTGCAGAAGTGCGATTGCGGGAGAAATATTTCCGGAAATTCAGTGAGTTTAGGTATTGAGATTTTAAAGCTTTGATGCGAAGGATTCAGTTGGGAGGCCAAGGAATTTGGTAGAAGACGAAGGCTGATAAAGAAGTTCTGGTAGAGGAGGGAGGGAGAACGAAGACGTAAATGTTCTACGTTTGTTTTGCTGGGAAAAGCGAAAGCCACGATTCAAGGCCTATGAGGAGACCTTATCTTGGGTAAGTTTGTCAACTTGATTCAATTTTTTAGTGATATGCTCAGCGAGAATACCAACTTGCCGGCTAAAACGGTCCTCTTGAAAATGGTTTCAGCATTTTTGCACCTATAATTGTGTCTGCACAATTCAAACGGTTATCTGCGAACGTGATGTTCTCCAGCTAATGACGCTGATGTGCACGATCTCACGTTATAGACGCGAAAATCGCCGACTGATCTTACGTAATTTCCTCCAATAGCTCACATACAAGTACAATGTATCGGTGCAATTACTGACGTAGAGCCATCACCATCATCGGCGACAATGAATGCGCTCTCATCTTTCACTCGCGGATCGCGCTTCTAATTTCAGTTTATCAATCGGTTATAGAAGAAACAAAACGTTCAAATATTGGTAGTACCAACGGTAACTCATTCCTCTTATCGAATATGCTGATCATCGCTCAAATGCACCGTATGTAGTCTCATTATTTGAAAAATACATCGCACCGGCAGAGTGCTGCTCGAAAATTAGGATATTGGACCCACATAGATTTCCAGCGACTACAATAAAAAGAATATTACGAAACTTATTTCGCGCACTTTCCTCGACATCGTGTTGCATAATACAGTATGTACAGGCTACGACGGTAGAATATTTGTCAGGCGTATTATTTTTGTACATGACAGTACTCGAGTATAAGTGTAAGTGCTCGTTTTTACAATATTTGAGCAATTTACTTTCGGAAATGTTCAGAGCAGGTGTGTACTCGAAGTCCTCACCTATTTTGTAGGCTTATTACTGTCTTCATTATTGTTGTCCACTTTATACTCGTTCGTAGAGGTACATGGAAGATTGACATACGGGTTTCTGCATCTTAAGCCATTAGGTTCAAGTTGAGGTGTGCTCCGAATGGGAAAGATTAATGGATTTAAATGCATTATGATACGTCATATTTCAAAAACATGCAAATGCGTTTCGTCTCACATATAGATTGTCAGAAATCATAAAATAAAATCACTCAAGACTAACACGAAGTTGGAATAACATTTTTCTGTGAGGAGAATTAGATTTATTTGAGGTGTCACTCTCTTATTGCGTAACTAAAGAAAGAGAGAATAATGTACTGCAGTGTGTAATCGTATTTACGCAGTCTCATAATTCGATTATTTTTGTACATCTAATATGAGGAAGCTCAATATCACAAGTATAATTTGTATAGCCCTACGCGTTATAATATTTTTACGTCGGTAAATGTCAGTCGAGTCGGTAACAAATCAATCAAACGGTTTTTTGGAACGTACAAATTTTATGGACCTCAATTTGCGTGTTTACAAAGAAGTAACAATAAACTTTCTGACCTATGTACAAGCGGCTTCTGGCGAATTCATTTGAATAATCATTGTGTAAGTGCTCGGCGCTTCGAAATATCTCTCAACCCTTCAATTAGCGTTCTTTTGGCAGTTCTTAGTGCGATAGCGCTGTTGAGGATGGAATATTTAAATTAAAAATTAGGACACATAATTGAAATACGAAAGCCGCGTACTTTCATCTTTCACCGATTAATTCGTTAGTTTTTTCGCACTCGAAATTTTCAAAAATTAAAAAACTTAGGCCTATAGGCCCTACGCAGTTATGAAGATTGTTTGACAGCTAAGGTATAATTTTCGATACCAAATTTCCCACAACTCTAAGGGAAGAAACTTGGAAATGGTTTCCCAATTGTGGATAGAGCATTGACTCAGAAAGGAAAATGATTGACAATTAATCTTCAGCGAGAAAGTTGAAGTTACCCTCCTTCGGGATAATTCAACCCCTTTCCGTTAGTATAAACTGGGGTTAACTCGCGAGGTGAACTCACAGATTTCTAAATCCCTCGGAGTAACGTGGATGAAGGGGGCGGGCTTCTTCGTCTATTATAAGTCAAATAAATAGGAAGTAAAGGCATACATTTGAGAAGAGTGCTTGAACGTTATTTACGCGACATAAGAAGTCAATTACCTAGGCTAAAAATATTTGAAAAATGAGACGCTTTGCGTTTGGGCTGTTGAGGCCAGAAAGTAAGCAGAAAGTGAAAAAGCGCGGTAACAGAGAGAAGGAACGCCTGCCTCGACGTATAGACTGAGAGCAGGACTGGTGCGTAGTGCGTCAAGAGCCGGTCGAAGCCTGGGAGATTGAATTGAGTCCAGCAATTAGAAGCTTCTTCTGTTTTAATGAACCGAATTCAGGCATTTTGCCTTCGGGTCCAAGAGGTTTTGGAGTCGAAGGTTGGACCAGGGACGGCTGAATATTGGATGTCCACTGCACTGTGAAGTTGTGTAAATGCAGAGAATTTTAAGCTAGTAGCTTTAGAAGAGTTTACTCGCTCCGCTTGTTCGCTCTCTTCCTTGCTTTACTATGTGTCTTTAGAATATTTTCAAACACTAGCTGTTAGGTGGCTCACTCGCTCCGCTCTTTCGCCTCTCTCCTTGGTCTAGTATAAGTCTACTTTGAAATAATATTCCAAGCAAGTGCACTTTAAATATTCCAAGCTTATAGCTTTTAGGCCTTCTCACTCCGCTCTTTTTTTTTCTACAGATTTTACGTACAATACGGTCAAGGGAAAGATATCTTAAACACATACATGAGAGATACTTTTATCCTGCTCGTTATTGGCTAATACTGCAGTCTTCCGTGTAATTGAACCAGTCAAGGGAAAAATACTTCAGCTACCTTTGTGAGAGATACCGTTCTCCTGATTACACTACACAACAAAAAAAAATTGAAATCCACATAAACAAGAATATATACGGTTCTAGAAGTATGTTCGACGCTAATCACGATGCCGTAGCCCGTTTTTCAAAATTTGGCCCGGTTTTCGAGAAATGATCAAATCAAATTGCCGCGATTCTTTGCAACGCGCAGTGTATGTTCCTGTTCTCACGAAATTCGATAGCTGGGTAACATACGCCGCGCGTCGCAATGAATGGCGGCAATTTGATTTGATCATTTCTCGAAAACCGAACCAAATTTTGAAAAACGGGTTACGGCATCGTGATCAGCGTCGAAAATACTTCTAGAATCGTATAATCTCGTTCATGTGGATTTCAATTTTTTTTTTCTGTTGTGTAGTGGTATTAATTATTATTAATAGATCAATCAAAGTTTTTTAGCAGGGCTGAGAGTGAGAACCGTCATAATTTTTTAACAGTTCTTTCCGGTTCCGGTTCTTGGCCCAGATCTCAAAATGCGGTTCTCCACGGTTCCGGTTCTTTGTCCACATTTCAGGATCCAGTTCTCCGCGGTTCCGATTCTTGGACCAGACCTCAAGTTGCGGTTCTTCACGGTTCTGGTTCTTCGTACAAAAATAACGGTTCTGGAACCGGTTCCTGTTAGGGTTCTCGGTTCCGGTTGTTAGCCCTGGTTTTTAGGTCTTACAAAAAATGGCGGATACAGATTTTTGATACTATCAACTGGCAGCACTGGTTCGAGACTGGTAAAATCCTAGTAAACCTACACCTAGTTCAAAGCCAAGTCTAGAAGAAGCCCAGTGCTCAGACCTACCTCCTTCTTCCTTCAGTTCACTGTATATTCAGGCCTACACATATATGAAGAAGACTTGACCTACAATAATAGCTAGTTAAGATCCAGTTCAATAGGGAATTCAAAAAAGAAATACAGTACATAGGATGCTCAGGCCTGCTAGTCTAAACTGACTAGATCCGTTTTTACAGTATACTGTATTGTTTAGGATTAGCCTACGCCCGGACACCCTATTATAAGTTAAGTAGTTTACGACTAGTAAAATCTGAAGGGGCTCCGCTCTATTATAGGTCCAGTTAAGGACTGGTAAAAACCTAGCATAAATTTAGTAAAAGGCTGTCATAATCATAAAACTACAAACGGTATAAACCTAGTATAGGATACGCCAAAAAGATGTTAACAGTCAATCGGGGAACTCCACAAAATTGTCGCGGAGTCTTCCCGTAGTTTTTCGTTCAACTGCTAACATCTTTTTGACCCACCCTGTATGAACTGGGCACCGCCCGGACACCGTATTACAAGCCTAGTTTAAGACTAGTGAAATACTGGGGGAGGGCTTCTTAGTTTATTATAAGTTTAGTTTGAGACTGGTAAAATCCTAGTATAAAGCCTTCATAAAGCTATTATAAAGGTAGTATATAAACTGAGCAAGGTGAACTCGTGGGGTAAACTCGCAAATTTTCTTGAATTGCCCATGGAATAACAAGGGTGAAGTAGGGCACGCTCGAAAGAGGGATAAGGAGGGGTCACTAAGAAAATTTCAAATTAGGGGTCTGGGCAGAGGAAAGACATGAAAACAATCTGTACCATTCGATTGTGGGGTTATGATGGTACGAATCTCATAGAGAGACGCAGCTAATTCTCAATGATAAAGGAAGAATTTTCAGACGTCTTTAAATAGTCAAATTAAAAAATCCTATTTACTTAAGATACATTTATCTCATTATTATGATTGACTTAATTTCTTCTACAGTCGACAATACATTTACACAATCACGACTTAAAAACCTGTGTACAGAATAAAGCTTCATTTATATTTTTGTTGTGCGAATTTCATCTGTATCGAAGAACATAGAACGGTCGACACTTTCTGCAAAAAGCGCCTAATATATACTCTGTATTGACTGTGAGTCATTAACCCGTAGATAACGGGGGAAAAAAAGAAAAAGGTAAATCGAACTGTGAGAGTGCAGGTAATTCCGAATAATCATACATTAACCGTAGGAAATACGGTACAGTAAATGCATTACAAATAGTGTCGAAGAGTCTTGTCGAAGGACCTTCAATTGGTTTCTTGTTTTTGTCTGTACAAAATGAGTATAGTGGAGTTCGAAGTTTGAGTCCACAGTAGTCCACTGCTTAGTACGTTCTCTAGTATGTAATAAATTATTGTCAAGTTGAGATAGCTTGGTGCGGGTAGTTGTAGCGGCGTTCGCGGTTAATAAGTTGTTTCTTCGGGCAACGTACTTACCTCTCGATTGTTGGAAATTGTGAAGATCGACGAGCTCGTGTCGAATTTTGTCAATTTTCATTATAATTGTTTTTATTGTGGACGTTATTTCATTTGTTTTTGCTTTTGATGAGTTGAACTGTTTTTCATTCCATCCGGAATATACGTTAGCAACAATAGAACAGGTAAGAATATTTAATTTGTCATTTGATCACCGTTTCCAAGGGACGTTCTGATTTTTTTTAGCTTATCATAGTATGGTGAGGAATTTTTTAGCAAATTTGTTCGTCAAATTAAGCCAAGAAATTTTTCCTTTTTTTGTCCTGTTTTTATGCATTTAAAAAAATCGAAGTTCTTGAGTATAGGGATTCGAAAATGTTGATTTGTTCCCCTACGATAGGAGGTAATAAAAATAACTGGAAAATAAAGTGACCGAAAATACTTGAGTCGTGGGGTGTTTTTTTTAAGCAGTCTCGACGAACTATGCCCCTTCAATTTTCACAACTTGTCCTACCCAACTCCATTTTCTGATCAAAAATGTGAAAATTTCTTTTATAATTTTATTTCTACCGTACACTCCATTGATTCGTTGCGTTTCTTATCGTACTCAATTTTATTAATCTTTCAGTAATATTTGAGATCATTAGCTTGGTACATTGTAAAGATATTGAAGGACAAAGAAACGTACGTAGGAATAAGGAAAACTTTGAAGCAAGCAAGCACATCTGGAGTCTTCTTTCTGGAATACTCCGACCATTTCTATCACAACACGACACCCAGTGGCGTAACTATGGGAGGAGGGGGGCAGAACTTCCAAAGTTTATGAGTGTTTTCGAAACTCAATATAAATTTTTTTCATTTGTATCTTCTTCATCTCTTAGTTCCCCTACTGACACCACCAAAAAATCCAAAACCAGATTTGTAAAACTAGCTATGCGTATCTCATCCAGAGTAAAATACGATCAGACTGTCCATGAAAATTCTGTCTCCCATTCGCAGTGGAATTATATGACATTCTCTCCCGTCTTTTCCCTCATTTGAGTCCCTCTCAAACCTGAATACCTGAATATAAAAACTGGAGTTTTATGGAACAACAAATGACAGACACTTACGTTTCTTTCCAGTATGCTTTGAACCTAGGACCTTCAATACGGAGGTGAGTGTGTAAATTTGATTACCCAAAGGTGTGGAAGGGTACAAAGATGATAAGAGTCTCTTGTGAAACTAGAGCCGAAATGTAGAAAGACTGAAGAAGGCCAATGCTCCTACATAAAGGCTAAATAAATTGCACCAAAAACGTATGATGCGTTCAGATGCTCGAGGAGAATAAATCTGTACAATGTAAGAAGTGTCGATCCAAACATTTATATTCTCTCCAAATACACGAATAGCGACGATGAGTATAAAATTTATTGCGAGAGCGCAATGAATAATGAATGCCATCAATAACGCAATGCGAATTACTACGGTATATGCATTACTCAATACAAATCCACGTGCGTATGTTAGATCAAACGTAGATGCCGCGCGGTAATGAGAAAATAATTATTTGAAACAATTTTGAAAATTTTCAGCATTTGTTCTCCTCAAAAATCAGGGTGAATATAAGAAATTTGTATTGTGGGATTCCAAATTGCGTGACTTTTTTACGTGTAGAAAATGGATATTACTCATGTATTACCACCCTCTCTGGCCTACGCGAAGGTACGTCAGAATGGCTGAAGGAGAGTCAGAAATACAAAATTACGAACATCATGATCTAGAAGGGCTATCAGAAAATTCAAGTAAATTCTTAGAGGCAGGGCTTTGCGGCGTCCCATTCAGCCTGTATGCTTGAGAACTCTTCTAAATGTAAAGGCGTGCCTAGATCGTATGAAAATTTCTAGGTCGTGTTCGGTATCTTACAATCTCACGTCATAAAGAAGTGCCGGAATATTGGATTGAAATCGTGTAGGCAATATGATTGTACCATAACATTATTTATAGGTACCATCCATGAGAAAATTCTTTGAGTCCAATAAGTCTTGCAGGTGTCTGACGCTTACGAGAAGTTCGGAATGGGAGTCACGGCTCATTAAAGACAGGAAACATGTCAGAAACAGTTGACCGATGGATGATGAAGATTCTTGTAGTAGAGTTATCCCAAACCTTGACCAAAGCTGCTCGTAAATATTATTAGGTCAAAGATTGAGGTAATTGAGGCAAGACCGCTGAAAACGAACTTGCATAGTTACTTTGATCACCGTAATCTTCACCACTAAAATCCTGTACATATTTCATTCCGTAGATGTGATTTCTTAAAAATATAACCCTTAAAACCGAGGTGAGGGAAGACAGTGTCGTCCTTTCTGTAAACTCTTGATTCAAGAGGACGACCCATATCTCTTCGTTTCTTTGCTTTGTGGCCCGAGAGGACAGATTCTTGCACGTCATTCAACTTTCCTGCTTTTGTACTACTTCTATCTAATGACATTGAAGACATGTTTGAACAATACCTCTGGCTCCACGAAAGTTCAGAATAATAAATGATACCTAGCCTTCTACGAGTAGTTCTATTTAATGCGTTGTCTGTTTCCACTATGACGGTCTAGGTGACGATGAACAGAGTATAGCAATCATTATTTTTCGGTAAAATTTGTTATTTAAGAAGGCCACGGCTTCGGTTACGTTCAATCATCTCGAATACTACTTGTGGTTTGAGAACTCCATTTTCGGTTTTAGAAAAGAAGTCTAATGAGATAAATTAGGTTAGTCCTTGAATGAAGGTCGAAAAGTGTTATTCATTTGATATACGTACGATCCGATGCGTGTGTCTCGATCGACCCCACATTGAAATGATTTATTCTTATCAGAGGGGCATCTGTCCCATGATTTTGCGTGAGACACAGCATACTATATTTTTCACTCATCGAATCGCAAAAACAATTTGAATGTTTCATCTCGTACTTCTACAACATCACCTTTCAAATTTCCATGTGGCTAGCTAAGAAGAAGCAGACTGTCGTAAGACTAGCACTGAATTGGCTTCATATGTGTTCATTACTAGTTTGTAAGTTTCCTCAGAACTCGAAACCCAAAGCCTCACCTCATTTATGTCTTGGTTTGGCTGTGTGTTTCTAGAGTCTCCTCAACTTAGTATGTAGCTTCCCGGGACAAGGACAGCTCAACTAGGTGAGTATTTTTGATGCTCACGTGCTGCCAGCTCCTGTCCATCGCGTTCTTAGACTTCTCAAACGTCACAAAAGTAGCAGCAAGATGAACTAGCTCCAGCTCCCATCTCTTTCTCTTTCCTTCTCTTCGTCCCATAATGCATACATAACCTTGTAGAGGTAGGAAACTGTAGTAGTAGGTTCACTTATACGTGGGGACATGACTGAAATACAGGGCTGGGTTTGCCTTCTGGAAGTGCATATGAGCAGCGGGGATGACTCCTCCTTCTTAATCTTGTAAAGGTAGCTCATGAAGGGTCCAAGACCACAGAGGGTCGTACCAAGGTAGAAATCAACGTCTCTATTCTTATTGGGACAATATACGGTATGACCTTCTACATACTTACATTCAGCTTCGCCGTATATAGTCGTCATATTATTGCTTCCGGATTCTTATGACTTCGTTCCTTAAATGTTTGCCTGGCTTTTTCTCTTCCACCCTGTCCAGTCCACTAGCCTCTCTTTGTTGTGGGCCGATATTATTATTCTACAGCTCATTATAAACCGACTTCTGATCACAGTTGTAGGATATTATTATAATCAACGTCTTGAACAACCTCCCAACGCTTATGGCCATCCTTTTGTACAGATTAGTGATTTTGGACTGTGTTTTTCTGATTGAGGCAGTCAGGCAAGTCCACAATGGCCACTATCAGTTGCGTGACTGAAGAGCTCAGACAAGATTGCTGTACGTCACGAACATTTTTCAGTATGTACGTGGAACAAGCGCTGAAAAAGGGGGAAAACAAGTAAATTTAGAGGCCATCGCAGGTTTGCAATGGCAGCCGGGAACCCGCAACCTACCGGTTTGCAATCACGTAGGCGCAAAAATGGCCTCTCTGAAAATGAGTTGGCTAGGCTCTTCTCAGTATACTGATGTATTCTAGGCCTGATATAATGAAGGCTAGAAATTGAATTTTTGTTCAAGTCTTTAAAGTAGGTCAAGGTCATTGATGACGTCATAAAACGTCACACGTCACGTCACATCACGCAGTTCATGGAAACTCCCGAACATGGACGTTTTCTGAGGATGTAATCCTCCTAACAAAATGGGTTGCGGGTTCCCCGCTAACAAAGATGTGGGAACACCATTAACGGATGAGAGCGGATAATCATGTGGGAGCGCAGGATCATGACGACGTGGATGGTGCAGAAACTGATACAGGAATACCGAAAGGGGGGGAGAATATAAAGAAGCCCGGAAATCAGTGTATTGGTGACGACCAGAGGGATATTGAATTGGAAGACGGAAAAGTCATCGAGAGTAAATATACGTATCTGGGAATCAGAATATCACAGGATGCATCCAGAGACCGGAGTATGAAGGGTAAGAAGGTAACAGCGATGTTGAATTAGTTCCTAAAGGACCAACAGATTAGTGAAAAAAATAAAAACGAATGTACAATACAATGTAGGGCTGCGAGATTTGGCAGTTGAAGGAATGAACAGAGAATCTTCTGCTAACTACCAAAATCTCGAGGAAAACTAGAAAGATGCCGAAATGAAACCATCAAGGAAGCAATGAAGGTTCCGAATACTCTGGTTGATGCTGATATCAGGAAGACATGTTTGAAGAATGTCGGAGGAGCGACTAGCCAAGATGGTCAGCGGATGGCATGCCAACGGGTAAAGGAAGAGTTGGCCGATGAGGTGGCAAAGGAATCGCGGTAACAGAACATACCGGAAGGTATCTGGTCAGACCGAGAGGAATAGAGGCTGATCATTGGAATGTGACATTCGCTATGAACTGATGAATTGATAGAGAAAATTTATTTTTTGTTGAGTTTGGACCATATGTGCACTCTTATATGTGTAATTTCAAAAATCCTATGTTTTACTTTCAGAAGAAATCTCATAAAAAAATTAGATGCCATTGCAGAATGCAATGGCAGCGGGGAACCCGCTGTCCCGAGTCCATTAGACCAGTCTCCTAACCTAACCTCAAGATTCAAAATTCTTCCAAGTCCCTCTTCTATCATATATAGCTCAGAGGTAAGAATTTTTCCAAGTCCCCTAACCTAACCTAACTTCTCTGTGACGTCATCAACCTTCGCGATCGCGCTCGCGCTCGGAAAAAAATTTTGGGAGTACCCCCAACAATTCCAAGACGCGGACGCGCTCGCGCTTTTTCTAAGTCCACTTCCTATCATATATGCCTAAGGGTTGGAATTTTCCAAGTCCCCCTCCGTGACGTCATCAACCCCGCTCGCGGACAATAGGGCTAGGGTATCGAAATTTCTTTGAGTCCCTCTCCATGACGTCATCAACCTATCCATAACGTCAACGACCTCTCCGTGACGTCATCAATCTTTCCGTGACGTCATCGAATTTTCCGTGACGCGGACGCGCTCGCGCTCGCCAAAAATTCCGGGAAGTACCCCCAACAAAACTTTCTAAGTCCATTATCAAGGGGAGAACTGGAGATTCGGAATTCTTCCAAGTCCCCCTTCTATCATATATAGCTCAGTAGTAAGAATTTTTCCAAGTCCCTAACCTAACCTCAAGATTCAAAATTCTTCCAAGTCACCCTTCTATCATATTATATAGCTCAGAGGTAAGAATTTTTCCAAGTCCCCTAACCTAACCTAACCTAACCCAACTTCGTCATCAACCTTCGCGGACGCGCTCGCGCTCGCGCTCGGAAAAAATTCCTGGGAGTACCCCCAACAAGAGGAATAGCGGGTTCCCCGCTAACAAGTTTCTTGCACCGTTTAAATTCGTTGAAGGGCCCGTTAGTTTTTGACACTTTTTATGCCTTCTCTTTACCCCGATTTAAAATCTCAGGACAAAATTTGAATTCTACGAAGGTCTCCCTCCTCGTTAGGAATGGTGACATCTTGGATCTCGCTTTTGCGTGAATCCGACTCCAGTAAGATATCGACCCTTCTTCTTTTATCGTAGACTCGACACACAGTAATTAGGATGTACCAGTCCCCACATGCAAATTGTGAGACCTCGGATTTTCTTTTGGACTGAGACAAATTTTTGATTTTACCACGCCACGCTCTTCCCCAGTTGAGGATGGCGACACTACGGAATATACTACTTTCATGTTTGCTTCATACTAGGCATGTGTAAGAATATACTGGACTGTATGAAGATCCTAGTACACTGCATGTGACGCCTGATTCAGTGTGATATGAGGCTTTCATACTACCTGAGACGAGGCTAAAAGTGCGAGCGTGCCAATGGAGCTATGAGCCTAGGGTATACGTTCAATATTACTAGGCTAAAACAAACCAAGTTTCGATAAACTGAGGTTCAGGGAGGCTAAGCAGGAAGAATGAGTCCGTCAGTTAAGCCGTACGCTCAGTATAATGTATGCCTTCAATGTACTGGAATAAATTAGGTCCGAGTTTTACCGGGCTATACTAAGCTAAGAGTCCGTCAGTGAACCGTGAGTCTAGTACACTGTATGCCTTTAATACATACAAGACAAAAATAGGCCTCTCTAGATTAAGAAGAGGGCGGAGTTTGAAGGATCACTTAAACATTCATAAAACATGATCTTTATTTATTTGGCTACACCATAATTTTTTTTTTGCTTTAAATTTTATTCCTGCCAGATTCCCTATCCCCTCTAATCAAAATTCATTGCCGAACTTACCCGTAAATGTCTCACAGATACAGCAAGCTTCTTTTAAGAAGCACCAATATTACGAAAAATTCTAATTATAGTCATAAAGTAACACCTATTGGTTCCAAAAATGACGTATTGATAGGGGCCAGTTAAGCTAGCTCCAAAATCATTTACGAATATTTTCTTCACGGGCCGTAATTGATGATCATTAACGCATGAGCACCTAATTATTGTGTTCGTGAATATTCGAAAAATTAATGAGGATTGGAGCACAAAACATCAAAAATGGTCATTACCTACGTCGATAAAGTAGTAACATTTTCATCTTCTGTTTACAGTCTATCTCTAACGACCAAACGCAAATCATCTTCTTGAAAAATTATATTAGGTAATAAGTTTCAATCTTGCGCCGTCGTAGGCTTTGTAGACGCACCTAATGGGAAAACGGTCTCGTAGCTTTCAGTTCATGAAGCTGGTAATTTAATTTTGTGATCAGAATGAATTGACGCACTCACCAAGGCAAATTCTCTATGGTTTTTCCAATATCATAACCGTAATTTCTTATTCGAAAGCTGGAATTCTTATTTTCATGACCTACGTAGTATCGAAAATTCCAAGATTTCGTGTTTGATTATTCCCTACAGCTTCCTACACAGTCGACCAACTCCAGTATCTCATACGACTGAAAAGCTCCTAGCCAGCCACCTTGCTCCTGCGCGAGGATCGCTGTACGTCAACGCAAATTCTTGAAATGGTTAGACACTGTCGAATTTGTAAATTTCCTACGAGAGAAAAACTCGAAAAGAATTCGCAAACTTTAGTTTTCTCTACAGTTTTGGAAAACACGTCTGTCTACCTTTTAAAATTTTCCATGCATCACAATTCAATTGACTGTTCCGCCTAAGGCTGGAAGAAGTCAACTTTCCTACAGTTGACGTAAAAGAAGATTGCGTGATTAGAAAATGTTTCCTCATCATTTCGGCAGCGGAAATTCACGTGTCTCATACGTTGTCCAAGATTCATAGGCTAGTGAGACGTGCTCGTGATCACAATTTCATGCGGCGATCGGCTGTTCGTTGCGATTCTTTTACAACCTATGTGACCAGTGCGACGTACGAACGACTGGTTTACCTTCGAGTATACATTAGTCCAAAGTTCCGAAATTTTATTAGTCTAGAAGTGTAACAATCATTTGCGGGATTTATTTATTACCGGTATAGATATTGCGGTATATTTTATTATTTGTTGAAATTTCGTTACAACCTTGTCTTCAATGTATTGAACGTCGTCTTTTCTTATGCACACTTGTATACTCGTCTTATTCAGGTTCTGCAGAACGATCACGATGTCAATAACTGAGACACTCGAAACGCACCCGTGGACCAGCATTAGCAGTTTCCAAAAATGTAAACAGCTCAATACCAATGCTAGAGCTTGGACGCTGAATAACAATATTGATTCGCGTGAAGAATTGTCGGAGTTTGCGAGGCGTATTGCTCAACAGGAATTGCGCGAAGACGACGCGACCAAAGAAAATGCGCTGGAAGCCTTCCGCCACTGGATCTCTCAGAATAAAGACATCAAAAACATCAATACAGGTATGGAATTCAATATTACGTATAATTCTTAGGTTTTGTATGTACTTTTCATAGTGGCGGCGTACGACGAGGGAAGTCCCATGCATTTAGATTTGTTTTGAAAACTCGATCACCTCGTTCATGCGTTCCTGTAGGTCCACACCTAACGGACGTAAACTGATTTCGTCCCGAAGTCATGAAATATGTCGGTACTTTGAAATCAAGTACCGGCAATGTAGGAATTGTCTCGCGAAAAAAAAAGAGATTACGGATGGCTTTTATGGCGATTCAACGAGTTTTGAGAAGTACCTATCTTTTCTTCGTTGCCTCGGGCGGTTATGAATCACATGTTGGGGGTTTTAATTATTGCTTCGATTTGGTCTATCAACAACTGAATTTCTGCGGTTTATCTTCTGTCATCTTAGCATTCTTTCAAAGGCTAGAGATATCGACTCAGTGATACAGCTTCAAACTATAGGCAGTATTATTTTTCAATAGTTCACTCTACAAATTATATTTCATCAAGTCATTTGATATGAGGCGAAAATGAAATTTTTTGTTCGAAAGGAAAAATTTTACGTCCATAATAAAATTATTCAATGTTTCAGAGGCGGGTATTCCCATAAAAATCATATTTACGTAAAATAGGAATTCCGAGTATTTATACTCCTAAATAATTCATTTTTCTCCTACTTTTTAATTTTTATGGAAAGTAGTATGTTGCATACAAATGTATTACCTAAGGCTTTTTTTGGTCTGCTCGGTAATTTAAGCACACAATAAAGGGTATCAATTGTGTGATGACGATTAGGAAATAAATTTTTCACATTAACGTAATAGAGGATCATGAATTCGTCAATTTTTTTATGCAACGTGAAGTACAATTTAAATTTAATTAGTCATATATTCTTAAGTACCTACTTTTATAAGCCAAGCTAACTAATAAAGAAGAATAGTGCACTTGAGACCTTCCTAAGAGAAGAGGCATTGAGCCTGACCATCAGCATTGCAGTATAAACATGAAGGAAATGAGAGAGATAAGTGGGTCAGACGGATTCGCTCATGTCGCATGTGCAGCGCCGCCCCGTTCTCCTTGGTCGGGTATAACTTCAATGTACGAAGGATCTCCTCAGTGAACCCCTTCTTCTATTCAGTAATTGCCAAGCTACTTTGGCCACCACCAAGTTGCAGTGCCTTCTAGCAGGTAGAAAACACTAGAGCACACAACAACAACACCATCACTATCTTAGATAATAAACTGGATTGCTGTTGGCTTCTCTTCATTTTCTTCCTTCTTCAGGGGTGATCTTCCTCTTCTTCCTGCACATCTGGATGTTGATGGTACGTAGGTGTTGAGTAGGCCATAGCGTGGTTCTGCATTTGCCTATTCCATCCCCAATGACGGTGGCTGCAAATGCAGACACTTGGTTTCATGCTTCTTCGGAACCTAGCATGGTCGGTACCAGGCTACTCGGAACAAGCGCTTCATCAACCCCAATCTTTTGAAGAGACCGACTCTAGCCTCGCACTCAGATAAGGTGTGCTGTCGTCCATCATCCCACCCTTGATCACTGTGCGAACACGTTGTCTACTCAACTTTCCTTAACTTCTCGCAAAGGTACTTGAAAAAGAAGAAATTTTAAAAGAGAAGGTACAAATACGATTGAAGCAGCCATGGCCGCTTAACACCAGCGTCAGGTGAAAGTTTAGTTGGCGATGGTGTCGGTGCATCCACTCATTAAGGTCGCGTATTAACACACGGGTTGTCCATGTGCCCAGCTCACTCTGGGCAATTCTTACCTTCCATTTCTCAAGCAAGGAGCGCCTGGCCTCCTGCTTAACCCGTAGAGTCTCACGGTTGGTCGGTGTCGTCTTTTTTTGCTAAGAACACCACCGCTGGAGCTCAATTAGCGGTGAACGTCCTAATACACAAAGAGCCACCGTCGAGATAGTGCGGTAGGCACTAACATACCTCAGCGCAGCTCTTCGTTGGATCTTAACCATCTCTCTTCTTCCTTCTTCTTGCTACTTTCGGTCCTCCTAGGTTCCTCATCAGGCGGCTTAGGTATCCAACTACTCGGCCGGCCTTTTCCGCTGCCATCAGGAAATGGTGCCTGAAGCTCAGCGTTGAGTCAAACCAGATACTCAGATACTTCATCTTCTTCTTGGTTTCGATTTTCACACCTTGCAGGCGAAAGATGGGTGGACTGAACTTCCGACGGGTCGTGAATAAAATGGCCTCCATTTTACTAGCTGCAAGTTCAAGTCCAGCCGACTCCATCCAACGCGTCACTACCTCTAGGGCCCGGTTTACTCTGCTCTCAACCGCTGCAGTCATTTCGGCAGTGCATAACACCAGTGTGTCATCCGCATAGCAGATAGGCCTAACATTTGGTAGCAATTTCAGTTTCAAAATTCCGTTAAATGCAACGCACCATAGCAGGGGCCCAAGAGCCGACCCCTGCGGCACCCCACAAGTAATAGGGCACGTCACTGTACCAGCAGACGTCTCTGCTTGGATTTCACGATCGCTAAGATGGCTGCTGATCACCCTGAGCAGGTATGCGGGTACTTCTGCGTCCTTGAGGGCTTCCAAGATCCTCCCCCAAGGTATCAAATTGAACGCATTTCTTGAAAAAGTCTTTTCAAATGTACAATTCAGGGATATACCATCCTCTTCTACTATTAGTAGTGTCACCATTGGTGGTGGGTGCTGCGGGAACAAGCCGTTAATAATTTGTCCCACAACATCCGGCTCCATTCGCCTCATTGCTGAGAGGCTCTTCAGCTTCTTCAGCACAATCTTGTAAGGCTTGCCAAATGGGTCTTCCTCTGCCATTTCGCATAGCTCTTTCCAAGTAGCACTCTTGCTGTCTTTAATGGCTTGGGTCAGACGGTTATGGTCTGTTTTAAGATGGGTTAGGATAACTTCTTCTCGTTGAGAGGGACGGTTCTAAGTAGACCAATGAATTAAAGATTTTCTAAGAGAAAAAACGAAGTTTATTCTAGAATGACCAAAATTCATACCCGGAGGAGAAAATGAGAGAGCAGTGATGGGATTTAGGATTACACGAAAGAGAGGAAGTACCTATATCAGTTCCCTTAGGTGAACGCAGTGACTGCTTTGCGGTAAGATCCACTGCGTTATTTCCTCAACGTCGAAGTGTCCCTGTATCCATAGGAAATAGATGAAGAATGAGAAAGAACTTGACAAGTGTATATAAGGATGAGAGAGGGTATGATATGAGGAACCTGCAGCGAGGTGGGAAGTATGTCAGATGGGAGAAAAGAAAGAATGAGTGTAGCGGTAAGTTCAGCGATGAATGTAAAAGCAGAGTTCCTCATACTAAAGGCTGCTTATCCTGTTTCGGGTCTTGATTTGTACCCGTTCCCAAAGAGTGAAGGTGAAAAGGAAATCTTGGAGAAATGATTCTGTTGATGTTTTTTTTGTACAAAGTTTGGCTGTAAGATCAAGACGGATGTCAGGGATATGGTTGAACGAAGGAGGAAGGGATGAAGAAATGGGAAATATGGGCAAAAGTTCGAGATCAAAACCCAGATGTGATTGAAGCGATAAAAGGGGTGAATTAGAGCTTTTTGAAGAGATACTAAGGTTTGGGTATTGAGTTGTAGAGACCAGAAAATTATGAGCAAGTGAAAGAGCGCGGTAACGGAGAGAAAGAATACTTGCCTCAGCTTGTAGGCTGAGTGAAGGGCTAGTACTTAGTGCGCCAAGGGACAGTCGAAGCTCGGAAGACATTGAGCTCAGAAATTGCAAACTTGTTTTGTTGGAATGGGCGTTAATTGGAGGGCCGTCACCGGTTTCAATTATTGTAGAGTTTGCGATTACAGCCAGTGCGGGAATGTGGAAGGTATTTGAGTATGTTCAAAATATTCAAATATTGTGTTCTTAAGATTTTATTACGGAAGGCTAGGGAGACCAAGGAACTTGATGGTAAGAATTTCTGTAGACACAGATAAGAACGAGGTGTAGAGCGTGAGAATATTTTTTGGAACCCTACTGTGACTATTTTCTGGTTGAGAAATCGATATCGACGGGCCACGGTCACAGGACTGTTTGGAGATTTTTCCAAGGTTTAATTCTAGTAGTCCAGCTGCTCGTTGGAGGTTAGCAGGGCCGTCTTGAGGCTATTTACTCACTCTTTCTATACTTCCACCATGATAGATCTCTGACGGTTAGAATCCAAGACCAATACTCTTTCCACCAACCCATGTAAAACGGTGTTCCCAGGGAGAATTCTAAAGTGCTCCTCTCTTCCTAAACGCTATAAAAGACCTAAGAAACTGTGTCAGCTTTTCCTTTATCGAATGTCCCTTTGCAGATGACTTTAGTAGGTTATTTGACTTTGAGTCAATTTCTTTTCGGAACTGAATTTTATGGTAATCGAATCAACGCAAATTCCAGTCTTGAATAAAAAATTCTAAAATTTATGGTGAACTTACTGCCCCTTGAAAAATGCGTGACTCTGAATCGAAATCAATTCTTTCCACACCTTCCTTAAAAGCGACTTCTCTCGCGGAAGTACTGCTAATAAAAACTTGATGCATTATAAAGCGCGATAAGAACATGCGACTAGTTAGGTATACCTTTCGAGTATATGCTACGCAAAGACAAAATACACGAAGAGGTATCAACTTCGCCGAATATCAAATACATATTTTATTTTTCTCATCGGTCCTCTCGAAGATCGTGAGTATGTGACCTTGAACTCAGAATAATTAATCATGACCATGTGATGTGTGCAAGGTGAGAAAGGGGTAAATCGGACTCACAATATGCATTTGCAACATCGTATGTATTTAGATTACAAACTACGAATAGAACCTGTCAAAAATTATTTGTTTCACGACCGATTAGCGGTTAGAGTTGCAACACCGTTGGTAAGCTGACGTGTGGAAGTGATCGCTTGACAAGTTTTAAATTATCGCCGTCGCCGGCCTAATACTCTCGTTGTCGTGCCCATGTATATTTAGAATGATGATCGATTTCAGATTCGAGCTTCTTGACACGTTTCCTACGAGTGAAAAAATACAGTTTACCGCTAGCCCAAGATATGTTACTGAAATACCTGAACCTGAGACAAACCTATCCCGATTACTTTATGAACCTGGATTGCTTACTGCCATCGGTGAATGATTTGGTGACTGCGGGGTAAGTTTTTGGTTTACGATACGAAGTTTTCGTTTCAGAAGGTTGATATAACTCAAAAAATTTTCTAGATATCTTTTCGCATCACCGATACGAGATAAATTGGGTAGACGAGTTATATTTGCCCAGGCAGGTAAGAAAAATATTCAGTTGTACTCATCTGAGCCGTGTTATATTTTTGTAGCGAGTTAATGTGACGTTGGAATTTTTTCTATTCGTAGAAAAACTCGACCTGCAAAAATATTCGAAGGAAGATCTATTCCGAATTCATATGCTCACGTTCGAGTGTGTTTTAACCGATGAAGTGACTCAAGTGACAGGGTTAGTACACTTCGCCGACCTCAAAAATGTACAGCCAAGTGTGATTACTTTGGTTCCTCCAACCGAGTTTTATCGGATTGTAAAATGGTCAGAAGTGAGTACTCGATCTGTGACTTGTTCTCTTGATTTTCATTAAAAATTTTACCTTAGGGATTTTTTCTTCTCCACAGCAATCGATACCTTTGAGACATAAGGAAATGTTTTTCGCTAATGCTCCCGCTCCACTTCGCTACGTGTACGATTTCTTCAAATCTATACTGAGTAGAAAGTTACAGACACGAACGAAGGTAAATCACATATTGTAGTGTTTTTTGTAAGCCCCTTGATAGTCTTGAGTGTGGCAACCTATACGACAGGATCGTATTATCGGATTTGTACAGACTCTTAAAGTTCTTTTTGTGTTTCAATTCATGATGCTTCGTTCTAATTTTGTGAATTTTATTTAGCTTTTTGGTTCCGTAGAAGAAACGTTGAAATATATTGATCCCAGAGTACTACCGAAGGAATATGGTGGCATCATTCCTAAATCAGAAATGATAGGTATGAAAAATCGTGGTTCCAGAGGTCTACTTTTCTTTTACGAAATACACCTTTGTTTTTTTCCTTCTTCTTCTTTCTTTCACAGAGTTATGGAAAGCCGAATTACTGCAAAATCGAGAAAAATTACTCGCTTTGGATAAAATGGAATTACTGAACAACGAATGTGTTTTGAAGAAGAAACGGAAACCCGAACCTTTGGATCCTGATTTAGTTGCCGGCAGTTTTCGTAAACTGAACTTCGATTGATGAAATCTATACATTGAAAATGCTGTTGTCTTTGCTCATCCTACGTATCATCGGCTTCGTAGTGTACAATTTGCCTGACTGCTACTGGGCTACTTCCTTCAACGTTCAACTGCTGGCATTACTCTCCATAATAGATTTATACAAGCATGAATCGAAAATTAATTGATGAATTGTTGATTGATTTTTTGTAATCTATTTTTACTGTAAACCTAATTTTGTTACAAAATTTTTACTCTTCATGAATATAAAGGAGAAAATAAAATGTTTTGCAAAAAGTAGTGGTCTTTCAAGAGTCTCGATGAGAAAACCTCGAAACCGAGGCCTAGATGAGGGACTTCACGTAGAAAACTTGCAGCATACCTTAGATGTGTACTTTGACTTTACGAATTTTAAAAAAGAAAAAACGGCTTCTCTCGCACGTCCAAAACTACATGTGCGGGAAAAGCCGTTTTTGACATGTTTCATGTCTATACGTTGCCCTCCCTGACCCATAATTTGAGATTTTTCGAGTACTCCTCCTCCTCCCTCCAACCCCGTTACTCAAAAATTTTCGAGCTCACCCCATGAGTTCACCTTGCTCTTTATATTAGGTTTACGATGGCTTTATACTAGGATTTTACCTGCCTTCAACTAAACTTTTAATGAACCGAGAAGCTCGGAATACTTCAAAGTAGATTTATACCAGACCAAGGATGAGGGCGAAAAAGCGGAGCGAGTGAGCCCCACATTCTATAGTAGAGCAAGGAACGAGCGGAATGTGTGAGCTCTTCTAAAGGTACTAGCTTGAAATTCTTCAAAATAGGCTCCTACCAACTTGAAGAGGGAGCGAACGCGCGGAATGAGTGAGCTACCAAAAGCTATTGGCTTGACATACCCTAACTGGAACTATACACCAAGCGCTGGTAAAATTGGCCTCCAGACCTAACACGTGAGCCGCTCAACCAATTATAAAGAATGAAAACGAACGAGTTAAAACCTCACGAAAGGACAGTAGCCATGAAACATGATTATAAGGAAAAACATTACATGTACGTGCAACTGTTAGTGAAGCTCGCGTGACAAAACAGTTTTCCTTACAATTATGATGACAAGTAATACCTTCGGAAGCAAAATCCTCTTCATGAAACATGACCTTTTTCAATGCTGCTAGATCTACGGATTTTGGTCCAAAAAAACACGGATTTGGCGTCAAGTGCGTAATTTTTGCGCTCAAGGGAAAAGTACCTCAGTCACTCTTACGAGAGATATTTTTCTCTTGATCGTTATGAGCTGATGTCGCGATTCCCCGTAACTTCGATTCGATCGAAGGGAAAGCACCGTAATTAATAATATAATAGATACGTTATCATTGAAAATCCGTTTTCAGGTCTTAGAAAAGATGGCGGACACGAATTTTTGAAAATATCATCTGGCAGCAGCACTTTTACCGACTTTTCGAAGAAATGAGAAAACACGTGATATTTGACTTTGGCTACTTTTTAGTTGAATTGTATCGGGCAATCAGAGATGAGGAGTAAAGGGAAGGCTTAGCAGCCTAATACCTGCACCAAGTATCTACAGTACGATTCGATAAGATTTCCACGAAAATGAACGGTAACCTTCGAAAACGACTAAGTATTCATTTCGTAGAAATCTTGACTGAATTTTAATGTAGATATATGGACTATCAAGTAATCAAAATTATACTGGTAGTGAAAGATTACTAGTACCTCGAGATTACGTAATAAACACCAAGTACAATAATGTTTTTCATCGCAATTTCATTCTCATACACATCGTACAAACCACTGAATGACTAAAATCGATTTCATCGTTGCGAAGCATCCACGTTCAATTTAAAAAAAATTTACAGATACCTATCAAGTTTTTTAGAATTGTTCAACTTATTCAATACCACGGTTCGGCAGGTGCATCAAATCCGAATATTACTGTAGTGCTTTATAACTTGGATTTAATCCTATCATCATGGGACTTATAATGATGTTTCTCGGTAAGCATGTTTATTTTACAGCGCCAGAGTGCTACACAATTAATAGATAGGTAAGGTACTCATGATACAAATCATTTTACAGTCAATTTAGCATCATCACAAGGAGCGCCAAACACTGGAATACTGCTACCGCAACCCACCGCGCCCGAATATATCCAATGTGGTGAGTGTAAGGAATGTCATTGACACCCAAGAGTTCGGTGTTACCGGCTTCACTCCCTTTACTGCCACCTTCTTCGCTGCGTCCACCTCTGCTGACGTCGCCCCTTCCTTTTTCGCCTTTGCTTCAGCCTTCCTTGCTGCCTTGTTCTTTGCGTCCTGCGTTTTCAACGCTGCATCCCACCACGATATATTACGCAATGTATTGTATCTTGAATCAATCACCTTTCCACAAGTACCTACCCGTGACAAACTGCTGTTCCTAGTGTCGAGTGAAAGGGCACCAACATCATGAGAAATTCTGAAGAGTTTTATTTGTAGGTAACCTACCCGAGAGCGGGTCTCGCAAAAACCGAGAAGACAGCTTTAGGAAATATTAAATCTGAAGTGGTTTGACCCGCATGTTTGCTTGTCATGGATGCGGAGAGGTTTTCTCAGTGAACTACTTTCTTTGAATTCTGGGACGTCTTCAACTATAGACAGTATATGAGAATGCACCCCG
Source organism: Aspidiotus destructor (assembly GCA_035079395.1). NCBI lineage: Eukaryota > Metazoa > Arthropoda > Insecta > Hemiptera > Diaspididae > Aspidiotus > Aspidiotus destructor. The sequence continues at coordinate 2,535,640 of JAVHKZ010000004.1, read as the reverse complement.
ATTCCGCATCTAAGTACAACAGGTTTCGAGTTCCAGAGGGTTGGAAATAATAAGAAATGTATTGAGAATGTATATTTCTACATCAGAAGTGGGATATACCTCCACAAAGACCTCAATGCCAAGACTCCACATTTCAATCGTCCAGTAATGCCTCTATTACCTTGAGAGTCCGAATCATATTTATCCAGGTCCACATCATCACATGTGTCTATCCTTGACGAAAAAACCTTGAAAAAAACGAGTCGTGAACCAGACCTATACTCTGTAACAAAAAAGTCATTAGCTGATTCGACTATACCAAAATTTCAGTACTTATACACTTTGACTAGAAACACTGGTCTAAAATGAGTCGAATTTCGGTAACAGAAAATGGTTGATGAAAATATTTTCTCTTATTCTCACAGCTCCCCTCACAGAAGATAAAGCATTTCAAACGACGTTTCGCCGCGAATCCGTATTGCTGCCCTTCCTCAACGACCTTCTCCGCGATACCTTACCCAGCGAGCTGACTCGGATTGAGTTACAAGCCGACGATCAACAAATGTTTGTACCAGGCCGATACGGTACTAAACACGACATTTATGCCCGGGATGATATGGACAATACCTACGTGGTCGAAATGGAACGAATTTGTGAAATCCACGACATAGTTCGTTTTCAGTATGTAAGTGGAAAAGTATTCGGAAAGGTGATTGATTCAAGATACAATACATTGCGTAATATATCGTGGTGGGATGCAGCATTGAAAACGCAGAACGCAAAGAACGAGGCAGCAAGGAAGGCTGAAGCAAAGGCGAAAAAGGAAGGGGCGACGTCAGCAGAGGTGGACGCAGCGAAGAAGGTGGCAGTAAAGGGAGTGAAGACGGTAACACCGAGAGCGATAGGTCCTGATGATTTGTTCAACGCCACGGAAGTACCAACTGTCCTCATTATTGTAATTGTCGAAAATGGTATGCCTGGGGACCATATCAACTCAAGATTCACCAAAGAAGAACAGTATGTATTGATGTCATCTTATGATGAACTAGGAATGCTATCAAAGAAGAATTTTACATACGTCGATTTGAAAAGATTCGCAAGCACACAGCTGCTGAAAAACCCGAAAACACCACTTGATCACTGGTGTTTGCTTCTGTGGAACTCTAGAGCAAAGCGGATTGAGAAGAAAGAGGTGGAGAAGTTGCGAAAATTCCCAGGTATATCAGAAGCTTTAGACGAGATAAGCAACATGCAAACTCAATATATGCTGGAACTGGAATGGCAGGCGAATAAAGACGAGACACTGCGATCGGAAGGGCGATCGGAAGGGCGATTGGAAGGGCGATTGGAAGTAGTCCGAGGATTGTTGAAGAAGAAGATGCCCGATGCCGATATTATGGAAGTGTCCGGAATCTCGGAGGACGAATTAAAGGAACTAAAATCTTCCTCACCGTAATCAGTAGGAGTATTATTATTTATGTCAGGATTCATCGTTATTCTTTGTAATTTTTCAATAGATTTCATTTTATGTTAGTTCCAAATTGTGATGAAATGCAGTCTGTTCGAGTTTAGCGTCAAAGTAGATGCCGTTATAACACTATCGTCATGTTTGACTTTGGTACCGTAAATGAGGACTATTTGGAACTCGGAGTCTAATTTGAAACTACAGACAACACACAAAGACGGCACACTGCGTATAGTTACCGTGAATACCCGCATCAAAAAGTAGTTAAGAGTTGATAAATCTCTAGGTTTTTCTTGAGAGGTGAAAATAGAGGAAATTGTTCTCTAATTTAGAAAATTTCACTAGATTCTATGTATCCCTCACGCGAGAGGGAAATCCTCCCGTGTAAATAATCACAAAATCCAGGGTTTGATATGAAAAACCTTAACTCTTCAGAGTACACCAATAATTAGAAAGATTTTTAAAATCCTTGTACTTTTAATCTCAAAATCCCTATGGTACCCCAAAGGAAAATCCCTGTACTCCTACACATGCTTTTTGTCACCGGAGATTTAGTTCCCGGAGATGACGTGAAGTTCAGCCGCGAATACAATACGAGATCCTCGAATAAATAGACGACGCATCCCTTACCGATGACCGAAGGTTTATTTCACGGCGACGGAGGCCGGTAAAGTATAGCAAGGTCTCACATACACATATACGGATAGGCGAACCCGATATCGGTAAAGTGCTCGAAGCATCGACGATTGACTCTATGCTAGACTAATTCTACCGATAACGGTTGCCCGTTAGGTAGACGATATTCGGACGAGCAGCGAGCTGTCTATTGCTGATGTCAGCGTTTTAGGCGCTTGTAGCGCGTCGGCCGAAAGTGTGACACGATACAGTGATACACTTTTTATCTTTAAAATCCCTATACTCCCCACAGTCCTCAAATCAGTTTACGCTTCAATTTGAGATATCTCAAGAACCAGGCATTGTATCAACACCAAGTTTTCACATCTACATTTTTAAAGAAGTAAATTACAATTTATCAACATTTGAAAAAAAACTATCCAGCCATATCAGAGTTATAGGGGTAGGAAATTTTTTCAAAAAATTGAGTATATCTCAAGAACTACTCATCCGATCCTCAAAAAAAATGCACTTGCAAAACTTCAGATATAACACTATAACTTGGCCGAGTTTCAAAAAAATCCACCGAGTAGTCTCGGAGGAGAAGCCAAGACAAATTTTGATGTATATATATAGGTATATATAGGGATGTAGACCAAATTTTGTGACCTCTTCTCCTCGAAAACTAGTGATCCGATTTTTCTCGAATGAGGCTATGTTGTCGGGGTATATTTGAAGTGATGCACCTGCATTTTGTTTGAGGATTGGATGAGTAGTTTTTGAGTTATCCTCTGAGGAGTTATAAAGATAGAGCGGGGTTAGTCATAAGCACGTTGCGTTAGGCTACCGAGACGAGTACGTAGGGAAGTGCGCTACGGTAGGAGCGGAATTATGATTTTTTCATGGCAATAAGTGAATCCTTAAAGCCGATTCTCCGTCATATATTCGGCTGTCTTTCAAGACTTTACGCGTATTCTGGCTGTTAAAGTGATGAAACGGAGATTTATTTTCGCGTTAGCAGATGCACGTAAAAAATCGGTAACCAATATAGGTCTAACTTTCAAGCTTAGGCTTTTAGGCAATCGAACGCATTTCAAATTTGCCACAATAATGAAAATAGGTGAAATTTTCATAAGAAGTGGGGTATAAAAATGAAAAGTCGTGCGTTGCTTACGCTGCTGCGTGAGCTTTTTTTCTTTTTGACTCCGCCAGAAGATTTTTTTTTAGCATGAAAAACCGTCTCTCTCATTGAAGTCTCTTACGTCCCCCCCCCTCCTTAACTCCTCCTCTAGAACTTTCAGATCAGTTTTCAATCCTTCACCGGACTCCTTGGCCTTAGCCGCCAACAACATCCTATTTTTAAAAGCAAAATGCCTGAACTCGCTGAAAATCTTTAAATATCTATCCTACACTCGCACTGATTGCAGTCGCAAGCTCCTCTTTGAGCTATACCTCCCTCTAATCCACTTTAAACTGGACTAGGGGTTCGCAATTTATAGACAGGCTAGCAAATCGTCCCTAAAGTCATTGGATGCTGTAAAATCTGCTACCCTACGTTTCGCCTTCGGTGTTCTGTGCTGCAGCCTTATACGCTTAGAGCCTATACGCCAAGGTTTGCATTCGTCTCATGGTCTCCTTTGTTACGTCTACGGCTCCCGTTTCTTCCATTTCCTATCTTTCTCCCAAAACTTACTACTCTTTTCCTTAGAATTTTATCTAGAATGATCTTTTTATATTTGGCTGTTCCAGAAAATTTGCATCTACATAACGGTCTTGTGTAAAGTAGGCCGTAGCCGAGTATACCACAAAGATAGCTTGTATTTATTTTGAAGTCCGAGAACATTTTTCTTTTCTTTAATTACGATCCTTGCACGGATGAAATTGTTTCATTTAATTATGAATTTTGTACCGCAATTTCATCTTTGAATTGCGCCCAAACCAGAGTTTCCAAGTCTTCCTAGCCCGCTAAAAGTTTCTGTGTTGTTACTGGCTTCCCCCATTCCATTATTGACGCCTCAATCTAACAACCAACTTTCTCACAAGTATCCTGAAATAACCTCACATCCCCGTCCATCATCGCATACTCCACCCTCACCACAACCAAAACTCCGTGGCCAACCTCCGTTCCAATCTCGGACTCCAACTAGCACGTCCCTTCAAGTTTCTCTGTCTTAAGAAGGTCGTTCCTTCAACCCTTCCGTGGCTCTTTACTCAATCCAGCAAAATAATTTGCGACCTCACATGCCTCCTTCGTCTATCAACTTCTTCCGCAGAATAGCGGACACAGTTCAACAAAATTCTTAGCACTTTTTACAACCCTAAATTATGTTTCACCGATGGTTCTAAATATAGAAAAAAAGTCACCGATACCGCAACATCGCATCAGTCTTCATCACTGAATTATTACAAGCAGTTTAGAACATATCCTCCTTCCCTTTTCCCCTCGATCCACTCTTCGTCATTTCCGACTCTTCCGACTCCCTATCATGACTTGCAATCATTTTCAACCGCGCACTCGTAAATCGTACACTACCACCTTTGACACCATCTCCATCTCATTATCTTTCTTCCGGGTACCTGGTGACAAGGGTATCCAAGGAAACGAAAGTGCTGACAAAGCAGCCAAACTAGCTACCCATCACGCACCAGTCTACCGCTCTTTCCACCCCTCACGCTCCGATCTCTCCAAACACATCAACAAATTCATCACTCAAGCATGGTTCACTCATTGGTCGAATCTCAAATCACACTCATTCAAGTTAGCCCAAATTGAAAATATTCCCATCCCGAGAGACTCTTTAAATCTGTCGACACGCAGAGAAGAAAATAATAGTCATCACCCGTCTCAGAATCGGCCTCACCAGACTCTCCTCATTGCGAATCCGTTCATTCATCTCCTGCTGCTCTAACTTTACCCAACTCCGAAATTCCATAATCATCCCTCACAATCATACAGAGGCACTAGCCGACGATTTCCCCTTCATCTCCAAGATATTCAACTTTCTACATCAAGCTAACTTGCGCTACGAACGCTGAACTCATAGCCCTGAAGGCAGGCTGCTAACATCTTGTAAATTAAAATAAAAATAATGAAAGAAAAGTTCAGAAAAGTTTTATATGACGACATCATTTTGTTACACCCTATATACTTACAGATAGGCTAGGCTACTTACTTGGGTTGTTGTACCCGAATGAAGCTTTCAGCGGTATTCTCGCTCTCAACTCTATACACTCACGCAGCCCCAACCTTGAACGATATGTATGTTTTTGAACAAAGTTATCAAAAATCACTCATTCTTCCTCAAAACGTACAGAGGAAAACGATTGCCTGGATGCATCGCACAAGATTCAGCTGTTAGTACATTCCCATCTCTCACATGATAAGCACTTTGTCGCATTGACCTTTCCCCCTCTTAATTTTGAGAGTTATCTTTGGTGGTCGAGATGAAGAAAGTGCGATGAAAATAAGTACGTACGAATAGCGAGAGGGTAATTATTTTCACAGTTTAGTGCATATTATTATCAATCATTCTTACACTTGACAAACTGCGGCATCGATATGCAATTATTGGCTTTATTGGCTCTCTCATCGAATTTTGGGAAATTGTATTCAGACTTCGAATGCGCGTTTTTCCCGACCTAGCGTACTTAATAGTCTAATAAATTATCAATAATTACGAATCATTAGTTATTCTGCCGATAGTAAACGAATGTGACTCTGTAATGAAATATAGTATTTGGATAGTTCTGAAAACAGAATATTTTAATCAATGCAAATAAACTATCCGCGCCCGTACAGTAACGCTAGTATTAAATGTGAGAGAGCGAGGTGCCACGCGTATAACAGCGCAGTAAATCTTTCCAAAGAAATTCGCGATTTTCGAAATGAAGGGAGTTTTGACCGAAATTTCAATGTTTATGACGTTAGCCGTCATGGTGACGAAAGTAAGTGTCAATTTTAAATGGAACTGTGAATCCCGTGATTTATATAGGTATTGATTCTCTTGGCATTGTTAGACCAGGGCTTCGAGCACCATAGTCGCGGCGAACCCATTTAATCCTAAAGAAGATGCGGATAAACTTCTTACAGCTGTCGTTGGTATCGGTACAGATGAGGAAGCCTTTATGTTGCTCACCAAGCGTACCTGCGAACAACGAGCAGAGATAAGGAAATCGAGAGATGATGTACGTATGTGTCTTAGAGTTAAAGATAAGTTGTAGAAGCACTATACAGATTTCAGGTCGTGACGTCATTAAGACATTACATCATTAGAGCATTACGTGCTGAGAGAATTCAGACTAGAGAGCAGAGAAACAGGAAGGCTACATAACTCAAAAGTGAAAAACATGCAGCTTATTTGGTGCGTTTGCGATTCATTCAGGCAAGAAGGAAACCTGTGCGATGTAGATTTTTTATTTTAATATTCAATCAAAGGCCACCAACAGCTCATTAGGTAGATCAGAGCCTCCGCCCTCTACAGATCCTAATTCATCCCCTTCAGAAAATTTTCGAGAGAGGAAGGTTTGAAGAAAATTTCATGCAATGCTCCATCTTTTTCCAATATTTTTCATGGTATTTTGAAGCGAATTTGAAAATTTAAGAGGATTTTTTTTCTAGAAGTAGCAATAGAAAAACTTTTGCCGTCCACCGCCAACCATCCGTTCAATATTTTCAACATGATTCATATCTATTCTGAAACCTAGCTCCTAATTCTAAAATTTGCAAGTGCCCCCGCTCGAATAATCCTGTATCCTGCATAGTGTATTCCCTTTCACCCTTTATAATGACGTCATCAACCATAACCCCGAGACTGATTCTGAAATCTTTGGGTTCAATTCAACTTCCCTCATCTTGGTAATCTGTAATGAATTGAGTATAGGCTCCTAAACTTATATTAGCCTTAGTTTTACAAGAGCGAGGCCTTATTCGGCAACAAAAACCCTGAACGATGGGCCCGCCCGGCAGTCTGACACTAGTAGGCTTGGTTACTTATGTACTCGCGACTTGTATTTCTTATCTATGAGTTTTAATGCAACGCTACCTCCTCCAAATAGTCGTCCATTCTCATGACCAAAGATAAGATAAATTTTTTTTTCAATTCCCCCCAGTAATATTCCACCAAGTTTCCTTGGCGCCAGCTTGGTGTTCTATCCAAGATGTATTCCGTAGGAAAAGAGATATGAGTCAAAATATTTTAAAAGTGTCAATTTCTCCTTAACTTGTCCGCAGATATGGTTCAACTCAATAACGGATGACTTTTTAATGGACCCAACGACTTTGAATGTTATTGTTTGCTCATTTCTATGTGGTCCCTCCTTCTACAGATACCAATTCAAGCAGTCCCTAGATGCTGGCGATGTGGCTGGTATTGCTGAAATGTTGTCTATTCTTTCGCTTCAGCCAGATATACTGGAAACGGCTAAAAAAGAATTTTTCGAAGGTGAGTCATCTGTGTACACCTTGGGTAATAGTAAGTAGGCTAATCGGTAAAAATTGAAGCCTTGATAGTAAATTATCTAAATTTCAGTCGAACAGATTACTTTCGAAAACGCTCTCGGTCAATCTTTTAGCGAAGAATTTGTAAATTGGTCCTCGCAAGTGATGATGGTAAAGACGACCAGCACTAAACTTTTGTAATTATGACCTGAATTAGGAAATTGATTTTTTCTTTGAATGTACCCTAGATGAAACGTGATGTTAACGGTCCTGTTGACGGAGGAGCTGCAGAGAAAGAAGCGGCAGCATTGCTCGCCAGTAAGATTTATTGATTTTGTCCAACGAACTGATTTAGATCGACATTTTCACACTATCATTGCGTATCCAATTTAGGTGTTCCGAATTGGAAGACCGATCGCGCGAAATTAAATGAGTGCTTATTGAAACCTTCGTTTATGCAAGTGCGAGAAATTTTAGCCAAATTCAGACAGCAAAATAAAGACGTAGATTTGGCCACAGCTATAACTAAGGCACAACTCGACGATGCAGATGTGACGATGGCCTACTTGTATCTAAGTAATTGATTTTTTTGTTGATGGTAATTACAAATAGATGTCGTGGATAAATGGAGAGTCCATAGTGAAAAGTCCATTTCGATAGATTGAAAGTAATTTGAAGTCCGAAGTTCGAAAGGTGGGAATACTACACCAGAATGTGCGAGATATAGTCTGCGATAGATGGGGTAAAGAACACTCAGCAGGTAATCAACAATTCGAGATGAACCTGGAACTCGGGCGGAATGCACCCAGAATCAGCCTGATGTCGAATTGGGCGAGTAATGTTTTGCTTGCTAGGAAAGCCGTGTCGGAAAAGACACTTGAAGAAGCTTCCCAAACTTCGGAGAGGATGAAGTTTAGGTAAAACTTTGCCCAGTGGAAGAGGTTGGGTGACTCGAAGAGCCCTGAATTACTATCCTAGGTGCCGGCCAAGCCTACGGGCTTTGACTCATAGTATGAACTACCTTCGCGGCCTCAACATGATGAGAGAAAAGACAGCCGGGCCATCTCCCTCTTCCCTGAGAGCTCAAATATTATGATCGTAAGAACCTTGAATCCACGCCTCTAATCCCAATTAACCTCGACCTATATTAGGGACCACGTTGATCCTGGAGCGTGACTCAATCTGGTGGGAGGAGAGAAGAGCCAAGTAGTTGAAGCAAGCTATAATTCGTGTCTCTACAGACAGCATGTCAATTTTCTATCTCAAGATTTTATGACGCTTGTTTATCCATATCTGAATTTCTTCAGTATGATAAGATAATTATATTACGTGAAAATTGGTTATCGACAATAGAAAAGCTATACAGTTGGTAATATTTTTTTCACATCACTCATTAGTTGATTGATTCAGTTCAGGATGTGAGTGACGAAGAACTATTCATTGTGAACCGAATGAAAGAGGTGACCGATAATGCAGACAAACTAGGAATAACTCGACTGATAGTCGGTCGTTCGGAGATCGATTTACCGTCTGTAAAGCAAAGATATCAAGATACGTATAAAATTCCCTTATCGATGAAAATTCAGGTACCTATAACAACGCGATATCTGTTCATCCCCCAATTATGATATAATGTAATCATACTATCAATGTGTTTTTTATTATTTTCAGGAAATCTTTGGAGGAGTTTGTGTACGTAGAAATGGGCCATCTGAATTCTTTAAACATTCCAGTATAAAAATTCTAATTTTTTATTATCATTTGCAGGGATTTCTTTCGGGATCGACGCCTAATTTATTGGTTGGGTTCTTGGGGGAGACCATTACCACGAATACTGAAGAAAAACCCGCAAATGCTTAAAACGTATAAAAATAATTACTTCAATATTGAAACTTTCAGGTACACGAGAATCAATTTTTTGTAATAAAATACAAAAGTTTTAAAATTGGTATAGATTTTCTTGTGAAAGTGACGTACGTTTAAAACTTCAAAAAGAGAGAACAGTTCTCCAGATTAAGGAAAAACATTGGATTTACCACAAGGGCGTGTACTCTGCCGTCTATCTATCTTCGCCTAGAGGTAAGCTCGAAGCCCACGTCATGACGTCATCAGACAGACTAAATTATTCCTTCACCTATTTTCTAGACTAAATCTACTTTTAAACTAGCTGACTGACGAGCTCATTTGCTCCTCCCGTTTGCCCCTCTACCGACAGTTTTTCTTAACCTTGTATACTGTTGTTAGGCCACTCTGTTGACCTATTAACAGAGAACCTATCTATGTGAAGAGGAAGGAAGTGGTCGTCTGAAAATTCTGGTGTACCGCCGTCCCGAAAAAAACTGGCTCACTTTAATGAAAGAATTGAGCTTGAGAAACTTTTGGATATGGAGCTACATATCCTACGGAAAAGTAGTAGAATACTATTTGAAGAGCGTCCAACTATCTCTTCTTGTAAATTCTACTACTGTATAACGACGTAGAAATAAATTCGCATGGCGATTCTCTGATTCGTAAATTACATGAGTTGGTAACCAGCAACTTCATCGCTGATAAAGAACATGTGCTCGGAGTCCAAGCTCAATGAATCATAATTTTAAAAAAATGTGTTCTGTTTCACCTCGTTATGTATAGGGCTCTTCCACCGATGCATGCTGCATATCAATTCCCCTGATTCTTATCGTAATGGCAGTGAAAATAACATTGCTCTTATGTAACGTAACACCTCTATGGTTTTGATGTATGCAATCAACTCTACACATAAGAGCAATGTTATTTTCACTGCCATTACGATAAGAATCAGGGGAATTGATATGCAGCATGCATCGGTGGAAGAGCCCTATGTTACCACTAATTTAAAATAGAGCTTTTCCAGTATTTCAAATTGCATACCTTATTCCCCTACGTGTTATCAAGATGGTAGTGTTTTTAACATTGGTCTTATAGGCAGAGTTGGAAAGCTAGCTGAAAGCTGAAAGTTTAAAGCCAAAAGCCAAAGAATTTCGAGCCCAAAAAGCCAAAAGCCAAAAGCCGAAAAAAATTTTTGAGTCAAAATCCAAAAGCCAAAAGCTTTTTTTATTCAGCTTTTTTACGTTTTCACGATCCCTTGACTCTTGTTTAGGACCTGCCCATAAAATGACGGAAAAAGTTGAAAGCTGAAAGCTAAAAGCTGAAAGCTGGAGGAGTTTTGACCCAAAAAGTTGAAAGACAAAAGCCGAAAAAAAATAATAAGGTGAAAGCCAAAAGCCAAAAGTTTTATGTTTGAAGGTTAACAGCTATAGCCGAAAGCAAAAGTTTAATCTTTTGGCTTTCCAACTCTGCTTATAGGGCTTTTCCAGTACTCCATACTGCATACTCATTTGCCTGCCCTGTTATCAAGTTGGTAGTGTTTGATAACAATTTAACATTGGTCTTATGGGTGTTGCTGGATTGCATACTCATTTTCATTCCGGAGCGTTTTGCCATGAGAGCAATGTTAAATCGTTATCAAACACTACCAACTTGATAACAGGGCAGGCAAATGAGTATACAATATGGAGTACTGGAAAAGCCCTATGGGTGTTGCTGAATTGCATACTCATTTTCATTCTGAAGCAGTTTGCCATGAGAACAATGTTAGAAACACTACCAACTTGATAACACATAGAAGAATAATGTATGTAATTTGTCCTCTGTAATTGGCCATTAAGGCTGTTGAGGGGCACTCTAATATTTTTTTATAAATAAATAATAATACTGGAAAAGCCCTATACTCTTTTGCCTTCGCTGATCGAATTTTCCTTATCGGTTTACTTCCGTTTTTGTTTGTTGCATTCGTTCGCCTGATGATGACCGTTAGGGTTAAAAGAATGATCTCCTGTTGTTCCTGATTAGATACGGGCTATACATATACTCTGTCCGATTCTCATCTCTCTCTCTCTCTGTTGTGTACAGGACACAGATGCATTTTTTCAATAGCTACGTTCTTCGTTATTGTTTCCAAACCTGTATTGTTTCTTCTGACGTCTTGATTTCTTATAATTTCTACGTGCGCAAGCAGAGAGCCCATGAAATTTGAAAATATGATGGCGCGAGGGGAGGGAGGAGGTACGTTAAAAATCTGCAATTATACCTCCGCGAAGAACAAGGTATATGACAAATGACCTCTAAAATCGAAATCATTAGAATTTTCGATTGGAAATGTGGATCCTTAATGGCTGCAGAAGCGGTAAAATGTACATCGATAGAATTGAAGAATAATACGTTGCCTAGCAACTCGCAGATTTAATATCGCGGCGGAGATGTTATGTTGTCCTACAAATTGAAGGTATACGGATCACTTGAGCAATATCCCTCTTCTGATGTAAACACTATTATGCAGTTGTTCTTCTAATTTTTGTATAGGAGCCTCGATGTTTCGTAACATTCAGTGTTCCTTCCTTTTACGTTTAAAAATGGATAATCATATTGACTCGGGTTGGACAATTTATCGTGCGGTAGCACTCGAACTGTTGACTTACGTGAAGCTCTAATTGTCAGATAATTTTCTCAACGTTGATCAAGAAGCCTTTTGTTTGGCGAAATTTCTGGAAATTTGAACAAAAAAGTTGAAATGGAGACCGTCATTAATCAGTTTTGATGTTCAATTAAGTTTGAGAAAAAGGTTTTTAGAATAGATGAAATGTGCCAATAGTCATGACCGACCTTCTCTTGGACGGTATAAATATACGACTAGTGAAATCACTATAATGAACAGAATTCTTAGTATAGGTACTGTACGTTAAGTTGACTAGCTTTCAGGGGAGTGCATGGGCTTACTGGACGCAAATCCAGGGATTCAATTCCAAGGTCATGTTCGCACGAACGTAAATTTTGGAATTATGGCAGGGATACCGAAGCATTGAATTATACATACCTGACTGGAGGGGGACTCCGAAAAATTTGTATCCTGCAACTCTCCAATTTAAATATCAAAGTACATTCCCTGCATTCCTCGTTCAACTTTATCAAGTATGCCGTCGTTTTTCATCGCATGCTAAAGAATTCTTTCATAGCTTTGTTTCCCTCGATTCGATTTGGAAGATGAGAACAAAAAAATGCGAGAAAATCAAACTCTTTGTAGATAATATCAATTTATTAATTCCTCCGAAAAATTACAAATTTAATGTATAAAAATATTCATTCAATGGGGCCTGGAGAAGAATCTAGAGATTTCTGCTAATACACATTGTGAGTCAACGAATTGGTAAAGTCTACGTGATACTTTCTTTTTTCTAATGGATATTTCATCATGGTCCAAGATAATAAAACTTTGGTCAACACGATTGGAATAAAATGTTACGAGAGACTTCATTTTTCCTATTACAACTATTATTAATCCTTCAAGTCATGATTCAACTTTTCCGAAAAATAAGGTTTTATTTAATCGGGAAATGGACTGTTCTGACGTAGTATTTTCTCTTTCTTTTTCTCTCTTTGTGTTTGAAATTTGAGTGCGTTACTTACACCATGAATTTCTTTATTTTTCTCGTTCTCTGTTTGAAATTTAAGAACGTCACTCACAACATATCAAAGAGAGAGGGAGTTACGAAAAAAAAAAAAAAAAAAACATGATATTCTATCCGTCAAGCTGAACAAAAACAACATGAGGAATAAAACACTACAAAAGAAAAAAAATCAATACATTAAAGGAATTACAATCTCACGAAAACAAAGGCTTATTTGTCGGAAAATTATAGGTAGGTACCGAGGTGAAGGATGAATATTTGCCGTCTAAAAACTCTTAATGTCACTGAGTCGTATTCTGAATTTTTTGTTTTTTCCTCTTCTTTTCGGTTTATAATCTTTATTCTGAACGCTTTGAATTCAATACTCCGAAATTGCAAGAAAAGAACAATGGCGATCACGGTAATATTTGATTAAAAACAATTTTTTATCACAAGTACAAGGAGAAAAAAAATATGGTTAAAAAAAATGATAATAATTTCAAGAAACATACATATCGAGCTCAAGATAAACCTACCTACTATTTAAATATTGATCTGTTTCCTTTTCGACGGCGACGTTACGATAAAATCTCGAAAAATAAAAGGGTTTTAAAGAATCATTCGATTTCATTCTAATGAGGTAGTTGAAAATAAATTTTATCAAATTCATAATTATACTCACATACATGTAATTAAAAAAAAAAAAAAAGATAAAATTGGATCGAAGAAAAATAATGATAACTTACCTAATGTTATAATTTTGAGCAAAATTTTGAAAGTTCGATTTTGTTTTTTTTATTTTGAAATTTTGAATGTTATAAGAATAAATTAAAATATTTGTAACACCTATTCTGTTTAAACGAGGTAGTAAATTTTCAAAAAAATGATGAGAAATGTGACAAAAAGAAACACATACGCACTTGACAGTTTTCTCACAAGATGAGAATACAAACACATTATCGAAATCAATCTTGTTGAAACCTTTTTTCAAGTGTATTTTCGACTCTGGACTCTGGAAAAATATTTTGTAATAGGTACCTAACTTGATTAATATTACTTAAATTCTTTTTCTTATCTGTTCGTTTGTTTTCGTTTTACCACTAAATCAAAAAAATTTTCCGATCATTTCAAAACTGTTACGTGTGTGTTTCTTTTTATCATAACAATAGCTCGAACTTATGAGGATAAAATCGAAATAAACTACAAATACATACCGAATTAGGCTATTCTTGAAGTAATACGTATACTTTGTTTCGGACGCGAATACTTGATAGTATCGTTCACTGTAGAGGCGCCTATAATTTACCGCATTACGTTAATTTATAGAAAATCTAAATTATTTATCGACAATTTTAGTGAACAATGTAGAGAAATCTACTTAATTTGAAAAAAAAAAAGAAAAAAAAAGAATTTCTCTGCGTGGGACCAAAATGTATGTTTAAATCTAAGGTTGGTTTTACTTTAATGAAGTATTTGATATAAGTACTGATGCAAAAAAATATACAAAATATTAAATTATTAGCGTAAAAAAATTATTCATTACAAGCTCAGGAAGACACGTATACAATAACTTATCAATGAACATTTTGTTGTCTAGGAAATATCATATCTATCGGTTGTTTTTATATAATTTTCTTTCAAATTAATTTCTATAACAATAAGTACCTACTTTCTTTTTTTTTAAAACAGTTCAAATATACCAACAAACCAGAAAATAATGTCCAGTATTGTGCATATTATGGTTCTTGAAACTTTGAAAATTGGCTAAAAAATCTATATCATAAATGGCTATTTCCTCGGTTTCATTTCGGACTCTCCCATTTTTTGATATACTTTTAACACAAATATCAGTCTTCTTACATTTGACAGTATTATAATCATATGTATCAATTATTTAGATATTATTGATAGGAAAAAAAAAAAAAAAAAAGAGAAGAAGAATTAAACAGTAAGAGAGAAAAAGGGTGTTTAAACAAACAACAAAAGCACAGAAAAGTTAAGATAAATAACAAAAATATGTTCTAAAATCACAAAATGAGGGCTCACGAAAAGTTTAATGCTTTCAAACAAAACAAGGAGAAGAAAATACAAAAATAAACGAGGGAAAATATCGATGATCATTCTTGATGAAAATTTTGATAAGGTACTTGAACAAAGAGATCCCCGTTTCACACTATTTTATACTTGCTGAGGTGAATCACTAAATCATACGGTCAAAATTTTTCAGTCACGATGGAAAGTGGCGCAGAAGGCGATCGTAAAGCAGAACGTGCGCTGCTGGTTCAATAATCGGCATTCAAAAAGAGAAGAATGATAAGCTTCACTCTTTCAATTAGTTTTCATATCACTCAAAAATCTTATTCACAGCATCAACTAAAGTAAAAACTGATATTTCGGCCTATTTAGGTCATTTTTCTACAAAAAAATTTTACCAACATAATTTAAAGTTCCTCAAAAATTTTAATTTTCAACGACCTAGGTGTGGCCAAAATGTCCCCATTGAACCCATTGATAGGAAATTTATAGGGATATTTTGGATGGGTTTTTGGCATGAAATGTTCAACGGGAATTCATCAATTTATTTTGATCCCGTAGAATCCAAATACGATTATGAGAAATTTGAGTAGGATATGAAGAAGCAGATATGATTATTGGTTCCATACAACATTCATCTTTGTTGAGGGGACTCGACCACAAAATAATATTATACGAACAGTATCGAAGCTTTGCCTCCCCATCCACAAAAACTAATTATAGTCTTTAAAGAGCTCTGATATCATCTACATAAAACTGGAATTCTTTCTCGATTTCTCCACGGTGTTTTTCTAGAATATCCAAATGAGACGTTTTACCAGACAAATGAGACGTTTTACCAGAAATCCATGAACTATTTTCAGTAAACGAACGTCAATCTTTCATTCTGCATTCACTTCGCCGTAGGCACGTAGGTATATATAATCATCCTGTTCAGATCGTGGTTCCCAAAAATATTTATACATCGTAAGTATGTGGCGCAAACTACAAACTGAAAGACAATACACTGCATCCGGGCATCGAGACTTGAGATGAAATGATCAGGCACTCAACAGTGTCGAGGCTCTTCCTGCGATTCGAAAGCACCCCGGTGAGTTCCGTAGGTCCCAAAAGATTGTAACTGCATATACACGTCTTCGAATCGGAGCTCACAACGAATACTGGCATCAATCAACTTATTCAAAAGGAACATTTATCAGCAAACTCGGGAACTATATACATGATGCAGAGCACGGGAATTGATGTATGCTGATTTGTTGAGGGGTGCTCTTCCCCTAAAGTAATTCTCAAGACTTTCTTCGGGCTCCACCTGTTGAAGGCAGCGATGAATTGCTCCCTGTAATAAAAGAGAGAGAAAATGAAATTTATTAGAGTAATAATTCGAGTAGTTTTCGTTATGAGCAGAGACCGGATTTCGTGGCATTTGGCACTTTTTTTCCAGGGAGGGCGGGAAGGTGTTTTCCTAATATGAGAGCGAATCATGGTGAGAGGGGGCGGGGAAAAAAATTGTATTTTGCCGAAAAGTGCCGAAAATGGGAAAAATGCCGAAAACAGGCTTAAAAGCCGAACAATGCCGAAAATGAGCAATTTGTGGAATATTGTCTAATATCACGGAATGTTGAGCGAAAAATTGGTGAATTTTGCCAAAAATTGGGCAATTTTGGTGGAAAAATAATGGAGCTTAATTTAGAACAGATCAGAAAAATCAAAAATTTTGATTGAAAAATTGTTATAGGATTTCTGTATTGAGTTTTATCCCTAGAATTCGTTTATTTTGATCAAAAATCACACAATTTTGGTCAGAAATTGAATAATTCTGGTCGTGAGTTTGTAATAGCTCTAAAACGCGCGTTTTTTGGAATTTTTTTTTAAATGCCAAAAAATGCCGAAAATGCAACATTAAAGTGCCGAAATTTTCATTTTTAATGCCAAAAAATCCGGTCTCTGGTTATGAGCTTGTTGAGTTCACTTTTTAACAGTGAAAAAACACGGGGGTAAACAGGGGCTAAGATGTTTCTTCCTGGCTAACCAGCAGACGGGCTCGGCTGTTCTGAGCAAGGTTGCGAAAAAAACGTTTTTTTTTAAAAAAAAAAAAAACAAAAAACACGTTTTTTTTTCTTTAAAACAGATTTTACGTTTAAAACATGTTTTGAAATATGGTTTTTATTCTCCAGTTTAAAACACATTTTAAACGTTTTCAACATCGTTTAAAACGTGGTTTAAAAAAACCTTAAATTTTTTTTCCAACTTGATCAACCCTGGAAGAATTGTGAATGCATATTTACTATTGTTTAAAACAATGTTTTGTTTTTTTCGTGTGTTTTAAACGTGTTTAAAACATGATTTAAACACCGCCTGTTTGAAACATCGCAACCCTGAAAATTTAGTAACCATATTTTTAGAGATAGGGGGAAAAAAATAAAGTTTTTAATGTTTTAAATGGGATTTAAAAAAAAAACAGTTTTTAAACAAAAAAAACAGCGTTTTAAACATATTCCCGTTTAAAACAATGTTTTGTTTTAAACGTGTGTTTTAAAGGTGTTTAAAACATGTTTTAAACACCGGCTGTTTAAAACATCGGAACCCTGGTTCTGAGCTCGTTTGTCCTCTCACGACTAGTGATGGGAAGTATCGATAGACTATCGATACTATCGATAGTTTGAGAAACTATGTTCAAAAATTTTTCTTGTTATCGAAATCACAAAATTGGTGGGAATTTTACTGATAACACACTTGAAAGAAAGAGATAGGACCTAGAATGTCAAATAATCGATCGTTCACCATTCACTTTAGGGCATCTATGTGTTTTTTAGGTGTGGGGCCCCGTTTTCGAGGTATTTCTTAGTCGCGGCCATCATCTGGTAACACTAAAATACATTCTTTGACAGAATTTTCCAAAAAAAAAATAACGATCAAGAGAAAAGTATCTATCCTACGAGTAGCACAGGTGCTTTTCTCTTGATCGACGTTTTTTATTCGAACTGTCGATAGTATCGATAGTTTCAGGAAAAACTATCGGGACTATCGATAGCATGAGACTATCGACCATCGTCCATCACTACTCATGAAATCATGACGCCTTCTCCCTTTCTTGGGAACTATCTATAGTTTTTGGGAACAACCATTTGGGCTGTTCCTTGTGGTAACGCGCTATAGCAATCCTAATGTTTTTATCCCATGAGAACACAATAAGTACTAAATCATTTTGAAATGTCTTTGGAATGAGTGCTTTTATAGTTTTATCAGAAAGTTGAAGAGAATAAAATTTACATATTATTGACATACTAGCCGCTGACGGGAAGGCGCGCCTGGCGCCTAGGTCTGCGGCGCCCACACAGGCTCGTTATTGACAGATTATCTTTCAGATTTTCATAAAGTGAATGATTACAGTAGTTCCACATTTTCACCACCATTAAAATTGTAGAGCGCGACTCTTTCGCGCAAACGCTCCCAATTAGGATACTCAACGAGAATTTTGTTGACGAAAAAAAAGGCGATAGTATCGTTGATATTTTGAAAATTTTTCCTCTTCCTATGAAAATTACGAAATTGTTGCGAACTGACGACGAGTAGAAATATTTCTTGAATTGGAAATGTGCGTCAGTTTAATGAATTAAGATCAGTCAGGCGGTACCATCTATGCAATGGGCATGACACCACGTTTTTAGGATTTTTTCTAGTCGCATCGCATCCATCATCTGATAGCACTGAAATGCATTCCTTGACAGGTTTTTGTAAAACATAACGATCATGAGAAAGGTATCTATCTCAGGTGTAGCATAGGTACTTTTCTCTTGATCAAATTTTCTATTCAAAGTGTTGATATATTCAATAGCTTCAAAAAAAAACTCAATTGTGCCTCGAAAAAAAATTTGGGACATCGATATAGTATGAAACTATCGACTGTTGTTGTCCATCTCTATCCCTTACCTAGTATTGTATTATCGATACAACGATTTTATCGATCATATTGAATCAATGTTACCAATTATATCGACCTTTGGTACGTCTACCCACATTCCAGTTTGTGATGGTGTCATAAAATTGTTCCCTTTCATCAGTATCTCTTAGCCTAGTATAAGCCTATAGATACTGCACATTGGACTGACCATCTCACTCACTCCACTCATCGTTTGCCTGAACAGCTTAGTACAGGTCTATGACGTCATACTACGTCCTATCTTATCTCTCTCCGGCCCTAGTACACTACAATCATGTAGGAAGTATGTTGGTCTAAGTAGTTCAGTCTTTTCGACTTACTTTTGACTAGTCTAATAATGGAGTATAGCGAAAGTTGAAATTTTCCCAAATCCCTCAAGGGAAGCCTATATCATAGTGCGTTGTACTTCTGAGGCTTAGTATGAACACGGCCTATTTCATACAAGGCCGTATTATAGAGAAGTCACAACGTCGCACTCCAAAATCAGTGGATGCAGATACGCTTATGGGAGAAAACAAAAATTTCGATTTGTGCGCCAATAAAACGCGTGTTTTTGGAAAAAATGAAGAGAATATAACTTGAAGATACTTATAACTTGAAGAGCAACCGATTTTCTATTTTATATGCCCCACTTCAGTAAAATTGGTACAGTACAAGAGAAGTTATCATCGTTTTAAAACTAAAACTCAGATAGCGGACAAAGTGTGGTCCAGTTTCACTGTGGTTACACCGCACCGATGATAACGTGAACCGCCGCAAAACCTAACTGATAAAAAACCGTCTTTGTATAAAGTAGGCCATGGTATGAAGATAATTTATGAGACTGATTAGCCTAATAATTACAATACTTTATTCTTTAGTTACTCAACATTTCGTTTCTATCGAATGCAGTTTTGTAGAAAAGAAAGAAACTTACAAAGTGATAGCCATACTCAGGTTTTAGCTCTTTGGCCGTTAGCTAGCCAATGAGATTTAGTCACCCGTTAGCTGATAGCCGAAGCCGTTTAATTCAAAAACGACGGCTTCCTCAACAAGGTTGAACGAAGAACTCAGTGAGCGTACCTGTTCAATGGGTCGAATTAATTTTGGTACGTACTGAAAATTCTAACAAAAATCTGTCAAGTTTTTTTGAGTCCCTTGTATCATGAAGTCCATCGGCGTATAGTCTAAAAGTAAAAATTCTTCCAAAGTCTATTTTCCATCATTAGAGTCGGAATTTTCTTTCAGGGTTTTCTCTCATCGTATCGAAAGGAAAAATTTTTCCGCCCGCCGCCTATCATATATTATTAGGAGGATTTGGACCATTTTCACCAATGGTGTTTAGGACCACTTCCGTTTTAATTGAACGCCATACGGATGGCAATATGCAAATACCGACCAGGTGACAATACTTTGTTACTTGGAAACAAGAAGTATTTAATTATGGAATGTATTGTTGTCGCTAGGTCGGTTTTTTGGCGGGAGACCCGTTATCCGTTTAGTTACTGAGGACCCGCAGAGGAATTCTGTCCGCGTACGCGTACGCCAAACGCGGGGGGCATAACGCTGGGGCTTTGAAAAACTTCGAGCCCTTCTACATCCCTGAAACTTTAAAAAATTTGCTAGTATAGGGACTTGAACAAATTTCGATGTCTTCTATACCTCTCTATTAGCTAGTCTCCATTAGCTCGTATAGGGACTTGGAAAAATTTTGAGCTCTTCTATGGGCTAGTATATAGGGACTTGAAAAATTTTGAGCTCTTCTATACCTCTCTATTAGCTAGTACATATAGGAACTGGGAGAAATTTCGAGCTCTTCTATATATTTTTGTGTATTTACAACCGAGAAGGGATAAATTGTAACCTACTTCGAAAATAAATTATACTTTTATATTCTACGTAAACTAAAAATCTTGAATCCTCAGCTATGATTCGCAGGTCTCCCGCAACTCTTGCTCCCTGAGCAAGAGCCTGTAAATTTTTTTGCGTATAGTAGGATACAAATTTCTCGAAATAACCTCCCATACAACAGGTTCGAGAGCTTTACTTTTCCTGTTTATTCGGCGAAGATCTTTGATGACGTTATTGATGACGTGAGTATGTATGCGTAGAGAGAGAAGGATGAGGATGAGGTAGTTAGCTTAGTTTGTCTGTCTGCTCTCTTGTAGCTCGGGAACCACTGATCGATCGCTTTGAATTTTCAGGATTTATTCCGTGTTATTTAGGAGTAAATTTCAAGTCATCCCCATAGAAAAAGAAGTTGTTATCGAAAATTGTGTCCTCGTTGTACGCAGGCGAGGGGAAACAGGATAGAGAATAATCTGTCATTCTTTCCAGAGCATGCGTTGCGACGAGGTTGTGAGTAGGTACAGGGTCGAGTCGTGTATTATCTTTCCTATCGAATGTATTCGGGTATTTTCAGCCTTTGCGTGTGTCGTACTTTCGTCTCTTTCCTATCGAATGTATTCGCGTATTTTCGGCCTTTGATCGCATCTAGCTTGAGTTTTTCAAGAATAAGGAAATTTGGAACAAAGTGCGCTGCGACGCGATTGAGAATACAAGGTGAAGTCGTGTGTCGTACTTTCGTCTCTGTCCTATCGAATGTACTCGCGTATTTTCGGCCTTTGATCGCATCTAGCTTGAGTTTTTTAAGAATAAGGAAATTTGGAACGAACTGCGCTGCGACGCGATTGAGAATACAGGGTGAAGTCGTGTGTCGTACTTTCGTCTCTTTCCTATCGAATGTAATCGGGTATTTTCAGCCTTTGATCGCATCTATCTTGGGCAAGAATAAGGAAATTGGGAACGAAGTGCGCTGCGACGCGATTGAGAATACAAGGTGAAGTCGTGTGTCGTACTTTCGTCTCTTTCCTATCGAATGTATTCGCGTATTTTCGGCCTTTGATCGCATCTAGCTTGAGTTTTTCAAGAATAAGGAAATTTGGAACGAAGTGCGCTGCGACGCGATTGAGAATACAGGGTGAAGTCGTGTGTCGTACTTTCGTCTCTTTCCTATCGAATGTATTCGCGTATTTTCGGCCTTTGATCGCATCTATCTTGGGTTTTTCAAGAATAAGGAAATTTGGAACGAAGTGCGCTGCGACGCGATTGAGAATACAGGGTGAAGTCGTGGGTCGTGCTTTCGTCTCTTTCCTATCGAATGTATTCGGGTATTTTCAGCCTTCGATCACATGCAGCTTAAGCTTTTCAAGAAGAGGAAAATTTTGAACGAAGTGGAGTTGGCGAAACACTGAATCCAAAAAATTCTAACGTATTGCGAGCTCCCTCCCCCACGAAGACGGATGTCCTACGCAATCTCTTCATTTAAGCTAACAAAATGAGCCCGTGTTACAGCAAAAGCCTCTAATATATTGCAAGTTATGCCTAGTGAGATGAAGGCTAAGGATACTGGTCTAAGTCGAAATTGTTTCAAGCCCCTATCATAGGTCAAGGCCACTGATGACGTAAAAAACGTGATGGTTTTTCCAAGAGTTGTCCCAGTAATGCTAAAATAAGGTTTGTAAGTGCCTATTTGATACTCTGTAGTAATCGTTGAGAAGTAGAATAAAAAGTTCAAATGTCACTCAAGGTTTCAGAAAAAAGTTTTCCCGCACGCATGATTGTCAAATGTCATTTTACCAAGTTGATTTCTGGACGCCTGGGAATCGGCCAGATCGAAAAGGAGAAGAAAACTTTCACCAAAAGAAAAAAATAATGTACGTGCAGAAATATAATTCTTCCGACGGGGATAAGAACTTTTACGCTAATTGTTACCAAATGTGAGACCCGTATTACATACCTACACGCAATATAACAACGAATACAAAGAAACGATGCGATAAATCGAGTTAATGACTGGAACTTGTTCAACGTTTTATCGTACTCAGTCTCTTTGATAATGTGCATGTAACAATCATTTAAGCAGAAAAATATCTTCCTAACGTGCGAGAACGTTATTCTGCCCTCTATAAAAAATAATTCTTTACCCCCTTATAAAAAAATGTGCAAGATTTCGTGTGATAACTTGGCATTGCAGAAAATATTTTCACTATTATTTTTCTTTTCTGCGACTTACACTCGGCCAAAAGAAAAGACCTTCTAATATAGAAGCAAATGTACGAAGGGCTCGTCATAAATTCTGTATCTCATACGGCCTCTTTTTGTTTTGACGTGTATTTCGAATAGAAAAGTCTCTTTGGCTACGTTCACATCAAACGAGAGAAAATTTTTGAACGCGATTCATAAACAACCCAACCCCCTCCCCTCACACTATAATGAATATGCGCACGTTCAGGTAAACACTTCACCCATTTACGTTATTTTTACGGTCACCTAGAAAGCTCGAGCTATATTATAGAACTACTTTCATTAAAGATTCGAAGAGGCTTCTCGCGTACAATGTATAAAATATTATGGCGAAACTACAATAGCGTGACGTAAATACGGATTACTGGCATCCTAAAATCCGAGACGGGTGCGCATTCGAAAAAATCAGCTGACGCGACTCTAATAATCGCTTGCCAATGTTTTGTCAGACTTTTTCCTTTTCCCTGCTTGCTTTAAAAGCGTATGGTTTATTGTTTTTCGAAACTTCAATAGCGACGTATTTAATTTTTCCTCGTGATCGGAAATTTTTCGCCGCCGATTAAACGTCATTATTAGGACACAAAACAATACAACGAAATTGATTCGCGACGAAAAATCTCTTTTAGCTTGAAAGCAAAGATATATTTCAAAAAATATCATATTATAGTGCGCATTTAAGCGAGGCAGCCCTGACCCAAATAGAGTTTAACGACGTGACGCGCAGAAAACAAACCACGAAATCACATACTTAGATGAGGTTAGACGGCGCGATACTTTTTTCAAAGGCGAAGAAAAATTTGACGATTTTCTTCGATGGAAGGTTCACTTCATCGGATAAACGCTTCTTCAAATGCAAAGAATTATTTCCTCTGACATTACGAAAAAATTAAACCCTCACATTTGCCAACTTTACACACTGAACAGAATGTAAAACTGCGTAAATTAACATAATACACAGTAAAATTACAGCAAAAAAAGAAGAAAAATTTTGAGAGGGAATTTGCGTGATGGGTATTTATATTTGAGAGAATATGCGCCGCCCTTCCGGCTAATTTCGAAAGAAAATTTGTGTAGGAAAAGTGTACAAGGAACTTGTGAGCTACTTTCAAACTCATGTATACGAGGAAGAAAAATGGGACCTTCGAGCTATAAAATTTCCAACCTTCCAGCTAGAACTTGTACTAAAGATTGGTTCCGGGAGCCTTCTGAAAATCCTGCTCACTCCAATCAACGTAATCAACGAAACTTGGACCTCACCAGCAGCCAATAAAGTGATGCGAATTTTTTCTCAACAGAAACTGGAAAAATGAAAAACGCGAAAGTCGAACTTCCGGTTAATTAAACTTCGTATGAAAAATGATTGACCCACTAATACAAAATACGCGTGTATGTCCAATTCTATGAAAGAAGTCATGACCCATAGCCTTAATCGCCTAATTGTGGTCCCGTTCTTACATCATCAAGTCAAAATTACCAATAAACTAGATCTACAATTTATTGATCTGCTCATATTATATGTCGGTCGACAATTTTTTTTTCTCAAAAATGATGAATTTTTTGAGCTTCTCGGTGAGGTAAATTATCCCTATAATTCCCCTCGCGGTTCCCTCATTTATCTCCGAATTGGAACTCGGTCTTGCCAAGTGTTGTTGAGTCATGTTTTTATGCATTCCCTAATTACGTAAACTGGTCCTCAAAATTTCCTTCGAGTTTTTCATAAATCTGAATGTACAATGCTCTTCTATAAGATCTACTTCGGAAATCGGAGGATCCTTGCATTTCACAATCTCTGAAAGAGGTGGCATCCATCTTCAGAAAGGATACTTCGACCGATATTGTAGTCCACGGGTCGTCACGTTGTCCTGTTGCTCACAAGATGACCCACAGGGGGTCAAGGGGACGCTCCAGCGAGCCAGTGGGGGGTCGGGGGGAATGCTATGGGGATGCAGGCAGCCCCCTGGGAAAAAATTTTTGATCGTATCGATTGGGGTGGTGGAGACAAAAAAAGGAGTAAAAAAATAAAAAACGCGTGAGGCTGCCTCCTTCGAATTTCAGAATTTTTTGTACACATGGGAAAATGCTTCGCAAAAATAATGACTCGAAAACAAGCGAATTCCGTAGAGGCTCCTTTTTGCTTAACCTTGCTATCTGGTTTTGTCAGTCCTTACAACTTTAAAACTCTGTTTTTCGGCTGAATAGCCATCATCCCACGAAAAACAAAACTGAACTGAAATTATGAAATGAGAAAAGTCTCTCAAACAGGAAGAGGAAATGACGAGGAAAGTTTTTTCAAGTCCCAAAGTAGTTCTAAGTCACTGATTTCATTAACTGTGACGGTTTTCATAAGAGTCGTGCCTGTCAAAAAACCTTCAAAATATGACGACGGATTTTCGACGCCATCGGGAGTCGCTTTTTAATCCCGACGACGTCGACATTTTATATACTCGTACTCGACATCCACGATACGTCCAGGCTCCTCTGTGCGCCAAACCTCAAGCGTTCTCTCTCATTCGTGGTTCCGAGCCGTTTAGACTGGCAGATAAATCAAGAATATTTTGATTAATCAGGAATTAACGTCTATTTCTTCATTTTTTTTCTCCCTATTATGCGCTTTGTCAATTTTGTTCCGAAATTCCTTCCCCACCCTCAAAATGGTTGTAACCGAAAAATCCCCCTTCACTTCTACCAAACTTTAATACGTTCTATTCTCGATTACTACGAAGGGCCCGAAACAATTGGAGGGAGAACTTCCCCAGGAAGGGGAGACTGATCCAGCGCATACGACGGTCACTGATCGTGTCTCGGGGGAAGGAGGTGATGGAATCAAGAATTTTCCGACCCCTAAGCTTAGGATTGGCTCTTGCCAAAGTTTTCGCAAAAGTAATAACTAGAGCCCGAATTTCCCGGTTTTTGCCGAGTCATTTCCTGAAGAGGCGAATGACTGAAAATGATATGGAAGTACATTTCATATTTCAGGGGTGCAGGGAAAAAAGTTTTATTTTACCGAATAACACCGAAAACGGAATAAAGTCCGAAAACAGGGTTGAAAGCCGAATAAGGCCAAAAATGACCAATTTGTGTAAAATCGTCTAAAATCATGGAACCGATGGAAGAAGCTGTTTTCAGAAGAAATTTTTCTACAATAGATAACTTATTTGTAATGAATCAACCGAGAGAGATTTAACTAAATTTATTAACGTCGCCCTTTCTAAGCCCTCACACGTTCTCTTTACGCTGAAAAATGAATGCGATCAATAATATTTTATTGAGGATTCGGACTGTGACTCCTTATAAATTTTGTAACTATAATTATGAAGTCTAAATTTTGTTTGTAAAATAATAAAAAAATGGAAAGTGCAATTACATGCAGTCAAAGATTATAAA
Organism: Aspidiotus destructor; assembly: GCA_035079395.1. Classification (NCBI taxonomy): domain Eukaryota; kingdom Metazoa; phylum Arthropoda; class Insecta; order Hemiptera; family Diaspididae; genus Aspidiotus; species Aspidiotus destructor. The sequence goes on along the minus strand of JAVHKZ010000004.1, from coordinate 2,509,259 downwards.
CATCGTCCTAACGTTACCCCGATCACAATTATCGTACCAGTCACTAATGTACATCATTTTATCGAATTTTTCATGAGGAATAATTTTTTATTGAGGTACTTCTACAAAATAGGCGATACTTTCCGAGAAAAATTGCAAAAAATGCAAGAAATGTCGTGAAAATGATATTTTCTCAAATTTTAAAGCATTGCTGTGCGACTTTTACTCATTGGAATATACTCATATGGGGCATCATTTTAAAGGAAATTTTATGGAGAAAAATTTCGGAGGGATGTATTTTTGCTCTCAAGTCCATAGTTTTCGAAAAAAAATCGAAAAAACTAAAAATTGAGGTGGTAGCGGCGAAGGTGAGAAGTAAAGTTTTTGAATTTTCATTGTGGGCATCTGGATGAACACAATTGCGCAAACAAACGTAAGGTAGCAATTTTTTTCCACCTTAAAGCTAAATTGCCTGGGCTATATGTGCACACAGTGGCAAATTTGAGGTAGAAAAAAAAAGGTTAAACTTTTTTTCTGGGGTCGGGGGTAGCAGAAAATTTTCTGCACAGGGCGGCGGAGAACCTAAAACCGGCTCTGCATATGCTTCCCAATGGTGCGAATACTCGCCAATTATTCTTCTAATTCTCAGAGCATCCGTTAATACCAGCACCAAAATTTCACTGGCGGCAGCTCTATATAGGACAAGAATTAGGCCTTCCTGGTGATATTTTTGCACCCAACCATCTCATTCCCAGAATAAAATTCTCAATCGAATAAAAATCACTACCGAGGCTATTAACGAACTCCAGAATCATGATACAAGACGAAAATTTCTTGTACCTTCTTCTTTATTCACGAGTTCGCATGTTTTTGTACGAGATGACTCTTAACATCGCCACACCGTGGTCCATTTAAAGTCTTAGAACAATCTGACAAGCACTTCACACTTAAAATTAAAACGTAACCGAAAGAAATCTCGATCGATCGATTGAAACCATGCTACATTTTTTCGGAAGACAATTCCAACTCGAATCCCTCTTTTTTCTAATAAGTTTTCTGAAGTCTCCATTGACGTACCAGTTGAAAAGAGACTCGTTCAGGTCGCCATAGCAAACGTCCCGCTAGGTTTGGTGAGAACACGGTCCATTTTTTTCATTAGCTATTCTATAAAAACTACGATTGTATTATTTCAGAAATACTCAACTCCTCACCAAATACTACTCCTTGTTACACAGATGGTTCCAAAGTCAATAACCGAGTCGGCTTTGCATTCTCAATAGGCTACGTCACCGCAACTCCGTATCAATTCTAACTGCCGAAATACGAGCCATCTATCAATGCTTAGAAACGATCCTAACCGTCTCTTCCCCACCATTGCTTCCGACTCTTTATCTGCCTTAAAAGCAATCTCCAATATACACTCTTCCCAACCTCTTGTTACACGCATCCACACTCTACTCATAACACTTACAGCCATTTCTCACGACATAACCTTCATCTGGGTCCTCAAGTCATTCAGGCATCCAAGGCAATGAAAAAATTGACGCAGCAGCGAAAAAAGCCACAAAACTACCAAAAATCAACCCCCGTCTCCTCCCCACATTCCATCCACATAAAAATCACTGACGACTGGATTTCACTGTGGCAAAAACAAATACCGACTAAAAAATTAGCCCAAATAAAACCTTTACCAACCCCCCGGCCATCTTCACACCAGGAATCCCGTCGCCTCGAGATTTACCGGACACGCCGACGTATTGGCCACACAAGACTACACACGCGCCTACTTCCCGACCTTTTCCTACTCTCTTGTGAACTTGACTCACTTCTGTCAGTCAGCCATATGTTTGTGTGCCTTTCTGTCATACATCTCCGTCATCTCTCCTAACATCAAAATTACATTAAACGACGACCTCCCATCATCCTTATAGATCCTTTAGAAATAGTTTCTAGAAACACTAAGCATTATCCGGATACTACAAGGTAATAAGAAAAAGCTGCTCACTAGGTGTGCCGAATCTAGAGTCGTGCCGATATTTTTCGCCGAATTAGAATCACCTGTGAAATCTCCTTCTAAATGGGTCTGGGTCCGTCTTATCACTATTAGTATTTTATTCTTGAGAAAGTTCACGCTCCCAAATAAAATGATTTTTGTATTTTGTGTTTCAATTTTAAATTTTTTATGTTTTTTTGAAATCATGCATTAAATTCCATTCGATGGCTTCAACGCACTAATCCGTCGCACTAATCCGTCATGTTGTTGTTATTTCCCACGTGTATTTTAGACTATAACACTTCTGTTCAACGTTCTTTTCTTTTTTTTTCTTATTTCAACCCTCACATTCAATTATTGTACTATCTATAACAGCCAAGGTAAAAGTGGGGTTTGCGTTCGACTGGTCGATCGCGACACAATTTTACAATCAATATCTCAATCTCATACTTCTCATTAATTAACTTACCCTACCCAATTAAATTTTTTCATTTGTCTGATGTTCGATCACGACGATTTTTTCAACTGCCCAGGTGATCGCGTGAAAAAAAGTTTGCCCACCCTTGATCTATAAGTTGATCCCTAATTCACTTTTACAAACTCCTTCTGTTAACATGACTTGTATAAAATGTCATGTATCGCTTCGCTAGGAGGAGAGTATTTGCGATGCTCTCGCTCTATCTCTCCCGCGGATCGCACGCTCGCGACATTCACTGGCATTAAACTGGTCCTTCGTACACGCATCCTTTCGATTTCTTTGGCAAAGTTGACGGACGGAAAAAATCGAGGGAAAAAATAGGCTCAACTTTTGCGTGATTTTGTCGACTGCCGTTGATCTGTCCAGGTGGAGTGTGCAAGGCCCCCCTAATGACTGAAGAAATGCCTTATTAGGTTGATTCATATTAAAGCTATGAGAGTGTGCGCAAGTAAAATTTATTTTGCGTCGCTCAGCAACGGGTATAATCCAGGCAGGGAAACATTCTCAACATTTCTTAGTAACAGAAATTTATGTTCCCAAATTTATTCTCAACAAAACAGTAATTACGTATACACTAACCACGTGCCTTGTATACGAGGACGACTAATAAGTAATTCCTCACCCTCATCGCTCAAATAGGAGATTTTGGCAAAGTACCCGTACTATCTCTAACATATGCTGTTCCACTCACCATTGTTCGAGGAGTCTTTCGACTTCAACGGACGTCTCAATTTGTCGACGAATTTATTGTGGAACAGCGATAACGAAGACATGGAATTGGACTTACGCGGCAAAGGCGAGTACGATTTGCTGGAAGATTGTAAGCTCAAATGCGAAACCTTCGACGAATTTCCGGCAGACTGGCGCGAGGACGTGGCTACCGACGTCGCTCGATGAGCTGGAGAAGCGACGGTGGAATTGCTACCGGCCTTATTGGTAGACAGGCTCGCATCTTTTGATTTCGCACACTCTGATGTTTTACGACCATGCGAACTTGACGAATTCGGTCTATAAAGGTTGTAATCGTTTTTCACGACCGGCATCATAAACGCCATGATTACTGCACAAGGAATGAATAAAATCACTTAGCGGATAATATACAGAAAATCACGTAAATTATATACGGTCGAAGCAAAAGTACACAGGTGAAGACGGGAACGAAAATATACCGCAAACAGTCAGACACTTTCGCACATGCAACTCACGCGATATTCTTTATTGATCGTCGAGACTTTACGAAGGAAGAATACACGAACACGAGCCACGACGCCCAACGAGTGGAATGCAGTACAGCGATGTGCTACGGAAACCAACAACGCAACGCGACACAAGCTCGTCACGAGTAGCGAAAAACAGCGCGAAAAAGTTGCTATAGCACCAAAATCTTCTACACACTCCGTATACTACTCCGCATCCGCTCCGGAACGTTTATCATCCCTTTTCGAACATTATTGCTACAAAATTGAGCCTTTGAGGGGGAGCTTCGGTTATACCGGGTTACCATCGAGGTCAACTTGCAAAGAACAAGCGTTATTATAGGGATTGCCGTTACATCAAATCCGGCGAGTGTAAAAGCAAAGGCAACAACACTATTGAACAAGTCGCTGGCGGCAACGTGACTGTATAGGGCTTTTCCAGTATATCAAATTGCATACTTATTCTCCTACGTGTTATCAAGTTGGTAGTAAACCGCTCCGGAATGAAAATGAGTATGCAATCCAGCAATACCCATAAGACCAATGTTAAAAACACTTTCAAATTGATAACAGGGCAGGCAAATGAGTAATGAGTATGCAATATGGAGTACTGGAAAATACCTATTAAAGGGACCGGCTCAGTTGGCACACACACACATCCTTTGGATTGTGAAGTAGCAGAATATTTTCAGGATTTTGGAGTCAGGGCTAATGTTTTCAGGATGCAACATCTTTAGGATATTTTTTTTTCAGAGATTCGATCTCTTCTTATACCCTTCTATTAGTTAGTGCAGGGGCTTAGAGAATTTCAGTCTCTTCTATACCTTTCTATTAGATAGTGTAGGGACTTGGAAAATTTCAATCTCTTCTATACCCTTCCATTAGCTAGTATAGAATTTCGATCTCTTCAATTTACCTCCTTCAAAATAATCAAGCATTCCAGGCATCAAAAATTATAATCTATAGTCTCAAAAACTTCGAATCATCAACCCTAAATCATAAGTAGCGGGTCTTTCGCAACTCTTGCTCCCTGAGCGAGAGCTTGTAAATTTTTTTATATTATTTTGCCTCTATTATTTTTATGTCATAATTTATCCTCCATTGTGTTTCGAGACAATCAGGATGAATCTGTCTTCCCCTATTTTTATTTGATTGTTCCACTCCTAAACGTCTTTGGAGCTTCCTTGCACCCCTCTCCCGGAATGAAGGGTCAGGTTTTATTTCATTTCAGCTTGCGGATCGTCGAATCGTGCACTTTTCGCCTTCGCAGCTGCGTACTCGTATACGTACTCTTATGTTTGGGTGCTTAGTCATCATTTTTGTCTACTTTATGGTCGGGGATCGAACCTTTTTGTGGGATTGAAGGAATTTTTGTGTTGTGCCCCTGTAGCGCCTAGATTTCCAGTGGTCTGAGAGTGGTCGAGTTATGATTTTATAAGATAGGGTAGATTTATTTTTACTGTCTCTAGCCGAATGTGTAATCCTGCCTCTTTTATTTCTATTTAGGTCGTACTTTATGCCCTCTTTATAATTTTGGGACTGGGCCAAGTCACAAATTTGCGCTCCCCTCCCGGGCTACGCCTTTGGCGATGTTTATTTTACCGACTGCTCTTTGCTTTACTAGTCTACATACTCAGCTTTTCTCTCTTTTATTGTGTTGAGTTATCCTGCGCTTTTTTATTGCATTTTTACTCGATTTCTTGATAGGAGGTTCGATTTCCTATCCATTACTCCCTTGTTGGGATGATTTCCACTAGGGGTTACATTCCTCTGAGTTTCATTTTTTTTGGCTCTCTAAATCACCGATGTGAATGTCCCAAGGATTTTCTAGAGTGGATTAGGCCATCTTTTATTTACTTTATTTTGATTTATTATTATTTTCCGTCATCTTCATGTCAATAGACATTTTTGTTTTCATTTTACGTCTTTACGTCGACATTATTGTCCTTATTGAATTTATAATTTTAATTATTTATCATAAGTACATTTATTTAAATAATATTAGTTATTCTTTTTCAATTATAGTGTTTGTTTGTACAATAATTATATTAATTTCAAGATTAAATTTATAATAATAATAATTTTTTGGTGATATTCATGTATTAAGTTCAATACCTATCATTTTTTATTAATTATTTATCATTATAATTATCCTTCTTTAATTATTTTAAAAAATATTATTCTTATCAATAATTTATCTATATTTATACTTTTTAATAGATTTATTTTATAATTTAATATATCAATTAATTTAATCGTTTCCGTTATGATCTAATAATAAAAATTATATGAAAACATTTATTTTTCTATTTTCATATTTATTATTAAATATTTTTTATTAATTTTCATTTAATAATTTTATTAATCATCATTTTTTGAAAATAAATTATAAAAAGTATTAAAAAATGAATAATTATAAGTTGATTTACAATTATAATATTATAAGGTTCTTCAAAAAAATTGAATAAAAATTATTATGAAAAAATATTAAAGTTGTTAAATTAATAAATAAAATTATATCTAAATATTTTATTATAAATAAAATATGATCCTAATTCTAAATTGAATCCAAAAATAAGTTCAGATTTAATCGATAGGTAATTTAATCATATCTAATAAAAATTGTAATAAAACCAATAAATAAAACTTTATTAGGTCCATAACAAAATTGAATTAATCTTATTATTTTACGTTTAATTAGTAAAAAAAAAACCTATTTTAATTAATATTGATAAAATTTATTTTTCTTATTTATATGACTAATGATAATTATTTTTATTAATAGAATTATGTACTTCGTTTACCATTTGATTTTTATGAAAGTGATTAAGTTAATCTGAACTTGTTTCTAGATTTAATTTAGAATTAGGTTCATTTGAATTTATAATTTTATTTATGTAATAGAATATTTAGATATAATTCTTCGGATTTATTTTTAATAAATTAGAAATTTATTTTATTTAAATCTTATAATTAAATAATTTATTGCAAATACATTTTTTATCTTATATATTTTTATATTAATCAATGAATTTTATTATTTTTCATTTCGATTAAAGTTGTGATCAATTAAAAATATAAGCTTTACATTTTATTATTTTTGTTTATTATTTCTTTTGAACATAAATTCTCTTTTTACTTTTGTTTATTCACGTCTTATTATTTTATTGGGATGCATTTAAACCAAAGTCAAAAAATGAGGTTTCAGCCGCAAAAAGTGTCAAAATAACGCCTAAACAAAAAGTTGAGCTTCAAATAAACAGAATAACGATAAATAAAGGTCGGAACACCTAAAAAAGAAATGCACTTGGAATTCTCAGAAAAACGACAAAATAATATCTAAACGACAATGAAATATTTTCAAGAAAATGAAATTTTTCAATTAAAAATGAAATACACGTTTTAAAATTGTGAGCACAATACAAAAGAAAGTATCAATTTTGACGTTAAAAAAATTGACTTTAATTGAGAAAAATGAAAATTTTAATTGTTTCATGAGAGCGCAGGGCCGTCGAGAGGATTTTTGGGCCCGGGAGAATTTTCTTGTTTTGTGTGTGTTTAACTGTTAAGTGTTTTGCTTAACTAAGGTTTTTTCCATGTTTTTTTGTGAAATCCAGGCCCCCTGAAAAAGTCCGGGCCCGGGAAAATCCCTCCCTCTCTCTCCACCTCTGCGCTTCGCTAATGCAGGGTGGCCCCGTTCTATCTTCTGCCCGAGGGAAACTTCGCGCTGCTGAAGAGGCTTCCACGAGCTTCTGCCGAATGAGCATTCCTATAAAATGCTTGCACAGGTTGCAGGCAGTCGCATGTTGTTCCCTTTACATTATTCTCCGACACCACGATAGTCCACATCCCGTAGTTATGCACCTGAAATTTGCTGAAGGTAGTCCACTCGCCGGCGGATCTTCGAAAGGAGTCCAATACAGACATGGATATGTCGAAAAAAATTAATCAGCTTTATCTGGCTGAAATTATTTGGCGTACGATTCCACATTTCAGAATTGTGATTAATATTTTCCCTATTTTATTTAGGTCTGCTGAATATGCCCTCTAAATTCAGCTAGAGGTTGGAGTTTTTTTGATCATGCACACTCCTCCTTCCCTGAAAGCGCAAATATCGTAGTTCACTATTACATTTTTGGAACTTCTGTAGTTTCTCTCAAAGACTAGATTGAAGCTTTCCTCTGTACTTACAAAATTTACTTTTTGGCCTAGTTTTGAGCATTTCTAGCCTCATGCAAAATTAAAAATGTTCTGGCATCCCTGGTTCTACTCTCTCAATTACGGTGAGACCCCCGGTTTTTGGCTTAATCCAGGGTATTGAGGCAGATTTCCCTCTTCCAGTTATTCGTGACTCTACTCATCTTTTGGACCGAACAAAAAAATTAATCTCTGTTCTGCCAATCTATCGCAATGAAGCAGTACAGGGAGATATGACATTCGAAACTCCCGACGTTAAAAGAATCGGCTAATTGAGAATACCAAGGATAAAGATTCCCACAATATGCAATCGGAAATGGATCGAAGGAACAAGCAACGGATATTATTATTTTTCGTTCATTTTATACCGGTTACGGTATACTGATGTATGAAAAAAGTAATTATTTGTATACATGTGCGACGCTGAATTCGAATTAAAAATGTATCGCATTACGGCTCATCGGTAATAAAAACAGAACAGCAGACATTAAACAAAAATAAAAAAAATTTTATTACACAAATGCAAAAATCACTCAACATAATTGCAACCACGATAATGACTATCATAAACAAAACATTTCTTTTTCCTATACATTCGTTAATTGCAACATCACTCTCATAAACAGAAAATGAAAGACAAAAAAATATGTACACAGAAACGAAAATTCTCGGCGAAATCTTTGTCAAAATAGAAAAATACTAACATTCAAATCTCTGGTTCACATAATTTCTTCACAGCCGGTGTTGATAATACGTTTTTCAGACACGAATACACTTCTATGGGACAAATGTCTAGAAACATAAACAAAATACAGATCGTGAATATTGTTCGTACGTGACGATAAAAAAAAAATGAAAAACGATCGAAATTCTCGATACCTTTCAGTTTGGAATTCAAATGAAATGAAACAGGAACATTGTACATTGACAGCATGGTCGATTTAACTGCTTCAATACGCGATCTACGTTTCTCAGCTGGATCTGTTTCTTCGAAGCAGCTTTGTAAGTTTATACCATATTCTGCGGAACATGAACGCAATTAGATGCAATTTTATTTCTCGGTTTAGACGTGGGTACCGACAGAAGCTGAATCACTCTTTCATTAAAATCTCAGATTCTTGATAAAGCTACTATCAGATAAATTTCGAATCGTGGTTCCCACGGAGGCGGGTACTCTGACCTACTTTAGAGGCTCGAAAAAATTCTGATTTACGAACATTTCAAGGTTATATACATCGATATTGATTGAAATCGCCCCTCCCCCAGTGAATAAGTACCTATGCTCTTTTCCTGTTTAGAACCTTGCCTAAACTCGAGTTAAGCTCACCTTCTTCACAGCACTCTAGCGTTTTGAACATGAAGTGTTTCACCGCGATTCCCAACTCGAAAGCCGTCAACGGACGATTCGGTGAGGGCAGCTTCGTCACATGATCGATGTAGAGGACGCTGCGACAGAATAATTTGACCTGCCACGAATAGTAAGCGTTCGGGAATCTTCCAATTTTCTGTAGAATCTGAAAAATAAACGTCAGATTTATTCAAGTCGCTATTGTTTTCTTCCTCAACTGGATCTTCTCACTTTAATCATGCTGATCCAAAACGAGAGCATGTACAATTTATCTTGGGTCACGCATTCATGCACTACTCGTTTGAATAAATTATTAAATCGTATCTCGTCTACACTGACGGTAGAATCATTGTATTGGTCGAAAAAACTGTCCATGATTTTCAGAATACACGGATCTGTCGTATATTTACGCATACACTCGATCTAAAAGATAGGAAAGTTGATTGATGAAAACTTAACGTACAGTACTAAGCGATTTATTGTCTTGAAATACTAACGTCTGGTGACCAAGGAACGCAATCGTCTGTCGTACAAGGAGAGGCAGCGAGTATACGATATCCATCTGTGTCTTCTTTGTAAGGCAAAAATCCCGACCGTTGCTTTATGTTCACGAACATCGAGTTTTGCAGTATATGTCTGTCAACAAATGGCAAAGATTAGGATGATAAGAGCGTAGCGATGGTTTCAAGACGATGGAAAGCAATTACTACCTGAGCTGATTCCAATTTTTGCCGCGTTTGAATACGATAGGCCAATATCGGTCGTCTTTGATTTCGATCTTAGAAAATCAAAATAAGAAATAATTTAGAAATCATATTGTTTCGCAAATACCAAGCAATTATTATATTTTTTGCTTTACTAAAAATAAAATCGAGTGTGAGGGTTACAGTACCGCTGCACCATACAAACATATTGTAGTTTTCACTGCCAATTTTTCATTATTTTCAAAGAGAGCAAAATATTATATGTAATAAAAAGAAAAGATAATGACTTCTTTCGTATTTTTAATCGCATATTTCTGTTTCCAAGTGCGGTAATTATTGAGTTTGTCGCATCAATGACGCGTTTTTTTCGACTCGTAGAAGCGCTTCTTTTATGAAAACGAGTAAACATTTTGTTCGGTTTTGCTGCAGCATCATTTATACGCTAGAAACGGAGATGTAAATACTTTCTTTTTGACAGGAAGTTGCCGCAATAATAAACATAAATATCGACTCGAGACTGACTCATAATATTGAAACTGAAATTTTAGTATACGAAAATTTCCGACTTTTGGGAAGTGTACTGAAAATGATGATTCAGAGTGAAGAAAATCGTTGAAATAACAAGAGAAAAAAATTAGTAATTTATCGTTTTTGTTCGACAATAGGGCAGTCACCTGAGTCAGCTACGGGCCTGGTAAAAGGAAAGAAGATGAAAATAAAGAATCCTGCCAAGTATTTTCATTCAACATGACCATTAGAATTTTCGTGTTTTCCTCAAGAATAATATCATTTTCATTTTTTGACATGTTTCATGTCTTTTTCAACACCCTATACACTTCCGAAAATTTGTGAGTACCAACCACCCCCTCGGTAAAAATAAAATAAAAATTGAATTAAATTAAAATAAAATAAAATTGAATTAAAATAAAATAAAATAAAATTGAAATTAAATTAAAATGAAATGAAATAAAATAAACCTCGAATCACCTGGGAGGTCATCCAGAAATCTGCGAGTACCACCCCCTGGGTAGAAATGAAATAAAAATAGAATAAAATTGAATTAAATTAAATTGAATTAAAATTAGAATTAAATTAAATTAAAATTAATTTGAATTAAAATTAAATAAAATTAAAACAGAATAAAATAAAATTAAATTAGAATAAAATAAAATAAAATTAAAATAGAATAAAATAAAATAGAATTGAATTAAAGTAAAATGAAATAAAATTGAATAAAATTAAACAAAATTGAAATAAAAGAAAATAAAAGAAACTTCGAATCACCTGGGAGGTCATCCAGAAATCTGTGAGTACCACCCACTGGGTAAAATGAAATAAAAATAGAATAAAATTGAATTAAATTAAATTAAATTAAAACGAAATGAAATTAAATAAAATAAAATTATATTAAATAAAATTAAAATTAAATTTAAATTAAATTAAAATTAAATTAAAATTAAATTAAAATAAAACAAAATTGAATTGAATTAAAATTAAATAAAATTAAAATAAATTAAAATAAAATGAAACAAAATTAAATTCAATTAGAATAAAATTAAATAGAATTAAAATTGGAATTAAATTAAAATAAAATTAAATGAAATAAAATTGAATTGAATTAAAGTAAAATGAAATAAAACTGAATGAAATTAAACAAAATTAAAATAAAATGAAATAAAAGAAACTTGGAATCACCTGGGAGGTCATCCAGAAATCTGCAAGTACCACCCTCTAGGTAAAAATAAAATAAAAATAGAATAAAATTGAATTAAATTAAATAAAAATTAAATTAAATTAAATTAAATTAAAATAAAATTAGAATTAAATTAAATTAAATTAAAATTAGAATTAAATTAAAATTAAATTGAATTGAAATTAAATTAAATTTAAATGAAATGAAATAAAATAAACCTCGAATCACCTGGGAATTAAATTAAAATTAAATTAAATTTAAATAAAATAAAATTGAATTAAATTAAATTTAAATTAGAATTAAATTAAATTGAAATTAAATTAAATTAAAATTCAATTGAATTGAATTAAAATTAAATAAAATTAAAATACAATAAAATTAAAATTAAATTAAATTAAATTAGATTAGAATAAAATCAAAATTAGAATTAAAATTAAAATTAAATTAAATGAAAATAAAATTGAATAAAATTAAATACCTGGGAGATCATCATGTCTTTTTTGACACCCTATACACTTCTGAAAATTTGGGAGTACCAACCCCTTGCTCCCCCCCCCTCCCCCTATTAATGGACTAGGAAAATTTTTGGTAAATTACCTGGGAGGTTATGCCATGGGTTAAAATTTTCAACTTTTGTTAATGTCTCTATAAAAATGAGAAATAAGAGATTATTATTATTATCATCTAGAAATCTGCGAGTACCACCCCCTGGGTAAAAATAAAATAAAATAAAATAAAATGAAAATAAAATAAACCTTCCTCCTGCCCCCTTCAAATCACCTGGGAGGTCATCCACAAATCTGGGAGTACCATCCCCTGGGTAAAAATAAAATGAAAATAAAATAAAATAAAACAAGATAAAATTGAATTAAATTAAAATAAAATAAATTAAATTAAATTAAATAAACCTTCCCCCTGCCCCCCTCCGAATCACCCGGGAGGTCATCCACAAATCTGCAAGTACCACCCCTTGAGTAAAAATGAAATAAAATAAAATTAAATAAAATTAAATTAAATTAAAAGAGCGAGTGAGTCCCAGTAATCTCATCAGCTTGAAATATACTAGAGTGGACTTGTACTGGACCAAGAAGCGGGACGAACGAGCGGAGCGAGTGTGTCTCAGTAACCTCATCCGCTTGAAATATACTAAAATAGGCATGTACTGGACCATGAAGCGGGACAAACCAGCGGGGCGAGTAAGGCCCAGTCCGCTCGTTGGTCCCAGGAAGCAGTCAGCCTGAAATACTCCGAAGTTGACTCATACTAGAACAAGAAGTTGGAAATTTTGGATATTTTTGAACGATGAAGAGCTTAAGAAGACTGGCGAAAAGACATGAAACATGATCTTTATATTTTTGGCAACGCCAAGAAACCCTTCTCACTTTTTTGCTCTCTTTCGATCACTTAAGTTTCTTACAAGGTTGTTCGTTCGCTCTAATGGTCGCAATAAGGCAGTCCGAGCAATGGACAAAATACAAGCTTCTTTCCTCGATTATCATTCGGCACTCACCTTATTCAAGTATTTCAATTCTGGCAACAAACACGGAGCCATTAATTTCACTTCCTGATTTCTATAGTATTTAGTATCAATATAGTGCATATTTATCCCAGCGTACACGGATGATTCGCTATCAATATCTCGTGGCAATAACAGCCTTGACTCCGCAGCCAAAACATACAAATGTCTGAAAGCCTGTAAATGGTACCTGCAAGAATAAAAATATTGCGTTTGACACCATGCAGTAAGAGCCGTGCATGCTTTCACAACACTGTCCGTACCTATTGTCATTGCTGTGTGTCGGAAATTTAGGATAGAACGCTATTATCAAGGCGGCAATCGACTCGGGAGTCGTAGACAAACTGTAACGTCCACCACCGAAGAATAGCAAACCCAACGCCATATGGGTCGCAAGATGAGAACCGTACGTGACGACCGTATTTGAAGCGAGACAAACGCGTGAACGGAGACAACGGACAATGCGCAGCACTTCGACGTTACCCGTTCCCGCCATTATCTACAATTATCGATAAATCAATAACCTGATCGTAACCAAGTAAGAAACTTTCAAACTTTGATCGTACCAACGATAAGGAGATCAGACAAACATTAAGACAGTTCTCGACGGTTGATTTTCCCGCCAACTCGGATATAGATTTTCCAAACAGAGTGATAAAAATTTTACAAAAAAAGTTGACCGTGGCGAACGCTGCATCGTTTCCTGAACCGGCGAAACGTAAACCGATGGCGAAACACGCTCCGGCGACGATGTTACAATAAGCTTGACTGAAATAACACCAAAACCATTAAGAAATCATAGCAATGCCGCTCTAACAGAAAAAATTCAAACGTACTTCATGGTTTCCAGGTCTATATTGGGAGGAACTTGGTCAGGTTTTGGTTTTACTAGGCAATATGGTCGAATGGTATCCGGAATATGGCTTTCCACCCAGTCAGTTGACGGTATAATGTCGTCCCATAGAATTAGTCCTTTCGCCAAAGTTCTCAGTAGAATAAAATCTGGACAAATTATGTCCAAGATATACTGCGTATCCGGCGCTCTCATCCAATCTGCGACAGTTCTGTGAAAGTACGAAATTATGACAGGTTTAAAAGAATCATGACGTCGTTTCATACGACTGTAACTCACTTATTTCCTGTGTTGAAGAACATAAGACCTAGAGCCAAGGTGGCACCCGGAGACGTTACGTCGACGTTGACTAAATCACCTTCTCGAATCTGATAACTAGGAGATTTGTACTTTTCCTTTTGAGGGCCTGGAAAATAATTTCACACATACAAAATCAAGAGAATATAAGCTAGAATCGTAGGGCTGTAGACTGACTAACAAACCTGAGAGTGGTCTTTTGTGACCTCCCACCATGTAGTAATGCAGCGTGTCCGGTATGCCTAGATCAGTTAGACCAGAAAGGTCCGAACCCTTTTCCAGCAACACCAAGCCTAGAGCTAAGCCTGCTGCCAAAGTATACGACTCTCGATCGATACAATTCTCCATTTCTGGTCCAGGTGGCCGTCCTACGAAGAAAACATAGGGTTTCCAAAATATCCTTCATGAGTTTGTCGAATGATTTACGAGCGACTTACCCATTTCGGCGAGCAGTACTTCCGCCATGTGTCTGTGCGCTGACTTCTGGTAGACCAGACCAATTCCTAAAAGCGCTGCTATCTGCGTATTCTGATCGATGTCCAACTCCAGACTGGTAGGCGGGAGTAGACATTCGATATGTAAACTGAGCAATTTTGTAGTGGCTGTGTGCATCGTACCTACGCAAATTCTCAATTTGAGCGAGTATTTCATAGGATGTTGTGAAAATATCTATGAATTATAGCAGTGCCTACCTCTGTACGTGGCTGAAAGACCTATGAGAAGGGCCACATTTGTCATTTCGTGATGTTTACTCAGATATTCGTACATGTTCATTCTTTGCAAGTTCTTGAGGTGACCGTTTAATCCCAATGCCATCAGAAAGCCAGCGTGTTCGGGTAGCATTTCGGTACCACTCTGTTAATCATAAGTTGTACAAAATTAAAAATTTGGAACAGGTTCTAAAAGCAGAATGGATCAAGGATGAAAGAAAGAAAATAATATATCGAGAATGATCGCAAGTTCGAACAAATTCTCCTTCCCTCTCAAAGCTCACCGTCAAAAAATCATTCCACCTCCCTGTTCACAGATCAAAAGTGATTATTTTCTCAATATTTCTATTCTACTACGATTTAGAAAACTTTGAATTTCTCTTTTCACAGTTCTACGAAAAATGGATATCTAAAAGCGAACGTTGTTACACCTCTTCAAAGTTTCTCTTGACTTATCCTATTATCAATTTTTAGTGGGTAATTCAACATAATATGTTTTAGAAGATATACGTTTTTGGAGTTTACGGTCATCCATAATTTAAGTTATACTCAAAGAGTAAAGTGAATAAAAACAACATTTCTGGCGCAGCCAAATAAATAAAGATCATGTTTCATGTCTTTTATAAGGTTGTATGCGCCCTCGTTCGCCCCCCTTCTTGGTCTAGTATAAGTCTACTTTAGAATATTTTAGGCTGATGGCCTATGAAGCAAAGCTGCCAGGATAGTTTCAAAAATCCGTATCGGCCCTAGAAACAAATTTCTACGGACTCCGATTGATTCATCAATAACAATCAGGAGAAAGGTATCTTTCATGAGAGTAGCTGAGGTACTTTTCTCTTGATCGACCCAATATTACGGAACACCGTCAGCCCATAACGAACAAGAGAAAAGTATCTCTCTTACTGGTGTCCAAGTTACCTTCCCCTTGATCGCAAGAAATCCGTATTGTACGTAAAATCTATAAAAAAAAAAAAAGAAGAAAAACCCGTATCTTTTTCGAGGACCAAAAATCCGTAGATCTGGCATCCTAGCTTTGAAAAGCCCTCTGTATTAGTATGCTCTAGAGTCTAGGCTAATAGCTTTTGGTCGGCCCCTTTCTTGGTCTAGTATAACTAAGTCTACTTGGAATTTCTAGGCTAATTGCTATTGGGGGTCTAGTTCTAGTATAAGTCTATTATGGAATATTTTAGGCTGATGGCTTCAGGAGGGCTGGTCCAGTATAAGTTTACTTTAGA
Organism: Aspidiotus destructor; assembly: GCA_035079395.1. Taxonomy (NCBI): domain Eukaryota; kingdom Metazoa; phylum Arthropoda; class Insecta; order Hemiptera; family Diaspididae; genus Aspidiotus; species Aspidiotus destructor. The sequence continues at coordinate 2,493,060 of JAVHKZ010000004.1, read as the reverse complement.
AAACGGGAAGGGGGGGGGGAAGAAGGGTAAGTGTAATCGCACCTAGAACTAGTATCAACCTAGTATAATAATATGTAGTCCAAGATAGTCTACACATAGCATAAGTCTGCGGCATATGTAGATTAGCCCCAGTAGAATGAAGGCTTCAGCTTACTACAGATCACGATTTAGAATACCTATAAGATCATTTGCACGGACGCATGGGCGGACGGACGCACGCAAATTTCAAAATCAGGGTAGAGATTAGGAATCAGGATATTAAAAAGTCCCAAGGTGCTTTGCCCGGACGCACGCAAATTTCAAAATCAAATAGAGGTCAGAGTCTAGGATACCAGATTTACAGATTTTTGGTCCTCAAAAAAGATACGGGTTTTCTTTTTCTGTAGATTTTATGTACAATACGGATTTCGTGCGATCAAGGGAAAGGTACCTTAGACACTACAACGAGAGATACCTTTCTTCTGCTTATTATAAGCTAGTGGTGCAGTGTTTCGAATATTGAGTCGATCAAGGAAAAAGTACCTCTGCTACCTTTATAAAACATACCTTTCTCCTGATTGTTATAAATAGATCAATCAAAGTCCGTAGAAATCTGTTTTTAGGTCTTACAAAAAATGGCGGATACGGATTTTGAAATTACCATCTGGCAGCACTGGATCAGAGCCTAGGATGCATTTACGGATTTTTGGTCCTCAAAAGAAATACGGGTTTTCATTTTTCTGTAGATTTTATGTACAATACGGATTTCTTGCGATCAAGGGAAAGGTACCTTAGACACCTTGACGAGAGATACCTTTCTCCTGCTTGTTATGGGCTGGAACTTCAGAGCAAAGACATGAAACATGTCGAAAGGGGGTGAACGAGCGGAGGTGCGTCCGGCCTTCTTGGTTCATTAGAAGTTTAGTTTGAGACTGGTAAAATCCTATGTAGTAGAAAGCTAGTATATAAACTGGGGCGCACGTTAATTTTCAAATGAGGGTAGGGTCAGAGCAAAGACATGAAACATGTCAAAAACATTGTTACAAGCACCGCAATATTTTCAACAACCGAGCGGTTTCGGCTGAACAGCCATTGTGAAGGTATAGAAAGCCACGAAGTTTGAGTAAGAGACCTTCTTCAAAGTTCCTCTCGGCTTATCCTATCATCAATTTTTAGTGGGTAACCCAACATGATGTATTTTGTTGGAGGGGAGGAGGGAGGGGAGGGGCGGTCCTCAGAAAACGTACGCATCCAGTCTTTGTGAAATCAACGACGAGTTTGATCTCATTCACGAATATTCCAAGCTCCGATCTTCTACAGATGGGAAAAAGTTCGAGTTATAGACCTTAACTAGGTTTCAACTTTGGAGTCTTAGGCTAAACATAAATTAGGTTCAGAGGAGTATTTCAGGCAAAAACTATCAATTTGGCTGAGGAGGGATCTTTGAAAAACGTCTGCTAATGACTTTTATCAATGACTTTGATCTTATTTCAGGACTTCATTCAGAGCGATGAAACTCTAAAGAAGTAAGCCTAGACAAGGTTGAGCTCTGGCTCTTGATATCAGGCTAAACCTTAGGAGTCTTCTGAGTACAAAAATTAGGCTACAACTAACATATGCTGTGCTAAGAGGAGGATTTTAGGCTAAAATTCTTCTAATTAATACTTTTTTTTAAAACTATAAACTAGGTTCAAAGTGGGTTCGTTGATGGTTGAAAAAAAAATACAAGTTAAGGAAAGGTATGACGGCATTCACATACTCAAGCGATTAAAGAGAGTCGAAAAAATTACAAGCCTCAGATTACGACGTCATTAGAGTCTGACGTCGTTCGAAATCTCCGACAACGAGGAATGTTCAAGCAGGAGATAGCGACGTCAGAGCGTGATTTCATAAAAAATTACGAAGGGATATAAAAAATTTTCACAAATCTCCTCTTTCTAGAGATAGGCGATAGAATTTATGAACGATCACTAAAAACGGCAGACGCTGCTACAAAAGCGTCCAATCCGCATACCTTCGGCTTGTTGAATAATATCCACGTAGAGTCGACCGCCGCTTTAGGAGACACACGTAAACCGGCCGCAACACCATTATGGAACAAAGGCCACAGATTCATATTTGCAACAACCTCAATGTGCGAGAAATCTATCGACGTTCCTTGACTGGCTGACTTTCCAACCAAACATAATTTCGGGATGGTGAGCGGCTCCGTGATAGATGGCGTCATCGTGTGCAATGTGAACATACCTCTGAAAAAAGAAAACATTGAAACTATCTCACAACAGCGCCTCCTCTGCATACCAGATCACTAATATACCTTCCCACTGGCAGGGCCATCGTTCTGGTACAAATAGCAAATAAATGTTTCTCCTGCTCTTCAACGAATTCCTGATGGCTCACGTCAGGTCTTTGTTGAATGTCGATCATCGCCACCGCAGACGACACCAGCATCTGCCGAACTTGGTGTACACGTCTATCTTTCGGCCAAATTAACTTCATCACCTCCTCGTCCATGTCTTCCATGCCGTCGAGAGTTTCATTTGTTTTCTCTTCGCTGCTGCTCGGAGGCTTCGGCATTATCGATTTGAACGTGTACCCTTCGTCAACCTTCTTGTTTTTCACCTGCGAGGATAAATCTTCCCGAACGAGTAGATCGTATTCGGCAGCGGACCAATCTTCACGCGGACACTCCCGACATCGGTGAATGATGTCCATCAGAGGCCACGCCATACCCACTGGCAACGTTTGTAATTTATCTTGATTCCAGCCTGAAACCAATAGACCACGTGACTGAAGATGAAGGTAATCACGAGACGTAACAGGGATGAGAGAGTTTACCTGCTTTCACCATTAATAAAACAATACGTTCGACGTTTTGGTAATCATTAGGATATGCGAAATACTGCGAGATCAATGAATCCGTCGAGATATTTCGGTTGCCGGGTAAATTGATACATTTTATTAAATTATCATACTGAACTTCTTCCGGGTTGAATATCAACGAAAACAGCTGCATGTAAAATGAGTTAAGGTGATAGAATGCAAAAATTTTCAACAGTTAATCTCTACTAGAATGCTTCGTACCTGCAGTATATCATGCGATACGTTGTTCACGTTATTTATGAAGAGATAAGGTTGCACTTGTTCTTTCTTCATGATGCAGTACGCGAGTTCAAAGATATCGGGAGGTACATCGACGTAATCTGGTAACAAGTCAGTGCGTCGATATTTGACATTTTTAGAATCGCCCTACAATTGAGAATAACAATTGGAATTAATAATAATATTCTTGAATTCTTAGCGTTTATCGAAATCGTAGGCACCTGTTTGGGTCTACTGATTATTTGAGGATGATTCCTCCAGTAGTAGGATGAGAATTTTTCCAAATTTGAGTCCAATGCCAATTGATTCAGCAGTTTTACTAGGACTGCTAATGTATCGTATCGCATTGAATTAAGTCTAAAATCCTGAAACAAAACGAATTTCAGTCCTACGTAAGTACAGGTACGGATATTGGTAAGTTTTTTGCGATCCCTACAACTAAAGAAAATATTTAGCGATCAATTGACTTTCGATGAGAAGTGAAAATACCGTCAGTTAAGATCAATTGCATCAGTCAGATACGAGTACAGAAACTAACGAGACTGAGGCTAGAATTGATAACGAAAATCTTCGAAGACGGAAAGGAAAATGAAATTTATATAATGCCTTTAGAATGATGTATGTGCACCAAAAGTTTTCAATCATTTGCAGTTTCATTTTTCACATATTCTAATCAGCCGATATATCTTTAACCAACTAAAACCATTTCATGAGGATCAAAATACGAAAAATGATAGAAACTTCTTTGTAAGGTTACAGGTTCTAAATATCCTCGGGAAAATTTTTCGAATTATTTTACAATACTAACTTCATAGAGGAGATGCAATGAAATGAAAATGGTATAGAATTGTTGATACAGCAGAGCCGTCGAGCACATTTCGTGGAACGGTTCAGTTTCAGTCTCATCAACCATCAACGGTTCTTTCAAATTCAGCAAATTTGATATTCTCATGAAGTTTTCTCGATGGTAAGAGCTTTCTAGCAGATACTTCCAATCCTATAAAAAATATTAACTGTACAAATAATTCCATTTAAAATTATGTATTGTTATTTGAGTATCTCTACTTACAGAATCGCTGCCCAAATTGGATTCTTTCTTCTTTTTAGCTAGGGTAGGAACTTCAGGTTGTTTGTTGCCGAGCAGAGTTTTTATCAGTGGTACAGTATTCACGTCATAACCCAAACAACCTGAAAATGAAATTTTGATCAGAGAAATAGAAGAAATGAATAAAAATTATCGTGTTGAAAGATACTCACGCAATAATACTTCGAGAAATAATTTCCATTCTTGTTCCGAAGAAATATCTTGCGTACCGGGAGCATTTCTCGAACGATACCACGTAATCATGAAACTTAGAGCTAAATCTTTCGGTAATATAACGCGAAACACTTTCAAACACTCTTTCACTGCAACATTTCAATATCATTTTCAAAAAAAGTGAGAAGGATTTCTTGGCGTTGCCAAAAATATAAAGATCATGTTTCATGTCTTTTCGCCAGTCTTCTTAAGCTCTTCATCGTTCAAAAATATCCGGAATTTCCAACTTCTTGTTCTAGTATAAGTCAACTTTGGAGTATTTGAGGCTGACTGCTTCCTGGGACGAACGAGCGAACTAGGCCTTACTCGCCCCGCTCGTTTGTCCCGTTTCCTGGTCCATACATGTCTATTTTAGTATATTTCAAGCTGATGAGATTACTGGGACTCACTCGCTCTTTTAATTAAATTTTATTTTATTTTATTTTATTTTTACTCAAGGGGTGGTAATCGCAGATTTCTGGATGACCTCCCATTTTATTTTTACTCAAAGGGTGGTACTTGCAGATTTGTGGATGACCTCCCAGGTGATTTGGAGAGGGGAAAGGGGGAGGTTTATTTTATTTTATTTTATTTCATTTTAATTTAATTTCATTTCATTTCATTTCATTTCATTTTACTTTAATTTAATTTAATTTAACTTTTATTTTATTTTTACCCAGGGAGTGGTACTCCCAGATTTCTGGATAACCTCCCAGGTAATTCACAAAAAATTTTCCAAGTCCATTGATAGGGGGAGGGGGGAGGAGGGGGTTGGTACTTGCAAATTTTCAGAAGTGTATAGGGTGTCAAAAAAGACATAATGACCTCCCAGGTATTTAATTCAATTTTATTCAATTTTAATTTAATTTAATCTCATTTGATTTGATTTTCACCCAGAGGGTGATACTCCCAGATTTCTGGATGACCTCCCAGGTGATTCGAGGTTTATTTTATTTTATTTTATTTTAATTAAATTCAATTTTATTCAATTTTATTTTATTTTAATTCAATTTATTATTATTTAATTTTATTTTATTTAATTTTAATTTTATTTAATTTTATTTTAATTAAATTTTATTTTATTTTATTTCAATTAAATTTTATTTTATTTTATTTTTACTTTAATTTTAATTTAAATTAATTTTAATTTAATTCAATTCACTTTTATTTCTATTTTAATTTTAATTTAAATTTACATTTAATTTAATTTTATTTTATTTAAATTTTAATCTATTTTCATTTCATTTTATTTTAATTCAATTTCATTCTATTTCAATTTAGTTTTTCTTTTGTATCTTATTTTTACCCAGAGGGTGGTACTCCCAGATTTCTGGATGACCTCCCAGGTGATTCGAGGTTTATTCAATTTAATTTAATTTTAATTTAATTTTAATTAATTAATTTTAATTTAATTTTAATTTAATTTAAATTTAATTTTAATTCAATTTAAATTTAATTTAAATTTAATTTTAATTTAATTTTATTTCAATTTAATTTAATTTAACTTTCATTTTATTTTTACCCAAAGGGTGGTACTCGCAGATTTCTGGATAACCTCCCAGGTAATTCACAAAAAATTATTTTATTTTATTTTTTTAAATTTTAATTCAATTTATTTTATTTTATTTTATTTTATTTTTTTAAATTTAAATTAAATTTATTTTATTTTATTTTTATTTTTATCTCATTTTATTTTAATTTAATTTAACTTTATTTTATTTTATTTTAATTAAATTTTAATTCAATTTAATTTAATTTAATTTTAATTTTATTCAATTTAAATTTTATTTTTACCCAAAGGGTGGTTTTCGCAGATTTCTGGATAGCCTCCTAGGTAATTCACAAAAAATTATTATTATATTATTTTATTTTATTTTAATTTAATTCATTTTATTTTATTTTATTTTATTTTTATTTTTATCTCATTTTATTTTAATTTAATTGAACTTTATTTTATTTTCATTCAATTTTATTTAATTTTGATTTTATTCAACTTTATTTTTATTTCACTGTTACCCAGGGGGTGGTACTCGGAAGATTTCTAGATGACCTCCCAGGTGATTCGAGGTTTATTTTATTTTATTTTATTTCACTTTAATTTAATTTAATTTTAATTTTAATTTAATCGATTTTTTTTATCTTATTTTATTTTTATTTTCATTTCATTTTATTTTAATTTAATTTCATTCTATTTCATTTTATTTTAATTTAATTTTAATTCAATTTTATTTTATTTTATTTTTATTTTATTTTATTTAATTTTAATTTTATTTAACTTTATTTTTATTTCATTTTTACTCAGGGGGTGGTACTCGCAGATTTCTGGATAACCTCCCAGGTAATTCACAAAAAATTTTCCAAGTCCATTAATAGGGGGAAAGGGGGGTGGAAGGGGGGTTGTACTTGCAAATTTTCGGAAGTGCATAGGGTGTCAAAAAAGACATGAAACATGTCAAAATTCTAGAGTTTCAGACAGACAGACAGACAACTAAAAACTGCTTACCGAGTAAAGATGTGCTCAAGGTTGGAAAACTGGCTCGATAGTATGACCCGTCACTAAATTTCTGTAAACGAATAGACAGATATCGATTAAAAAAATCATCCTGTATATTCCCTATTTTTGTTCATGACTGAAAAAATCAAAATCGTAATTAACCTCATTATTACAGAAACTTACAAACGTTGCTCGAGATCCGATTGAATTTCGTATTGATTGCAAATTTGGGGTAGATAGAGTATTTGAATCATTCATTATTCTATCGTCGAAAACATGCTTCCTAACAGGCGATATTTGTTGAAAATGTTCTTCAAAAAATTCTTCACCCATTCGCGTTGAAGATAACAAACTACTGCGACTAGATTGGAGTGCAGAAAATAAAACAAAACAAATAGTCCGGGGATAAATTTGATTATGAGTCATATTAACAAGTAATAATATTCTCAACTAACGAAGGTCTCGGAGATGTTGAAAAAGGAGTATTGCAAGAAACAATAGGATAAGACGACGTTAAATATTGAGACGAGGAAACACTGCCAAAAATGACCTGCCCAACTTGAGAGGTGCCCGAGTACAACGATACGTGTCCATTGAGCTCTAGTACGATTATAACGTTCACATTCTGAAAACAAAGATCAGAAGTAAAAAAATTGCTGAGCTCATGAATTTAGCTCTCAAAAAATACTATACCGGTGAATATACTGCATCTTTGGCGGAAATAATCGTTACCGATCCTATCAAGAGGTCGGGAGTTTTTTCGTTAGTTTCCCCTAATTTTGCGCAGAATAATTGGTTTTTAGTCGGGACAAGATAGCACAAGTGCTTTTGACCAATGAAATCACAACTAATGAATACTGAAGTCGCCACACACGATTCCCTGTCCCTAAAAGAATGACATTTAATTTACGAACACGATACTTTTCTCAATCTTTATGTTCTGTACTATTTTATACAGTACAAACCTTTGATTTCCGGAGTTTTCAATCCACATATATTCAAGACACAGTTCCGCTTGGACCGGCATAGGAACCTGATTCGGAGACATACTTTGGTTGTTACCTAAACGTGCGTCAACAGAAGGCGAATGCTTCGGCGATTCCGAGTAACGAGGACTACCACCCAAATTGAATTTGAAATTTTTTCCAGATATGTTAGGTGATGAAAAGCTACCGGATCGTCTCCTGAAATATACATCATTTCAACAGGCTCAGAAGAAAAATTTCTCGCTCTTTTCTTTCGGATACTTACGCTGAGCTGGGTAGCGGACTTTGTAGCTTATGAAAAGTTGAATTGGCGTGACTCGCATTCAGTTGACTATTGAGAGGACTGGAGAAGGCGGAATGGTTCACACTAAAAGAAGATCTGAAAAAAAAATATATATATATTACAAACTCAGAACATGCGTCTGAAGATACTTCCTACGTTCGGGCGACCGTACTTGTTCTGTAAGCTAAAAGGAACTGAGCTATTGGTCAAAGCAGAAGTAGAAAAACCTCTGGTAGTATTCGGACCGAGTTGTTCGGTATCGTTGTTTATGTTCATCATGTTACACTCCTATAAGAAGAGTTGAAAGACATCGATATAAAAATATAAGCTGAAACGGTGTTGAAATGAGAAATAGAATTTCCGTAAGCGATTGACACGCAAAGGGTAATTACTTCGTTAGTAGTTTTTCGTATCCTCCATACGCTGTGTAAATTATTTCTAAAATCGTATAACATGCAGATTGACGGATTCTTGCTAACAAAAACGATCTTCATGTACGGTTCTTTCATAAAAGAGAGAATTCCACCTGAAAGAAAAAATTACAAGAATCCCTAAATTCAAATGAAAGAAAAGACATTGGAAAATAAATTAATTAGGACGAATTTTCTCCTTCCCCTTTTTCAAAGTTTAAAAAAATTTCTGATATTGTCATCAATCTTTTTTTTTTAATCCACCCACGAGAATTTCCAAACGTGGAACTTCAATCGCGCTGAAATAATATGCTAAAAAGTAAGGGTTCGTCCCAAAAAACCCTAAATCCATTTTATTCCTTAGGAATACGCCTGTTGTTTGGCATCTTTACAGATTCATACCAATTATCTTTGGTTTTGCACGAACTTATGGCGTGGAAATCGTACTCACTGAATGTATATCAAATACCTACATTCCTTAATCGAGCATCAAGAGCAAAATTTCATAAGCTAACAACTGCAATTTGATTACCTGGTTTCAATATTAAAAATGGAGACATCTCGTTTAACGGATGCGTCAAAGCGAATACAGTCGGAACGAAATTCATGTTATACGAAAAACCAGATAAGGCGAGATTCATGGCATTCATAGTATTCACGGCGCGTTCGATCAATAAACCAAACTCGGTTTCCCACATCTTCGAAATCTGTAAACATACGCAAGTTTAAAACCTACAACTTTCAACCATTTCTCCGACAAAATTTGAGTACAAACTTTGAATGGCAGTCTTGTAAAGTACTCTTCCGATCCGGACGTATAAATATTCAATTGTTTATCATCGAGAATGCAAACGCCTTCCATTTTATCTTCTGTAATTGAAGTAAAGACATAGAATTTGAATTGCACAGAAGAAATATACGTATCGAATACAGTACCGATGGGTTTACGATCAGTGGTTCGAGGTGAATAGTAATCATTGATGAAAGAACACCATAGAGCTTGTTTTATGGTATGTTTTGACGAGTAACTGCGAACTAGAAGACGTCCACCAGGTTGTTCTTCTTCAAAATTTGCTAGACTAACACCGAAATTACCACGACTCCACACGACCACTCTGTTTTTGACGTACAGTTCTTCTTCTATACCATCGTAGTTCTCACGAAGAATCCATTCTTCGCCCTGCAATCGAGTCTTAAATTCAGCTTGACTAATCAACGTTGGAGGATCAATTTCGCTTCGACTTTTAACTACTTCATCATTATAGCTCTGAACCATAGACTCGATCATCGATATTATTACAATGAATCAACCTACAGTACGTAAGTGAATCAGTCAGTCAAAGTAAATTAATACTCGATGAAGGAGTCTCTTGTTCGTAACTATTGTGAATGGTAAAGCGTAGATATAAGTTGTATTTCTATTTATTGTCTTGATTAATAGCAAACCTCGTCGTCAATTGAATTAGATAGTTCATGATAATCCGGTTCCAAAGATGTGGGTGAAGTACAAGATGCATGAGTAACGGGTATCACACTATTACCGACATGCCGTTCTATTTCCTTCCGCCCAAATGGTACGAATAACTGCGAACAAATAGAAATGAAAAATAACTAAACTAACGAAAAAGGACAGTACAGAGCTGTTGAAAAGATCGAATTTTCCTTACTTGAGGATCTGATGCAGCAAGCATTTTCTCTCCTTTTTCCTCCAGATTTGCAAGTTCTGCGTCAATGATTTTAGAGCATAGTCTTATAAATTAGGAACTGATTTTTGATTTGGATTCTACGCGGGGTAGTTTTGTAATTTCCAAAGCATTAAATATTATTCCATACAGATTTAAAGTCCGCAACACAGAAATAAGATTCGAAAAACCAAAACGTCCGAAAACCGGGAATGTTTTGGTGATAAGAATACAGCGTTGCCAGACAGCTAATCTGCCGTACAAAATAGAATGGACGTATCTGCATATTTACGATCTGTGAAAAAGGGTTATCTAAAAGCGAAACAAATACCTTTTTTTGCTGATCGTTGATATGCAGATACGTCTATTTCTTCCATTTCGTATGGCAGTAATAGGAAATAATTATTCCGGAGCAAGGGTGTTAGGGTAGAGGGATCCTGAGACCATTCAAAGAGAGAGAGGGATCACAGTCACACTGATGCATCGAATATTAGTTTTTCTCAAAGGTTTTTCTCTATCACTTATTTTTCGAACTGACTGATGACTGAAATTTCTTTGCGCAAGTTGAAAAACTTGAATTTTGAACTTTTTCAATTAGCTTACAACTGACTTATACGCATTATCTGCCGTACAAAGTTAAGTGGACGTACATGCAAAATAATCAACACGGGAAAAAAGAGGTTATGGGTATACTTGAACATAGCCTCTTTTTGTCGTATTCATTATTTGCATATACGTCCATTCAACTTTGTACGGCAGCTGTGACTTTAAATAAATATTAAAATAATTAGAAAATTGGCGGAAAGGGTATTCCTGACATGGATTCAAGAGTACAATTGCTGTTGATCAATCAAGTCATCTGGTGTTGGAGTACCTTCCTTCTTGAGTTCTTGCTCCAGAGTCCGAAGCTGTCGCTTCAGTTTATAAGTCGTCAGAGTTATTGTTATCGACTTACTGACTCACAGTTTTCAATGGTATTGACGTACGAGTTACGACTGACTGACTTGAATCATTTCAACACCCGCTTGGAAAGTGACTGAAACTGAATTAAGCCATTTAAAATACATTCAACCTACAACTGACATGACTTAATCTTTTAAAAAAGTCGACCACTTTTCGCCTTCATTACAACTTATTAAACTCAACTTAAATTTAACACCCTTGGTAATAATTTGAAGTCCTATATTTAGTTAATCAACATTTACAATAAGATATTTTCCCATTTCGTTGGGTAGGTAACGAAAAACTTCAGGTTTAGTTATGTTTTAGGTTGGCTATTTGCCAAAATTTTAAATTTCTTTTTGTCTACGTTTCACATCTGAAAAACCAAATGAAGGGTTCAATTTCAGCCCCGAGGTAAATGAGACTGAGAGCTTCTGCGACGACTTCGCGTTCCAAAACTTTTCTATAACTGGTATCTTCAATCTGGAAAAAAATAATTTCTTTAAAATATTTTTTTTTCTTTTTTTTTTTTTTTGTATGAAAAACATATTATTTTTCTTAATTAGGGAATGTACGAGTAGTAGCCTATATCTTGGTCTATAATTGAAAAATATTGCAATTTCTTCGTACTATTTTTCAGTCTATCTTGTATTCTTCTCTTCTGCCTCGCTTATAACGCGATCGAAATAAAGTTTCACGCATTCTCATGCAGTTTTGTAATCAGACACTCATTTTTCGTCAAGTTAGCATAATGCGGTATAAATTGTACACGGGTACCTAACTTGTGATATTTTCTCATTGAATGGTTGACTTATATGGCCGTAAATAAAATTAAATACAAGCTCATTACACTCAAATTCAGCTTTTGGTGAGTGAAAATCGTAAATCTTATCTTGTACAACTAAGTACGATGTATTTTCTTCGTTATCGATGTAATATTTCTAAAATTTATTTTCATATTAATTTCCGATCTGATTACGAATCGTTTACAGCGGAGTTTTATACTATACGAAATAACTAAAACAAGGAATTGAAACTGTGCGATTTTATCGCGGTTGTCACTACTTCGGAAGTACGTGACTGGAGTGCGTCGCAAATGATATGATGAAATTTACTTGTGGTCACTGATGAATAGTATCTAGAGATGTACTTTAAAACTAAATATCCGATGATGGCTAGTGTAAGTATTTATGTGTTAACACAAAATTTCCTAATATTATTGAATCCTAAAGTAGAATATCTTTCAATTCATCATACATTCTACAATAATGATGGCTAGCTAGAATATTTTATCATAAACCCTAATGACAGGTAATTAACCTAAGTACCTACAATATTTAACTAATTAATAAATACGAATTACGGTTTTATTTTCCACTATTTTTGACGTACAAATATAAGTTTGACGTTTCGATACTTCACGTATCATCTTCAGGAGCCGTAATTCGTGTTAATTGGAAATTTTCTTTCCACGTATAAATTTCATTTATCACAATATTTAACGTTCGAATTATTTCCTGTTTCGTTTGTTTAGACATGGATTTTAGCCCTTATGTTGATTAGATCATTCCGTGAAGCTATTGCTCTGCAGGTTAGCGTTCTGAGCGAATTTTCATTCTCTTGTTTGTTGTACTTACTCAGTTCTCGTTTGTGGATTATATTTATCAACATACAATAGCCCATCAGTGCCTTAGTTTTGATCGAGGAAAAAATTTCTGCTCTTAGCTCTGAAGTGGATTTGAGATGTACTTACTTAGTAGCCTATAAGAAAGAATACTGAGCTCCAGACAAGAAAACTCATTTCGAATCTTTTTTGTCGTTTATGAAAATAGGGTTTTGCTTCAATACATTAAACCGTGGTATTTAACGTTTGAGCGTAGAATTTGGATCAAAATTATGAAGTCGAACCTGCGAGCATCATGTGATCCGAGCCGCGAATTTTTTTTCTCATTTTTTATACTTACGTCGTTTATCTTTTCTTCGGGTCAGAACGTGGTATGTGCATATTTACTTATTTAAATATATTCGATTTCTAAAATACAAAAATAATTATCTTTCAACTTTTCACGGGGTCATCGAAAATTTTCTCTTTTGAGGGGAGCGGACTGGGAATTTCCCAAATTTGTATACCATCTCCGATTCATTTGTAAAACACACAATAATATCTCTTAAGCTACCTATACCAAGCAATATTTTCATTTTTTTTCTCCTCGTGATATGACAAAGTTGCTTTGACTGGCCAATAATGAAACTAAATACCTACGTGCAAAACGGAATTTCGAACAACGTTTCCATTTTCTATGAATTCACTTACCGTATTCGAATTTTGACTATCTAAAACGTGGGATTTCAACTTTTCCAATTAATGGTAGCATAGTTTTAAATAACCTGTACTTAAATTCCCAGCAACGAGAAATGGTGTATCTACACTTATCTCATTCGCGTAGCCTCTTCTCCCCCATCTTCTCCATTTTTCTCGCTTCATTTCATTGTTACAGTTTTATTATTTCCAATAACTAGGTCTACTCATAATTTATATTAATTACTTCCCCTTCATTTTTGCATACCGATTAGACGACAGATGAACTCCACCAAGAATCTTCAAAATTCTTATGCGAAAGTGGAGGAGCTGTAAATTTCACTTACGTATGTGATGGTGTACCCAATTGTCCGGACGAATCTGATGAGAAAGTGTGCGGTAAGTTGTCGTTTATTCATAAAAAGTTAAACGATAAATTAGGGAAGTAGGTACCTATCTACAATAAACTGAAATATTCTAAATTTTTCGTTGCAGAAAATGAGGCTATATTACTGTATTATACCTACCAAAAAGAAGTCTATTATACATATTATCCAGATTGTAAACGATTTGCCAAAAATCTAAACTCCTATTACTATGAGTACAGCCGTTACGATTGTTCTTCACGGCGGAGAGATACTGTAGATCTGAATATCACTGGTATCTACCTGAACAACAACAAAGAATTCTCTACAACCGCAATACCGCGTCAATCTGGCGTAGTACAAATTACGAATATTCAAATCAGTTCAAACGCTCCACAGTTGAATATTTTTTATACGATGAATAATATGAATTACTCAATGATGATCTCGAGAAACGGGCAAAATAATGTCACAACAAAAACTGGTAATTTTCTTCAACCGATAACTGTATGATCCTCTTTCTCTTGAGCTTCCTAAAAATCAAGAACAAACCTGCTATACTTAGCCTCCGTATGAAAAATTTTTTCGCTCATTTTTGACCAGGCTTTACCATAATTTGCATTCATACATTTTTTTAAATCTTTTCTTTTCCATTAGCTCTCATTCTCAAGGGCACTCGAATTCATAAACACTTGATTTGAGATGAGTAATTTTTTTTCTTCCAATTGACTGTTGGTACGGTATCTTTTTTTTTCTGTTTTTTTAATAGCACAGGCCTAAGAGACGTCGCCATTTACATATACCTATGCTGCAATTGAGATTGCTGTATAAGCAAGAATGAGAAAAGGAGAATATTTTGAATTGTTTTTTTTTTTTTTTCATTCGATGGTAAGAAACTCATCACCGTATTATTTTTCAGTAAGATGTAGCTGACACGTGATCAAACTGCTATCATGCGGTGGATCAATTTGAAAACCATGAGTGTAGGTTCGCACAGTCGTGATTGAGTAGAATTAGTATTTCGTAGATTACTTAATTATAATAGGTACGCATACCGTACAACTAAAAAGACAAATAAGGGAATGATAACTTATTTCTGATGAGAAAGTGCTATTTTTATTTTTAAACGTCAAATCAATATTTCTATTTATTGCAGAGGATATACAGAGTGTGGTAGTTGACTGGTTAACTTCTAATATATACTATATTTCAAATTCTCGAATCAAAGTTTGTGACAAGAAATTGGTTTTCTGTGTTACTGTGCAGAGTAAATTTATCAAAAATCCTGTATTACTAGCCATTTCCTCAAAGCGTAGGTAAGTAGGTACCTATATCTACACTACTTTAGATTAAATTGTATTGTTACCGGTTTTAAAAGACTATAATTATGATGAATTTAATTGCAGAATGTTATTTTGGGTGGAGAAGAAATCATCCTCGCAGTTTTATCTATCGAGATACCCATTAGATAAGAGTTTAAAGCCAATGCATATTCGTCAAGATTTAAAAGCACCAAAATGGATTACCGTTGATACTGCTCAAGATCGAGTATATTGGTTAGATATTGTAAATAACGTTTCAAGTTTTTACTCGACTACATTCCAAGGCACTGATTTAGAAGTAAGAGAGCCTAAACTTAACTTCTATTTCAAGATTTGAAGAATCGTAACTTGTACTTTCAAAAGTTCGGTTCGTCGTGTGTTCCTGAACCGAGTGACTTGTTTTTCACTCGAGTACCAAATACCTACTTATCCTATGATTTTTTTGCCCTGTTTTTCAGAAAATATCACCGGGAACTTCTATCTCCAATCGCACGTCTACATTTGCTGTGTTTGATAATACAATATATTGGCCGGATACAGACCAAAAGAAAATATGGAAGTGTCTCGCGAACGAATGCGACCATCCAAATGTTTACAAGACATTTATTTCCCCCGAGTCTCTGGATGAGTTCGAAATAGGTCATCTTATTATTGACAATCGTTCGGCACCTCCGAATAAGGTACTTAATGATGAAGTATGATGTCAGGAGCACATTGACTTCCTTTCGTTGGAGGAGGCCCGGACGGTCAGGCTTATATTATGTGCCTTGAAATTTCTTCCTTTCTTTCTTACTTTTTTGACATAAACAACCTGATCAAAAAAATTGACTAAATCAGCAACTGAAAAATAGTACAGTACCGAATTTGGCACAGTTTTTCAGCAGCTGATAAGCTGCCGAAAAACTGCTGATCAACTACTGAAACGCATATCATTAATTAAGGGGGGGGGGGGGGAATTATATGATGAGCGTTTCAGTAGCCGAACAGTGGCTCTTCAGCAGCTCATCAGCTGCTTAAGGTACTAAAAAGTGTGCCAAGATGAGTAGCTTTCCAGCTGCTGACATTTATGAAAATTTTTTTGATAGGGAAGAGAACATTGCGACCTGAAGAATTTTTTTAATTTTCTTATTCGTAAGCGTACAAGAGCATAATCCTAATTTTCATTTTTCATTTCATGGATAAATCTTCATTCTTTTTATAGACAAAAAATCCGTGTGCTACTTCGTATTGCAGTCATTGGTGTCTACTTGAGTCAGACACATCTCTCAGCTGTTATTGCGAAGGTTCAGATAAACCTCTGCTCCCAGTCAATAAAGCTAACGGTTATTGCGAGGACACCACTCTAATCGCAGCCTACCAAAGCTCCTTGTACATAATAGGATTGCTAAATGACACCACTTTTGAACCCGTAATTCAGAAAATCGATCTAAATATTAGCTCTATATCAACCGTCACCTATAATTCTATTGAAGGTAGGTACCTAAAGTTTTTTCAGAAATAAGTAGGCCTACACGAATAAAGGATACCTAAGGACTCTTGGAATAATATCATGATTGCATTATGTAGGAGCTATAATTCTTACTGAAGAGGGTCAACAGAAAATATATTCTTGGATACCGATGGAGAGAAAACTAGTTTTAATTTCTGATGGCGGTGTGGGTACCATCAACGCTATTGAATTTGATAACTATGCCAACAATTTATACTGGATAGACCCGAAAGAACTCTCGATAAAAGTAATGAATTTACGGACTTTCGCAAAAGTAAATATATTGAAAGGCGATCCTTCCTACCGCCCTATTGATTTCACGTTGATTCCGGCAAACGGGTCAGTACTTACAAATTAAGAAGCTAAATAATGTGATAGTTGAAGTTGGTCAAATATTCAAGCGGAATGATTGCAATTTATATTATCTCATTCGCAGGTATATGGCCGTATTATTCTTAAAGAAAGACTCAGCAGTTGTAGTAGAACGTATCTCAATGGATGGTGGGAGTTACTCTCGCAAAATCCTCTATGAAGATTCCGAAACTGATGATCCGAAAAGCATGTCGTTGCATTATTTGAGAGAAACTCGGTTACTTTGTTTGTTGGATAGACAGACGAATGAAATTCGATATTTTTCTGAAACAGAGTCAGGTGATTGAAAAGAGCAACGTTTTGAGTTTTTGTCGCAGACAAGAAACGCCTGCTAAACAATGAACAGTTAATTAATTCCCCCAATTCAAGAGCGCAAACGGGATCCGAAGAAAGGAAGAGTATATGCCCCTTTTTTTCATAATATTTTCTAGTCAGGTATAACATTGTGTATTCACTCTCATCAGAAAGGAATCAAATAGGCATTATGTATCCCTCCATTTCAAGGCTATATAATTATGCTCCTGTCTCTTTGTTGTTTCTTCTTTCTTCGGCCTCTTCCAGTTTGATCATTCTGACTTTGAATTTGCCCTCACTCGACAGATTAAACCGCAGAAGTAGTTCCTCTTACAAAAGAGAGGGTAATTTGCTGCCTGGTGCACTCTCGATCGTGACCGGACGTCATCAGGAGACGAATTTTCGACCTACTTTCGGGACTCGAACAATTTTGAAATCTGCCACTTGAGCAGAGAAATATGGGGACTTAACCCCTCCCCCTCCTGATTTAGGGCTGAGTAGCAAACAACATGTTTGCAGAGGGGGAAAAGAAAAAGTTTCATACTTGGAGCTAATAGATTTATGAATTCGAGGTGGTACAAGCTGTTATGTTTTCAGAATTCAAAGATATGGTAAATGAAAATTCTGGGGGCAAGATAAGGAGCATCACATCCCTCAAAAACTCCATAATTTGGTCGGAAGACGATTTGGTAATCCGGAAAGGAATCGTACAAACCTCCAACTTTCACATAA
Source organism: Aspidiotus destructor (assembly GCA_035079395.1). Lineage (NCBI taxonomy): Eukaryota > Metazoa > Arthropoda > Insecta > Hemiptera > Diaspididae > Aspidiotus > Aspidiotus destructor. The sequence continues at coordinate 2,475,012 of JAVHKZ010000004.1, read as the reverse complement.
CCTCAGCTCGGAAAATATCTCTGGGTCAGTTAAACTTGAATAAATTTTCCAAATTGAATTTAAGATCGTTCTTAGTCATGCGCTTACTGACCTGTTTATACTCTCTTTTCAGGGTTGGAACCTCACGACGGTATGGTTTTAAAAATAACACCCGTTGTGAAATCATCAATCGCAGAATCACGTTTTGCGAAATGCCTCCAGAATAATGGAGATTGCGAGGGCATTTGTTTGGTATCAAATAAGTACTCAAAATTCGTAAGTTTGGATCATACAAGATAAGATACCTAATATGAGCCAATTTGATGAACTATAGGCAATCAATTTTACCATTCACACTCATCTTACAGAGCTGTTCATGTGCTGATGATGAAGAACTAATCGATGGCACCGCCTGTCGGAAATTATTAAAACCTACAATAAATTCACCATCAGTGAGTGAAACGCCGACGTCGAGAACATTGGAAAGCATTGAAAGTACCCCGGGAACGTTGGAAAACAAGACAGCATTAGGAAGTCTTAATAGTACGCAAACGTTGGAAAACAAGACATTTGAAAACGAGACCCTTATTACAGACAGAGACAGTGATTTTTCGGAAAATGAATTAGTTTATGTACAACTGTGTCCTGTTTGCTCTATTTCACCGCCTCATCCTACGCCTGAAAATTCGTCAACCAGTAAACTTGTTTACGTCAAACTGTGCCCCGCTCATCCAGCTCCTTCACCGCCTGTAGAGCGTAAGGATGAAAAAGTACCGACCAGCAGCTTCATTTGTCCCAATGCTACACCTCAAACATTGCCATCAGTTCAACACTTCTGCGCAGAATCTCAGCAGCATGACACCGTAATTCAAGTATTTTATTCGGTATTTATCGCTGTGTTAGCTGCATTCTCTGGATTTTCAGTTGGTTGTCTGGTTTCACGAAGGAATTTATCTAAACCTCATGCTATAAGGTAAAACATAGACTTCATGAAATTACGCCTAATCTTTATTTTTTCCAAGGTTCACCTCTCCAAATTTACTCTTCTGAGTCGGGGCTAGAGTTGACGAGGGGAGGAGATTAAGGGCTAGCCTGAATACCTCATTAAATAGAAAGGAAAACGGGTGGGGTACACTCAAAACGGAAACTGAAAACCTGCATTTCCAATATGAGCATAAATTTGGGGCCCAAAACTACTAGCACCCAATTCGGTTTCTGTTCTTACAGGGCTAGGTCCCTGGACATTATGGGTTCTGATATAATTATTTCTTTAGAAGACGCCCATAATGAAATTGGTTTAATGATGAGGAAAAAAATAATAATAATAAATAGAACCAACATCTATCCAGAAGCTGTAAAATGAAAAATAATTGTGCTGTAATAATGTAACAATAATAGTTTTTTTTCATAAAAATACACTTATCATAATGTTACCTACTGCTCTTTCAAAAATATCGAATCGTATACAATTGATAATTTTTCAATAATGAATTTATTAAATGAACTCAGCTCGTTTTACTACTGATGGATGCATTTTTTACAGATTTTGTGCACAGAATGGAACGCTCGAACTGTCCCAGATGAAAGGAGGAAGTACGACCACTTTGTGTTCTAAACTACTAGACGAAACAACAAAAAACATGTCGGGCAACTGATGAAGTGAAATAATTTAGATAATACTAGAATTATATTTGCAGAGTTTGCATTCAAATAATTACCGGGCTATTCAAAGAATTACGTCCGTATTTTCCTTCTTATCTTCTTTATCTTCTTCATCTGTATCTGTAGGGAAATCTACGTATATATTAAAAAATATTGTAAAATCTTTTCCGAGTTTGTTTGGGCGTTCTACTCAACCGATTTGCTTCTTTTTTTTTTTTTAAATGAAAGGTATTGATGCCTAGATGACGCAAGGACCATTCAATTTCATCAATTTTTTGTATTTCCTAATTCATATTCAAAAATGCTGTTTTATTGCATGTCTTTTGTAAGCGTCTGCGTACACACTTTTCCTCATAAGTCCAGTTCTGATTGAGTTAGAGAATTGGTTTTGGTCTACGAACACTCAGTGGATCAAGACCTTTCAATTGAGCTATTACACTTTTAAATTGGATGCACTAGAGTGGAGCTAGGCGCGGACATTCAACTTCAGTTTTCATTACAATTATCACTCCCTGCAATTCCTATTGGTTCTTGCCCTTTCAACCAATCACAAACAAACATATAAATTTAAGTATGAACAGAGAACAGCATGTTAGAATAATAAACCTATCGCTATCCATCTTTAAAAAAATGATGAAATGTTTTCAATGTAGCTCAATGCAAAAGGTCGTCTGGGGTTGAGAGCCGTACCCCCCTCAAAAAATATGTTGCAACTTCATCAAACGATCATAAACCATCAATTAGTACCAAGGCCAGACAGGTTTGGTTAGGTTAGGTGAGGTTTTTGATTATTTCTCATAAATTTTACTGAAAATAACTAATCCTAGGTATATTTGAATATTAGGTAGTCTTTGTGAAAAACAAAACCCAATATCCTCTAATATGATCAAACACAGCTAACATTTTATTATTGCTGCGGAGCAGCTCTGGTCTTCTAGTTCAAGATGAATTAAAATAAATGTAGCAGCTTTATAAATAACTCAGATTTTATTTTGACAAATAAATAAGTATTCTGATTTGTAGAGTCGACTCCGTGCCTATTCTAATTATTTAATCTTAGTAACTTATAAGAACCTATTTCAGTCGCAGCAAAAAAATTTTTGACAAATAGGTACAGCCTATCACCTTGGATTATAAGAAGGAATTTCTGTTCCAAACCTTTCACTATAATGGAAATCTAGATTAGGTAATTACGTTATAGCATCCATAATTTTCCTAGATGTTTCCTACTGCTATAGGTTCTCTTGAATCTTGCAAACCGAAAGTCTATCAGTCGAGAGTGAAGTTAAAATCAATACCCACTCCAAAAAATTTGAAGAAAATATGAACATTACAGGTTCAATCATTCTATTATACACGTACAAAAATTGGACAATTGAAAAATACACATAATTCACTGGTAATTATTTCGGTTCTTACAATTTTTTGTGAAAATTGGAACCAACACCTAAATAAGAGTAGAATAAAACTATAAAGAGTCAAAATAATAGTTTGATTTGAGGGTCATTACATCCAAACCCACGAATCAATGAAACTAGATTTCTTCAGTCTGAGCAAGGACGTTCTTTCCTTTGTCTCAACCCACCGGTGGAAGTACGCCCCCTCTCGATTTTTCGGGACCTTGGATGAAACTTGTTTCTCCACAATAACTTGATCCAGGCTGAGGCTGCCCAACAGCGTACCGAACTGTTGGACCAGGTATGACCGACAATCTAGTTGGAGGCGGTAGGTCTTCCCCTGAGGTATCGTTATGCCTTCGGCGTAGTAGATTTATTAGACGCACTCTCCGAAAGGCTTCCCAGACCCTTTCAAATGGAGTCTCTTCTGCTGCAGCGTACATCGATGGGACGCTTTCAACCGACGGAGCATAACGATGAATTGTGTAAACTCCAATAGAATATAATATAGGAGAGGCAATAAAAACCAGCCATATAAAAAGTTCACTTTTAGATCTGAGCGCCAGAAGAACCAAATACACACTACTAGGTAACCATACGAGTGTAAATACGATTAGTATGATGACAAACTTGGTGCTTAATTTACCAGCCATATTTTTTAAACGCAGATCACCGTTCTTTTTCAAAATGTATTAGACAATCACAACGAGACGTTTAACGGTGAACACAATAATGACGAAATTCAACCGTTTTATTATACCTATCATGTAGAGCATAGGAGAGGGAGTGCACGACCGTATACCAGATTGAACTTGCTTTCTATCACTTCAAATATCTTCTCTAACATTGGTGCACGAAACAAGCAATAATAGGTAAAACTTGAATGAACTCCGAATGAATAATAGTCACTAATCCAAATTTAGGTGAATTTCATGTGGAATTCTATGAAATTTCCTTTCCTGAACAATCCTAACATCGATAATTTTTTAGTGGTTGAAATAAAGTTTCATGTTTTCCTTGGAGGAAGGGAATGTTTCTTTTATAGGCCTAGATATATGTTCTAAAATTTGATTCAGGATTTGACTACGCAAATTGGTCACCAAGCAATCAGCTCACTAAAGGCTGATTTCATTTTTTGTGAGCGTGAGTATCATCATGGGCCTACATGATAATACTAGAGCGGCACCATGCAAACCATAATAATAAGTTCCATGGCAGCGCGCAAAGGATTCTTTATTGGTGAATAGAAAATAATCCAATTTTAATTCACTCATAATGACCAGAAAAAACAATAGGTACCGATATTCTAAAACTGCAGTAGGTACTTAAATTGACATGTTTCATGTCTTTTCTCTACCCCCTAAATCTCAAAAATGCGCCCGTACGATTCCACGACACACTTTCTCTAACGCCTTTTCTCCCTTTTGAAGCCTGCTTGAAGCCCGCTTGAAGCACTGAGAAGCCCAGGGCTTCAAAAGGGATTTAACTGGGCCTCTCAGTGCTTCAAGCGAGCTTTAAGAGGGCTTCTACTGGGCTTCTCAGTGCTTCAAGCGAGCTTCAAGAGGGCTTCAAGCAGGCTTCAAAAGGGAAAAACAGGGGTAGTAATTCCCAAGTGCTTCAGAGTGCTTCAGAGTGCTTCAGAATGTTTACCGGGAGGCACAGGAAGAAAGATATTTGAACGCTGCCGGTTTTACTGATCAACTTAATTATTATGCAAGTAGAAAAAGAAGTGATAGGTACCTACACTGACAAGTATTGAATAGCCGTAATTCGGAGTCTCCATCAATTTACTGATTAATTATGTCATAGTCGGTGAGAAAAAAAAGAGAGAATTAAAAAGTCACTGTTAATAATAGTGGCAACATTACATTGTACATAATGATAAGAGATAAGCAACATTGTAAATAATGATAAAGCTTAAAATGTTAGATCCAGTTTCGTGTCAAGAATACATCATGATGATCTAGTCCTGTGAATTACTTGTGTCTATTTTATTGTAATACTTACATGGTGTCAGGTTAGAGCAATTGCAAACTACATGCAAAATGGGTGACGAGTCTGAGCCCACAATCTCTGTCAAGTCGTTTGATGATTTAAAACCGCTGGTGTTTACGAGTTCGTCAGCATTCGATGACTGGCAACGGTTCAAGAAAAAATTTACATGGATGGTCGCAACCTTGCCAAAGAGTGCGACCCATCAAAGGAAAATTGGGTTATTCATGACAAAGGCTGGCGATGAAGCCATTGACATTTATGATACCTTGCAAATACCCGATGATCCAACTTTGGAACAAGTCATAGCAGCTTTTGACTCTTATGTTCAATTGAAGAAGAACACTGTTTTTGATCGCAGTGTATTTTATAAACTTCGACAAAAACCAGGTCAGACCATTGATTCCTTTGTGTTACAACTGAGATTACAAGCCGGAAAATGTGATTTTCATGATAATGAAAAAGATAAATTGATTCGTGATTTCCTAGTCCTAGGATTAACTGATATTCGATTACAAGAAGAATTACTACGTGACCCAACGTTAGATTTAGCTAAAGCGATAAATCAAGCTAAGATCTGGGAACGTTCTAAGATGGAAAGTAAGGCTCTTACTCAAGAGGGGCAGCGTGATGAATTTTCAGTAGATCGCCTTAATAGAGCGGTCACAGCTAACTCGCGATATCGTTCAAATCGAGAATCCCCAAGCGTATCAGATAAGAAAGAAGAGTGCAGCCGATGTGGTTATGTACATAGGACAAATTCTTGCCCAGCTGCTGGTAAAGAATGTGGATATTGTCACGGTATTGGTCATTTTAAACAGAAATGCCTGAAGCGCTTGGCAAACCAAAAAAGTACCTCAGAAGTCAAAGAAGTGAAAGATTTGCAAGTCTTACATCTGTACGCTGTGGAAGAAACAGTCTCAGTGCGACCTAAAGGTTGGTACGAATCAATTATTTTGTTTGGCATAGCATTTATTTTTAAAATAGACACAGGTGCTGAGTGTGATACATTGAGCGAACAAGACTACCGAAAAATACAACCCTTACCGCCACTATTACCTACTCGAGTTGCTTTGAAACCATATATGTCGGAAGAATTGATAATACCACTGGGGAAGATCTCAGTAAAGTACAATGAGTCTATAAAGATTGATTTGTACATTGTACCTAGCAACGCAAAGATTGATAATTTGCTTTCCCTGGAAACTAGTGAAGCCTTAGGTTATGTAAAACGATCAAAGCAAGTTAATCAGATATCGTTGATTGAGCAAAACAAGTACCTGTTTGAAGGGTTAGGAAAGATACCTGGTACATGTTCGATAGAGCTTGACCCAGAAAAGAAACCTGTGATCGCACGTCGTCGACGATTCGCTCAATCGATTTTACCACGTTTGAAAGAGACTCTCTCTACTATGGAGAAACTAGGTGTCATAGAATCAATCAAAAAACCTACAGAGTGGGTTTCAAATATTCTTGTGGTTGAGAAAAACAACAAGGACATCAGAATATGTCTTGATTCTAGACAACTGAATGAGGCAATTATCATACCAAAATATAATATTCCAAGACCAGACGAGCTCATTTCGCAGTTAGCTGAAAAAAAGGTTTTCACGGTTCTCGATATGTCTTCGGGATTCTGGCATATGAGTTTAGATAGCAAATCAAGTGCATACACAACATTTCAAACTCCATTTGGGAGATATTGCTTCAAACGCTTATGTTTTGGTCTGAGCAGTGCTCCAGAACTTTTTATGGAGAAAATAAACGAGATATTCGGTGATATTGAAAACTGTTTTCCATATTTTGACGACCTGATTATTGCGGGAAAGGAACTTCAAGAGCATGATGAAACCCTTCAAAAAGTTTTCGATAGAGCGCGTCAATATAACGTTCGATTCAATGCAGACAAGCTACAATTCTGTCAACCTGAAGTTCGTTTTCTTGGAGTAATAATAAATGCTGAGGGTATTCAAGTTAATCCTGATCGAATTCAGGCGATAATAAATTTTCAGAAGCCGAACAATAAGAAAGCAGTGTTGCGATTTCTTGGAATGATCAAGTATCTCAGTCCGTTCATACCAAACGTAGCCATGCACACATCCAATCTCCGGGAGTTAACAAAAAATGTTGAATTCGTTTGGTCGGTCAACTGTGAAGAGGAGTTCCAAATGCTAAAGAATCTATTGTCTCAAACGCCGACTCTTCGTTACTTTGATCCGTTGGTTCCAATAATAATACAGACGGATAGTTCGCAGGATGGCATAGGATCGTGTTTGCTACAGAACGAACAACCAGTAGCATATGCCTCTCGCGCGCTTACTAAAACGGAGAAACAGTATTCGCCAATAGAGAAGGAATTACTCGCAATTGTCTATGCGGTTGAAAAATTTCATTATTATATATACGGTCATCAAGTAACGATCCACTCTGACCATAAACCTCTTGAAAACATTCTTAGAAAACCGTTTGATAAAATCTCTGCTCGGCTTCAGCGATTGTGTTTACGCTTATTGAAATATAACATTCGAGTTGTGTACGTTCCAGGATCGCGAATGTTTATAGCTGATGCCCTGTCGCGTGCTTACGGCGATGAAGATCCAAACACAGACTATCTCCAAGATTTCTGTGTTCATGCTACAGAAGTATTGACCATGACAAAACCTCGGCATCAACATATACTTGAAGCCACTGAGCAGGATCCGGACTTGTCGCTAGTGAAGAAGTATCTACCAGGGTCCTGGCCTAAATCAAAGACGAAACTTTCTGATACGTGTAAAAAATTTTGGTCACTTAAGCATTTGATCTCACTGCATGATGGTTTGTTATTTTTTGAAAATCGTTTAATAATACCGCGGGCGCTGAAGAATGAAGTGCTTCACCAGGTACATCGAGGCCATCTCAATGTTAATAAAACTCTTGCTCTCGCGAAGAACTCAGTGTTTTGGATGGGCATGCAGTCAGATATTTCAGAGTTTGTTGACTCATGCTCAGTTTGCGCCAAATACAGGCGCAACAATGTCAAAGAGCCTCTAAAACCATTACCATTGGCAACTAAACCGTGGGAAAGACTGAGTATTGACATTTTTACAGAAGACAACCGAGATTATTTAGCAGTTTATGATTCGTTTTCATATTGGCTTGAAATATTTGCCCTCAAGGAGAAGTCGGCGGCAGAAGTAATAAAAAAGTTGAAATCGTTGTTCACAGTATTTGGTTTCCCTAATGAGGTGGTTTCTGATAACGTGCCATTCAATTGCGAGTTGTACAAGAAGTTTTCAGAAGAGTACAACTTCACACCTATATTCTCCAGCCCTAAATACAGCCAGTCAAATGGTTTGGCCGAGAAAGGGGTGGCCATAGCGAAGTCTTTGATACGAAAAAACGAGGATGTGGAGGAAGCATTGTTACACTATCGAGCGGCGCCAATCCCACATGTGGGATTTTCACCAGCACAAATGTTGCTGGGCAGAAACGTGAAAACAAACCTTCCAGTCGCTAATGAAGAACTTTATAAAAAAGTTGGCTTGGAAGAAATCCTGAAATCCAAAAGCGCGTCACAGCATCGCTCTCGAACTTACTATAATAAGAGTGCCGGCAGAGAATTGTCTCAACTCAAACCGGGTGATCCAGTCATGATCAAGAGATCACTCGAGGACAAGGATTGGAAACCAGGAGTGGTGAAGAAACAGTTAGATGCTCCTCGATCGTACGAAATTCAAGAAGAGGGAGGTGCGTCTTTGAGACGCAATCGCCGTTTTCTACGCCCGGTTCGTGCCCCTAGTCGTTTAATTGCAGATATGTAAATTTTACCGTCGTGAGTCTAATTGGTTGTCGTTTGAAATGATTGATTGTTGTAAAAAAAAAAAAAAAAAAAAAAGAGAGCATGTTAATAATAGTGGCAACATTACATTGTACATAATGATAAGAGATAAGCAACATTGTAAATAATGATAAAGCTTAAAATGTTAGATCCAGTTTCGTGTCAAGAATACATCATGATGATCTAGTCCTGTGAATTACTTGTGTCTATTTTATTGTAATACTTACAGTCACAATCGCACGTGTAGGTACAGTTGTAGAACTAGACTGGGTAAAAACAAATCTGAATTAGTCACGGATATGTAGGAGGTATCTTGTCTCAATCATGCAGCACAATGTACCTACAGGTACTGCGTGCTCTCTCGCATGGGCTATCTCATTTGCCAGCATACTTATTGTACAAAATGTAATCAACATTCACTCATCAGTTCCCACTAATTAGAGTTTTAGAATTAAGTATATTATATTTAACAGAAGAAGTGAGTAGGTATTTGTTGTAGGTAGTATAGTAAGTCGGTAGGCCATTATACTGCTGTTTTAGTACCTACAAAATAGATTTGTAACTGCAAAAATCATCCACTGAAAAACGAAACAGAAATCAACTGATACCGGTATGCTGGTATGTACAGAGTATAGGAAGTTTGGAAGAGAGGAAATGAGTTAGAATAAATTCCACCGCAACCTACATTCACAATTGTGAGAGAAGGCGTGAATAGCGCTCGACATGGGGCGGCATTTTTCACTCTTTTTTTTTTCTTCTTTATCCAAGACTTTGCCCTTCCGCACACATTGTTTATTCTGTTCCGGTGATTATGATTATATTTATAGTCCGATCTTCAGATGAAAATTCCTTCCATGAAACAAGGATATCCTTTTGCTTTTTTTTCTGTAAATACTTACAGTTGAGTTATTGAAGAGGGAAGTTATCAAACTCTTAGCATTTTTTCTTCAGAGATTCTTTATGGAGGTATTCACAATTAATATGCTGTTTAGATTTCTGTTCAAATAACTTCCTACCTTAGAAGTAGATATCTCCAAAATTTGAGGAATTCCAAGATCATGATATTCTTGATGGCATTGTGGGAATTGTAGGAACAGATGAATTGTGATAATGATATTATGAATAAGCGCAACTTCAAAATTGTAGGCCAATGGAAAATAATTTATTATCGGAGTATCAAAATTAAAACAAAAAAATAATTAATGCTATTTCATATGGGTAGGTACATAACTGACACAACAAGAGCGAACAAAATAATGAATACAGCTAAGATACTCAGGTACTGTTAAACTGAATTGACGAGGAATATATCAAAATATCTACCTACCCATCAAAAATGAAAAACTCTTTTTGATGACTGGCGTTGAGTGATGTTTCATCAAAGAAATATATAATTTAAAAACGGGAGAAAAATACTACCTACCTATGTTAATGAGATGCAACATATTAATCACTGTAGATGACTAGTGTTATAACTTGGATTGATGACATTAATTATTAGGTCCGAAACGAACTATTTATTCAATTAGTTAGACTCCTGATAATATAATTAGGTCACAGATGTCAAACTCTACTCAATAACATCATTACCAGAATGTAGATTCCTCGGCATGACGAATTATTTTTGTAATGAGCATATCCTTTGAAATATGATAGGAGTTTGTTTTTTGGGTGAGAGAGCTTGGTAAGGAAAAAATTCTTATTTTACCGAAAAACTCCGAAAATAAAATAAATGCCGGAAGCGGGGTTCATTGCCAAAAAGTGCTGGAAGGCACATTTCTCTCCTATGGGGTACTTTCAAGGTTGAAACTTGCAATCTGAGCTTCGCATATTGTGATTAATAAGTGAAGTAGGTATATAAAAAATTTGAAAGAACTGAATACCCGTAAAACGTAGGTAAATGATACAATTGAGGAAAATAATCTTGCGCAACAAATAAAAACTTTGATTAAATTGGATTGACTCTTGATCCCGAACTCCTTTTTACCAGGATAGAGGGGGGGGGGGGGAATATTATTTTTCCTTTCCGATTGCACTTTCGCTGTGAAACCACAATCTAGCGGCTCCAACACTTAGATACGAGTTACTCACATAGTTTTACAATTTTATTGAGGTTGAAGCAACAATAGTGAAATTATTATCTCGACTCGCTACTTTGTATTGGCGCGTGCAATACTATTCGAGGCCCCAGTGTTACGTTTGTAATGAAATTTGTCATCGTTGGAAGAAGAGAGAAAAAAAGAAAAAAACAAAATCCTTCGACGAGAAACAATTTCACGTCCGTAGGCGACAAGATATGGTTCGTGTGCATGAAATCAGATTCAAAGTTTAAACGCTTTTACGCGTGATAAGACTTGGAGAACTAAACTAAAATCTCAAAAATCGATCCAAGTCTCGACCTAAATAATGAAGAAATTTGGTCGAGATATTGTGGGCACAGTGGTTGTGGTTTTATTCATGAATATATGAAAACATTTCATTTTTTTTTTTTTTTTTTTTTTTTCATTGAAGTAGGTAATTCTTCTATGGAGGAAGAACATTAAAAAATAATTTCCCTCGATGTCGCAAAACGAAGATGAAAAAGTACGTGCTCTACGGCACTGAGAATACATTACAGCGCAGCGCACATGAATAAAATAAGTGGCTTAATGTCAACAACTTGTAGCTACGTCTTATTCGGTGGCCGGGAAAAATCAACGAATATCAGCTCCCTAAAGACATAATCCGTAGGTATGGGCAACTTTTTCTGCATAGATGGTCGTAGAAGCCGATGTTTTTGCCACAGCTGATAATACATTTCTGTATGTAGTTTCAAGCAGAAAAATTCATTTTCCAGCGGTAAATTTGATAAGAATATGGGAAAGTTAGAGACAAACCAATTAAACGAATTACACAGTATTTTAGCCTGAATCCAAATTTGATGCTTTCGACGATTTTACAAACAATATCAGTGTAATATTACCAAGACAACAATAAAAGGATAAAAGAAAATTGTAGGAAGATTAATGATTCAAAAAAACGCTGAAGAGCCTCAAAACTGCGCCAATCGGCCAATTTAAGCGAGCTAAGCTCTTGTGGATCTAAAAACCCTATTTATATTCTGTAGTACTTAATACTTTGTGATCTACCAAAATTTGAATCGACAAGAAAGATAAATTAATATTTTGTCTTATACTTTATCTTTGCAATAATTTGCATGAATGAGAAAAAAAAGTAAGTGAGTAGAAATCAAATGGGATGAGGAAAAAGTTGGTAAAAATCACAAAAATTACTTCAAAATTGAAGTTGCGAGAATCAATTTTTGGTATCATGTTTTACTCACACATTCAAAGCACACTTTTAATATGTTGACGAAAAATATTACCTGCCTTACCTCATGTTTGGGAAAGATAAGGCCTTGGGTAGATAATAGAAACCTTTTTTTTTTTTTTTTTTTTTTTCTTTTTCTTTGAAAATGGGATGAGAAGTTCTTGAGAAATTTGAAATTTTTTTTGAGAAATTTCTTACTATCACAAGTAGCTGCTCATGTTACGAGAAGGAAATTCTATCCTTTTGTTATCACTCAGGATGTCTATTGTGATAAAGAACCTTTTATTTGATATGTTCATTCTTTACAAAGGGTTCATTAAATTAGTTTACGTTTTACACCCTGATGGCTCTGGCTCGTGGTGGCTCTGGCTTGTAAAATTTGTAAGTTACTTATTAGTCTTAATGAAATTTGATTAGTCAAAGGAAAAGTCGTGTATTACTCACGCGACTGCGTGAGTGTTTTTTTTTTGTGTCAGTTTGCGCTCAAATGTTTTCTGGTCTTTCTAGAGGTATGGAGGATAACCTGAGGTTTATTGTTCATATCATTTCCACCCATGCGCTCAGAAAGCAAGAATAACGACCCGTTTTGGATGTATTTACACAACCATCATTAGGTACGAGCTGAACAAGCTAATGAAGTCGAAAGAGAGGTAAATACACGCTGAGATTAAACATGACTAACACTCACAAAAGGAGTAGTAATATGAAAGTAGTGGTTAAGAGAAGGGTTAGTGAATGTGTACCTATTGATCATTCAAATACCGTTTTATTATTAGATATGGTCTGCAGAACAGAGGTTTCTTCCTACCGATGTAGGGAGCGTCCCTTGTCAGTCTGGTGTATGAGCTCAAAAACTAGGTACGTTCTAAAATCTATGATTTTGGAGAATGCAATGCTCATCCATCGCAGATTCAAAAGAAAGAAACCTGTAAAGATGTATTACCTTCAGCCGAGATCTTCATAGCGTTTGTGTAGTCTAAAGGATGCTCCATGATCCTCTGGTAAAGAGTGCGATCTGGTTGACCGTAGTAGAAAAAGTTGCAGAGCTCACAATGAGCTTTGTAGAGACCTGATTTTTTAAGAGGAGAAACACCATCTTTTAGGCTGCTCAGGCTACCTATAGAATGCACAACAGATAGAAAGCAGCTCGAATACCAAATCTCCTAAGCTCTGAAGCTAGCTTTTAAGAAGCTAGGCCAAGAAAAGAAATTCTAGCGTAGCGAATCTTTTGCCCAGTTCTCGTTGTTACGTGTTGTATCTTAATTCTCTCTTTCTTCATTAGCATGTCTATCGCTCGTGGCCACAAAAAGAATAACTCCAGTCAACACGGATTGTCTTGCCCACATGTATTTGCGTTTTCCATGGCTTTGCCCAATCATTATTTCGATAAATGCTAGTGCTGCAGTATTATCTGCGAATGATGCCAATGTGGTATTTTGTCTTCGGTCGGGACATCCGCAGTGAAGGTAAAACCAATGGATGGTCAAGGACGCTTCCCTATAATACTCTAGCTGCAATAGGATGGGTTCGTGGCACCCATAGAAAGTCTTATTATGTCGTGTAATTCGGTAGTTTTTCGATATTGCACAGGTACCGATATTAGTTGAGAATATCCGAAGTTTGCCGAACGTCTCGCTGATCTAAATGAGAATTGGGGGATGAAATATAAGAATAAAACAAACCGCGTAGTCACTCAACGTCTCGTCTGCGCAACATCGAGTTCTGTTAAACGTGTTCTATAACAACCTTTAAATCATCTTGACAATCTGTAGCTCGTAAATTTTTTATTCTTATCTATCTACCGGTACTAAATAAGTGCACCATGCAAGTTCGATTATTTTCAATAATTTTTTTGATTGTGCCAATAATGCTACCAGGAGTTCATCTAACACCTACGTCAAACGATTCGACCGTAATGATCAGAACGTTTCATTTGTTGAACGAATTCGCGAATTTAACAAAACCGAGATCGAGTCGAAGTTGTTTTCCCGAAGGCGACCATACGCAGCTCATTTCTAAAGTTCTGAAATTGGAGATTTTCACCGTCGCTACGGGTAATCATCTTGTCTTTCCACCAAGTCCTAGTGAAAAAATCGAGAAAAAAATACGCGTGATATCGAAATTCATCAGATCTTCCTGGTTAAAATTATGCACAGTCGAAAAGGTGGACGAGATAATCAATGGATCAGTCAACGCGGTGATTCGGCGAGTATGGTCGCCATCGCCTCGACAAGTTATGACGAAGCAGATAATGAATACTATTTTGCCAGCTGTAATGGATGATATATGCCAAAAATTTCCCGATTGTCTTGACCAATTGAAGTCGTCTCCGGATTTACCTGCGACACACATGAAATGGTACTTTCCACTTAGCGAGCTAAGACTAGGAATTGTGGACGAGAGTGAATTGGCTGACTGGTTCCAGAATCGAGACATCAGAATGTTCCTGATCCACGAAGAATTTTTCCATGTTTGGGTTCAATTAAATGACAAAGATGTGACGGTGGAGTCTGCCCTGAGAGTGAGTTGTAGGCTGTGTTGTTTTGACGAAGAAATGCAACGATTGCAGAGGATGTACTCAAAAGTCTTGGACGACGTGTCAACCAATTTTTCGATGACTGATTTTCCTCGAAGCGTCATACCTACAGTTATATACGCATTATCGGAGGTCGTCGAAGTCGACAATAAGTTGGAAGAGAAAACTAAAGAAGATGAGTATTTACATTTTGAATTGCGCATCATTTTCGTACTTATCAGTTTAATCTTAATTGGTTCATGTTTGTACATTTGTTATTCTAGTCTTGTCTTCTTGTTCCGTCAAATAATACTTTATTTTTTTTGAAATTATGTTGGGAATGACTCGTCGAATTTTTCGTTACTAATTAGGTACTTACCTACCTATGTAAACTATTTGGTGAAATGATTCAGAATAAATACCTGCTTACTAATTATTTCCATTTTTTAATTTTTGAAAAGTAAATTTGCGTCTTTTTACTAAAACTTTGAATGAGGGTGTCTAATAGCTTTTCAGTCCTTGAAGGATGAAAAGAACCTGGAGGCATTTATAGCATGGTAAGTTACATTTGCAAAAAATAACTGATGAATCTATAGGCCTGACTCTAACTTTGTACTTCTCAGAAAAATTTTGGAATCTTATTAAGTAGGCCTAGATGAAAATTTATTGCACTGTTATCAAGTTTAGATGTGTTCATCCTTTAAACCTTTTATTATTTCAAGTCAGACGCTAATAAATTTCACTCAAAATTGCGAATAAAAAAAAAACGTCCTTATGAAGGTTTTTTGGGAAAAGTGACGTTCACTGAAAATGAAATTAGTATAATTGTTTTTGACATGCTTTACAGAAACCAATGCTTGAAAAGATTATTTCAAAATCACCACATGCTGCATTATGAAGAAAAAAAATCATGATCATCCTCACAACATCAACTTATTTCTCCCTCCCCCTCTTAGTCCAGGCAAGCAAGAGTTTTGAAAATGAAAAAATTGCTACAAAAGATTTTATTGTTAGAAGTTGTTGGAAATGGTCTCCTGAATATAGGGAAGAAACCCAAGTCCCCACAACCTTGTGCGTCCCGAAATATGGAGGGGGAAGTGACCTCACACAAACTGTTCATGAAATTCAAGAATTCATGGAGGGAGTGATCGGGCCCCTTCCAGACACAAAATATGTCATCGACATATCTGTACCAAAGAAAAACATGGTCAAGGAGAGGGTGCCCAGAATTGAAAAGCTCATCCTCAAGTCTAGACATGAAGACTTCAGAAATAAAAGACCCCAGTGGTGATCCGATAGGGACACCTATGTCAGGAGGAAGTTTGTTGATAGAGTCATTGAACTGACATATGTTGGGGTAGAGGCATTTTTGAAGGAGGGTATTAAATTCGGAAATCAACGGAGTTGGGACTAATGCCTTCTTAAGTAACTCGTCCATGCGTTCACGGGTAGGGAGGAGAGGGACATGGGGGAATAAACCCACCACGTCAAAAGAAATAAGAATACTTCCAGGAGGGGGAGAGGAGTTGTGAGTGAGTAGCTAAGATAACTCAATCGAGTTTTTTATAGAATAAGGGGAGTGAAAGTTCGTTACGTGTTTAAACCAAATATCAAGGTACTTGGCTAACTTGTAAGTTGGGGCGGAAATAAAAGATACCACAGGACGCATGGGGGACCCATTCTTATCATTCTTATGGATTTTAGGAAGGAGCCTTAGGGTTAGGTATTAAGATCGCTGTTTGCAGGGGCTCCTTATCTAGGATATACTTACTCTTGTTGATTAGGCTCCGGACATCACTGTTGTAATTATCAAAATTGAAGGTGGGATCAATGGTAGCGCCAATAGAATCGAGACACTGATACATCTTCTGGTTGTAGTCTGGTCTATCTATGAGGACAACAGAATTCCCCTTATCTGCTTTTGTAACGACGATATGGCATTCTTTCAATTTCTTGGTTAGGGAAGTGACTGTGTTGCGGAGGCTTTCACTCATGGTAGGAACACGGTTGTTGTGAATGATAGAGGCCAGTTGGTCAGTAGTGTCACCACGATATTTCAGACTGGCAGGAGCGCGGTCAGCAACAATTCTATCTTTAACATGGCTAGTGTTTATCGGAGGAATCGAATATTTGAGCCCACGGGAAAGTAGATCTTCATCGTCTGAAAGAGTGGCAGAAGATTCATTAACGAGTCTCCTAAAGAAGTGGTGCTCCTCATGGGGGTCCAGTTGATCAGAGTTACCATGTTGTTGAATCTTCTTCTCCCTCTTCTGTCGGAGAGTAACCAGTAGGCCTTCTGTCCCGCCTGCTACGTTGGAGAAACCGGCCGAGCTTTCCGTGCTAGGATCAATGAGCACGCATCGGCGTTCGACAACAATAACTTCACAAAATCTGCCTTCGCGAAGCATCTTCTGGACAATGGATATCTTGGAGGTGATGAGATCATCCTACACGTCGAGAATAATAAACGGCGGCGGAAAGCTCTCGAGGAGATCGAAATTGTGAAGATGAGAACTCACCACGCCTGCAACCTCGTAAATCGGACTACATAATTATGAAGATGATCTCATCAATAAACTTTATTGCACCGCCCCGGAGTATAAGTGTACAGAAGTTTAATTCTGGTAATCTGTTTTAGATGTAGCTTTTCATTCTGATGATGACAGCTTTGTCGAAAGACGTCTCATGTGTTTTTATATAAAAAAAATATATACGGGCTACGCAGTGAAAAACTTCTTTTCTCTTCTTACAGTACTGGCATGGCGGCGCGCCTACGGCGCGCCTATCACGTTTTCTTTTTACGGCTGTCTAAAAAACTGTTCTACTGTAGAATATTTTGTGAAAAAGTTTTCCTTTGATCAACTATTTGGCACATTTAAAATGGAAGAAAAACGTTTTGATTATAAGATTAGTCGATTCATTTCACCCTTTTTCTTTCTGTTTTTCTCGACATAAGGTTGTCTTTGAAATTTTGTCTTTGTTAGAGGTTAAAAGTGCTCTTAATGGCAACCCTCTCTTCAATCTCTAGCCACAATTAGTTTTATGATTTCTCTTTTTTACATGCAAATAAACCTACTTCTTTCTCTGATCTCGACTTGATTGTGTCCTAGTTTTCAAAATTTCTTCCTCTGTGTAGCTTACTTAAAACAAACTTTCTCAAGGCCCTCCATATATTCTTTGGGGTCCACTTATCTCCAACTAATAGTTATTCTTGACACTGAGTCCTGATTTCTGTAATTTGCTATTCTATAGGGATCATTCCATTGAATCCTGATGATGTTAGATCCTTTCAGTCTATTTTATCAACTTCCTAATTTAAATTAGGGTTCAATAAGGAACTTGTTCTATGAGGGGAAGGACTCTTGCCTTTTGCCCAGAATAATGGTTGAGAATTTCCTCCTCCTCCTCCTGTCATATTATTTCAGAAGTTGAAATTTCTCTCTCTCTCTCACTGTAAATAGCTTGAAAGTTTTAATTTTCCACAGTTACCCTCTTGTCATAATAGTATGGCTCCATATACAAAATTTTCAGTTTTTCTTCTTTTCATGGTTCATTTTACGCAGTTCAATTTCTTCCAATTTTTTTGTCTTTTGTCATATTACAGCTGGATTTCCAATATTCAAATTGTTTTCAAATCTGAGTCTTTTGATGATAGAATTTTTTCAACACCCTTCTTTCATACATAGCTCAGAAGTCTAAAATCTTGAAGTCCCTCCGATCATATTTAGCTCAATTTTTGAAATTTTATTGAATCCAAAACTTTTAATGAGTGAATTTTTCGGGACTCCAATTTTGAATTCAATTCTCAATATTGAAACCAATCCGTCTGATGGAGAAGGATCCGTGAATTATTTGTTCAACTTTGTCAAGAAAGCCATTGTTTTTTAAAATCTTCTATTCAACTTATTTTGGTTGAATTATAGAAATCTGACCAAAAGCTTCATTACAATCTCGATTCAATCCATATCGCTGCAGAATCGCACCCCCTACTTTTCTAGAATTTCTCATATCATGTGTCTAAAGTTCAAATTCTAATCAAGTTTTAAGCTTATTCTTCACTAAACCCATCTGTACTCTGTACAGACAGTTTCAATCTTCAAAATTTCAGTTTGTGACTTGTTTTTAAAACCAATTAGACCCATAGAACAGGTTTCTGTGTTCCTTGTTCAACTCTATTAAGAGAGTGTGAGTTTCCAAATTCCTCTTTTGCCATATAGCTTTTTGAAATTCCCTCCAATTAAATACAGCTTGAAATTTTTAACCCCCCTCTCTAACCATGTATAGCTCGAAGGTAAAAATTTCTTTCAACTTCCTCTTCCTATATCATACTTGATTCAAAGAAATTTCAAG
Source organism: Aspidiotus destructor (assembly GCA_035079395.1). Classification (NCBI taxonomy): domain Eukaryota; kingdom Metazoa; phylum Arthropoda; class Insecta; order Hemiptera; family Diaspididae; genus Aspidiotus; species Aspidiotus destructor. The sequence continues at coordinate 2,455,988 of JAVHKZ010000004.1, read as the reverse complement.
TTCCACGCTCGGTCCCATTTTTTCTTCAAGAGACCTCCTCTTCACTAAAATAGTTTTTCTGTTAAAAACTTGTTTAAGTTGTTTGAATACAACGATTATTTTTAGTTATGTTTTCGATACCCTCATATCGGGCTTAAGGGGCGGTAAGGAATGAAATCGGTATGTATAGTGATAGAATTACGTGTAAAATCGAGTTTCGGCTATGTTTTCGCTAAATTGTATCGGGCAATCGGGTATGTGGCGGAAGGGGAAATTGCTGGAAATTGATAATATAGATAGATTGCATTTTTTGGAACAAATTTTATGCAATTTCTAGAGTGAACTGCAAAGAAACTGACGTCTGGATATTATGCGCCTAAATTTTCTTTTTCTTTAAAATTCTCTAGACTTTCTGAAGCTTCTAACCCACGACTCGTCGTGATTGGTTTAACTATTTTTTGGCTAGATTGTATCAAGTAAATTAGAAATGAAGCGCAAAGGGAAATCGAGCAAACTTTTTGTCGAGATACTTTTTTTTTTCTACAAAGTGATTATTCGAAGGTATGTAAGGACGGATAAAACGTTATTCGGAGGTATACAGCAAGGCAATATAGTAGCTAATGTTATCCGTGTCAATGTTGATATACAGTCGCGGCAGATAAGACAAAGATTGTGTATGTACTAACTGGTTGAACTTTCTTCTGAGGTATGCAGAAACATAAGATGATTCTTAAGCATCATTGTGTAGGATGATAACCCTCATGAAGGCAGAAGTGCCCGCATACCAGCTCAGGACGGTGAGTAACTATCTTTGCGGTCGAGAAATCCAAGCAGAGACGTCTATGTGTTCATCCTTTAAACCTTTTATTATTTCAAGTCGGACGCTAATAAATTTCACTCAAAATTGCGAATAAAAAAAAAACGTCCTTATGAAGGTTTTTTGGGAAAAGTGACGTTCACTGAAAATGAAATTAGTATAATTGTTTTTGACATGCTTTACAGAAACCAATGCTTGAAAAGATTATTTCAAAATCACCACATGCTGCATTATGAAGAAAAAAAATCATGATCATCCTCACAACATCAACTTATTTCTCCCTCCCCCTCTTAGTCCAGGCAAGCAAGAGTTTTGAAAATGAAAAAATTGCTACAAAAGATTTTATTGTTAGAAGTTGTTGGAAATGGTCTCCTGAATATAGGGAAGAAACCCAAGTCCCCACAACCTTGTGCGTCCCGAAATATGGAGGGGGAAGTGACCTCAATTTCGGTTTTTTCACTTTTTTGGGAAGAAATAGGCATTTAATCGAGAAAAGTTATTCGAGATGAAATGTTCCTCGTAAAATTCTCTTCAAAAATGGTTATTACGTATTTTCTTGTAACTGAAGTCATTGAGGAGTTATGACCAATAATAGCTACTATATTGAGTTACTCAGCGGAGGGCAAACAAGAAATTCTAAGCTGTAGTCATAGAGGAGTTACAGACCAGAATATCCGAATAGACGCATGGAAGAAGAGAAACACTGGGTAGAGATACGTCACTACAAGTAAAAATTTTTGACGCGCGTTTGTGCGCCGTATGATTTTACTTCAGCAGTCAAGTGAACTGCAAGCAATTAGCGACATTTTCAATTCGCCTCATTCTTCAGCGCGTGATATATTTCAAGCAGGGTGTACCCCCGATACGAGGGTATCAAAAACATGGCTAAAATCGTCGTATTCGAACAAATTAAATTACCTAGCAAATAGCAAATTTCTAGCCAAATTACTCTATCTACCGATCTCATTTTCTCCTTCCGCATCAAAACATGGCTAAAATCGTCGTAAGCCGACAATTTAAATTGCATATATATAAAGATTCCCCTTCTGCGTCATACCCAATTACCCGATACACCTAGCAATTATCTATTATCTATTATACTAAAAACTCAACCCGACCCTGCATGCCTCAGCACGGAGATACCTTATTACAATTTAGCTAAAAAATAGCTAGACGCCGAATTACATGTATCTTATCACTATATAGGGTGAGGCAAAAAGATGTTACCAGTTAAATGGGAGTTTGCGCTAAATCCACCGTAGCGCGAAAACGCGAAACGTTAGACATATAGTTTAAATGTACGAAATTTGTATCTCAATTTTATCTTTAATTTGAGCCACATCCGAAGTTTCTACGACTTTTCTGAGCCGAGTTCTGCACCAAAATGTGCCGGAAGTTCATCAATTTGCCAAAATTAAAAAATTTTCCAACTTCCTCATTTTATCTGATTCCGAAGTGAAATTTAACGCTGATTCCGAAAAAAATACCCAAATAACCCTATGAAGCTTGAAAGTGGGGGATTTTTCAATGTTTTATATCAAAAATCTTCGCAAATTAGTCAATTTTCGGCACATTTTGGTCCATAACTTGGCTCAGGAAAGTCGTAGAAACTTCGGATATGGCTCAAATCGTAGATAAAAATGAGATACAAATTTCGTACATTTGATGTATTCATGTAACATTTCGCGTTTTCGCGCTACGGCGGATTTAGCGAAAACTCCCATTTGACTGGTAACATCTTTTTGCCTCACCCTGTATACATGAGCGTAAAATAAACATTGCATAGTAAATTAGAAGAAAAAGTATCTTGACAAAAAGTATTTCCCTTTGTGCCTCATACCCTTACGTTGCGCAAAGCGTATACCACCCCTCTGTGGCGACACCTCCTCAAGCCCGATGTCCACATACTCGATAAAGATGGCTAAATTCGACGCGGGAAAACTCGAATGCGTAGCAATTTGTATAGGTTTAGCTACTTTTATCGAGTATATAGACATCGGGCTTGAGGAGGTGTCGTCGCTGAGGGGTAACCGTCTTATACATGTGCGTGTTCTCATTGCCTAGCAAATTAGAAAAAAGGATGACGTTATTCGAAGGTACGTACCGACGGATAAACGTTATTCGAAGGTACTGGACAAATCTTCTATGAGGTATTTTCATCGAGTCGGCCTATAGTGAGGCATTATATAGGAGGATCGACAGACAAGGCCGCGCTCATCATGATTCTTCTTCTGGCTTCTCTCGATCCTCTTAGGTTCCTCTAAGTATACAACCACCCTGCCAACCTTTCCGCTGTCATCAGGAAATGGTCTTCGCGTTGAGTCAAACCAGATGCCTAGGTACTTCATTACCTTCTTGGTCTTGATTTCCACACCGGTGGTCTCCGTCTTACGTACTGCCAGTCCTAATCTGGCCGTTTCGGTTAAAGGCGTCACTACCTCTAGGGCCCGGTTTACCCTGTTCCTCCCCGCTAAAATCGTTTCGCCCGGCAGTGCATACCGCCAGTGTGTCATCCGCATGGCAGATAAGCTAAACCCCTGTGGCAGCTGTACCTTAAAAATTCAGTTATATGCGACACACCACACCACACCAGGCGTCACTGTACCAGTAGACGTCTCTGCTTGGATTTCTCGACCGCAAAGATAGTTACTCACCGTCCTGAGCTGGTATGCGGGCACTTCTGCCTTCATGAGGGTTATCATCCTACACAATGATGCTTAAGAATCATCTTATGTTTCTGCATACCTCAGAAGAAAGTTCAACCAGTTAGTACATACACAATCTTTGTCTTATCTGCCGCGACTGTATATCAACATTGACACGGATAACATTAGCTACTATATTGCCTTGCTGTATACCTCCGAATAACGTTTTATCCGTCCTTACATACCTTCGAATAATCACTTTGTAGAAAAAAAAAAGTATCTCGACAAAAAGTTTGCTCGATTTCCCTTTGCGCTTCATTTCTAATTTACTTGATACAATCTAGCCAAAAAATAGTTAAACCAATCACGACGAGTCGTGGGTTAGAAGCTTCAGAAAGTCTAGAGAATTTTAAAGAAAAAGAAAATTTAGGCGCATAATATCCAGACGTCAGTTTCTTTGCAGTTCACTCTAGAAATTGCATAAAATTTGTTCCAAAAAATGCAATCTATCTATATTATCAATTTCCAGCAATTTCCCCTTCCGCCACATACCCGATTGCCCGATACAATTTAGCGAAAACATAGCCGAAACTCGATTTTACACGTAATTCTATCACTATACATACCGATTTCATTCCTTACCGCCCCTTAAGCCCGATATGAGGGTATCGAAAACATAACTAAAAATAATCGTTGTATTCAAACAACTTAAACAAGTTTTTAACAGAAAAACTATTTTAGTGAAGAGGAGGTCTCTTGAAGAAAAAATGGGACCGAGCGTGGAACTTGAAATTTCTTTGAATCAAGTATGATATAGGAAGAGGAAGTTGAAAGAAATTTTTACCTTCGAGCTATACATGGTTAGAGAGGGGGGTTAAAAATTTCAAGCTGTATTTAATTGGAGGGAATTTCAAAAAGCTATATGGCAAAAGAGGAATTTGGAAACTCACACTCTCTTAATAGAGTTGAACAAGGAACACAGAAACCTGTTCTATGGGTCTAATTGGTTTTAAAAACAAGTCACAAACTGAAATTTTGAAGATTGAAACTGTCTGTACAGAGTACAGATGGGTTTAGTGAAGAATAAGCTTAAAACTTGATTAGAATTTGAACTTTAGACACATGATATGAGAAATTCTAGAAAAGTAGGGGGTGCGATTCTGCAGCGATATGGATTGAATCGAGATTGTAATGAAGCTTTTGGTCAGATTTCTATAATTCAACCAAAATAAGTTGAATAGAAGATTTTAAAAAACAATGGCTTTCTTGACAAAGTTGAACAAATAATTCACGGATCCTTCTCCATCAGACGGATTGGTTTCAATATTGAGAATTGAATTCAAAATTGGAGTCCCGAAAAATTCACTCATTAAAAGTTTTGGATTCAATAAAATTTCAAAAATTGAGCTAAATATGATCGGAGGGACTTCAAGATTTTAGACTTCTGAGCTATGTATGAAAGAAGGGTGTTGAAAAAATTCTATCATCAAAAGACTCAGATTTGAAAACAATTTGAATATTGGAAATCCAGCTGTAATATGACAAAAGACAAAAAAATTGGAAGAAATTGAACTGCGTAAAATGAACCATGAAAAGAAGAAAAACTGAAAATTTTGTATATGGAGCCATACTATTATGACAAGAGGGTAACTGTGGAAAATTAAAACTTTCAAGCTATTTACAGTGAGAGAGAGAGAGAAATTTCAACTTCTGAAATAATATGACAGGAGGAGGAGGAGGAAATTCTCAACCATTATTCTGGGCAAAAGGCAAGAGTCCTTCCCCTCATAGAACAAGTTCCTTATTGAACCCTAATTTAAATTAGGAAGTTGATAAAATAGACTGAAAGGATCTAACATCATCAGGATTCAATGGAATGATCCCTATAGAATAGCAAATTACAGAAATCAGGACTCAGTGTCAAGAATAACTATTAGTTGGAGATAAGTGGACCCCAAAGAATATATGGAGGGCCTTGAGAAAGTTTGTTTTAAGTAAGCTACACAGAGGAAGAAATTTTGAAAACTAGGACACAATCAAGTCGAGATCAGAGAAAGAAGTAGGTTTATTTGCATGTAAAAAAGAGAAATCATAAAACTAATTGTGGCTAGAGATTGAAGAGAGGGTTGCCATTAAGAGCACTTTTAACCTCTAACAAAGACAAAATTTCAAAGACAACCTTATGTCGAGAAAAACAGAAAGAAAAAGGGTGAAATGAATCGACTAATCTTATAATCAAAACGTTTTTCTTCCATTTTAAATGTGCCAAATAGTTGATCAAAGGAAAACTTTTTCACAAAATATTCTACAGTAGAACAGTTTTTTAGACAGCCGTAAAAAGAAAACGTGATAGGCGCGCCGTAGGCGCGCCGCCATGCCAGTACTGTAAGAAGAGAAAAGAAGTTTTTCACTGCGTAGCCCGTATATATTTTTTTTATATAAAAACACATGAGACGTCTTTCGACAAAGCTGTCATCATCAGAATGAAAAGCTACATCTAAAACAGATTACCAGAATTAAACTTCTGTACACTTATACTCCGGGGCGGTGCAATAAAGTTTATTGATGAGATCATCTTCATAATTATGTAGTCCGATTTACGAGGTTGCAGGCGTGGTGAGTTCTCATCTTCACAATTTCGATCTCCTCGAGAGCTTTCCGCCGCCGTTTATTATTCTCGACGTGTAGGATGATCTCATCACCTCCAAGATATCCATTGTCCAGAAGATGCTTCGCGAAGGCAGATTTTGTGAAGTTATTGTTGTCGAACGCCGATGCGTGCTCATTGATCCTAGCACGGAAAGCTCGGCCGGTTTCTCCAACGTAGCAGGCGGGACAGAAGGCCTACTGGTTACTCTCCGACAGAAGAGGGAGAAGAAGATTCAACAACATGGTAACTCTGATCAACTGGACCCCCATGAGGAGCACCACTTCTTTAGGAGACTCGTTAATGAATCTTCTGCCACTCTTTCAGACGATGAAGATCTACTTTCCCGTGGGCTCAAATATTCGATTCCTCCGATAAACACTAGCCATGTTAAAGATAGAATTGTTGCTGACCGCGCTCCTGCCAGTCTGAAATATCGTGGTGACACTACTGACCAACTGGCCTCTATCATTCACAACAACCGTGTTCCTACCATGAGTGAAAGCCTCCGCAACACAGTCACTTCCCTAACCAAGAAATTGAAAGAATGCCATATCGTCGTTACAAAAGCAGATAAGGGGAATTCTGTTGTCCTCATAGATAGACCAGACTACAACCAGAAGATGTACCAGTGTCTCGATTCTATTGGCGCTACTATTGATCCCACCTTCAATTTTGATAATTACAACAGTGATGTCCGGAGCCTAATCAACAAGAGTAAGTATATCCTAGATAAGGAGCCCCTGCAAACAGCGATCTTAATACCTAACCCTAAGGCTCCTTCCTAAAATCCATAAGAATGATAAGAATGGGTCCCCCATGCGTCCTGTGGTATCTTTTATTTCCGCCCCAACTTACAAGTTAGCCAAGTACCTTGATATTTGGTTTAAACACGTAACGAACTTTCACTCCCCTTATTCTATAAAAAACTCGATTGAGTTATCTTAGCTACTCACTCACAACTCCTCTCCCCCTCCTGGAAGTATTCTTATTTCTTTTGACGTGGTGGGTTTATTCCCCCATGTCCCTCTCCTCCCTACCCGTGAACGCATGGACGAGTTACTTAAGAAGGCATTAGTCCCAACTCCGTTGATTTCCGAATTTAATACCCTCCTTCAAAAATGCCTCTACCCCAACATATGTCAGTTCAATGACTCTATCAACAAACTTCCTCCTGACATAGGTGTCCCTATCGGATCACCACTGGGGTCTTTTATTTCTGAAGTCTTCATGTCTAGACTTGAGGATGAGCTTTTCAATTCTGGGCACCCTCTCCTTGACCATGTTTTTCTTTGGTACAGATATGTCGATGACATATTTTGTGTCTGGAAGGGGCCCGATCACTCCCTCCATGAATTCTTGAATTTCATGAACAGTTTGTGTGAGGTCACTTCCCCCTCCATATTTCGGGACGCACAAGGTTGTGGGGACTTGGGTTTCTTCCCTATATTCAGGAGACCATTTCCAACAACTTCTAACAATAAAATCTTTTGTAGCAATTTTTTCATTTTCAAAACTCTTGCTTGCCTGGACTAAGAGGGGGAGGGAGAAATAAGTTGATGTTGTGAGGATGATCATGATTTTTTTTCTTCATAATGCAGCATGTGGTGATTTTGAAATAATCTTTTCAAGCATTGGTTTCTGTAAAGCATGTCAAAAACAATTATACTAATTTCATTTTCAGTGAACGTCACTTTTCCCAAAAAACCTTCATAAGGACGTTTTTTTTTTATTCGCAATTTTGAGTGAAATTTATTAGCGTCTGACTTGAAATAATAAAAGGTTTAAAGGATGAACACATCTAAACTTGATAACAGTGCAATAAATTTTCATCTAGGCCTACTTAATAAGATTCCAAAATTTTTCTGAGAAGTACAAAGTTAGAGTCAGGCCTATAGATTCATCAGTTATTTTTTGCAAATGTAACTTACCATGCTATAAATGCCTCCAGGTTCTTTTCATCCTTCAAGGACTGAAAAGCTATTAGACACCCTCATTCAAAGTTTTAGTAAAAAGACGCAAATTTACTTTTCAAAAATTAAAAAATGGAAATAATTAGTAAGCAGGTATTTATTCTGAATCATTTCACCAAATAGTTTACATAGGTAGGTAAGTACCTAATTAGTAACGAAAAATTCGACGAGTCATTCCCAGCATAATTTCAAAAAAAATAAAGTATTATTTGACGGAACAAGAAGACAAGACTAGAATAACAAATGTACAAACATGAACCAATTAAGATTAAACTGATAAGTACGAAAATGATGCGCAATTCAAAATGTAAATACTCATCTTCTTTAGTTTTCTCTTCCAACTTATTGTCGACTTCGACGACCTCCGATAATGCGTATATAACTGTAGGTATGACGCTTCGAGGAAAATCAGTCATCGAAAAATTGGTTGACACGTCGTCCAAGACTTTTGAGTACATCCTCTGCAATCGTTGCATTTCTTCGTCAAAACAACACAGCCTACAACTCACTCTCAGGGCAGACTCCACCGTCACATCTTTGTCATTTAATTGAACCCAAACATGGAAAAATTCTTCGTGGATCAGGAACATTCTGATGTCTCGATTCTGGAACCAGTCAGCCAATTCACTCTCGTCCACAATTCCTAGTCTTAGCTCGCTAAGTGGAAAGTACCATTTCATGTGTGTCGCAGGTAAATCCGGAGACGACTTCAATTGGTCAAGACAATCGGGAAATTTTTGGCATATATCATCCATTACAGCTGGCAAAATAGTATTCATTATCTGCTTCGTCATAACTTGTCGAGGCGATGGCGACCATACTCGCCGAATCACCGCGTTGACTGATCCATTGATTATCTCGTCCACCTTTTCGACTGTGCATAATTTTAACCAGGAAGATCTGATGAATTTCGATATCACGCGTATTTTTTTCTCGATTTTTTCACTAGGACTTGGTGGAAAGACAAGATGATTACCCGTAGCGACGGTGAAAATCTCCAATTTCAGAACTTTAGAAATGAGCTGCGTATGGTCGCCTTCGGGAAAACAACTTCGACTCGATCTCGGTTTTGTTAAATTCGCGAATTCGTTCAACAAATGAAACGTTCTGATCATTACGGTCGAATCGTTTGACGTAGGTGTTAGATGAACTCCTGGTAGCATTATTGGCACAATCAAAAAAAATATTGAAAATAATCGAACTTGCATGGTGCACTTATTTAGTACCGGTAGATAGATAAGAATAAAAAATTTACGAGCTACAGATTGTCAAGATGATTTAAAGGTTGTTATAGAACACGTTTAACAGAACTCGATGTTGCGCAGACGAGACGTTGAGTGACTACGCGGTTTGTTTTATTCTTATATTTCATCCCCCAATTCTCATTTAGATCAGCGAGACGTTCGGCAAACTTCGGATATTCTCAACTAATATCGGTACCTGTGCAATATCGAAAAACTACCGAATTACACGACATAATAAGACTTTCTATGGGTGCCACGAACCCATCCTATTGCAGCTAGAGTATTATAGGGAAGCGTCCTTGACCATCCATTGGTTTTACCTTCACTGCGGATGTCCCGACCGAAGACAAAATACCACATTGGCATCATTCGCAGATAATACTGCAGCACTAGCATTTATCGAAATAATGATTGGGCAAAGCCATGGAAAACGCAAATACATGTGGGCAAGACAATCCGTGTTGACTGGAGTTATTCTTTTTGTGGCCACGAGCGATAGACATGCTAATGAAGAAAGAGAGAATTAAGATACAACATGTAACAACGAGAACTGGGCAAAAGATTCGCTACGCTAGAATTTCTTTTCTTGGCCTAGCTTCTTAAAAGCTAGCTTCAGAGCTTAGGAGATTTGGTATTCGAGCTGCTTTCTATCTGTTGTGCATTCTATAGGTAGCCTGAGCAGCCTAAAAGATGGTGTTTCTCCTCTTAAAAAATCAGGTCTCTACAAAGCTCATTGTGAGCTCTGCAACTTTTTCTACTACGGTCAACCAGATCGCACTCTTTACCAGAGGATCATGGAGCATCCTTTAGACTACACAAACGCTATGAAGATCTCGGCTGAAGGTAATACATCTTTACAGGTTTCTTTCTTTTGAATCTGCGATGGATGAGCATTGCATTCTCCAAAATCATAGATTTTAGAACGTACCTAGTTTTTGAGCTCATACACCAGACTGACAAGGGACGCTCCCTACATCGGTAGGAAGAAACCTCTGTTCTGCAGACCATATCTAATAATAAAACGGTATTTGAATGATCAATAGGTACACATTCACTAACCCTTCTCTTAACCACTACTTTCATATTACTACTCCTTTTGTGAGTATTAGTCACGTTTAATCTCAGCGTGTATATACCTCTCTTTCGACTTCATTAGCTTGTTCAGCTCGTACCTAATGATGGTTGTGTAAATACATCCAAAACGGGTCGTTATTCTTGCTTTCTGAGCGCATGGGTGGAAATTATATGAACAATAAACCTCAGGTTATCCTCCATACCTCTAGAAAGACCAGAAAACATTTGAGCGCAAACTGACACAAAAAAAAAACACTCACGCAGTCGCGTGAGTAATACACGACTTTTCCTTTGACTAATCAAATTTCATTAAGACTAATAAGTAACTTATAAATTTTACAAGCCAGAGCCACCACGAGCCAGAGCCATCAGGGTGTAAAACGTAAACTAATTTAATGAACCCTTTGTCAAGAATGAACATATCAAATAAAAGGTTCTTTATCACAATAGACATCCTGAGTGATAACAAAAGGATAGAATTTCCTTCTCGTAACATGAGCAGCTACTTGTGATAGTAAGAAATTTCTCAAAAAAAATTTCAAATTTCTCAAGAACTTCTCATCCCATTTTCAAAGAAAAAGAAAAAAAAAAAAAAAAAAAAAAGGTTTCTATTATCTACCCAAGGCCTTATCTTTCCCAAACATGAGGTAAGGCAGGTAATATTTTTCGTCAACATATTAAAAGTGTGCTTTGAATGTGTGAGTAAAACATGATACCAAAAATTGATTCTCGCAACTTCAATTTTGAAGTAATTTTTGTGATTTTTACCAACTTTTATTATTTGGAATGTTCTTCAGAAAGGTTTGATTAAAAGCGCTATAGAAACAGAATTTGGATATTTTCTTCCGTATTTTTCTGTTAAAATTGACGACATTTGGCTTTCTTTTCAAAGCTATAAAATCTTTTCAGAGCCAAATTTCCAAATTCTGCTTCTATAGCGCTCCTAATGAAGCCTTCATGAACAGCATTCTACAAAATGATGAATGTCATATAATTATCTAATACTCCTCGGAATATTCATAGTAATTAAATGGGATTGACCATAACCCATGAAATTGATTCTTAGCCTAGTATTGGCCCAGATAACCAAATATGAAGCTGAGTGCCTCAATTCTTAATTTCCAAAAATACTGGTACGACTTGAAGATGTCTCCAACCGCTCTTCTTTTCGTCCTCTCATAAATTGTATTCATGATCTTGATTCTTAGCTTAGTATTGACGTAGTAAAACTTCGAGAAAGTTCAACGCCTTCTCCTCCACCGTGACGTCACATCAACTAATAACGCAGTACCTAAAGGTATTCATAATCCATCAGGGAAACCTTCATTCTATTTAGTTTTAGTCTAGAACTGATCTAACACTGTCCACCTTGCTATGAGGCTATAACAGTTGTTTCTGCGGTCTATAATAATTGACTGTAACTTACGAAATTGATTCTTAGCCTGGTATTAGTGTAGTAAAACTTTGAAAAAGTTCAATGCACCCTCCCCTTCTCCACATTGCTATGGTTTTAATTCATTAAGACAATCACTGCTACTAACAACTTATAAATTTTATTCATTCTCTAGTCATCTTCCTTTCCTGAAGAACAAAGTCGGCAAATGGAATTGAAAATTCTGACAGTCACCAAACAAATTGCCATAAATCATAATGACGATTTTCCATTTACATGGGAAACAAAATGCTTACCGGTTACATCCCAGTAGTTTTAGGGAAATCCGCAGACAAAAACAACTTGTAAGTCTGAATATAGGCCTAGAATATTATAAATAGGTAAGGAAACCTACATTTATTGCAGATTTAAAGTGATCTAGGACGTACAAAATGTCAGAAAAATTCACTACCCCGTCCCCCTTTCAATCTTTTTATGGATATACAGTAGGCCTACTTACCTTTTGAGATGAAAAAAAATAATAATAATAAGTCAATAAAATAAAAGAATAAGAGCTTCACAATTACTCTTTCCCGTACGTTTTTCCCAGTCTAGTATTGTTCTAATATACATCTTGAGCCATGGTCACCTGCAATTACTGGTATGTATCACTAAAAATTGATATTAAAGCCAAACAAGCGTCTAATCACTCATCAGTCCACCCCTCACCATCCCTTCTCTCAAGCTCCGACCTGTCTAAACGCTTTAAAAAAAAAAAAAAAAAAATCACTCATACTAATGACTTATAAATTTTAGGAGCCAGAGCCAGAGTCATCACAGTGTAAATTGTAAACTAATTCAATGAACCCTTTGTAAAGTCACTATTCCTATCTAAAAAAAAAAAAAAAGACTATCCGGAAGAAGTTGATATTTTGAGAAAAGTCGAGGAAATAACTAAACCTAACCTAACCTAAAGAAGGTCTCACTGTGTAAATATATCTTGTAAACTAATTTAATGAACCCTTTGTCAAGAATGAACGTGTCAAATAAAAGGTTCTTCATCACAATAGACATACTGATGACAAAAGGATAGAATTCCCTTCTCGTAATATTATGAACAACTACTTGTGATAGTGGGAAATTTCTCAAAAAAAATTTCAAATTTCTCAAGAACTACTCATCCTATTCTCAAGAAAAATTGCAGGTGCACATTTCTAACCTAACCTAACCTAAAGAAGCCCTCTCTGCAGTGTGTAAATCTTTCTTGTAAATTAATTTAATGAACCCTTTATCAAATGAACCTGTCAAATAAAAGGTTCTTCATCACAATAGACGCACTGATAACAAAAGGATAGGAATTTGCTTCAGGTAATGTGAGCGACTACTTGTAATAGTGAGAAAAATAGAAATTTCTCAAGAAATACTCATCGGATTTTCTGAAAAAATTGAAAGCTCCTCGAGAACTACTCGTCCGATTCTCGAAAAAATTGCGGGTGCACATCTTCAAATATATTACTACAATATGGCCAAGTTACAAAAAAATCCACCGGGTAGTTTCGGAGGAGTTCCACAAACAAACACATACTCGAAATACTGAAAAATTTCTCAAAAAATTGAAAATTTCTCGAGAACTACTCATCCGATTCTCACAAAAATTGCGGGTGCACATATTCAGATATAATACTACAATATGGCCAAGTTACAAAAAAATCCACCGGATAGTTTCGGAGGAGTTCCACGAACAAAAAAATCTTATACATATATATGGCTATATATATGGCTATAAGACTTATCCTGAGCACCTTTAAGCGAGATTTCGACCACGTGATCTTTGGTCACATCTTACTGAAAACAATATTTTGCTGCAAATTTTCTCTGACAATTACTTCGAACTAACAAAATTAGAATACGTTTCATCGTACTAGAGAAATATTAACCTTACCTTCGCGCGTGACTACCGCGCGACGTCAACTATCGGCAAGGTTCGCGTTATTTGCGGATGGAGGCTAATTCTCCATGAATTTGTAGGCTAACTATCACGAGTAGGCTAAAAATAAAGTACATAATCCGATAGGAAATTTTACGAGGAATAATTTTTGACTGGTGACTTTTTTCTCTAAAATGCGTTTTAAGCGAGATATTTACAAAAAACTGATTTTGAGGGGGTTTGAACCCCCATAAAAAAAGAAGCTCCAGAGGAAAAACGCGGAGAAGTTAATATGTTGTTTTAGACATAATTCTTAACCATTTCCAGCAATCAGACCTTTACTATGTCGCAATGTTTTTTTTTTTCTTCAAAACCTGTCTAATTTGCCTAGACTAAATGAGGCGAATTGAAAATGTCGCTAATTGCTTGCAGTTCACTTGACTGCTGAAGTAAAATCATACGGCGCACAAACGCGCGTCAAAAATTTTTACTTGTAGTGACGTATCTCTACCCAGTGTTTCTCTTCTTCCATGCGTCTATTCGGATATTCTGGTCTGTAACTCCTCTATGACTGCAGTTACAAGAAAATACGTAATAACCATTTTTGTAGAGAATTTTACGAGAAATATTTCATCTCGGATAACTATTCTCGATTAAATGCATATTTCCGCTCAAAAAATTGAAAATACCAAAATTAAGGTCACTTCCCCCTGTATATCTCGGAGCACACAAGGTTGTGGGGACTTGGGTTTCTTCCCTATATTCAGGAGACCATTCCCAACAACTTCCAACAATAAAATCTTTTGTATCAATTTTTTCATTTTCAACTCACTTATTAAACCTCTTTCCTGATGGACTGTCTTTCTCTATCTTACAAACAAATCAAACTGCTCTTCTCGCAATATTTGTAACCTTATAATTCCACATAGAATGAAATAGTATGCATAATTCACCGGGAAAAGAAAAAGAATTCGTACAATTCAGAGCGAAACAGAGAATAAAAAATTGTCAAAGTGGTTTAAACAATTCACGGAAAGACCGAGATCTACTCATCTTCGCTTTCAGAAATACGGTCTAAAAGATTCGGAGTAACTATAATGAGAATGGTGAATTAGAGTTCTGTCTTGAGCATCAAAGAACTGGAAAATTGAATTTCTCAAATGCGTGAATAATCGGTTATAGGAATCTACCAGCTGGTATGGTGTACGGCAGGCTTATGAATCCCTCTGTCGTTTGAGAATATCACTCAGTCTCGGTGAGAATCACATACTTATCGTAAAGGAATTTTCCCTTCTGGGCGGTGCTGGGAAGGTTTGTGTGCTTACATACGTAAGCATGCGATCAAAAAGCCGAAAACAATCATTGTGTTGTCGCATCGTACGTGCGTAGGCCTATCATGATTCATGCAGATACTGATTCCGACGAAAGAAGAATGTATCACCATTGACTATACATTTACAAAGTAGGTAATAATATTATAGTCAATGGTATCACGATAGGCCTACATTAAGCAGGTACATGGAATTTGAGAAGAAAAAAGGTACCGCTGTCGAAGTCACGTTCTTGTTCCTGTATACATATATTCGTATTATCATTCTTTTTTTTTTTTTTTTTTTTTTTCATTACATTTTTGAGAACCAACGGGTATCTTTTAGGGTCTAGTTTGTACCCTGGCTATAAATTATTAGAGAGATATGAAAAAATAGAAACCTTCTAGATGGTGTGGCGAGTAAGAAAGAGAAAAATTCGCGTAGGATAAGTATTTTCAATTATTCCGAAGGAGAGGACATTGCATACCGTGCACGTTTAAGATACTCACTACCTGAGGAAGCCAGAGGACAAAGCTACTCCTCTTGGTTTTGTATATTTCTTTACCCTTTTTGAGGCTTGTTTTTTGTTTGTCGTTGCAAAATTATATCTAAATCAATTTTTTCAAATTTCGTGATGAATCTTGAGTTCTTCATCGTATCGCTAGAATTTTTAGAGGATTTAAATACCATGAATTGAACAAGTCGGCTATTAAAAAGGGAAATAGTTTAGAGACTATACCGTATACCAACTTATTAGGCATCAGTATTGAATTTCAATCTTGCGTGGGTATAACCGAACAGATTTTCTTTAGGAAATTAAAACTTCAAGGAGGTCAATATCGATACTGTATTTTAGTTGAGCTCAATAAAAAAGCCTAATCAGCTTCCAAAATAAAGGTAACATTTAGACTGCAAATTAAACAGAAATAGCCTAATGAACAATCACTACTGAACAAATTTCAACTTTTTTTCATGAACATGAACTATCTAGGACGTTTCTAGAAGTATTTTTCACGCTGAACACGATGCCGTTGGCCGTTTTTATCTATCAGATCGGAGTTCCGAGTAATTTGCGTTTGAAAATTCAAAAATCGCAAAAAATCGTACTTTCAAAACGCGATAGCAGAGTAAAAACAGAATACTGAGGTATGTTCAACCACACAAAAATGTAGTTCGAACCTTGCTCTATAACATATTTACGATCAAGAATAATCGCACAATTCTTTGAGCAGTTATGAACAATATTGTAGAAGACTATTATCAGCTTCAAACGCGGGGCAATGTACGTCCTCGCGTCGCGACGCAGAATCGCGTGTTTCACCGCATTCAAAGCTGAAAATGGTCTTCTACAATATTGTTCATAACTGCTCAAAGAATTGTGCGATTATTCTTGATCGTAAATATGTTATAGAGCAAGGTTCGAACTACATTTTTGTGTGGTTGAACATACCTCAGTATTCTGTTTTTGCTCTGCAATCGCATTTTGAAAGCATAAGTACGATTTTTGGCGATTTTTGAATTTTCAAACGCAAATTACTCGGGAACTCCGATCTGATAGATAAAAACGGCCAACGGCATCGTGTTCAGCGTGAAAAACACTTCTAGAAACGGCTTAGATAGTTCATGTTCATAAAATGCTGTTCAGTAGTGTAAGGAATAAGAAATATGTAGGTAGGCCTACGTATAACTTAATATTTTTACAAACTTTAGGTACGGTAGGTAGGTACCTTCAATTTCTCATTACCTTTGTTTTTTGGTAATTAAAATAGCTAATCATCTTCATTATTCTGGTAGAGTTCATGCAATAAATTCACAATATACTTGTATACAATAGAACAACTGAAGAAAAGAGGGAGAAAAAAATAAAAATATACCTCAAAAATTGGCAAAATAGGGCATACTTTTGAAACTAGCCTATTTAATTTGTATTTCATTCATCATTATTCATTTCTTATTGATGTTCTTTCTTCAAAAATATTGATAAATTATGCTTACCTCGTATGCTTACCTCGTAGTGTTTTTTTTCTTTTTTTTTTCTCTATTCATAAATTGGGAACAGAAGAAATTTTTGAAAAATTGACTGATTTCTAATGAGGGTAAAATAATACGTATATTTTGTGAGAAAAAAAAAAAAAAAGAAAACTCTCTTAAATTATCAAGCGCTTTCATGAAGGTAGAATTAGATCTTTGAGGATTGTTGTGAATTCAATTCAGAAATAGAAAATGTACATTAATTATTTTAGGTTTGTGGATTTTGATTCAGGTATTATGTTGTAACTAAGACAAAGAGTTCCTGCTGAGAGATTCTTAGCACAATTTTTTGAAACTCCGAGAGTATCAAGAAAATTGTTTGATACTTGGTTGCTAGACTGCAGTAGCTGGATGGCAGGAAATTTTGAGGTTGATAATGTAGCCCAGGCTGTGAGAAACGAGGTCGAAGAAGGAGAAATTGGGCAATCCATTGCTCAGTGGAAATTTCGATGTTCATAACGTTGATTCAAAACCATGAAAGAATTTGATAAACATTCGATCACCTTCCTTCAAAATTATCGCAAATCATACGTCAAACTTCATACCTCTCGGAATTTGTTTGAGTTTCTTGAGTTGTTGTACAAAAAATCTTGGCTTGTGAATTACTCTTCCCCATATCATTAACTTGATTTTTGCCCATTGTCACTGGTGCATTAGCGCAATAATTATTCATAAAATTATGTTTTTTCTGATCTAAGTTAATTACTTCCACTCTTTGCGTACCCACGATTTTGCTTCGAAATGATTTTGCGAGAAAGTATATTCATTACAATGCCCCCTCCTTCTGTTTTAATGGAGTACAGAAAACTACAAATTTTATGAAAACTTTGGTAGGGGCTTTAAATCTAGGTATTTCAGAACCGTGATTTTGTTGAAACTTGCCAATAAGAAGCTTCAAATAAGAAATTTCAAAGAATTTCACAGTTGAATATTGATACTTTTGAATCAGCGTCTGTATACATAAGAAAGCACAATGACGTCATAAATAGGCCTAGTACCCTGTTGAGAATTGAAAAAAACGTACCCAATGAAACTAGGTTCATTAATATCGAGTTTTTCGGTTTCCAAATACGTTATAGCACCCATAATTTTCCTAGATGTTTCTTACTGCTATAGGTTCTCTTGAATCTTGCAAACCGAAAGTCTATCAGTCGAGAGTGAAGTTAAAATCAATACCCACTCCAAAAAATTTAGAGAAAATATGAACATTTACAGGTTCAATCATTCTATTATACACGTACAAAAATTGGACAAATGAAAAATACACATAATTCACTGGTAATTATTTCGGTACTTACAATTTTTTTGTGAAAATTGGAACCAACACCTAAATAAGAGTAGAATAAAACTATAAAGAGTCAAATTAATAGTTTGATTGGAGGATCATTACTTCCAAACCCACGAATCAATAAAACTAGTTTTCTTCAGTCTGAGCAAAGACGTTCTTTCCTTTGTCTCAACCCACCGGTGGAAGTACGCTCCCTCTCGATTTTTCGGGACCTTGGATGAAACTTGTTTCTCCACAATAACTTGATCCAGGCTGAGGCTGCCCAACAGCGTACCGAACTGTTGGACCAGGTATGACTGACAATCTAGTTGGAGGCGGTAGGTCTTCTCCTGAGGTATCGTTATTCCTTCGGCGTAGTAGATTTATTAGACGCACTCTCCGAAAGGCTTCCCAGACCCTTTCAAATGGAGTCTCTTCTGCTGCAGCGTACATCGATGGGACGCTTTCAACCGACGGAGCATACGATGAATTGTGTAAACTCCAATAGAATATAATATAGGAGAGGCAATCAAAACCAGCCATATAAAAAGTTCACTTTTAGATTTGAGCGCCAGAAGAACCAAATACACACTACTAGGTAACCATACGACTGTTAATACGATTAGTATAATGATAAACTTGGTGCTTAATTTACCAGCCATATTTTTTAAACGCAGATCACCGTTCTTTTTCAAAATGTATTAGAAGATCACAATGAGACGTTTAACGGTGAACACAATAATGACAAAATTCAACCGTTTTATTATACCTATCATGTAGAGTATAGGAGAGGGAGTGCACGACCGTATACCAGATTGAACTTGCTTTCTATCACTTTGAATATCTTCTCTAACACTGGTGCATGAAACAAGCAATAATAGGTAAAACTTGAATGAACTCCGAATGAATAATAGTCACTAATCCAAACTTAGGTGAATTTCATGTGGAATTTTTTGAAATTTCCTTTCCTGAACAATCCTAACATCGATAATTTTTTAGTGGTTGAAATCAAGAGTTTCATGTTTTCCTTGGAGGAAGGAAATCCTTCTTTTATAGGCCTAGGTATATGTTCTAAAATTTGATTCAGGATTTGACTACGCAAATTGGTCACTAAAGGCTGATTTCATTTTTTTTGTGAGCGTGAGTATTATCATGGGCCTACATGATAATACTAGAACGGCACCATGCAAACCATAATAATAAGTTCCATGACAGCGCGCAAAGGATTTTTATTGGTGAATAGAAAATAATCCAATTTTAATTCACTCATAATGACCAGAAAAAACAATAGGTACCGATATTCTAGAACTGCAGTAGGTACTTAAATAAGTAGGAATGTTTTTGTGCTGCCAATATTGAAATTATCCAATGTTATTTAGATCCCGGTAAACATTCTGAAGCATTCTGAAGCACTCTGAAGCACTTGGGAATTACTACCCCTGTTTTTCCCTTTTGAAGCCTGCTTGAAGCCCGTTTGAAGCACTGAGAAGCCCAGGGCTAAAAAAGGGATTCAACTGGGCCTCTCAGTGCTTCAAGCGAGCTTCAAGAGGGCTTCTACTGGGCTTCTCAGTGCTTCAAGCGAGCTTCAAGAGGGCTTCAACTGGGCTTCTCAGTGCTTCAAGCGGGCTTCAAGCAGGCTTCAAAAGGGAAAAACAGGGGTAGTAATTCCCAAGTGCTTCAGAGTGCTTCAGAATGTCTACCGGGAGGCACAGGAAGAAAGATATTTGAACGCTGCCGGTTTTACTGATCAACTTAATTATTATATAAGTAGAAAAAGAAGTGATAGGTACACTGACAAGTATTGAATAGGCTAGCTGTAATTTGGAGTCTCCATCAATTTGCTGATTAATTATGTCATAGTCGATGAGAAAAAGAAGAGAGAATTAAAAAGTCACAACCGCATGTGTAGGTACAGTAGAACTAGACTGGGTAAAAACAAATCTGAATTAGTCACGGGTATGTAGGAGGTATCTTGCCTCAATCATGCAGCACAATGTACCTACAGGTACTGCGTGCTCTCTCGCATGGGCTATCTCATTTGCCAGCATACTTATTGTACAAAATGTAATCAACATTCACTCATCAGTTCCCACTAATTAGAGTTTTAGAATTAAGTATATTATATTTAACAGAAGAAGTGAGTAGGTATTTGTTGTAGGTAGTATAGTAAGTCGGCAGGCCGTTATACTGATGTTTTAGTACCTACAAAATGGATTTGTAACTGCACGAAACAGAAATCAACTGATATCGGTATGCTGGTATGTACAGTATAGGAAGTTTGGAAGAGAGGAAATGAGTTAGAATAAATTCCACCGCAACCTACATTCACAATTATTGTGAGAGAAGGCGTGAATAGCGCTCCACATGGGGCGGCATTTTTCAATCTTTTTTATTTTTTCTTTATCAAGACTTTGCCCATCCGCATACATTGTTTAATCTGTTCCGGTGATTATGATTATACTTATAGTCCGATCTTCAGACGAAAATTCCTTCCATGAAACAAGGACATCCATTTTTCTTTTTTTTCTGTAAATACTTATAGTTGGGTTATTGAAGAAGGAAGTTATCAAACTCTTAGCATTTTTTCTCCAGACACTCCTTATGTATTCACAATTAATATGCTGTTCAGTTTCTGTTTGAATAACTACTTTAGAAGTAGGTATCTTCAAAATTTGAGGAATTCCAAGATCATGATTCTTGGTAGCTGTGTGAGAATTGAAAGAACAGATGAATTAGGTCACAGATGTCAAACTTTACTCAATAACATCATTACCCGAATGTAGATTCCTCGGCATATGACGAATTATTTTTGCAATGAGCATATCTTTTGAAATATGATAGGAGTTTGTTTTTTGGGTGAGAGAGCTTGGTAAGGAAATAATTCTTATTTTACCGAAAAACTCCGAAAATAAAATAAATGCCGGAAGCGGGGTTCATTGCCAAAAAGTGCTGGAAGGCACATTCCTCTTCTATGGGGTACTTTCAAGGTTGAAACTTGCAATCTGAGCTTCGCATATTGTGATTAATAAGTGAAGTGTACGTATAAAAAATTTGAAGGAACTGAATACCCGTAAAACGTAGGTAAATGATATAATTGAGGAAAATAATCTTGCGCAACAAATAAAAACTTTGATTAAATTGGATTGACTCTTGATCCCGAACTCCTTTTTACCAGGATAGAGGGGGGGGGGGATATTATTTTTCCTTTCCGATTGCACTTTCGCTGTGAAACCACAATCTAGCGGCTTCAACACTTAGATACGAGTTACTCACAGTTTTACAATTTTATTGAGGTTGAAGCAACAATAGTGAAATTATTATCTCGACTCGCTACTTTGTATTGGCGCGTGCAATACTATTCGAGGCCCCAGTGTTACGTTTGTAATGAAATTTGTCATCGTCGGAAGAAGAGAGAAAAAAAGAAAAGAACAAAATCCTTCGACGAGAAACAATTTGAAACGCTTTTACGCGTGATAAGACTTGGAGAACTAAACTAAAATCTCAAAAATCGATCCAAGTCTCGACCTAAATAATGAAGAAATTTGGTCGAGATATTGTGGGCACAGTGGGGGTGGTTTTATTCAGGAATATATGAAAGCATTTCATTTTTTTTTTTTTTTTACATTGAAGTAATTCTTCTATGGGGGAAGAACATTAAAAAATAATTTCCCTCGATGTCGCAAAACGAAGATGAAAAAGTACGTGCTCTACGGCACTGAGAATACATTACAGCGCAGCGCACATGAATAAAATAAGTGGCTTAATGTCAACAACTTGTAGCTACGTCTTATTCGGTGGCCGGGAAAAATCAACGATTATCAGCTCCCTAAAGACATAATCCGTAGGTATGGGCAACTTTTTCTGCATAGATGGTCGTAGAAGCCGATGTTTTTGCCACAGCTGATAATACATTTCTGTAGGTAGTTTCAAGCGGAAAAATTCATTTTCCAGCGGTAAATTTAATAAGAATATGGGAAAGTTAGAGACAAACCAATTAAACGAATTACACAGTATTTTAGCCTGAATCCAAATTTGATGCTTTCGACGATTTTAATTACAAACAATATCAGTTCAATATTACCATGACAACAATAAAAGGATAAAAGAAAATTGTAGGAAGATTTATAATGCAAAAAAAAAACGCTGAAGAGCCTCAAAAATGCGCCAATCGGCCAATTCAAACGAGCTAAGCTCTCGTGGATCTAAAAACCCTACTTATATTCTGTAGTAATAGTAACTTACTTGGTAATCTACCTACCGAAATCTGAATTGAGAAGAAAAATAAAATATTTTGTCTTATAGTTTATCTTTGCAATAAGTATAATTTGCAAGAATGAAAGAAAAAAGTAAATGAGTAGGAATCAAATAGGATGAGGATTGAAGCAAATCGCGTTTTCAAACGAACCTAATGTCGTTATAGGTAAGTAATTAATCTTGTCAAAATAGAAGTCACCATAAAATTAATGGGAAAATGAGTAGACTGCCTGCTGATAATCAATCTATAAACCTCATTATTTTGTCAAAATAATACTAGTGGCTGGCAGTGGCAGAGTGAAAAAATAGAATTTTTCCAGGATTTCACATAAAGCGCTATAAAAAAGAACATACTTAATTGTATCAGTCAAATACAATTGCAGAAACTAACGAGACTGAAGCTAGAATTGATAACGAAAATCTTCGAAGACAGAAAGGAAAATGAAATTTATATAACTTAATGCCTTTAGAATGATCTGTGCACCAAAAGTTTTCAATCATTTGCAGTTTCAAACTGATTTGAATATTCGTAATTCGTGCCACGTCAGATTCAGTTCCCAAGCACGTGTTTCACCTCAACCTCCATTATTTTTGGTATCTCCTCCTCATTCTCATTCCATCAGTTGATGAGCTCCTCTCCTGAGTTACCCCTAAATGTTTCCCACTGAAATCTGGTAGCTATTTCTAATATTTCTTGCCTATTAGATCTCAGTACCCTTTTTTGGTCCTTTATCTCTAGCATTAAGTTCCTTCCTGTACTTATTTCTCTCCACAGTTTCTTTGTTGAACAACTTTCTTCAATTACTTCCTTAATTTTTGTCTCCTCACACCTGGTCAAGTCTTTTCTGATTTCTTTTTTATTTAACTTTTGCAGTTTGCTTAAGGAAGCGCAATTGCAAATCGAGGTTCCTATCAACCATACTATTTCTTTGTGATCATTATTCACAATATAGGCAAATTCAACATTATATGGGAGAAAAAATACAGACAAAAAACAAAATATAAGCACGTCAAATATATTTCCGAATTCACAGAATTGTACACAAAATCATGGAAGTAGGCCTATGAATTACGCACTAGCCTATTAAGGAAAAACGCAAACAATGATGAAAAAACAAGTTCCCAATGGGTTCCATCCAATTTCACTGAATAAAATCACATTTTCTCATTACTACTGTTACGTCTACACTGATGTTATTTTTCGACCAAAAACTCTAGATAGTATCACAAAAAAAAAACGCTGATAACGTATGTTGATCCATGTTGACCAAATTGGCGGTTCTGTATCATTGGACACGCCCTATTTGGAGGCGCCGAACGATTGTCAATGATAAGGTGACCTATTTCGAATTCATCCGGAGACTTGGGGGAAATAAATGTCTTGTAAAAATACGCATCACACTTCCATATTATCTTTTGGTCTGTATCCGGCCAATATATTGTATTATTGAACACGGCAAATGAAGACGTGCGGTTGCCGGTTGGGGATAGAGATTCCCGGTGATATTTTCTGGAAAATAAGACAAAGCAATTATATAGGATATGTAGGTTATATTTGGTACTTTAGCGAAATATGAGTCGCTTGGTCCAGGAACACACGAATAACCGCGCGAACTTTTGAAAGTACAAATGCTATCTCAGTGGTCTGCAACCTGTGCGCCCACGGCGCCCTTAGGGCGCCACGAGCTTTTCATCAAAATACTGAGGTTGCAAACCACTGCGCTGTACGATTCTTCAAATCATTAGATAGAAGTTAAGTTTAGGTTCTCTTACCGGTGCCTTGGAACGTAGTTGAGTAAAAACTTAAAACGTTATTCACAATATCTAACCAATATACTCGATCTTGAGCAATATCAACGATAATCCATTTCGGTGCTTTTAAATCTTGACGAATACTCAGTGGTTTTGAACTTTGATCTAATGAGTATCTCGATAGATAAAACTGACAAGGTGATTTCTTCCACCCAAAATAACATTCTGCAATTCTTCTAATGCATGTATTTCAAATTCTCGAATCAAAGTTTGCGATCACAAATATCAGTATATTCTGCAATAATTTGCAGAGTGAGTTTATCAAAGATCCTGTATTACTAGCCATTTCGTCAAAGCGTGGGTAAGTAGGTACCTATCTATAAAATTATCTTTCTAGGTATCGATTTTGAAAGACTCTAATTATGACAAGTTTCATTGCAGAATGTTATTTTGGGTGGAGAAGAAATCACCTTGTCAGTTTTATCTATCGAGATACACATTAGATCAAAGTTCAAAACCACTAAATATTCGTCAAGATTTAAAAGCACCGAAATGGATTATCGTTGATATTGCTCAAGATCGAGTATATTGGTTAGATATTGTGAATAACGTTTCGAGTTTTTACTCAATCACCTTCCAAGACACTGATTTAGAGGTAAGAAAGCCTAAACCTAACTTCTATTTAAAGATTTGTATAGCGCAGTATGGTCCGCAACCTTTTAAAGCCTACGGCGCCTTGGACAGTCAGAAATTTTTGCAGCGCATCTAACCTAACATAGGTAATCCAACATTTTACCAATTTTTTTCATTGCCGCGATCAAATGATTCCGCGATACAATCCAATTTAAGTAATAATAAACTACAAATATAAAATGTAATTTGGGAGGAAGAGCAAATGGAAAGATAAAAACAAAATCAATGAGACGGCTGCGCTTATTGTTTAGTACCTACCAAAAAGAGTGTCAAATCAAAGTTCTTATTAATTGTAATACTGCAACTCTTCGGTATTTTGGTGAAAAGCTCACGGCGCACAGGTTGCAGACCACTGAGATAGCATGTACTTTCAAAAGTTCGGTTATTCGTGTGTTCCTGGACCAAGCGACTCATATTTCGCTAAAGTACCAAATATAACCTACATATCCTATATAGGCCTAATTGCTTCGTCTTATTTTCCAGAAAATATCACCAGGAACCTCTATCCCCAACCGCACGTCTACATTTTCCGTGTTTGATAATACAATATATTGGCCGGATACAGACCAAAAGATAATATGGAAGTGTGATGCGAACCAATCCGATAATCCGTATTTTTACAAGACATTTATTTCCCCCAAGTCTCCGAATGAATTCGAAACAGGTCACCTTATCATTGACAATCGTTCGGCGCCTCGGGTGCGTGTCCAATAATACAGAACCGCCTATCTGGTCAACATGGGTCAACATTTGTTATCAGCCTTTTTTTCGTGATACTATCTAGAGTTTTTGGTCGAAAAATAACATCTGTGTAGACGTAACAGTAGTAATGAGAAAATGTGATTTTATGGAAATGTGTCCAGTGTGAAGTGCAAAATAATAAAATACCCGCAATCGCCATAGAATAGAACGGTGGATAAATTTTCAGTATTGATCGAACCCATTGGGAACATGTTTGTGTTACCCAAATCTGTTCATCATTGTTTGCGTTTTTCCTTACAGGCTAGTGCGTAATTCATAGCACTAGTCAACAGCTAAAAAATTGCTGGAACGAGAATAGGTGATTCTTGAAGTATTTTTCACGCTAAATTCAATGCCGTTTTCCGTTTTTCGCTAGCAGGTCTAGATTTCCTGTAATTGTTGCAACAACGTGCCGATTTTTGCAACAAACTGCCGCGCATCGTTGCGAACGTAACGCGGGTTCGCAGAGTATGATACTGTTATCCTCGATGCGTTCCGCGACGATGCGCGGCAGTTTGTTGCAAAAATCGGCACGTTGTTGCAACAATTACAGGAAATCTAGACCTGCTAGCGAAAAACGGAAAACGGCATTGAATTTAGCGTGAAAAATACTTCAAGAATCACCTATTCTCGTTCCAGCAATTTTTTGGCTGTTGACTAGTGCCTAATTCCATGATTTTGTGTACAATTTTGTGAATTCAGAAATATTATAATTATTTGACGTGCTTATATTTTGTTTTTTGTTTGTCTTTTTTCTCCAAGAAATATTAGAAATAGCTACCTACGAGATTTCACTGGGAAACATTTAGGGGTAACTCAGGAGAGGAGCTCATCAATAGGAATGAGAATGAGAGGAGATACCAAAAATAATGCAGGTTGAGGTGAAACACGTGCTTGGGAACTTGAAAGCAAATAAATCTTCTGGACCAGACCAAATATAGAAAACGATTTCCTAAAAACGTTCAAAGATATCCTTGTTGATCCTCTGTCTGAAATTTTTAATTTGTGATGTAATCTGCGAAACCATAGGATAAGTCGCTATGGTAAGAGCTCCTTGTCTAAAACGCGCCTTCAAATTATACCTACTTTACAAATGAATATTCTATTCGCGCTTCGGACTTCCATCGCTGACCTTCATGATGACTTATTCAGTGTACTATGAACCTCAGACGTTTTCAAAAGTGTGAATCCCCTTCTTGTTCAATTTAGCACGCTCATAGGGGCCTATTTGCTGATGGTAGACCAGATAGACAAAATTTAGAAAAAATTTTTGTTACAAGGGAAAGAACGAGGTTACAAAATTTGGAATTGTGTTTACACAATCTTTACAAAATTATGACATTGATCAAATTCCGGAATTACGATATGGGGGGCCCACGTCATCAAGAGCTGCTTTATTTGAGTAGTTTCATAATTCAATTTTACCATTATTTTGAAAAAAATGCTATTATATTCTCATTTTAATTTTTTGACGCGAATTGTCAAGATAGACTGATACCTCACATCAAAATAGACCATTGCTCCAATTTTAGTATGTCTCATATTCAGAGCAAATGTTTTACAAGCTTAAATATTTATGAAAATGTTGTTTTCTGGGTTTGTCCTACGTGTAATTTTGGATACATAATGTATGGGATGGTAAACTTCAGGAGATATACGTTTTTGTATTTTACGGTCATCCATGATTTAAAATTATACTCAAAGAGTAAAGCCACTGCTACAAGTACACGGCAATATCTTTTTTTTTTTGTTAACTACTGAGCGCTTTCGGCATAACTGCTATTCTCAAAGTTTAGAAAGCGACTGAACCCAACAGCCAACAAGAATGGACTGTAGAGTCAAGAGGAGTTTATGATTGAACCAGCGAGTCATCAACATGTGAATTATTCCCGTATACTAATTCAATCAATCCGTCCTCAGGAATGTGCCCAAAACGGTGGACACCGTCGTTATTCCGATGTCGAATTATCTTGATTTCTCCGAGAGCTAATCGCTTGAAGTATGAGTTTTTTCTATGGAGGAGAACTCCAGATTCCTCTCTAAATGTATGGCCACTTTCCATTAAGTGGTCAGCAGAGGCTGACTCGCCTGCATCTTTCTTTTCCCAAGTTTTTTTGTGCTCGTCCAATCTTATTTTAAGCTGACGGCTAATTATCCCTATATAAACGCTGGGACATTCCTTACAGGCTAACCTATAAACCCCTTCCCTCTCAATCCTTGGAATAGGGTTTTTTAATATAAAAAACAAATTTTTAACCGTATTTGTATTATAAAACGCTGGCCGAAATCCAAAAGGACAGAGGATGCGGCTCAACTCCATTGAGAATTTTCCGAGGAACGGTAATCTGATCCACCGTTTCATACTATCAAGGGGTGAATCTCGGGGGAGGGAGGTGGTAGAATCGGGACTTTTTTTTGTAAGTCTCTTACGGCCATAAGGTCAATGTCTACCTTGACCTAGTTCACTCTGGCCAAATGCTTTATCGTCACTAGTTCTTTCTCAAATGCGGCCTCACTCAAAGGAATGAGAGTGAGGCGATGTATAAGGCTATTAAAAGTTGCTATTTCATAAGCAGTAGGTACAGAGGACGACACGTGAATAGCAATATCGGTCAATATATCTTTTCGGTAAATACCGAATTCATGGACACCGTCAATTACAGATATGGTCAAGTCCAGAAAATTAATAGTTGTGCCACCAACTTCCAGTGTGAATTTTATGGAAGGGTATTGGCTCTTCAAGTAAGCAAGAAACTCGCTAAAGAGCTCTGCAGGACCGGTTCACGCACATAAAATCTCGTCAACGTACCTGTACCAGTAATGGATGTGACTCAAAAACATATGGCCTGAAGCAATCAGGTCAATCTCAAATTTGGACATGAAAACCTCCGAGATGAGAGAGCCTGAGGGGGATCCAATAAGGATCCCTACTTCCTCGGAAAATTCAAAAAATTTACCATCAAATTTACAAAAATTAGGCGTCCAACAGCCTTTTAAAAGATCAAAAAATGCACTCAACTCATTATGAGGAGTATTAGATGTTACGAGGAGATCACTTATCCGTTGGAGGGTGCTAGCCTTTCGGATATTAGGGAAGAGCCCAACCACGTCAAAGGAGCATGATATAGTTCCCGGAGGAACACATACGTCCTTTAACTTGCTTGCTAAGGTCTCTGGCCCCTCCAAAACTTAATTTTTGTTACAAGGGAAAGAACGAATTTTGTTTACACAATCTTTACAAAATTATGACATTGATCCAATTCCGGAATTACGATATGGGGGGCCGGGGGAATGTACCTCTTAAAGGGGCTGCAATTTTTCTGCTGTCTTCACAAAAACAGAATTTTGAGAAAAGTCAAGGAAATAACTGAACCTAACCTAAAGAAGCCTTCACTGCACTGTGAGTCTCATAAAGGGAATGATTTGTAGAATAAGTTGGAGTTCTGAAGTTAGGATTTAAGCACAATGCTTAGTTCCAGGCAAGGGGGAAAAGTCGTGGGTTGCTTACGCGGCTGCGTAAGCATTTTTTTCTTCATTCTTGCGAGAATAATTAACATATTGGAGGGTGTATTAGGCTAGAAGACGGACGATGAACGACTCATTTACTTAGACTCTCTTCTGTTTCAGATCAAATTCTTGGAGGCTTGCTTCCTTTGCCTCGAGAATGACTTTCAACCGAAAGCGCTCAGTGTATTTGCTTGTAGTCCCTATTTATTAATAAGGATAACCGTAAAATTTCAAAAACGGATTGATTCTACTAGGAAACCACTCTGAACATACAGTGTAAGAGAGAAAATGACGTCATCATTGAAACATCAATTTTCAGATTACAGCTACTGTGTGCCATGGAGATGACTTTTTCTAAATTTTGTCTACCTGGTCTACCATCAGCAAATAGGCCCCTATGAACGTGCTGAACTGAACAAGAAGGGAATTCACACTACATATTTGAAAACGTCTGAGGTTCATAGTACAAACATGCGATGAATTTATCTGCACTGATATCGAAGAAGAGTCGACGATTGAAAATGAGTTGTTATGAGAACGTCGTCGCAATGCTTTATCGACAGTTTCTCGCAGTAATGGGTAGGTAATGATGTACGTGTACGTGTGGGATTATACGATATATGTACCTACCTACATCTTCGCGTTTGCGGTCATCTCAAGTTTGATTTCTCCGAGTGCCAAAAGATTTTCGTTCGTCGTCTCA
This sequence comes from Aspidiotus destructor, assembly GCA_035079395.1. Classification (NCBI taxonomy): domain Eukaryota; kingdom Metazoa; phylum Arthropoda; class Insecta; order Hemiptera; family Diaspididae; genus Aspidiotus; species Aspidiotus destructor. The sequence continues at coordinate 2,426,052 of JAVHKZ010000004.1, read as the reverse complement.
TCAAATAAGTACGCGTACGTGAAACTCATCACACGCAATATTCTCCCTAGAAAATTACCAACAGAAGTACCCAAAATGACACCGAAATAAGGCGACCAACGTACCCCAAAACACGATTTGTAAGATTGAAAAGAATGTCTGCAAGATGAAGCCAGTCAAAGGTACGAGGATAAATATTCTTCGTTTCCCCCCAGCAAGGTCGCTGTAGCTAGAGATGCGAACATAATGAAAACTAGAGACAAGGCAAAAGCCGGCAGTAACGAATTATTGTAGATCGATGAAATGAACTCGAGCCCCCGTTTTTCATCGTCGCACGAAGTACTCAAATCGGGAGCAGATGACGTATTGTTCCGACATACTTTTTGTAGATACAAATTTTGATCAAGGAATGTAGTCATCTCGGAAAATATCCAGAAAAAGAAAACACACGGTTCATCGGTGATGTACTCACGACAATTCACAAGTTTTCTACAACAGTCTAATCCGTTCTCAAGTTGATTACCCACAATTCTCCACAATTTTCATCTGCATTTTGAGCTGTCTTGTTTACAAGGAGCTCATTCTCCCCGTTCTCCCCCCCCCGTCCGTGGATGTAAGCGTAGTTTACTGTAAGTTGAGTTATCTAGACTTTTGACTTGTTGTGAGTACATCACCGTTGAACCGTGTGTTTTCTTCTTCTGGATATTCTCCGAGATGACTACATTCCTTGATGAAAATTTGTATCTACAAAAAGTATGTCGGAACAATACGTCATCTGCTCCCGATTTGAGTACTTCGTGCGACGATGAAAAACGGGGGCTCGAGTTCATTTCAACGATCTACAATAATTCGTTACTGCCAGCTTTTGCCTTGTCTCTAGTTTTCATTATGTTCGCATCTAGCTACAGCGACCTAGCTGGGGGGAAACGAAGAAAATTTCTCCTCGTACCTTTGACTGGCTTCATCTTGCAGACATTCTTTTCAATCTTACAAATCGTGTTTTGGGGTTGGTCGCCTTATTTCGGTGTCATTTTAGGTACTTTTGTTGGTAATTTTCTAGGGGGAATATTGTGTGTGATGAATTTTACGTACGCGTACTTATCTGATAAGACGACGAACAAGGGTCACTATTTTGTCTGCGCTTGAGACCATCGCCGGAATCATTGGGAAAGGATGTGTCGGATATTTGTTGAAGAACTTCGGCTTTTCGTCCTCTTATTGGATTACTTTGGAACTTCTAATCCTAGCCATGGTCAGTACACTTCTTTTTGTGCGAGAGGAAGACGAAAAGATGGAGAATAAAGTAAACTTAAAAGACGTATTCAGCATCAAACAAACCGGCGAAGCTTTCAAGATTATCTTACTTCCAGAAAAACCTTGGCGATGTGTAGTATCTATATGGATTTTGCTATTAATAAAATTTCTCTTTTTTACGACCTTCTTTGGTACGTACGTTACATTAAATCCAAACAACTATCAATCATTTCCACTTTTTAAAAATTAAAATTTACAGGCGAGTCTTCGGTTCAATGCTTGTACTTTCGATATCGATTTCAGTGGGACGAAGAAAAGTTTTGATTCTGGGATGGTGACCCTGTCCCCACCCTAACCTCATTGCAAAACCTCTCCCAAAAAATCCATATTTCTGTCCCTTGCTGGCTCATGAATAAAGCTGACAGGTCACTCTTCTATAATCTTACTTCAAACATAATACCTCTCTTTAACGTATCAGACCCCAACACAGCCTTACAATCCTTCACTAACTGCATTATCACCGTTGCTGTACATGAATCATCAATCCCACGCACTACGGGCTCTTTCGAACCTTACCAAGTACCATAGTGGTTTGAAAAAATCCCCCTCTCTCCAACTAATAAAGGCGTAAAAAATCTTTCCATACGCACAATTCAGCTTGAGTTCAAACGGACCTCTCGTATCATACAAAAACGACCCGTATCTATTACGAGATTATTGGACAATAGTTTCTCTTACCGAATCTCTCTTTCCACTTCAAGAATAAATGAACTGATAGGTATCATCTTTAGCACCCAAGTATGCGGGTAGATCTCGACAGTTTACTTAGATTTTCAAAAGAGATATCAACTCTCCTCAATTTAAAAGGATTAACAGGGTACTTATTTTTAAGATGAGATTTTCATTTTTGAATTACCTACATTGAATTAAGAAGGTTCGTTCCACCACAGGGAGTCAGAAAGTTGTGACGGTAGAACGCCTCGAGAAGCTATATCAGCTGGATTTAATTTGCTAGGAATGTGTCTCCAGGATTCTGGAGATGTGGATTGTTGTATTTCGGATACTCGATTGGCAACGAATGTTTTTCGGATCCAATCAAGAACAACTTTAGAGTCAGTCCACAAGAAAATGGATTTAGGATGACTCGGTAAGGCTGGGATCACTTTCCTTATTAGACGGCTAAGAAGGAGAGCTCCACAGAGCTCAAGACGGGGAATCGATAATGCCTTTAGAGGTGCTCGCACATAGAAGGCGAACAAGGACTTTGCTGCCAGAATTGTAGCATACAATATATAAGCAGGCAGCAAATGCGGATGCGCCACTGTCACAGAATCCATGAATTTCGAAATTTTCGGGGTCGATACGTACGTTACGGGGTATTTTGAAATCATGGAGTTCACGAAGGGTGAGCCATTAGGATTTTATATTGTTTGGGAGTTCAGTATCCCAATCGATGCCAGTTAACCATACGGACTGAAAGAATATTTTTGACAATATGATGACGGGGGCTAACAGACCGAGAGGGTCAAAAAGGCGAGAGCTATCGGATAGCATTGCTTGTTTTGTGATAGAAGAAGACGGAGGACCGGGAAGAGATACGATTAGTTGAAAATAGTCTTCTTGGGTCAACCATTGAATGCCTAGTGCATTCGTTTGGTCGTCCTTGGAGAATAAAAACTCGGTGTTTTGAGCATTACTCAAGGGGTCAAGGACTTCGGCACCGTTAGTCACCCGTTTTCGTAAGGTAAAGCCTCTACAGGACATGAATCCGTTAGTTCATGAAGCAGATTTCGGCCTTCATCAATCGAATTGGCGCCAGTAATGAAATCGTCGACGTAAAAAGAGCGTTTCACGACGTTAGAGGCTATTGGGTATGTTATTGACTCATTTCGGCAAGCTAGAAAAGAACCACAAGCTGTGCCGTAGGTTACGGTGTTCAGTTTGTGATCAACAATTTGGTGCTGATCATCGAACCATAATATGCGATGAAAATGTCTATCTTTTGGGGCTACAATTACCTGTCGGTACATCTTTGCCGCATCGGCGCAGATAGTAAAACGAAAAAAACGGAAGCAGATTATAATAACGAATAATTCCGGTTGTACCGTGGGGCCAACGTATAAAAATCTCGTCGAGGGATTTTTGCGACGTAGTTTTCTTGGAAGCGTTAAAAACGACGCGAATAGGAGAGGTGGAACTACTCTTGATTACGGCGTGGTGAGGGATATAGTAATTCGGTGATATGTTTATTCTATCGAAAGGAACTCGGGACATACGATTTAAATCAATATTCCTTCATAAAATTGGAATAGGCTTCGGCTTGGGAGGCTTTCAACAAATTGAAAATACGAGCTGCAGTCGTATGACTTTCACCTAGTTTGGAGGGAGGAGAAGAAAATGGTAAACGTACCATGAACCAACCACTAGAAAGGTGTACAGTATTTTTCTGATGATGTAGTTCAGCAAGTTGCTTATCTGGAGAAAGTTGAGCCTCATTGACAGAAAGTTATTCAATTGTCCAGAATTTTTCTGAAAATTGATTTACGAATAGGTTGGAGACCACTGATTTGTGACCGGAACTGGATTGGAGGATTGAACCCCATATCAACCATCCGAATACGGAGTTAATTCGACCAGGCATGGTCAAAGTTGGCTCGAAATTGCCAGGTCTCAAGATAAGGGGTAGAAGAACAACGCCAAAGATCATATCTATGAAAAGAGTCTCATTGAAGTTTGGATCGGCTGAGGGAATGCCGTAAATGTCCGAGGCCATATTTTGAATAGGTTGGGTTGGCAGTGGAGGTGAGGCTGTTCGAAGAACTAAGGCGTTAATTTCGGTAGTAAATCTGAGATCTCGAGATGAAATTTTAATTCGAGTTCGGCATTTCGACTCACATTTGAGGGTATTGATGCCTTCTAGGGAATACCGCTGTTCTAGAAGAATTAGATTAAGCAATTTTGCTAAACCGTAGGTTATAAGAGAGCTCTGGGCTCCTGGGTCAAATAAAGCTCGGAATTCACAACTTTCACCTTCGCTACCGAAGGCTAAGGCTGCAATGGTGGTTAAAAAGCCGGGTTGAAAATCATCAGGTGGAATAACAGAAGTATTGACACGAATAGTTTTTTCATTAGTAGGTAGCTACGGTATTTGAAGCATTCGGATTTGGATTAGGGATTGGATTAGTACTATTCGTGTCGTTACTAGGTGCCAAGGTAGGCGGGTTTGAGGATTTAGGCTGATGAATTTTGGAGCCCATGTGGAAAAGGGTATCATGTAAGCCACCACATACTCGGCATCTTTGCTCGGATTGGCAAAGATTTGTCCCAAAACTTTTTCTGGTTCCTAACCAGAAATTTGCGGGCATTCCATGACAAAAGTCACATTTCGAGGGGTTTCTACACGTCAAATTGTTCGAAGGAGTTTTTGACGGGTTGTTTCGGATCGTACTTAAATAAGCTTTGATAACAGCTTTCGATTTATTGATATTAGTGATTGGATATTTATCGGAATTAGGATTGGATTCTCTAGATACGGTTAATGCTAGGATACGTTTTTCAAGAAATTCTAATAGGGTTTTGAAACGATCGATTTCAGTTGGAGAACTATGGAGTTCCCAATCTTCGCGGGTTTTAGTAGCTAATTTCGAGGTTATGCCGACCCATTGTTCGGCAGGAATCTTACATAGAGTAAGGCCGTTAATATTATTTCTAAAAATATCAATTAAATTATCCAATTCGGAAGCATTGTCATTAGCAAATTTTGGGTTTATGGAATTTTCAACCTACGTAATAACTAGAATTTTCCTGTTATCATACCGATTACGCGGCGTCGTAATTTTCGTTGGTGGTTAGCGTGTTTCGAATGAGGTCCGAAGCTTCTCCTTGTAGAGATGATTTCAAATAGGCCAACTGCCTCGCTTTGGTTAATCGGGTGTCGCAATGGATAGTGGAGTCGAACAGGTCCAAGAATGAAAGATATTCCTCAATTTTTGAACCATCAATTTGGAAATCGGCAGTTCTGGAAGGCGTTGGTGATACGAAGTCGGAATCTGATCGTTTGATGTTTCTTTTATCGTTGGTTGGTTATTCGTAGAGATTCTGGCTAGTTGCGCTTTTAAACGATGTATTTCGTAATCGAAACTTACTCGAACGGCGAGTAGGGCTTCATTGTCGGCGTCCTCCGAATTGGTGAGCGTCATTGAATCTTCGATGACATCATCTTTTCCCACATTTTGTTCAGTTCGGTTCCACGATTTCGGGCCTCTTCGGGAGACATATCGGAATTGGCTTGGGCGGCGGAATCGAAGAGATCTAACTGCTTCAGCATGATTTTTCGCTTGGCGAAAGCTCTCTCAACTTCGGACATCTTGATTTACGAATCAGCTCTCAGGATGCACAAGGGTGCGACAAGGTATTTTCAATATAAAGACACGAAAGATACAAATAAAAGCGCGTGGGTTGCGCGGAAATTTTCATTAGATTTGAAATTTAAATAAACATGACAATAACGATCGAGGTTGGTATATCCGGACGAAAAATAATACCGAAGGTTCGAATATTTGACTGCGGAGGACCATAGTTGACGTAAACAGACGAGAACGAACGTCGTGTTCAAAGGGGTTTATTAGAATGAACTGGCTAGTAGGTATTGTGTTTTGCAGTAGACAAGAAGGTATTTTGGAGTTGATTTCACACTTTGCCCTCTCATTTCATTCTCGAATGATTGCAACTTGACGTTTCCTACTCGATCATAGATAGCTTCAACAAACATGAACTCAAGATATCAAGAATTGTTGATTGATTTTTTGATAACCTATCCTCCCTCTATGATTCTCGGACCTTACACCGCGCACGGGACCGTGACCAGCGTATAGTCGATACCTAACTTGTACTGTACATTTCAGTCACTTACAATACACTTCGTCTTCGACTATTGAATCTCTTCTTATTATTTCATTACGCGGACTCAAAACTTCCGCAGTATCTCTAAATAAGTACTTTAAACCCTACTGAATATCCGATATAATGGCTAGTGTACCTAAGTATTGTGTGTTTACTCGAAATTTCCTAATATTATTGAATCCTAAAGTAGAATACGTATCTTTTAATTTATCATAAATTCTACAATAATTGATTGTTAAATCCTAAGTACGTATGTTCAAATTATTTCCTGTTTTGTTTATCTCGACATGGATTTTAGCCCTTAAATTGATTAGATCATTTCGTGAGGCTATTGCTCAGCAGGTTAGTGTTCTGAGCAAATTTTTATTCTCTCGTTTGTTGTACTTAGTTCTCGTTTGACGTTTATAGATTACGTTTATCAACGAACAATAGCCCACAGCCTTAAATAAATAGTTTTAATCGAGGAAAAACGTTTTGCTCTTATACCGTAGCTTTTTGAAAAGGATTAGAGATATAGGCTATCGGTAGTATTATTATTAGGTAGGTATTATAATTAATTTTGGCATCTCTTACAAAAGAGGTCGCAATCGACACTCCGCGATTACAACGATACTTCACTATAATTACAAGCAACGTTTCCGTTGATCCATGTCGACCGTCGATTTAGGGTCGATTTCGAGTCATAGCCAATGTCGACTCAAAATCGACAGAATTTCTACGTAAATTCGACATCTTCACTAAAGTCCATAAAAATGCAGTCGATTTTAAAGGTACATCGACTGCGTGGCGACGTCGATCTGAAGTCGAAATATTGTCGACTCAGGAACCATTTTGTTCGATATCACGTTGACTGCATTTCGACGTCGACTCCTAGACTACCAAAAATGTAATTGATATGAGAAAAATATGAACAATTTGTACACCTATCAACGGCAACAAATGGTCGATTTTCGGTCGACTGCAATATTTTTATTGTTGACTCGAAATCGACTTAGAATCGAAGTCGATTTCGAGTCAATTTAGTTTGGCCGTTATGTTGACCGAAAATCGACTGGAGGTATAGACTCATTGTCGGCGTCGAAATTGAGTCGAATCCTGATCGATGAAAAATTTGAAAAGGTCGACTCGAAATCGACGTCGATTTTTGGTCGACAGAAAATGTGAACTTTGTCAAATAACGTAGAATTAACAGTTAATATTAAGGAGTCTATTCTTGGTCGATTACGGAACTGAGAGTGTTTACTCGGAACTGACTTAAATTCTTGGTCTACAAAAAATTTGAACTCCGTTTAATAATGTCGACGTGATTCTGACTCTATCAGAGGCGTTCTGAGAGTAAATTTACTACCGGTATGTTGCTCGTCATTGGCCCTTCAAAAATTTAACTCCATTTTTGACATGTTTCATATCTTTGCTCTGGGCTCATCCTTATGGGAATTTTCCATGATGGCAGTGATGCTCAAATCTGCGAGTCCGAGTCCGAGAGAGGCTCCCGCCTCTTCCCGCCTTGAAAGGGACTCGGAAAAATTTTGAGAAAATTTTCTCAGGAGTGATTCTGAAATCTGCGATTCCGACACCCCCCCCTCCGCAGTTTCTAGCTTACCCAAATATGATGCAAAGGCGTAGGCTAAATTCATACTAGGCTAAGAAAACTCCGAGAGCCATTATGAAGCTATTAGCTTATGATATCATAAGTTCGGTGACGTCATATCATAGGTCGGTGACGTCATAAGTCGATGACATCTTAAGTTTTGTGACGTCATAAGTCAAAGACACTATAAGTTAATTACGTCATAAGTTTTGTGACGTCATTATGTCAATTACATTATAAGTCAATGACGTCATGAAATAGTGACGTCATAAGTCAATGACATCATAGGTCAATGACGTCATAAGTTTTGTGACTTCACAAGTCAATGATGCCATAAGTTGGTGACGTCATAAGTCGTCAATCCTGGTCCGCTTACAACATCTGGAATAATATATTACAAGTAGACTTACACTATAGGCCAAGAAACGGGGTGAACGAGCGGAGCGAGTGAGGCCCCCTAATCTCGTCAGCCTGAAATATACTTAAGTAGACTTACAGTAGACCAACAAGGCTCATTATCCTGAAATATTCCAAAGTAGACTTATACTAGACCAAGAAGCGAGACAGATCAAGCGAGTATGCCTCTCTAAAGCCTTAGCCTAGAATTCTAAAATATTTTTGTCTCGTATTATCCACAACATATCTGATTGGGCAAAATTTTGAAAAGACATGAAACATGATCTTGATTTTTTTGGTCGCGCCAAGAAATCCAATACCCCTGAGGTCATTAGGCAAGATCTGTTTTTTTTTTTTTTCAAATTATCGTAATTTTATTACTTTTTAATCTTTTTAATTTCTTGAATTTGCTTCTTCTCTCACTTGCTTGGTGCCTCCAAAATGCTAGGGCCCCAAGAACTTTCCCGGTTTCCCGGCGGCTCAGAACGCCACTGGACTCCATATCGACCTGTTTTTTTTTTCAAGAACTTCACTACCTACTCGCAGATAAGAGTTATGGATTCGCAGTTACTTAAGGAGGAATTAACCTTTTATATTTTTGAGAAGCAAGCTACCGGTTAAAACGGTCGAGCAACGAAATCGACTCCATGTCGGCGTCGAATGTACAGCGAACGAAATCTCATGTAAGTACATCAAGTCGACAATATTCTGACGTCAATTCATTACTCGAAATTGACTTCATTTTGGGACGAGTGAAATTCATAATTATTCATTTTCGAAGTTGATATAGGGCATATGTACAAGAATCATTTACTCCAAATTGACCTCTTGTCGACGTCAAATATAGGTCATTAAATTCTGTTTACTCATAGTAATCGACTTGATTTCTACGACGATTGCATGACTTGGGTTAAAACAAAGGAGTCGATTTTACTCCAAATCGACTTCTTGTCGACGTCGAATTAAAGTTTGTTAAATTCTCTTACTCGTAGGCCTAACCGACTTGATTTCTACGTCGATTTTGAGCCATACAAAGAACCGTTCACACGGAATCGACTTCATAACAACGTCGATTGTGGGTCGATTTTTAGTCGTAGAGAAAGGCTCACCTCAAATCGATTTGATAACGAAATAGTCGACTTTGAGTAGTATAGCGAATTGTCCACCCAAAATCGACTTGATAACGACTTCGACTTCGAGCAAGTCGATTTGACGTCGATTTGCAATCGATTGAGGTCCATTTACGGTCGACATACCCCGGAACTATTTCGACTGGGAATCGACGTCGAATTTGCGTCGATTACTTATCAAAATAATGGGTCGATACGACGTCGATTGAGAGTCAACATGGTTCAACGGGATCCTAGTCTTTACATACCATCATAAGATATGACAATAAAGCTGAAAGAAATGTTTCTGAACTTCGTATCGAAAGCGATGAAAACTTTGACGACCTTCTCACCTCGAATAGTTACTGAGCGAAAATATTCAATTTCAAAACTTAAGGTATCAGTCCAAAAAGAAACTGTTTATGTTCGGTTTTCATAACACGAAAATAATTCTAAAATAATAAAAGGGTTAATGTGAGTGTCCCAGAATGAGCGATTGCTCTTTGTAGGTTACAGAGCGTTCATATCTCCGTCGGTCTTATATCTTGTTGGGATGTATCTATGTTTATCTTCTACGTTGATAACGTACTTCTGAAGAACCGAGACACGTCACCAGACCCCGATATGACTTACTTTTACGATTTGTATTTATACAATCATTATGAGTGGGTTCAATTGATCGAACGAGTTTTAGAAGTGTATCTTTCAACGGCTGGTGCCAATATTTTAAACTTTTACAATTTTTGTGGATGATTTCGATTGCGAGTGTGTTGAAAGAGAAGCTTAGAATCAACGTGAGTTGAACTCGGTTCAGTTCTGACGTGCATTCTACGAAGTTCGACACCTGAACGTAAAGTACGTTATGATAAGCCAGTTGCTAGGTGACGTTATTTGGATGATGAAATTCTTGTTAAATAATATCGATTAGACCATACTAAAGCCTTCTGTGGGAAAGAATTGGCTAGAGTGGCTATTTTAGAGGAAAATATCGTAACCTGTAAATAATTATGGAAACGAAAACGCAAGCAAGAGCAGCTAGACTAGCTACCTGACTAACTACGTCGATAGGGAGTCGATTTTGTGTCGAAGGCCACCATCCACCTCAAGTCGACTCAATTTAACGACGTCGACTTTGAACAGTGTCGAAAAATCGACTTCGACTAGTCGAAATATGTAGGTAAATATATTAATTATCAATCATTCATAATTCATAAAGATATGAAGTATGACAATTATGAAATACATAATTGTAAATTAATAGCGGTGGTGATAATCAGGGAATTCACGGCGGTATGGAATCTCTTTGAGACCTACCGCCTGACCCTTTTCGAAATAGGTCGTTTCCGGACAAAAGACTCAACTCTCGAGAGAAAGTTTCCTTTGTCTGGACGACCATCCAATCAAATCTCTCGACTATTAAGTAGATTTCTATCGTAGAGGATCCAAAAATCGAATGATAGATCATACCAGTTCTGATCGCGCTTATGATTGCATCCTTAATATCGTTCCGTATTCGTTGCCTTCAAGGCCATCTATGTAATCTAATTCCGTTCGTTGTTATATCGATTTCCGAATATTATTTCGAAATCCTTTTCCGTTTTACGCATAAATTGCGCTTTTCCTGCGTCGCGTGTGCGGTTGTGTTTATTTTCTACTTTGAAGAAGGTCAGTTAACCTTACGTCAGTAAACCATTGGTCGATGATCATATGAGTATAATATAATCGTATTAAGTTACTGTGCGGATTCTCTTCTCCCTCCCCCCTCCGTTATATGATAAGCCCTCGTAGGGCAAAGTGCATGGGGGCAAAGCTCCGTGAGCTTTTGCCCCTGTAATATGCAAGGTGCGGTTACCTATATAATTTTCTGATATTGTTCGATCCAACCCTCGATGGGAATCCACAAGCAGTAAAGTAGATTGTCCACCCAAAATCAACTTGATGACGATATCGATCTAGAGTCCTAGAAAACTGCTTACCTTAAATCGACTTGATAACGACGTCGACTTCGAGTCATACATTGGAAACCACCAAGTCGATTTGATGTCGATTGCGGTCGATTTACGGTCGATATACTCCGGAACTACTTAGACTGGAAATCGACGTCAAATTTGTGTCGATTACTTATCGAAATAATGGGTCGATTTGACGTCCTATCGACGTCGATTGAGAGTCGACATGGTTCAACGGGATCTTAGGGACACAAAATACTCAATCACCGAGTGGCCGATCGACTTCACAAATTGATTACAAATAAGAAAGAATATTGAGTTCCAGACAAGGAAACTCATTTCGAACCCTTATTGTCGTTTGAAAATAGGGTTTTGCTTTGATATTGAACCGCGGTATTTAACTGTGGATCAACGCGAAAAAACCCACCTGGCTGGCTGGAGCAACTTTTGTAATCATCGTTTTAAACGATTAACTTTGCAACCTCATATCTCGGCCTATAGAGTGAACCGATTTTCTTGATTTTCTGTGGCATTGTTCGTCAAAGTGTTTTCTATCGTGGCATAAAAATGTTGCGCGAGCCAACTCGATGGGTTTTCTCGCGTTGATCCACAACTTTTGATCGTAGAATTTGGATCAAAATTATGAAATCAACCTTGCGAGTATCATAAGATCTGAGCCGCGATTTTTTTTCTCATTTTTCTTACTTATGTCGTTCATCTTAGCTTCTGGTCAAGAACTGGTATGTGCATGTTTATTTTAATTATATTCGATTTCTGAAGCACAAAATAGATTATCTTTCAACTTTCTTACGGGGTCATCGAAAAGTTTCTCTTTCGAGAGGGACGGCTGGAAATTTTCAAAATTTTCATACCATCTCCAATTCATTTATAAAACATATAGGTAATAATGTCTCGCGAGCTACCTGCACCTACCAATATTTTCATTTTTTTTTCTTTTTTTCGGTAATATGTCAAAGATGATTTGGCCTAGTGAAACTAAAGACAGGGTCGAAATCCAAAACGGAATTTTCGAACAACGTTTTCATTTTTTATGAATTTAGGTAGCCTATTCGAATTATGACAATCCAAAACGTGGGATTTCAACTTCTCCAATTAAAGGTAGCATAGTTTCAAATAACCAGGACCTACCTAATTTCTTAGAAAAGAGAAATGGTATATACATATATTCATTCATAGTGGGCATATATACACACATCTCATTCGCGTAGCCTCTTCTCTTCCATCTTCTCCATTTTTCTCGCTTTATTTCATTGTTACCGGCATTAATATTTCCAATGCCTGGGTCTGTTGGACACCCTATATAGATTGCCCTTATTTGATTCTTTACTTGAGAAAGATGGAAAAGGGTATTTTCCTATTGAATGAGGTAAATTTCTATCAAAGCCTTACATCTTTGCATGACCCTTCCTTTCTATAATGCACCCTTTAAAAAACTTTTTCAGCTCTTCCGATCTGGGAAACCAAGATTGTAACTTGAAGGCAGTGCCGGATCTAGGAGGGGTGCTAAGGGGCTATAGCACCCCCCTGGAGAAAAGAAAAGTACATTATAATAAGAGAGAAAGGAAAGAAAAAAGAGAGAAAAAAAAACAAATCAGGGTAAACTATTGGGAAAAGCAATCATGGTGAAAGTTAGCGTTAGCACCCCCCTTCATGAAATCCTAGATCTGCCACTGCTTGAAGCTGAGATCTATTCCTCAAAGCTAACTTCAGTTCGTATTTGGTCGTCGTCCAATGCGGGTTTAATGTATTTCGTGCTTCTAGTTGTTTAAGTGATTTCACATTTTGTTTATTTATTTATTTATATATTTATATATTCATTCATTTATTTTTTGGAAGTGACTAGTTGTCTAATACTTATTATTGAGTAGTGAGTAACTTCTATTTAAAGTGCTGATTTCTTCTATTCCATTTTGTTTTATATTTTTTTGAATTTAAAGATGAATTCTTCTGATATTATTGAAGAAGAAATACAAAATCAGAACAACAGAGCAGGGCTAATGAGCGCAGCGAGTGAGCCCCCCTAAAGCAATTAGCCTGAAATATTCTAAAGAAGATCTATAGTAGACCAAGTGAGTGCGTCTTTCTAAAGCCTTAGCCTAAAATATTCTAGAGTAGACTTATTTTAGGCCATGAAGGGAGAGAGGTGAACGAGCGAAGCATGCCATAAAAGACATGAAACATGATCTTCATAACTTTGTCTATGCCAAGAAATCCATTTTCTCAAATGGCAATGTCATGGTCTCTACCGCAACAAACGATGGCACACTTCTTCAGTGCGAACATTAAGTCATCACCAACCGCAGGGGATGCACGATTTTCAATTTTGGTTTTTGTTTTTCACGAACATCATTTCTCTCTTAATTGTAAGAATGTTTGTTCCGTTTTTTTCTTCCTTTCTTAATTACTGGAGGTTTAGAAAAATCATTCTTTTCTTCATGAGAGTGTTTGTTTTGTTCTCTCATGAGAAGTTCGTTTATTTTGTTGTCTTTGTTTTTTCATTCAATCTTCAAATACAGTCTTCTTTTTATTATTGACATGTTTCATGTCTTTGCTCTGGCCTGACTCCACCCTCTAATTCCGTAATTTGCGTCCTCACGTCCGTAAGTCCGTACAACCATGACCTTGACACCTCGGAAGAATTTTTGCTCTGAACCTTCCGCCTTGACCTCGTACCCTAATTCCAAAATTTGCGTCCTAATGTACAGTATACTAGGATTATTCTGTCAAGGTTGAATAAACGGTGTACAATGTTCCGTAATATACAGTGTACAGGCCTTCATTATACTTGGGCTAAAATACAGTATACGAGGTTCCATAATATACAGTATACTAGGCTAAGCTTCATTATACTAAACCTGAAGTGGCTCTGGAAGGGGGACGACCGATCTTTCTTTGACTAGTAAAGACAGTTCTTGCTAGTATAAAACTTGTTTTCCAGCCCCCCTCCTATCAACTATTCAAGGCCCCTCCTATCGTAAATTTTTAGTATGAAGGCAGGAGTCCTAACCTAGTTCATCCAGTATACTGTATGTTGGCTCCACCCCTTCAATGAGCCAGATATGTGACTCAGAAAAGACACTTCCAAAAGACCTCATGAAACAGGTTCCCCAGGATTTTCCTAATTAGACTTATACTGGAGGGAGAAGGGGGACAAACTAACTACCTGTTGAACCATGTCGACTCTTGATCGACCATATCGATCCATTATTTTGATAAGTAATCGACACAAATTCGACGTAGATTTCCAGTCGAAATAGTTCCGGGGTATGTCGACTGCAAATCGATGTCAAATCGACTTGTTGGTTTCCAAGGTATGACTCAAAGTCGACGTCGTCGTTATCAAGTCGATTTAAGGTAAGCGGTTTTCTAGGACTCAAAATCGACGTCGTTATCAAGGCGATTTTGGGTGGACAGTCTGCTATACTGCTCAAAATCGACGTCGTTATTGAGTCGATTTGAGGTTTACGGTGGCCTTCGACCCGAAATCGACTCACTATTAACGTCGTTATGAAGTCGATTCTGGGTAAATAGTCTACTACGCTGCTCATACTCGACGTCGTTATTGAGCCCATTCGAGGTGGACGGTGGTTTTCGACCCAAAATCGACTCCCTATCGACGTCGTCATCAAGTCGATTTAAGGTGAGCCTTTTTCTACGACTAAAATTCAACCGCAAACGATGTCGATATGAAGTCGATTTCGTTAATCGACCGTTTTAACCGGTAGCTTGCTTCTCAAAGAGATAGTAGGTTCATTCCTCCCTAAGTAACTGCGAATAGGCTACATAATTTATCTGCCAGTTTTGAAATTCCAGAAAAAAACAGGTCGATATGGAGTCGAAATCAAGTCGACATCATTAAACGTAGCTAAAATTTTTTGTAGACTAAGTATTTACGTCGATTTTAAGTCAATTCCGAGTAAACTTTCTCAGTTCCGTGATCAACTCAGAATAGACTCCTTATTAACAGTCAAGTCCACGTTATTTGACAAAGTTCACATTTTTTGTCGACCAAAAATCGACGTCGATTTCGAGTCGACCTTTTCAAGTTTTTTATCGACCAGGAGTCGACTCAATTTTGACGCCGACAATGAGTCTACCTTCAGTCGATTTTTGGTCAACATGAGGGTCAAACTAAATTGACTCAAAATCGACTTCGATTCTAAGTCGATTTCGAGTCAACAATGAAAATATTGTAGTCGACCGAAAATCGACTGATTGTTGCCGTCGACATCGGGCGCACAAATTGTTCACATTTTTGGTAGCCTGAGAGTCGACGTCGAAACAGTCGACATGATATTGAACAAAATGTTATCCAAGTTTACGATATCTCCACTCCAAATCGACGCAGTCAAGCAGTCAATTTTATGGCCTTCAGTAAAGATGTCGAATTGACGTCGAATTACAATCGATTTGGAGTCGACATTGCCTATGACTCAAAATCGACCTTAAATCTACGGTCGACATGTGGTTCAACGGGATAGATTGTCTTTAATTTGATTCTCTACCTGAGAAAGGTGAAAAAGGGTACATTCCTATTGAATGGAGTAAATTTCTACAGAAGCCTTACACCTTTGCATGACTCTTCTTTTCTGTAATGCCCCCCTGGAAAAACCTTTTCAGCTCTTCCTACCTGCGAAACCAAGATTGTGACTTGAAGCTGAGATCTATTCCTCAAAGCTAACTTCAGTTCGTATTTGATCGTTCTCCATTGCGGGTTTAATGTATTTCGTGCTTCTAGCTGTTTAATTGTTTTCATATTATTTGTCATTTTGTGGTTTTGTCGTTATTATTCATATGGTCAGTGCGTCTGTGATTTTCTAACAAGAAGGTGTTGTGCTAGTGCATGTTGTGTCCTTACGCCTCTGATTTGTCTTCAATTTTCTAGGAGAAATTCTGTTCATTTGTTATTTATTTATATATTTATATTCATTTATTTATTTTTTGGAAGTGACTAGTTGTCTAATACTTATTATTGAGTAGTGAGTAACTTCTATTTAAAGTGCTGATTTCTTCTATTTCATTTTGTTTCATATTTTTTTGAATTTAAAGATGAATTCTTCTGATATTATTGAAGAAGAAATACAAAATCAGAACAACAGAGCAGGATTAACGAGCGCAGCGAGTGAGCCCCCCTGAAGCAATTAGCCTGAAATATTCTAAAGATCTATAGTAGACCAAGTGAGTGCGTCTTCCTAAAGCCTTAGCCTAAAATATTCTAAAGTAGACTCATTTTATGCCATGAAGGGGGAGAGGTGAACGAGCGAAGCATGCCATAAAAGACATGAAACATGATCTTCATAACTTTGTCTATGCCAAGAAATCCATTTTCTCAAATGGCAACGTCATGGTCTCTACCGCAACAAACGATGGCACACTTCTTCAGTGCGAACATTAAGTCATCACCAACCGCAGGGGATGCACGATTTTCAATTTTGGTTTTTGTTTTTCACGAACATCATTTCTTTCTTAATTGTAAGAATGTTTGTTCCGTTTTTTTCTTCCTTTCTTAATTACTGGAGGTTTAGAAAAATCATTCTTTTCTTCATGATGAGAGTGTTGTTTTGTTCTCCCATGAGAAGTTCGTTTATATTGTCCTTGTCTTTGTTTTTTCATTCAATCTTCAAATACAGAATTCTTTTTGTTGATACGTTTTCATATCTTTGCTCTGGCCTGACCCCACCCCCTAATTCTGGAATTTGCGGGGGCGAATAAGTGAATCTATTCCATCTACATTATAAAGGAATTGACGTTTTTTTGTGTCAAATAGGCTCGGCAACTATTGACCCAATTTTGATGGGAGTTGGAATGCAGCTTTGTATGAGTTCTCAACTTATCATGGGTGGGGGGGGGGGTTAAAAAACGAAACAACCCTTCCTAAAGCCTTGGCGAGGGATGAAAGTTAGATTTCATTGGCTATTTCTCTTCATTATGCCGTCAATCGGTGTAAATCAAAGTTTCTTACTCTCAAGGAATTGACGAAATTGCTTGGAAATCTGGACCGAGTATTGATTGATGGCCGCGCATAATTTCGAGCGGGATACGGGAAATGTGTCGATGATTCACTACCTAATTTCCGTGGAAAAATATCACGTCTTTCGACGATTTTTTGACCGAGCCAAAAATGAACTTAACAGGTGAAAAGATGAGAGGGTCTTAGGAGTAAGTTTTCGTCTTGTTAGGGGTGGGGGGGGTTTATAGGATCCAGCAGCAAGAGCGCAAAAGTTACAGAGTGATTGTTCTCGCGCTGTGTTCTTATTGGGGTGTAATTTTAAGTATTTGAGTGAGAAAAGAACCTGAAGAATCATTTCTACATTTCTAGATGTCCTCGTTAGAGTACAATATCACTTGTTATTGTTTTCTAGTCGACTCTTGATTTAGAATATTTGGTTAGGTACTACATTAATAGAAATTTTATGATGGAAAGTGTCGGGCCCAAATTTGAATCTCTAGGGCCTCTTATTGTAATGTTCTCTTCATTTGTACAACCTCAGAAAATAAGTTCTTCGATATTTACTGTTATTCTTTCCTGATGTTCTTTTTCATCTTGATCTTCCGTACATCATGGTACCAAATACAATGAATGATGATGATGACGTAGCCTACAGACCTGACGCGGATGCTCTAACTGTAACTAGAGAAATTGTGGACACCCTACAACATGATTTTCTTGATTAATTCAATCCCTTTTGTTTTTTGTTTGTTCTTGTTTTCTTGAAGGAGATCATGGAAGATATAGCAATTATCAATTGAGCGTGAGTCCCCATGAACGCTCCCTCATCATTCAACATGATGGGGGTTATGAGGTATGTTATATTGTGATGCTTAAACAGTTATTTTTTTGTTGAAGAGCACCAATATCCTCCTAGATTTTAATTTTTAAAATCTATTGTACTTGAATAGGTTCTTTGCAAAGGACTCCCGCGCACATGGTTCGAGGACAAAGTCACATACCTCTTTGATGAAAAGTTGAATCAGACGTGTGAAATACATGTAGCGATAGACCCGCGGACAGAGCAACCTCTGAGCCAAGCTCTCATCAAGGTTTTCCAGCTAGCGGATGCCCAGAATGCTATTAAGAGGGTATGAAAATATTTGCTCAATTTTTGAAACCTTGAACAGTTGTACCTATCATTCATTGTAACGTTCTGAATAACAGCTCAATAACTATGAAATTGAGGAGGGAAAAGAATTGGAAGTCCATCTTTACCGCGCGGGACAAGTAAATTAATTCAACATTGATTTTTAAAAGTGAATTGTCATCTGTTTTCTTGTATTATTTAATCTTTATTTTTGGCAGATTTTCCATTCGAAAAGAATGAAATACATATTTGCATCGAGTCTTCGAGGACAAATTATTGTTCCTGCAGTAAGTACATCTCAAGTTTGGATTTATTAATTTTTGTTCTCATTATTGTTTTTCTACTGCATAATTATTAACATTATATTGAATAATGTTACAGTCAAATTGATGGTAGGCGATATTCTTGACTTCTGAAGAATATTAGAAAAAAAGTGCAGCAAAAAAAAATTCAAGATGCGCACGGAATGAAATACATATTTGCATCGAGTCTTCGAGGACAAATTATTGTTCCTGCAGTAAGTACATCTCAAGTTTGGATTTATTAATTTTTGTTCTCATTATTGTTTTTCTACTGCATAATTATTAACATTATATTGAATAATGTTACAGTCAAATTGATGGTAGGCGATATTCTTGACTTCTGAAGAATATTAGAAAAAAAGTGCAGCAAAAAAAAATTCAAGATTCGTTTGAGAGACCTCAACCACCTGCACCGGAATTGGTGATTCCGGAAGTATTGCAGGTGGTTGAGATGATAAAGACTTCACAAGGTGCGGGGAACCCACTGGAATCCGTGATACTGACACCCATGACCGCGTCAGTCCATTTCGCGAGAACGCACCCCTTCATTGACGGAAATGGACGATGTAGTAGGGCGTTGTTCGGCTTCATACTGAGGAAGAACGGATTCCCGTGGGTTAACGTACAAGGTAGTCACAAAATTTGAAAAAGTTTTTGCTTAGGTATTCACTGTGATTTCAGTTTGATGAATTTTTTTTGTTGATATTTTGAATCAATAGAAACTTTAATACGCACGGGAAACTACACCCTAGAGTATAGATTCTTGTGCAAGTGTATCTTGAGATCGATGAGGGTGTACTTCCAAAATCTGTCATAGGTAATTATGGTTCATATTTTAATTTTGAACAAAATTAAAGAGTCAGCTATGTAGTTGGGGAAAGCAAGGACGTGATAACATATTGCTTGCATCTCTTTTTGAAGTCGGTATATCAGGACTAAATGTACCATCTGGCTTCGATAACCTTGCATACCTTGTTACAGATTGCGTGTGATTCAATGGAGTGTGATAGGAAAAAAAGGCGATACTTCGAAGATCTATCGACTAAGCAGCCATCATCAGCGGTCTTTCGCTGATGATGGCTGCTTAGTCGATAGATCATCGAAGGTTTTAGTATTTTCTGCGGTTTTTTGTATTGAGTTACTTCTTTTCTTTTTAGAAAAATCGCCTTTTTTTCGTACTATGGATAGCCGTACCTTGCAATCTCGCATAAATTCGGAGTGTGATAGGCTAGAAGCGCGCTATGTGTATTTCTTTTTCAGTTGGACATTAATTTTCTTTTATCATATTCGTAATGTTCATGTCTCCCTTTTTCTTTTTTTCCATTATAGATAACATCTCATTGAAGTTCATTCTTCTCTTTCGGAAACTGGTGAACCAGAATGTTTACATCTTTGGAATGTACGGCACCTCAACCAAGAGCGATCGACTTCCTCGAAGCGAGAACATAGTATGGGGCAATTGCACCATTCCAAATTTATAGGATTTTTAGATTTCACGTAATTTCATCGTTAGCATAGGCGTTGGAGTCCCAATAAAGAATCTAAATTTTTCTCTGTTTGCTTTTTTTTTTACTCTAATTTTTAATTTAAATTTATTTGTATATATATTATTATTAATAATTTTATTAATTTTATTAATTTATATGATAATTTGTTTTGTTAATATAATAATTATTTATAAGAATTTTTTTATAATTTTCTAATTATAATATTGATTTTCATATTTATAATTATATTTTTATTTATAAAATTAGAAATTTTTATTTATTAATATTAATAAATATATGTTCGAATTATTTTCGATTCCAACTGCTCTGTTTGTTGAAAATATAGGCCGAAAGTAGAAATTTCCAAGTGCCCCTCCTGTTATAATGTATAGCTTCATAATTGAAATGCGATCTTTTTACGTCCTTTCCATCAGCAGAAATTGGGATCACGAGATATAGACATTGGCTAAAAGTAGTGAACTATTGTGAAAGGCAATGCCAAATAAATTCTTATAGTATCTTTGTGCGTTTCTGGTTTTGCAAAAATGATTTTGAAAGTATCCTTTGCTTCCGATGTACGTTACAAAATTTTATCTTCTCGAGAATATTCTCCCAACTCCTTTACCTATTAGGGCAGGTCACTCCTTGCCAGACATCGGACAGCGGCATAACGCCAAAATTTCTTAGTACAGTAAACCTCTTATTATCGAGGGTATTTTTTCAAGGTAGTTTGGAGTGTTATCTTCTTCTTCGGAGTATACATCAGGGCAAACAATCAAGCCATCTAACTTGAAGACGTTGTTGGATTACATCAGTCATACCAAAGAACGTGACGGAGACTCGATCACCTATGGGCGGAATTTGGGAGATATGCCGATTCTGAAGTTAGTGGCCTTTGATACTTTTTTATTGATGTTTTTATCTATTCAGTGAATTGGGGTGCCAGAAATTCCTTCTCCTTCCATTTTTCAACTAGTACCTATATCGTATTTTAAGATAATTAATTTGAGGTCTCTTCCAGTACGTCGCGTCGGTAAATTTCAAAAATTTCATGCCTTTAAGGGACACTTCCCCAATTGATTCCGCGGATAGGTTCATTCGCTAACAAGTTCAACGACGACAACTCGTCTAGCGAAAACCATTCCGGATTATTGATCGGGACATTCGCTGAAAACTCTTCCGCCAACCATAACGGCAGATTCGGAATCGGCACACCCAAACTTCCATCAATCTTCTTGAACCAAGTAGACTCTTTCTATGAAGTCACCAGCTACTACGAGTTCTTACTCAACTGCCTATTTAAAATAAGAGCTACAGATAGGTACCATCCAGTCACTGGTACCATCATCAAGAATTCTATTACAGATAGATTCCAAAACTGTTCTTTAATACTCTTGAGCTGAGGATCTTATTTTTAAACCTTCCTAGATCAAAAATTCCCAATTGAATTTCATCTGAATAAGGTCCATCACTACATCTCTTTATTTCTTTACCACATTTTTAACCTAGAACTTGTTTTACGATTCTAGAAACTCGTATTCAACATTTTCGAAGTACATAGCTCTGAGTACACTTCCGCGTATTATTAATTTCGAGTAATCATTTAACGCAATTTAAACGTAGGCATAAATCTATCTTTTTAATTGAACGAAGGTTTTCGATCGTGCGTACTTCATTGCAGATTGAACAACGCGTCTAGGAAAACAGAAAATTTAACCTAAAATATCCTACGCTTCGTCGGTATTGTTTCATTCATTTAAGTTTTCCGTGTGCTAAAATAAAATACTCGTAAAAAACTTCGCACTCATGGGAGCGTTGACGGTTGAGAGGCGATGATGCGTGAATGATAATCATAGATGTGAGCAAATTTTCATGGCCGATCAGAGCTGACTATATCGAGAATGTTTGAAAAACGGCGGGCGAATTCAATAAACTCATAAATCATTCTACCACGCTTGTCCGTTAATTTGTATGTGGCAAAAAGTCGATCGACGTATAGCGGCTTCTTGAGAGAAACTTTCGATTCACTTTTTTTAACGATATTTTCTAGATATTACGATAGTTACTTAGTTCACCGTCAAGGGCGATTTGTAGAAGGTCTACGTCATTTTTCATCAATCCAATATTATGTTCTTACGCTTCCTGAATTTCATCCTCCCATTTTTTTCTCTAGCTAGTTTTTTGACCACTACAATACAGATATTTAATTAAATATTTAAATGATTGATTCCCAATTCAGGAAACATCGATTATGGGTTGTAAGAGTATTTTGCCTAATCACTCAAATAGATTTTGGCAGGCGGTATCTCGTACAATCAAAATTTCTTATTTTCATTGTATTCTGTCTTTCTCTCAGTTCTTTCTCTGTCCTTAGTATTAGGCGAAGTCAATGTTGCAGTGATTCATATCAGTCTTGATTTTCGGTTTTGATCGGGAACAGTTTTGCTCATTATAAAGAAGTTTTTGAGGTACGATAATCCAAGATTATACGTTGTTGTTCAACCATCAAGGTATTTCCCAAGAAAAGAGGGGGAAAAGCAGCTACGTTTGATTGAAATGTTGATCGATCATCACACAAAAGATTCTCTTTTTCCTCCCCAGCTCGCGTTGGTAAAGGGGAGGAAAGAAATGTTACAAATTTCCGGTGTCGACGTATGTTAGGCATAGAGTTAATTGTTAGACATTTTTTTCACGTCATTTGCTGGGCACCGTCACCATCAGCACCACCACCAAAAATAGGGCGCTCAGGAGGGAGTGCCCGGGTAAGAAGAAGGAAATGGGTAAAAAAAATCCAACAAGAAGAAGAGGAAGAAGAGCCCCTCGCCTGAGTAGCCAGGGTTGCGATGCGCTGCTGGTGAGCCCCTAGTGGGTTCCCAGTGGCGGCTGAAAGCTCTGGTGGAGGAGTAGATACGCGCGTGTCCGTGGTACAGGACTGCCTGAATTCCAGGTTGAGTGTCGAGCACTCCCTTGGTCAGTAGGATAGACTCCTGTTGTGGCCTTATTGACGGACATTGCACAGCGCGCGGAACTCATGGAGAAAATGGAACCAGGCCACTCTCAACTCGACCCCTAAGGAATACCGACGCAATGCCCTAAAGGGCGGATACCGGTGCCGGAGGTGCGGTTTTTCGGGGACCACTTTGGGCGTGCGTGCACTCTCATACGCCTCCACTTCTTCTCAAGGGCGATTTCACGTAATTTGTTTGCCTTCTTATTTTCTGTCTGCGAAATGATGCCCATATGATTTCATAATGTCGTGTTGAATCTGAGGACTGGTATCAGTTGTATTTTTTGTACAAGTTTCTCGAACTACACTAAATTCGGGTCACAAAGAGGGATCACTGTGTTTTTGAAATGCGTTATTGTCATCACAAACTACCGTCTAAAGCGTCACAATGTTCTCCTCTGTTCCCAACTAAGACGGCATTTTTCACAACGGGTGAGGACAGGTTTTATGATTGGAGTTATCACTTTTCTATTCTCTAAAACTTGAACTTTTTTGAAGATACAGTTTTTCTTTGTTGAAAACGTATTGCAACCTCCATCATTTTCAACTAGCGTCAAATTTTCGCCCTACACAAACGATGCAGTCTTTGTCTTTGTCTCCCTCCCTGTCTCTTCCAAGAAATCACCCAGAATTTACAGAATACAGAATCTTTTTTTTCTCAAATAAGCCAACAATGCGAAAGAATCCAGCCTTGAAATCTTGAACTCCTCCGAGCGAAAGTTCGCATTATAAAAATTTATGTTCAGGTACCGAAATACTGTCGAGTTGTGACAATTTTTGAAAATCGATCAGGTTACGATTCGCAAAATTACAGATATCATTCAAAATCACATCGGTATGATCGCGCATGAAGATCTTAATTGCTGATCTGACTTTTGTACTTGACTTCCATGATGAGGTTCCGACCCTCCCACTTCGGTTTGAAATTGTAATTTATAGCGGTTGAAAAAAAAAATCCAATTGTGAGAGAGACCCCGTCTACAGGCGAAGGACATCGTCCACAAAATAATACCAATAGTATATATACTGAGTGTGCTCATGACTAGGAGAAATAATTTCCCTTTCAAATAGATTCATGAACACCTCAGACGCTAATGGAACGATCGGCAAACTTCTTGAAACTCCTGTACTACCGAATTGAAAAAATATAATTCATTATTATTCTTACAGTAGTTGGGAGATGAACACAATTTAAAAAATTTGATTAACTTTCGAGAAACGTCAGGACGTAACTCAGCTTGCAGCAAAATATTTTACAACTTCAAAGAGTTCCCCCAGGGCAGCGTACTGGGGCCCCTTTTATATGTTCTCTACACTGCTGACATCCCAACGACCAATTCGACGGACCTCGCTACGTTTGCAGACGATACCGCACTCATCACATCCCACAAAAACCACAGCACAGCCATCACTCAACTGCAACATGCAGTCTCAGAAGTAGTAGAATGGATGCGAAAATGGAAAATTCAAATAAGTGCAGATAAATCAGTTTATGTAATGTTTACGTTACGTAACTGTCCGCCAACGACCATCACCATTGATCTGACAACTCTGGTACCGTCACCCTATGCAAAATATCTAGGGCTCACACTTGACAGCAAATTGAACTGGCGTACGCACATCCTCAAGAAACGAGACGAACTCAAAATAAGATTCAGAGCCTCATTCTGGATGTTTCGGACAAACAGTAAGCTCTCGTTATCCAACAAACGCCTACTCTACGTTACCACCCTACGTCCGCTATGGTCTTATGGAGCGCCCATCTGGGGAACTGCAGCCAAGGCCAATACAAACATCCTACAACGCCAGCAAAACTTGATATTACGACGGATCACCGGGGCACCATGGTACCTGACAAACCAATGTCTACATCAGGACCTCAACATTCAAACGGTGAGGGAAACCATCCAGCAATTAACCATATCTTACGAGAAACGGCTTCATCAACACGTCAATACGCTGGCTATACAACTATTGGAGGAACCAGCGTTGCGGCGTCTACAACGTTGTCATTTCTTAGATTTAAGCTGTCTAGTCTGAAATTATCTTAATCATATTTACACTCAAACTATAAGTTGAGTCAACGCACCGCCTTATTGGTAAGTTCATCTGTATTACTCTCTAAGTTAATCTACTCTGCACAATATTATTATATTTTACACGTCACTTTTTTACTAATCGTACTGTTAGCTGGAATGCCAGCTATCAGATATAACTAACATGTCACTATTTCTTTTAACCTAACACGTAAATATCGCAAGATAGTACGTAAAATATATGAATGTAATAAAAAAAAAAAAAAAAAAAAAACTTCAGAGAGTGGGGATCTGGGGGATATTTGAAAACAGCCCAGTCACACTAAGAGATACTCGAATAGAAGTAGATAAATTTTTCATTCATTGAGATTGTCGGAATTTTTGTAATTAAAACTTTTGAATCGCGAGGAGCAAATTGAGACTGAAACTCCGTAAATAGCCCAAATACCGAATTAGGCCCCAGGTAGGGAAGAAAACAAAAGACACAATGGACACATTGGAGTGTTTGCTGTCTGCACTTTGGGAAGCCCGTACAACCTCGAAGGAACAGGATTCAGATGTTGAACTATATGATTATCTGAATGGCAATACTGTAGTTACTTGACAGAGAATCGTGAAGGGGAGAATTGTGAAGGCGTAGGAGGAGGTGGCAGTGGGTCAGGTGTGACCAACCCTTCTACGAGATAGGGTGACTTCCTCCTGGCGGGAGTTTCTATTTGAAGAAAACTAAGGCATAGAGAGGCTTTTGTTTAATCTTAGTTTGTTATGAGGTTGATTTTCCCAGAGGTCATACTTTGATTTTCGCGACCAAATTCTATGTGTGAAAGAGAGAGAGATAATGGAGTCATCTAAGCTACATGCCACTTCGATGAACAGGAAATAGAAAGCAAGAAAGAAGAGAAAGGTGGGATTTTGAAAATTTCTGACTTGTGATGTTGTG